>CM070037.1:63562878-63607891 GCA_036250615.1 Ptychadena robeensis | reverse complement strand
AAGTCCATTGGGGCTGGCCGCCCCTGAGGGTTGGTTCCCCCCTCCCCTTCCATTTTTTATGTAAGGAAACACACTAGCTTCTAGAGCTTTCATGAGGAGCTTAGGCCCAGGGACAGGACTGAGAATGGGGATGAAAGCTGTTATATTACATATATAGTGCACCTTTCATACATACAGTGACAGTGTTAGATTTCATGAAATACTCTAGGCCAGTGGTACTCAACCTGTGGGTCAGGACCCATTTGGAGGTTGAACGACCATTTCACATGGGTCGATAATTAACTGAAAGCATCAGAGCTGCTGGTAACAAGCAGCATTGCTAATGCCCACAAGCAGGGTGAGAAGTAAGGAGGGTGAGCAATGCTCCTCCCTCCTAACATAGGAGGATGAGGCATTACTCTCCCTCCTAACTTCCCACCCTGCACATAATTTGCACAAACTGGGTGGAAAATGGGAGGGACATTAGACTTACCTGTTCATGGTTACTGGTATTTAGAATGCGGAAGGGACACAATGGCACTGACCATGTTCTAAATACAGGAAGTGTGACTGCACAACGTCACTTCCGGGTTCGCAGATATAAAAAGGTTGAGAACCCCTGCTCTAGGCAAAAAAATACCAGATTGCTAGTACATAATGTTTAAAGGCCGTGAAATATGATTTCAGCTACTGCATAAGCTCCCCATACACCTTAAGATTACTCCATACAATTTCCATTAGATCTACCAACAACTATGTAGTATAGTGGCCTCTCTCATAGTATACATAGTAATTAGAAGGTTTAGAAAGGTCCTCATACTACATGTTTTTTGTAGCAGAAGAGATGATTGTACAGAAATTGTATGGTAAGATTGTAAGGTGTATGGGGGCCACACAAAGAGTGTAGAGATTGTTGCTGAAACAAAGGACAGAACCTAGATGAATTGAAATGAAATGAAAAATGGACACCCCCCTTAAATACAATGCCAACAAGTCCCTTTTAGGTTACCTGCTCAACTCCAGTGCAATGGAATGTAAGCGTTGTATAAAATGATATTGCTAGATATTGAATAAAAGAAATCAGTGTTTCCGATCAGCAGTAATTGTGGTACCTGGTTGCAGAAATATCTGTTCATACAATAAACCATTGTCTCAGCACTTAACCCTTTTCTGACTGCAGGTTGACCAGAGCATAAATTTACAATCCAGTCCGGAGAGTTCAGAGTCTTTCTATGCACTGTTCTGCCAAAATACAGAACTTAAAAAGAGATTTTTCTTAAACAAGTCTGGCCTCGATAAGGAAACAGGCTGATAATGAGAGATATTAATCACTCAAGCTTTGCAGAAGATGACAATTATCTACTCAGTAAATCAATGGGATGTAATTGCAGTATTAATAGCTCATTACACAAACTAATGAGATATGTACAACCATTGTCAGCAGCTGCTAGTTTTTATCATCTCCAACCTTACATTCTGGAGGTCATACAGTATATTTCTCCTTGCATCAGAATCCCAATTCTATTCATATTATTAAAGCTCATCTAATGTAAGCTCATGTAATGAAAGTGAACCTGTCTTGTTCCCACAACCTAGATTCATTGTAAGCTGGGCCTACAGTCCATCAAGGGTAAGCTCTCTTTCCATTATATTGAATTGTCCTCCCTACAGCCTTCCAAGTTTCTGAAGTTCTGTTGATGTGACATGCATATGGCCACAATTTGGACACCCCTTCAAATCACCTTATTCATGGGATCCAAAAAGCTCTGTGGCCACACATGAATATAACAAATCACCTAGACTTCTACAAACATGCTGCTAAATATTACATGGTCAATTCTTAGTGAAGTTGTAACAAGACGATTCAGTGGTAGGCCATGTGAAATCACCGAACACTTCATATTAAGGTTCAGAAGTCACCAAATTTCTGCAGAGGCAAGATATTTAGACTTGCAAACTTCATATGGCCTTCAAATTAGCTCAACAACAGTTCATGGCCAAGTAGTAGCATTCAAGTATTATAATGCTAAGTAGTGATGGTACTTTTGTTTTACTAAAAGGAATTATAAACTCTGTACAGGTAAAAAATATAACTGAGTAAAGCTAGCCATACACGTGTCGGATTCATCATCCGATCGATTCCGGCGATTCTGCCGGGAATCGCAGGTGTGATCAATCGGCCAATTAAGAGTATCCATCGCAGCATACCACCTTGTCCAACGGATTCCGGGACGGATCCATGTCCGATTGTCCACCTCACAACTGGCAACTCCCCCTGATCCGGACAGAATCGCATGAGAAAGACCAACATGTTGGTTCTCAGTCGGATCCGATTCTGAGCCCCTGATCAATCGGATGCGATCGATCGGACCAGGTGGGCTGCATGCGATTCCAGCACGATCATTTGGCGTGAACGTGTCCGGAATCGATCGTGCCGGAATCCGGTGCGAATCCGACACGTGTATGGGGGCCTTTAAATTTAGCTGGCCTTTAAAGATTGTGTGTGTAAAGGAAGGTGTGCCAATTTCTGTGTCACAGTTTGTACTTGTATGTAAGCTTGTTTTTTCAACTCTTACATAAATGTACATTGCTGCATAACGTGTTAACACTTTATAAACAGAGGTTTAAGATTAACAGTATGACCACCTAATGAGATAGGTTGGGGCTTAGCACAGGGAGGTAATCATCTAGTACTGGAGGTAAAGATTTAATTTCTATGATAATGAAACCAAGGTAAGCAAAATATAAGCATCTTAATTTAAAGACTGAGAATACTACAACAATAACTGTTCCAGTCTCATGGGCAGGTTTACAAAAGCCTGAATATGATTATGTAGCAACTGCAAATGCCATAGGAAAGAACAAAAAAAATGGAAAATTTCTATGTGGTCAAGATAATATTGGTCACTTACATCTGCATGGTTTCTAAGAGCCCATCTGGGTATCAAATAACCTGATATTAGCCCTGTGGAGAATATGTTATATACGATGAGTGGTCATGCTTGAGTATTGTTGGAGTGGTCTTGGTGAACCCTGTTGTGTAGCAGAGTATAGAATTTTTTAGTGCCACCCAAAAATAGTTTTTCATTTTAACCAAAAAAAGTGTTCATGGTAAATTCATGGAAATTATTCTTAGTAGATATAAATGCATGAATGGGCTGTCTTACTTTTTTCATTATTATTACTTTATTATAATTATTGCCATTCCCTTGAGCTAGGAAAGAGTTTGCAAGATGTACAGACATTTCTGCAATTGTTCCACTGTCATGTGCAGAATCAGGTTTACATAGTGATTATATAGTGCGTGAGCTTAGCGGAAAGACCAGAATGTCTGTAAGTACAACACGACTACTACTCAGTGATGGAAAATTAATGCTGCCTGTTACAACTATAAGAAACACAGCAGGAAGCCACTTTAAGTGTGATTTGGAGCTCTCCAAGAAATCCTTTCCCTGTAACCCTTTAGTGTAATGGACTGTAGTACACTTCCCAGCATGATACGCCTCCCTGAAGACCTCCAGATCTGGATTGGAGGGATATCCCTGCCTCCCCCAGGTTCTGGCTGATGTGGTGTTGGCGGAAGGTGCACTTCTGGTCACGGAATTCCACATGGAAGGAAGCCAAATCTGCTTTGTCTTTGTTTAGGCAGCATCTCTTAGGCAGCTGCAGTGGAGGAAATTTGGAGTGAAACAAAGGATTTACATTTGCTGAGCGCTTTATCGCTGCTCTATGAAAACACATTTTAGGCTATGCAGGAAAAAAAATCCTACTTTGTTTAAGAATGCAGGGGAAAAAAGCAGTTTTGGTGAGCCACAATCTCGGGTGAATATAGTTGCCTTAGCAGGCTTTTATATGGCAGCGTGATTTCGAGAATGAGTTTCATATAATTGCTGGTGCTGACAGCAAAATTGCAGCATGATAAACATTTGGGAATTTTGCTAGGGTGCAGAGAAAATATGTTTCCTGAACAAAGAAAAAAAAAGAAATGAAGAGAAAGAGAAATGGAGGCAAGGAACTAAAGGCAATGTTGTGGAGTGCAAATGATACTACTACAGTTGGCAATAGGTGCTCAGCTTTCCACTCTTATTTATACGGTAATTAAAATAGATGTCATACTGTACAGTTAATGTACATCTTTTCTGATTAACCAATATTCTTCCTGGTTGAGTAATTCAGCTTACTATGGCTACCCAGTTCAGCATGTTCAGATGTAAGGCCCCGTTCACACTTTTCCCTTGTTGACATCAACATGACTTGTAACAGATGAAAACAGACAGGCAATGCAACACACAAATGTGAATTAGCCCACTGGATACAGCGTGAGGTGCGTTGATGCGTCTTACCCAGGATGGAGCCTCAAAGACTCTGCCTTCAGATTCATAAATTGACATCTTTACTTCTGCCTAGTGAGTAAGTACCTGACACATGAAGCAGCAGAGTAGTCCTACTAAGTTATGTAAATCACAAGAATTACTAAATGTAGAAATGCTTTTGGGGTTCAAATACAAAGTATGTAATACATGTATTTCAGTTATGCATTTACTTGCTTGCTTGATGTTTCAGCAACTTTAAGCTACTTAAGTGTTTTGTAGATAGCTTCCCAGTTCTATGCCGTCAGACGGATTGTGGAAAGTAGGCTTGCCCTTACCTCTTAAGCAGGGTACAGACGGCTTGATATTCGAGCCGTCCGATGTACCCTGCAGCAGCGTGATGACGTCATCACGCTGCTGTCAGATATCGTAGAAGCCGGAGAGAGCAGACCTGCCTCTCCCCGGCTCCTCCTCCTCAGCCAAGCTTTGCCGGGAGACCCAGGCAAAGCATCGGACATCGCCGTATTAAGGGTCACGTCAGATAAGGCTGGTTTTCGAGCGGGATTAATTTATCCTGCTCAAAAACAGCTATAGGGGCAGATTATGTGGGCCAGATAGATGGCCGTGTGCACGCACACCACTCAAAATGGCCATCGATTTGACCCATATCTCCACATCTGTACCCTGCTTTAAGGCTGCCATACACACCCCGATGATGTGCAGGCAGACCTGTCCCGATATGCTCCGGGATGCTAACGTGATGACGTCATCACGTTTGCACCCCGGTGCATTATGGGGCCCCTTCAGTCGGCCAGCACACAAAGACGCCGTCTTCATTGAAGCTTATGGCATCGGCTTGCATCGGCCAGAGAAGATCGGACATGTCCGTTCTCTGGCCGGCCGAGCTGTGGGGCGACAGAGATCTGTCGCCCCATGTGGGCACATGCCGATAAGCGGCCGATTTTTAACCTGACCGACGGCGCGAGCGCGCACGCCCGTCAGTCAGGTTAAAAATCGGCCGCTTATCGGCATGTGTATAGCTAGCATTCGTTTTCAGCAGATAAGACAAAACCCAAGCATTGACAGCCTGTATAGTGATACGATCTGAGAAAACATTTATATTCTTTATTAAGCACACCACAGCTTAACATGCAACATTTAAATGCAATTTCATATTCTGCTCAAACAATGTGACTTTAACAAAGTCTAAGGGTACTTCAGAGCCATTATCATTCAGCCTGAGGCAGTGCGAAAGTAAAAGATGGCTCCCTGTATACTGAATAATAGAGCATTCTTATTACAGAAGGGGGAAAGAAATCAGATTTCTATTAGAAGTGGCATTATAGGGGTCTCCAGTGGTGGCTGCTGAGGCAGAACACATCTATTGCTGTCAATGATTGCTGCAGGGAACTCTCACCAGAAAGACTAGATGTTAATAGGTGTGAGGACAACAGATGCACTTGTCTGCTTGATGTTGTGGTGAGAATGAACTGAAAGGACGAGTTGAACACTGAATTGCCGCTCTAGTCCAAAGTGTCCTCGCCGTGGCGGCTTAACAACAGATTCCTACTAATTAAAGCTTTTACACTCTAAGTTGGTTGCCAAGGCCCTCCTGGTCTATTATACAGGTACAGTTCTTCAAATGATTCCAGGAACAGAAATAACATGTCCTACTTACATCCTTTCTTACAGCCGTATCTGTCTGCAGTGCTATTAACCAGTTCAATACTAACACTTTAAACTGAACCATGAATGCAGGGAATGCTAGACATGACATAAAAAGAACACAATCTTTACTTGTTAAAGATAACAATTGTGAAAACTTCCTCTTTGAAACTTATGCTCCCCTGGCCTTAATGTCAAAAAGATAATCCATACCCTGTCATAGGTAAGCATCCTGCTAGACTCTACCTTGAACTTGACCCCGTATAGTTATATATTTCTGGATTGTAATGCACTCTATGCTTTAACCTGCTGACCCGCCAATCACCTACACTAGTTTTAATGGGCTTGTCCCTATTGATAGGATTGCGCGCGGTTGCGATTGGGGCCTTGGCAGTGCAGGCGATTCATCGCCTTAGTGGGAACATAGTGGGACCAAAAAAATCTGGGGGATAAAATCTGTGCTTCTTATATTGCGAATGCACGACCACCCATAACTTAATACAGCTGCATTTGGTCGGGCCTTCACATTCCCCCCTCGGCTACGCACTGAGCTTAGCCACAGAGGAGAAGCTGTCAGAACTGTGTATGGTTATAGTGAGCTGGTTGAAGTTGCCTGCTTACATACACACTCTGCAGGTGGGTGATCCCTCCATTGGTCCCTCCACATACAGAAGAACAGACAATCCACCAGTGGACAGATTTTTCCCTGTGCAGAATCTGTATGTGAGCTGGCTGAAGCTGCCATTCACATACAGAGATGTGCGGACAGATAATCCATCCATGGACAGACCATCCACCTGCAGAGTGTATATGTGAGCAGCTGCTTCAGCCAGTAAGGAAAAAATCTGCCCATTTCAATTTGGTCCTTACAAAACTCCAGCAAAGCTCCTAATGACCAAATTTCCATACTATTTGTATCCTGAAGTAGTGACCCAGTGTGTCACGAAACGTTTAAAATCAGCGTTGATGTTTTTACTTTACCTTTAAATGAATCTTATTTGGCACGGGGACGCCTCTTCATGGGTTTTTCTTTTGTAAGTATGATCCCAACCCATAACAGATTGTATACTACCGGAAGTAAAGGAACCAGCACCCTATAACACCGGTTACCCACAGGCCACCTGAGTGTGACCAGGCATCCAGCACACAAGCACTGCATGGAGATAATGTACAAGATCATTTTCTCCACACACCTCTCTTCTAAGAATGGTTGCTAGCTAAAACAGAACCTCTTTTTGGGGGTCTGCATAAACAAGCAACCCAAAAAGTAAGTGATCATCACCATTCATTCAGCATCTGAATCTTCGTTTATCATTGCTCAGATCTTTAATAGGTTCTCATCCCATCTACTTCTTCCTTTTTCTTTTTTGGGGAAACCCACATTTTTGTGGAGTCACCCCATACATCTTACTTACACCATTTCACAAGGTGTTCCAAGACAATGCAGAAACATAATAGATGCTTTTAAGGTCTATTATATTTGCCATGACTAGGTTACCCAGAAAGGAGCTGTGGTCTGAGGCAAGTTCTGTATATTATTACTTCTTTTTTCAGTTGCATTGCATATGACATCACTGGGTCTAAATTAAAGGAAGATAGAGAGGTTTGTATTTGCATCTTGATGGGATCGGAGGGAGCAAACTATAAGAAGATTGAAATATTACTGAGGACCAATGTTGAATTTTAACAGTGGGAGGCAGGAGCCTAAACAAAAAAAACAGCTTTGAATTTAAATGCTTCACTTCCGTTTTATCCTGGAGAACCTCAGGTGTAAAAAGGAACACAAGTTCCTGCCATTACCTGCTAAGCTTGGCTCAAAAATTTGCTGGTTATTTGGTACTTTTCTGTAAAATTGAAGGTCATCTTCTTGTGTCTGCATACATATGCGCTTGTGCATATTGTGAGGATATGCTGATATAAGGTTTTTATCTAATTTCAAAGCCAATAAAAGATAATTCAAAACTTTAATGCACTAGGACCTGGAAGGAGCCTGCCAAGAGTCCATAGTTGGAGGCACTCTGCCAAGCCTGATTACCCCCTGATGGAACAGGCCTGGCAGGGCTGTTTTAACAGTTCTGATTGAAGCTGGTTTCCCGCTGTCATCTGTGCTCCTTTATCATTATCGGCGTCACAGCTTCCCACCAGTGAGATAAGAAGAAGTGAAATAAATAAGGAAAAATCAAAAGCTGTGTCATAAATTCCAAATGAAGATGGTCTGGATGAGAAGGAGGAAGGAGAGGCTTCCTGGTTTCTAACTTTATTTTATTCAGAGCACACAGTAGCTGTCAACAACAGGCAGATTCACAGACTTGGTGACTCAGTTTCATGCTATTAAAACTGCAGTTTTCCAACAGACAATATTTGTGCAATGCATCGCTTAAACAGTTCTTAAATAAATTCTGAGCTGCCAAGCAACATAATACAAAAGTATTGCGGAGCCATGGTAGAAACACTTGTTTAGAAACTAAGTTAGTTTTTAAGCAAGCTAAACCATATGTATTATATATACAATTTGTTTTACAATTTTAGATACTTTTGCCATTTTAAATGTAGTTTGCAAGCCAAAAAGTGTGGGTACCCCTGCTCTAAAATTTGAGCAGATTAGCTGCAAGTCTTACCATAGATCCCATTTCTGTGTTCAACCTGCAGCATCTTCACCCTTGTTTCACCCTCCCTTTTCCCGCTTTTGCAGACCTAATTGAAAATGTTTTAATTACAAGTATAATTATAAGCAGCTCTGGCATGCTGTCAATCATCTTCCGGGGCAAATTTTGACTGATAACAACCAATTCTTTCATAATCAATTCTTTGAAGTTTGTCCAAATTTGTGGCATGTTTGGCTATTTTGTTCCCCAAACCACTAAGAGCACTATAGGGCCAAAGTGATAACTATCTTTTCAAAAAGGACAAAGTTCTTCACCAGATGGTTCTTGGATGGTTGGAACATGTTGCTCTCGGAGGATGTTTTTTTTCGAGACAATCATTTTCCAGATACCCCCAAACATTTACAAAGGGTCTCCATTAGCGTAAAGAACTTTACCCCACTTCTCTTTCCTGCCCTTATTGACACCAAGGCATCCCCCAAAAGTCTTCTCGTTGTGCGTGCAGATGCATTCACCTGCCTGATCATTAATCTGTGGGATTAGAGTTCCACTGAATCATTTTAGAAGCTGGTCCTGGAGCTTGCTGGACTTTTTGGGCACCCTGAAGCCTTCTTCACAACATGTGAGATTTCGAACCCAGGGATGCTGTGGTTTCTGACTTCAGCTTTGTCTGCTAAGATATTTTAAAGTTTGATTATGCATCCTGTAAAATCTCTTGGACTAGATATATGGTACCCAATTCTTGTTGAACCCTGAACCCGTGGCCCTCCCTTGCACTTTCTATAAAAGCAATGCCCTGCCACTTCCTCATTGCAACATTATTGTGCTCCAGCCAATATCTTGCTCCTCGCTCCTTGCACTTGATTCCTTTGTTTATTATCTGACTCAATGGCTACTGACTTGTTCCTGACAGCGCTTTTGCTTGCTACGAATGTTTGCGCTCTCACCCTGCACTTGTGTTCGCCGTTTTAGCTAATGGACTCAGCTACTGGAGTCTGACCCTTGACTGTTACACAACAATTGAACCTTTCCCTTTAAGTTTACACTGGGTGTCATGGATGTGCCGGCGTCCATACCACCCAACCAGCAGATTATGGATGGATTACCCGCAGTCTAAGGTGTGTTACCACTACATTAGGAAAGATATGGAAAAGCTGCTTATAAAAAGCATTGGGTGTGTTCTTTCCAAGTCTTTCCTATTGAAAGACTTACCGTCACATTGGCTGTAATGCAGCGTTCTATACATAGCATGCTAAAAGCAAAACATCACTTAAGCCCTGATTTAAATGTCTCTTGGAAAGAGGTATATAAATATCTGAATGTATAATGGGTTAATGTCAGTCTTAGAGTAATAACGGTTTCTAGGCAGACTGTATTTACAAGAAAGTCACACTTTAGGTAACACCTACATGTAATGCTGAGCCTCTATGATAAAAAAAACCTGAAATCCAATGAATGAAAGTTTTAGGCCAGGGACTTCTCCAGCTAGGAAATGATGCAATCCCCAATATATTCCAATTTGTAATAAAGATTTTATCTGGAAAGACATTACTAGAACTGGGGGCAAATGGCGATGGCCATGTTTATTTTAATTGGTAGATCAGCATATCTGATATACTGCAGTTCTTGTGTAAACAAACTTAACCTCAATGTAGCCTCAATGATAATAAACAAGAATCTTCCTGCTACATAGTGTCGAATGTATATTTATACAATGGGCATACACCGGAATGAAACACGGCTTTGTGGTTAGGACTTGGGACTTACAAAGAAACAACCCTGATACATTAAGAAAAAGTGCAAGTAAATTTATGGCTGATGTTGTGAGTTAATTGTAAAGCATGGCCACCAAAATTGCTGGGAAGGTTGGGACAACATTTTGAAAGTATTGCTCTAGCACATGTCGTTTTTGCATAAATTACGATCAAAGTCGAAATTTCAGTTTGATTTTTAACCTGAAAATTATTTGTGTTAGAGCAATACTTGCTTTTTTTGTAGTATACCCTGGACCCTTCTCTACATCTCCAGCAAGTTTGGTGATGATACCATGTTTAGGGTCTGAACGAAATTTCTAATTTCAGTTAAAAAGTGAGCTGCCAGAAACTATATTATCAAGGTTACCTATGCTTTTTGAGAGCTTCGGCATGGGTTCCTTTAGGCTATGTTCCCACTTAGGCGATTAATTGCCTGCGCTGGCCAAACGCTTACACTAGTTTCAATGTTTCTTGTCCCCATTGATAGGATCACGGGCGGTTGGGGCCGTGATCTGACCGGCCAATCGCGGCCATTCATTCTTTATGGAGGCAATTTTATTTTTAAATCATATTCACCTGGCGATCACCCGCTGGACAATATATTGGAAATTGAAATAAATTGAAAATGTAGCTTTGGAGTTTTTTGAGCTGTGGCTAAGTGCTCTTCTATTTGATGGTGCAGTCCAGTACCACTTGGCAGAGTCAGATGTATCATACTCTGGCACTTCGATTTCACATAATGTCATATCTAGTTTAAAATTATACCAAGGTTCTAATTACATCAACATTGGGCTCAAAAGGTCATCAGTTTGGATGAGATGCTTTGTACTAAAAGACAATGTTGCTGCAACGGGACATCACAAAAAAGACTCAGTGCTCAGATTTGTAATGCATTGTTCCATTTCCAATACAGTGCTGATGTGACATTAGCTACAGTCATAAGCCATGAGTTTTGAAAACATGATCTAAACTGTATGTTTCTATATTTTATGTTCTGTGAATATCAGCTTGCATAAGGAATGCTGGGACAACCATTTAATCCAACAGCTGGAAAAACACACCAAGTCCGTTGTTCATTTTTAATGTAAAACTGACAAGGGAGGACCAAGCATACAAAACCCAACGTTTGTTATGAGAAGACAGGATGTACATGAAAGGCACTTGCTGTCTATTACATGTAGTCAGAGATATGCATCTCCTAAGACTTCTATTTATCTTCCTTGACACACAGAAGAAACTTACTTAACTCAGTAACCAAACACTATGCTCATGGAATACATAAAACTGGTCCACAAATATTCTAAGAGAAAAGTTTTATTCTGATGAGTCAGATCTATTATTTCCTGGTACAAAATACATATCTGCTAAAGAAATAACATTTCTTTCTACTTTAAATGATTCTTGTAGAGAAGGACTCCTAGATTAAAAGGCGAGCATCAATTAAATGTACTTTAAAATTGAATTCAGGAACAGCTTTACAAAGAAAACCTAGCTCAGCTCTTACCTTTTGTCTGCACATCTCAACCTACTTGCAGAAGATAATGAATGGTCTGCTTGTGAACTGACCTTATTTCCGGTCGATCATACAAGTATTTGATGAGTTTTTAGGTTTTCCTTTTGATTTGTTAGTGATGGGATTTTGGGGCATGCACCGACCTTTATCTTCACAACTGTAGAATAATCTAATTTAAGGAAACTGCCTTGCTTCAATTACACTGTGTCATAACACATATGGACTAATATACATTGATATTTAAAACAAATAAGTTCATCCTCACCAAGGCGATACAAGATTGTACAATGTCCCTGGGTCGACTCAAGGCGGAAGAGCTGTGGAATTGTAAGTATGTATAATTGCTTCTCTCACCTGACACTAGCTGAAAGAGAAAATTGGTGCAGATAGTCTCCCCAGAGACCAACTGTCAGACACTCCACTGAAAATGTGAGATGTTTATCCTGCTGATTTTTACAATGCTGTAGTCTCATTTTTCATCTTAGCTGACTGACCGCCACACCTATATTCAGGTCAATGATGAGGACATTCGTGCTGACAGTCATATTTGTACTTTATGTAATATACAGCACTCTACAAGGCCTATCATCATAAACAGAAGCAAACAAAATGAAAAGATGATATATTAAAAAGAGATATCTGACTGGCTATGGTATATAAAAAAAAAAAGCAAGTTGTAAATTAAATGAATGAGAAGGAAATAAGCTTCAACAAAAAAAGCGGTTATTTACCATTTTATTTAAAAAACCTGTAGTTGTATAGGCCTTGCTCAGACCATGTCATGTAATGATAAAATGGAAGATACATAACTAGGCTTCAAATGGGAAGACAATATGTTCAGAGTGCTTAAAGATTCTAAATTCTGCATTTTGGTACATTTAAATCTCATAAAGAGAACCCACAGCCATTATTTTAGTTCTGAATAAAGTTTGAAGGCTGTTTATTTTGCTATTGTTTCCATTTATTGTGATATTTTGTAGTGGCTACCACTGTCTTTAAGAGGAAAAGTTAAATTTTGGAGCTGTCTCCTAAACAAGCGTCCAATGCTGCAAAAAGTCACAGATTTATGAATCTACATTTGTTAGGTGTTTTCTAACTTCCTGTTGTTTCTCTGGGACAGCACGTCAAATTTCCCCTCATACACAGATGAGCAATATATCCCCAGGTAGAGTTTAACCCATCCATAAAGAAAAAAAAGTTCTGGCTGTACATATCTGTTAATGCAGAGTGTTCATTTGAAGAACATTAAAGCATTAGGAAATACAATGACAGGTAAAAATATAGTTTGCTGAAAACCTATGCATATTTCATACCTTATAGAAACATATGAGCTGCAAATACTGCCTTGTGGCTAATTCCCTGCCAAGCGAGTTAGTGACCTGAAGCAATCATGCAGCCAGTAATGTTCAAAAATGTAAACTCATGTCTCGCAAGGTTATTCAAGGCAACCAAAGAAAATGATAAGCATGAGTCAGGTAACTCCAACCCATGAAATTGGCTCCAACTCCTATAAATAGCTAGCTATGTTCTAAATGGCGATACACTTAGACTAACACATACATTCTAAAAATCCCACAAAATAGCAACATATTTTTTTCATGTGTTTTCAATGTGCTTCTTGCAAGTTTCCCAAGTTTATCACATGTTATTTGTAAACACAAAATAAATTAAAAACAGCCATAGTTTTCATTTTCTAGTGTCCTTGTGGCCTAAATTATGCAAACAATGAAGAACTTTTTTTTTATGAAATAGACCACATTAATATTTCAAGAACCATTCTGTCATCAGGCAGAGTTATGTATTTGGTAAACCCATGTTGTATCCTGCTGTGCCCTCTTCTGCACTGGATAAGAATGCATTAATGTCCCAATGAAAAGGCAATTTTAATTGTAATGGGTTTTGTTTACTCTTTGATATTAGAATGAAGTTCTTCTGACAGTTCTTCATTGATTTATTAATTGCAACATTTGTTTGTATGGCATACCTGTCAAGTTTTTGCCTTATTGATTAAGGGAAAAATGACAGAAAGCTACGTCACGGACGTCACTTTCGGTATTTGGACGGACACTTCCGTGTTCCAAATACAGGAAGGGATGACACGGCCAGTGCTTCCAGTATCCGGAAGATTTACCTCCTCTGCTTCCTATTTAGTAGCTGGGTAATGTAGGAGGGAAGGGGTGTTACTCTTCCTGCTAACTTAGTACCCCTCACATCATCTGCATAATTGGGGTGGGAACTTAGGAGAGGGAAAGAAACACCCCCTCCTTCCAAAGTAAGGATTTATGGAAATCAGGATTAGGTCGGGAAAGACACTTAAAAAACGTCACTTTCCTAGACAAAGATACCTGGGATACAAGTCTGGCATAGTATGATACAGGTATGTAGTATGGCCATCTCTCCCTCTCTGCATTTCAGTAAACCTAACTGCTTGAGATTTGAATAATAATCTCCACCAAAAAATATAACATTCAGATTTCCACTGCTTTTAATACATCAGCAATGGCATCTGAAACAAGTAAACAAGACTAAAGAACATAGAAACGAATTACTGTGGTGCAGTCATTGGATGGCTTTCAGGTAAACCACGGCAATTCATATTTAGGATTTCCAGTAACAGTAAAGCGTGGTCCCACCCATTCTTCCTTGGTCGTCCTTTCACATTTAAGAATCAAAAGATGAGATCATGATGCAAGAATGGTCAAGTCATATTTCTGTAGAAAAACTTTTGTATCAGCTATCTCTGAATTTACTCAGCATTTTACAGTTACTCTCTGCGTATTGATCTTCGATCATATACTCAGTCTGAATTATGCAAATTTGTAATACTTGAAAAGCAACAAAGCCATCAGAAGAGAGACAAAAAACTTCACAGCAGACAGAAAGCCAAGAAGGCTACCATTTTTTCTACAAGAGATTAAAGAATGTCTGAAAACACATATAAATAACTAAGTGCAAGATATTTCACAAAACTTTCACAGCTTGAGAGAATCTCTGGATGTGTTGGTTCAGCTCTGCCTTTCAGAGAAAAACAAAAGAGTTGGGAATTTTGCACAGGGGCTAAATATGTCAACAAGATGTTTATAATTACTGTCAGTCCCTCCATTCCAACATAAAATAATCTTTTTTTGCCACCTTTTGGTGATGGGTGTCAGAGGGAAACCCATGAACATTATTTAAATGTATTATTTGCAATAACAAAAAGTCTTTCTCATAAACATGAATTTTCAGTCAGTTGCATTCATGGGACACCTGGTGTATATATGAAAACTGGAGTGTTTTCCTTCCCTTCAAGTGATAATTAACTACTAAATGTCTAAGTGTGAAGCTCTACAGTACACCACTTAAATTGGTAATTAGGGTCATAAGTGATATGCCTTAAAGCTGATAACATGCATATCATGGGCTGATTGGTGTTGACCACAGCAACATACCAATTATGATTTATCTGAAATGGGTGGTATTATTATAAAAAGTGATCCCAAACGAAGAATAGCTTTGATAATTGTGCCATGTGTCATGTAACTAGTAACAGTCTTGAGAAAGCATTAGAAGAACGAACTTATTATAAGATAGCATCCACCCCAAAGCATAGTCTTTGTGACTGATAAAAGCAATGGAAGACTGGCATTACACCGAAATTTCATCCCTTCATGATGAGGGATTTTTCTGTTTATAAACAGTCAAAGGCAATGATCACAAAGTAAAAATGGGTCAGTATAAGGGATGGGTGATTCAGTTGTGTGTAGGTGTAAAGCTCCCTATATAAAGGGGGAGTGTGGCCCCCCTGTAACAGGAACAAGGACACAAGACGAACAACCTAGTGCAACAAAGCAAAGTACTGTAATCGATAAAATGAAAGATAAAATACTCACATTAAAGGAGGAATGGTGCAGGCCTAGTAAGGAGTGATCTCCTTTAAGGTCATGTGTCTTTAACCGTGTGTCTACCAGGAGGACATCACTTCCTGGTTACAGATTATATCACTTCCTGGTTACAGATGCTGAAGGATTCAGTAGGAGCAATGGTATTCGTTTTGGGAGGCAGCCCTTTGTCAATTAACAAACCAACCAACAGGCTACTTTATATCATCCTAATGAATATATCATTCTAACCACAAACCTAGCTCTGCAAATAAAATATTCCTATCCTTAATAGTGGTGTCCGCAAGGTGGACAGTTCGACCGCAAACATAACATGTTCGACCCTCCCTGTTCACCGTCGGGAAGAAGGTGACTGTTCTTCCGCTGGCCGGATCAAGAGCAGAACGATCCGGCCAATGAAAGAATTCTTTCAGGAGAGACCGCAGAGAGAAGCCGGTCTCTTTTGAAACAAAACAAGGTCAAACAGGAAGTGATGTTAATGACATCACATCCGGGTTTTTCAAAAGTCTGATCTGCCCATTCGCGGACTGACATGGCCAAAGTTCGGCCATCACTACTTATCAGTGTACAATTATATTGGCAATCTGCCTTCCCTGTGCACAAGTTTAGGACTATGAGAAAAAGCTTCAAACTTTAGACAAACGAAGAGCCCAGTATTATGGTTAAAAGTGTTAATAAATCCCTGTCACATATGCCAAAATATACTAATAGACAGCTGTGTCATATAGAAATTTATAAAAGAAACGTTTAAATTATAAGAGTGATGCAGAAATGTAGTGATACCCGTACCGAGAACTGCAGAGCAATGCATCACAGCTTAACAGGCTTCAGTCGGTTCTATTAATAATGGCAAACTATCAAGTGGACTGATGGCTATAGCCCGATAATGTTTTTCTTTCTAGCCGCCATGCAGCATTAAGGTGACAGGAAAACATTGGAGGTTGACAGAGGATAAAAGAAAAGGGAAGCCTTGTAGAGGAATGCCTACAGTCATTTATTAGTCTTATAGGGATGTGCTGGTCTAAGATTCTATCTAAAAAGGTCTGGCATCTCAACAATTCTAGAATTTATTTCTAAGGAGATTCACACAAATTATTCTACTTGACTGATCAAAGGTGTCAGAAGAAAATGGTCAGGTTACACTACAGAGGAATAATGACTTGCTTTATTTAATGCCACAAGTAAACCAGCAATTGAAAAATGCCAGTAATGTCAAAATAATGGAAGCAGCTGTTTTCACATCACAGAGTATGCTGTATTACCAGGTGTTTGTCACACCCAGCAGCACCAAATCCAAATAGGGATGGCAATTTGTTTATGGGCTTGTGACGGCATGTAAGCTTGTGTTTAATTGCAGTGGGAAGAAAACTTTTCCTTATCTACATATTCTGTAGCTAATAGAAATAGCAACAAGACCGGACAGTGGTATAGGAACAGGGGATCTGGAGCTTATAACTGCGACCAGCCATAGTAAAACACTAACAGTGGAGTATTACATATAAGCGTTTGCACATATTTCATGAGCCCATATCTTTTGCTATTTCTAAGCACCCCAAAAGCCTTTGTTAACTCTTAGGCTGGCCATACACTGGTCGATACCCAATAGATGAACCCTCAAGTGCAGTGTAATATCACCATAATGCTGCGCTCAACTTTCATATATTAAACAGAAAATTCATGGGCAGCAGTTCTGCGATTCCAATTCAATACTTTGGATGGGGTCCCTGTTTGATCAAGGTTTCTTTGAGCAGGAACGATTGATCTCGCTTGAAGAAAGTCTGGATGCAATTGATTCGAGCACAATCGACCACCATGAACGTGTACGGCTGTCTTGTAGCAGTCTTTTCATCAAACCAGAAGACCAGAATGCTTTCCGACTCACAATTGTGTCTTTCCAGGCATTGTTTTAATTATGCAATAGCCAAATAACTAAGTAGAAACTTCAGAGAACTTTACTGTGGGATGGGATGTACACTAGTGATTAGGTGTGACACAAGGATACAATGGTCCCATGTAAAACCAAGCACAGTGAAAGTATCAAAATAAAGGTTCCTTGCACATATCGCATTGATTATCAGTTATTCTCTAGGTAACTTGGATTGAAGGCAACCCATTGGGTAAAGACAGTTATGTTTTGTTGTCAGTAACATAGCAATAACCTCTAAATCCCTACTAACAATTTGAATGTAAAAACATTGGGATCTCTGGTTGCCTCTGAATCTTGCAAGAGAATGTAACAAAAGCAGTGACGTCTCCCTTCCCATGTGTCCTGACAGATAAAGGTTGCTGGTACTGTGGTGCAATGTCATTGGAGGGGAGCAGCTCTGTGGGACATTTAGGGCCCTTTCCCACTAGTGGCACTGTGGGGCAGTATTTGCTGGCAACAGCTGCCTTAGGGATAACGCTTTACCACGTGTTAACTAGTGTATGGAAATTGCTTGGTGTGGTTTCTTATGGAAACCTGTGTACCCTGCATTATTGCTACTGCTCTGCATTTCCGTAAATGCAAAGTAGTGCTGCTAGTGTAAAGGGACCTGAAGATTTATGGTTTACAGGAAAGTCTTGGGATGCCTATGCCTTTTGCTTAATAAAGGCATAGGTTCAGGCACCTGCCCATGTTCCTGGCGTCACAGGTTATCTCTGGGTTATAAGGATTGCTCAGGTTTATCCCTGCATAAGTCCTAGGCCAGTGGTGGGCAACGGAGTTGATAAGTAAGGCCACAAGTGCGGCATCACTAAAGGGCTGCACATAACATTGATCTAGACCCTTCCCCTGTCGACATATCTCAGCAAGCGGTGGACCAGATCCCGACAGGCAGTCAAAACCCGACAGCACCCACCCCCTCCTGCCCCTGGGTGCAGTGCTCATATGTAGACCAGGTTTCCCTGATCAACATTGCCAGTTATACTGATGTAGGACCAAAGCTGATTAGGAAAGCTGGGTCAGCATGTGACCACTTCACAGGTGAGTTGCTATGCCCTGTGCATTAACTGTTTGGTTTTGGGGGCCACATGTTGAGGACCAAGGGGGGCCACCAAACAACGCCCAAAGGGCCACATGTGGCCCCCGGGCCACAGGTTGGGCACCTAGGCCCTAGGCAGAAAAAAAACAAGCCCCCATCCCTAGAGGAAACTGCAGGATTAACTGGAGCTGGTATGCTGCCCAGAGTGTGGTTTGGGCAGAGACAATTTACCCCCAGTCACATTGGGAAACACCGCCAGGGAGGTTAACTAATAATGTGTTCTTCTTCACCAAAAGCCACCCTGAATGAAATGTGGACTATAGGTCAGAGTTGGCTTTTATTTACTAATCTCCAACAAATATCGCAAATTGTGTAACATATATGGACATGAGGGTTGTTCCAGTGCAGAGTAATTCACCATTTTTTCTGTCCTTTTCAAATCTAGGCCAAAACTTTATTGGTCAGAGCTTTCAGTTTCTGTTTCTATGTATATCGGTCTAAAAGAAGTAAAATGAGCAACAATTTAACAAGCCAATCGTGTCTATCACGCATAGCAGGGTTTAGTAAAAGAAACAAATTGGATTCTTTATGCTATTACAAATCTTGGATGACTATCTCCCTCCAAGACTTATTTGAGGTATCTCATCAATAATTTGCAAATACAAATGAGACTGTCAGCTGTCCTGCTGTACATACCATACTCTCTCAGGGGGCTGGAGGTAAAGTGTAATCTTTATTATTAATGTAACATCAGGGCGGGAAGTGAATTAATATTTAAGCAGGTGTCTCTAGGCAGTTGTTCACAGCCGAATCCATAACACAGGTTTTACACTGCACAGCCGTCCTCAGGGGACTTATTGTTGCCACATTAACGTCCTCTGTGTGGCTGGGCCTGCAAGGGGAAATGGCACATTGGATAAATCCTGCCTCCTTCCATGAAACATTTCTGCTCTATTATAAAGAGAATATAAATTTGCTGTAAACATTAGCTGCACAGGGTAGGACGATTATGTCCTGAAGGCAAACTGTTGGCTTAATACTAATATTAAGTCTCTATAACACCTAAACACTGGAAGGGAATAACATTCCTTGCACTTAATATTAACCCTAATTTACTAAACTGCACAGGCTGCTCCATCTCTATTTCTCAAAACGTTACATTATTAATTTACATTTTAGCATTTACTGGCAAGCCTAAGCCTTTGGGCCTTTGTTCTGTAAACCAGCGCTACAGTGTGGAAAAAGGATAAATGGATTGGAAAGAAATAGATATAAAAAATCATAGTCAATATCTCATTTTGTCAAGAATGGGCTTTAACAGTGCTAGCATCATTCAGAGTCTCTTATGTGTTAAATTCCCAGTTTATTAACATAAAACTGTATATTTTTTAACACAAGCATCTCATATATGGAAGAATTGATAATTAGCACAGCAGTAAAGTGAACCACAGATTTTACCCTCAATGATCTTCATCCCTTGTCTGTTATCTGTAAGGGCTTCCTCAGGAGGAGCCCACAAAAAAACCTTCATCTTCAAAGAATATATGATTTAGTTAGCTCCAAAAAGTTCAAAATAGATATGTATATATATATATATATGTATGTATAAAGGTCCATTATATTTAAGTCTGTAAGTCTCTAGTCTGTAATGTGGGGGATGCCAATTAACCTTTCAGTAGGTCTTTGGAGTTTTTTTTAAAGAAGACCCTTACAGATGTAAGGAGAATAGATGTTTTACAGATAGAATACTGGCTAAAATTGGAACCAGTGAGAGCATAATTGCAACACACTGAGCACCTGGGTTTGAGCAGTTCCAATTGAAAAAAGTAAAATGTAGCCCTTGCCCCAATGAATGGGCTTGACATTTATAACATTAATTTGTTAAATGATTTAATTATAAATGAAACTGTGTTCATGAGATGTTACCATGCTGGTATATTGAATGAAAATGTTGTACTACTATGTGTGTTTGTGTGGAGACATTTATTTGTGTGGTGCCTACATAAGATCTTTAATACATCCCTCAAAATCAAGGTTTCCAGGTCAACCCTGTGCCCAACTTTCTAAAAAGAAAAGTAAAATGGTTATGTCATGTGAGGCTTATTCCGCAGAGGATCTGCTTCCAGAATCTTAATCCAAAATAATATTCTGATTTAGCTACATACAATCAAGACTACAAAGTCTGCCCATTGGATTAACATTGTTGAAATAAATAGCACATCTCATAATTACACAATACAGACAAGCAATATTTTGTTGTTTGTAATGAAGATGCTTCTCCTCAATGCAAATGAGCTACAACACAGACATAAAGCATTGTCATTAATTGGCAAGAAGTCACTTAATTGACAAATCTAAATTATGCTGATATCTAGGATTCTTTTATTAATTAAAAAGTATTTTCTGCAGCTGTGTATTTCCAGCTCTGATAAGTTTGCACTGCCAGCGATGCACAAAGCCGCGTTACAGACAAGGTTGGCATTACAGCCCATCAGTGAATGGTTGCTAGGAGACAAAAGATGCCCATCTGGAATTGTGACTCAGGCATCTTGTTTGTGCATCAATGAGCGAAAGATGGGCGTATGTGTGTTTGGTGTGCGTACGATGAGTCTCAGCCTTGGTCAGATGCTCCCACAGGGATAAGAGGTTGTGCATAGTATTATAAAACAAATGTGTATCTTATTCTTTATAAGCAGCTACCAGCTAATGCATCACCCTAGGGGTAACAAGGGAGGTCTGTCGATGCTCTACTACCCAGCCATGAACTTGCATTCTAAGATAAAAGGAACAGGAAGATTAACTGGCCATCAATCTGAACAGCCAAATGAAGACTCATGATGATGCTTAGGTTTTGAGAGAAATCACTGTACTCACAGTTTTTGACCATTTAAGGAACAATGGGCAGCAAAGTCATTGCTTAACTGTATTTATTACGTAATCCACAAAACTGCCACAAATGCATCAGAACAAAAAAACAATGCACACATCCTAAAATCCCAATGAAGTGGGTGTAGTAATGATCTCTGCTCTCTTTTTTTCACCTAAGCAACTTAGAATGATGCCACAATATAGTCACACATATCCACCAGTAGTAGACCACACACCAAGCTCTGTATTTTGAGAATATTCACACCTTTGAATGACTGACAGCACAGTTTTGGAAACAACAGGATTATGGGGAGAAAGTAAATAAACAATGGAGATTATCCCAATTTGTATAGCAGCAACATATTTAGTAGAAATTTACAATCTGGATAAAAGGAAAAAACATAGGACCACCAACATAATACAGCATACATTTAGCACCAAATGGCATATACCAGTTTTTCAAATGAAAGTTTATTTTTCATGCTTACAAATAAAAGTATTTAAGTATAAAATATTAACATTTACCTGATACTTTAAAATAACCCAATTCCTTTTTTTTTCTTAATCCATTGACATCTACCCTAAATGTTGCAAACTCTTGTAATGTCCCCAATTTGTTACCTGAGCACTGGACAACAAACAAAATAATTCTAGTAGAGACCAATGATGGACAATCTAGGGCGAAACATTTGTTTCTATAAATATGTATAGCTATGTGGTCTATTTTTTATACTTTGGTTTTAATATATTTAATTAAACCTAAGTAAAATGTTTATATCTAAGAATAAGACAATTATCAGGATTTTCAAAGTATCTTTAGGATATAAAAACGTTCCATTGTGTCCTATTTCTCTGTAGTACATTCTACCCATTTCTCACAAGTCCAGCTTGCCATTGACATTGTCATGGTTAGATTTCTAAACAGCTATGACTTTTTTGACAGTTGTATTACAATTTGTGGGTAAGAAATGTAGACAGGACAAAATATAATATAAACAAAAAATAAATGATGACATTTGAGCATTTGTGACCATATAGGGTCCAAAAAATGGCAATCATTATAATCAGCAAATATTGCTACCACTATAAGAAATCTTCCCTCAGTGGACTTCTGCACTTTTCTAGGAAACACTAGCCCTATACCGCTCCATAGTCTGAGTTCAAACCACGAATACAGACATAAGTTCCACCTTGCTATAGTTATATACAAAACCATATAAATGTGCAGTATATATTGAAAACAAAATGAATGGACATTTCTGTATTGTGACTATGTCCTCCAAGGCTCCTCGCAGGAATGTAGTATCTGCACCTTGAGGGGAAAAATCCTGCCTTTTCATGATTCATGCTAGTTACATGTCCTTTCTGCACCATTAAACATCTGGAATCATGTAAGGATGTTTTCTGTCTCAGCTTTATCTGCACTTTACATCTGCCGCCTTGTTTTACACTAAGCTAAACAAATGAAGCAGCTAGGACCTGTATTTAGAAAAAAAATGGTTTAAGGTTAACATATACTTGCCAACAGCGAAACTTGCAAGCAGACAGACTGCTCTAATGTACCATCAAGGGGAAATAAATGTTATTTAGAATTATTCTGATTTTTTTCTCATAACAATATAAATTATTTATATTTCTTTTTCATAACAATAGAAAAAGGAGTGTATTGTATTCATAAACTAGAACATTTCATTATTAAGTTTTAAGCAGAGTGAAGATAATGGCAAAGTTGATCCTGGTTCAAGAGAACATGTGCTTTGCCCATGCCAAGGAAAGAAAAAGGTTCATTCTACTGCCCATTATCACCACCAACCCTGTACCCTGGCTATACAGAGGTTTATTTAACTTCAGTCCATGAGGGCCATATCTAGGCTAGGCTTTGATTTAAAATATAAAGTTATTGTATATAATTGCAGGTTTTTAAAATAGTGGAACAATTGAGCATTTAATGTTTAATGGAGACTTGACTATACCATTTCTAAAGCTTTAGGGTTGGTTGAAATTCTCATATGTAACTCCCTACAAACTCACAAATCTTATTTAGATAAATTTCCAATTTCATAAATGTGGTCAGCTTGTCCTATTATAATATGCACAGTGCTATTTCAGAGAATATAAGTTACTGAGCCCTCTGGCTACATTGTTATTACTTACAGGTTACAGAAGTATTCATTCAGTGTGGAAATCATATTATCTAGCAAAGCTACAAACCCGCCCTTTTATTTCAGACTTCTTTGCCCTTCACTCAGCTTTATGGGCTTTAAACAAGCATGACACCACCACTGTTGTTCACCAAATTGTCAAATGGTTAAGATCACAAGCCAAGATTTTCCAACTGGTGCTCCTAAGTGGGTGTGATAGAAAAAGGATGCACTCAGCCCCTGATCTTTGTCTTCACGGACATTAATGTCAAAGGCGTTTATTTGATGGAGGATTCACATGCATTCACAGAGAGACACCCCCCCCCCCCCTCTCTCCCATTCTGGCAGAGACCCCTTATAATGAAAACCCTGTTACCCCCAGAGACTCAAACCATTTTGTAACCAGAGTAAATGTTGTCCACATGAAAATGAGGCCCTCAGCAAAGAAGCTCTGCCAAGCTAATATTTGCTTTTTCTGTTCAGCTAACCCTCAATGCTTCAGCAGGGTCAAAGGTTAGCACCTGCTCGCCTACTCTAGGGAAAAATTATAAAATGTTAAATGCTTGCGACTTACAAACTAAAAAGATAAAAATCCATGTTTAGCTAAAAAAGGAGTATAAGACAGTATTTTTCCCTCTACAAGTAATCTATTTGGTCGATTGACATATAGCATTAAAATAATACTATGCTCAAATGTCAGATTAAATCTTTACCATCTAGCCAGAATTATACATAAAACATATTAAAAATGCTGCACCTGACTTACCTCACACTCAAACTACTGCAGGAAATGTATTTGGATTTTGTAAAGGAAATGTAGTTTGTGTTTTTTCACGGTAAAGTGATACAAATGAGCGGGAACAAAGCAAACTGCCCTATCACACTGACAAAAGAAATAAGCATTCGTATTACCAAAGGTTATCCAGGCAGAACAAATCCACAATGAGTGCCTGCTTGTGCATTCTGTTGACATGTGGCCCTTTGTCTTTGCCTCCTATTTACACATAGTGACAAATGCTATACACTAAACAAGTCATCTAGGCTCTCTATTTCTTGTCTTCCCCAGTAAATGGAATATGTCATTCACTGTCTGTTAGTTTGAGAAGGGGGAAAGAAGATAGTGTTGAACAAGTTCAGCAGAAATAAATCTGTGTTATAATTTCATGAATAAACAATCCAGTCAGTCCTTTTATTTCTTTGTGGCCCACATGTACAGCAGTGAACTGTGGCTATTTCTGTGGCATACGATTTATTTGTAAAAGTTTAAATCTGAATGTCTAGATAAAGCAAATATTGTTTAAACACAAGGAGCACGTATATTTTTTACTTGTCTTTTGATGTGTTTTGTGCAACTTTTCCAGCATAAAAATGTGCCTCTGTGTAAAAGCTTCATGGCCACTAGTGCTTTTCCTCCTTGTGTAGGGTGGTTGGTCTTGTATCCTTCCCCTATGTAGTACCAGGGCCCGTAATGGGAGGGCCTGCTGGGTGCACCCCACTGCTCTCTGCAAACACTATCAGCAGCAAAGTCATAATGGCCCATGATAAAAACTGGTTCTGCATCAAAACGTTATCTCCTGTGTATAGGTTGGAAGAACTAAAAATATCTAATGATTGAACAACTATCAGGTGAGGTTGCGAATTGATCCGCCAGGAAAGATCTTTCAACAACTGTCCTGCCCAACACTTGTTGTCTCCTATGGGGGTAATTCAGCAGGGTGCCACTCATTGGTCCTCCACTCTTGTACAGTTAATTCTCTGGTTGTTTGGAATAATTAAAAGCAATTGTTTCCAACATTAAAAACTTAACGTCTAGGCATTCATGATCACCACACTGGAATCCAACATTTTTCTACATACAAAAGTTTTATTAAAACAAATGCGCAAAACAGGGCTTAGCAGTAGCTTCTCAACAAAAAAGTATTTCACAGCAAAACAACAAAAAGATTTCCCTACTGTTTTGGTACTATATTCCATAGGATATTCCCTAGCCTATTACATTACAAGTGTTGACATAATTACTCTGCACTGTTCTCACTAGCATCACAGAGAACATAGCCCAAGTAACACATACAAATCATTAACGACCCATCCATGGTGTCCTGCACAAGAGTTACCAGAGAATGTCATGTCTTGTTGAGTGTCCTTGCAGTTCATGGATAGAAAAAGAAATCTACAGCCCTTCCCACGTTTTACTATGTAGCGTTCCTCCTCTACTGCTTATTGGGTCCATTGAGCTGAACGCAATTTGCGCTTTGATTTACAATCATTTTATCCTTGCCTAAAAATGCACAATTATCTTGTAATATTTATATTGTATAAAACAGCCACTGTAATTTTATCACCATGGCAAATACTTATCTGCAGTAATAAATTAATTACAACCCATTTTAATTTTAAACTATAATTCTATTTAAGCACATCATAAAAAAAATTGATCAAGAGTATATAGTGTGTAAAATTCTCTTTGATGTCCTTGGTTTTCATTACTAATGAATTATAAAATCGTGTAAGTGGAAACTAATCTCCTTTATATTCTGCCATCTGTGGCGGCAGGCTTTCTTTAATGTTCATCCATAACAATAAGCTTTCTCGCAAGATAAGGAGAGCGTGATGTGACAAAAAAGTCAAACCAACTCTCTCCAAAGCCAAACATTAGAGCCATGATGTTTTTCATAGAGGCCAAACTATGCAAAGGAATGCAAGCTATATTAAAATCAAATAGAATATAAGTTTAGGAGGTCTCTTGGGCCTTATACAGCCATATACTCTGAAAACTGTTAGTTTAATAATAAGAGAAAAGGATTGTGCAGGTGAATTTATTAGACAGAAGCTAATGTCTGGAACTGATGGTCTATTTATTATACCAACAAAATAATGAAGAGGCCAAGGCCTTTCATGAGGGACAGAGCCATGAAGTAATGAAATAACGTATCACTTATTACTTAGCAAGCAAATGGGGAAACTATTTCACTCCTCCTTAAAAGAAAACATAAGCCAAGAAGTTGATTTCAAAGTAGCAAACATGTAAAGGTGATTTCAATTTTTAAAAATAATTTCTTCCTAAATGTACAGCTCCCCTTAAATGAAGGAGTTCCTGAAATGAAGGTTACATTACAGACACTTTCTGTAAGGCAGTGACAGTGCAAGGTGAGAGTGACAATGCAAGGCGGGGATGAAGCTCTCTATCGTAAGCCCCAGTGTAGCTCGGGGGAGAATTTTTTAGCAATGGCCCCGGTGCGTGCTTGTCACTTGACCCACCTCCCTGACGTCAGTGATGACGCCAAGGAGGCGGTGGTTGTCCTCGCCATATGCCTGTATTTTAATACCCCCTACTGCTAGGGAGGTTAAAAAGGGTGTTACTGTGGGTTGTGTATGTAAGTTGTGTAAGAATATTCATATTATAACTGAAGACTAGGCACAGATAGAATTAAAAAATTTTAAATCCTTTTTAAAAATCCTGTGAATTTTCCACTTCCTCAGTTACTGTATTGATGATAAAGTTGGTAAATTGTTAATTTATTTATTAATAAAAGTCTTCTATGGTCGTTAAAATCTAAATAAATAGTCAGCATTTGCGTAAATGGGAAAGTGACGAGCTTCTCCATGTTAATCCTATGGCCTAGGCCCTAAAAAGCACATTCAGAACGTGACATTTCCAGACGCCTGTGTTTATGAGCCCTTTATAGCAGAGTATAATTTTTAAGGACAACTATAAGCAGACATAATGGGGTCCACAGAGAGAAATTATCACTATCTGCTTGCTGGTGGACACTGACCTATGTATAATGTAGTGTTTACCTTAGGAGTAATTCATCCAAGGTGTTCCAGAAAAAAAGGAGAATCTGCACCTCCTTTTGGTGTCATACAATGCACTTTCTTTACACAGCCGGATGGCGCTTTTTTTCCTGGCTGTCCCTGCTCTACGAGATGTGGGAGGTCATATGTGCCATGGCGCAGAGAGAGAGAGAGAGGTGGGACTGCTAGAGACTTTCACTGTTTACTTTTAAGCTGCATTTTGTCATATTATTGGCACTTGTGGTGCTGATCATATGAAGTCAAAACTCCTATAATGCACACATATCTATAATTTTTTAAATATAATTTGAGGCCCATGGCATCTGCATTGTGGTAGCTTTATAACATTTTCCTATTTTATTACCTATCAGGATGTATCTTCTGGACGGCATCGCAAAAGCCTGTCTAAATACAGATTAGTCCACAGATGCGCCCAGACCTATTTTTGTACAGAGGCTACACAGTTAGTGCACCCCCACTAAAACTTGAAGGATGTGGTTCACAAAATAACCAGTTGTGTTCCCTGTGCACTCACCACACCTAAACTTAGCTGCACAGAAAAATGTAGAGTGCCTTTTTCCTTCAAGCATTGGGATATAAATACTCGAATACTTCCCCACAAAAAATGTTTAATTGTTAAAGTAACACTTAACAAAAATTAAATATATCAGATACCTGCTTATAGAAAGGCCATTTTGTTTAGTGTTTTACATATTCTTTGGAAACAGAAGCAGAAAGCTTTTTGCATAGTAGAAACTGCAAGGGTTTTCAGGAGACCCTTCTGAAGCTGACTGTGTGCAAAGTTGCAAATCCCTGGTCTGCTTATTCGCTTTATGGCTATAGCAAGAACACAAGACCTGTTTCTACCCTTTGTATGCCACTCCTGATTCCAAAATGGCTTCAGTAGTTCTGTAATTGAGCTGGTGCACAAGGACTATTGTTAATCGATTCTTACACTGCATTTTTCCTTATATTTGCTTATAAGCCTGCTGAACTAAAGACTAATAATATTATCACAGATTTGATTGGATGAGGGGTAGTGAGATATTAAATCAATTTTTTGTGTGTGTTTAATTGGTGTGAGAATCTGCAACTCTAAAGGCTATTTATATTTCCCATTTTCTATCTATATAATTGCGTTACTATCCAAAATTATTATCTAACAATACCTAAACACTGAGCTGTAGTAGTTTTGACATGTTTCTAAACCTCTCCTATACATGTATCATACATGTATACATTTTATTTTATTAGTAAGGACTTAAAGCAGAGCAAAAACATTGCTATTTCTTGTTCAATTTGCTATTTTTACATGTAGAAATTGCCAGAACTATTTGGCTATAATTAGGGGTGAATTTTCTACCCATCCAAGTAGGGGCATCAAGTTTCCAATCAAGAGGTACATGTGAGACCAGCAATGTGATATTCATGATTAAGTGCCTCGGTGGATCAACATTCAATGGACAGCTTTCCCGGAATGTAAGACTGACTGAATAAGTATAGATGGTCAATTAAGACATATAGAAGGAAAACAGGAAAGGGAAATGAAAAATAGAGAGGGCTATTATAGAAGCATTATTTTGATTACAAGCACAATGTTCAGTAGATCTGCTGTTGGTATTGGAAGAGGTGCATTTTCCTAAAGGCTACTGATCCCAAAATAAATGTTACACCATGGTATGTAATGGATATTACTAACTAAGTATGTATAAACCTTCAAGGCTCTATCCAGTCCTTGTTTTATTGCAAAATGTGTACTATAGAGGCTCACAATGTGTTCCAAAAATGAGGGTATTTTACCACATGAATAGGTTTGGTAATATAGTTTATATTGATTTTATGTGCCATCACTGTAATACTATAACTACATTAGATGATCCAATGATCATCAGGTTATTAAAATTAAAATTGTTGCAAATGTATTCCTCCATTTAGAATGATTAATTTATTAGATTGTTAATGTAGCAAAAAGGTGTATACCCAATACCTGAAAGTAAATTTGATTAGTGGCAGTTTCTTTGCAAAGTTACTTTATAACAGATGGTTATACGTTTGGGTTTTCTGGATCAAAAGCACATAGCAGGGGAAGAGGTATTTGTCCCTGGTACCCTCTTCTGAAATATTGACAAGAATGCAAGTTTCACAAACCAATTTGCAAATGTGGTCTAATTTGACAATGCTTGCTTCTTAGAATACCCAATATTCTCTACTTTTCTATGTCTGGTCATTAGAAAATAATACCATTACATAGATATTGTAAAAGTATCAAGATCATCTATTGAAGACAAACAGAAAATAGAACATTAATGCTAATGATTTTATATGGTAAAAATCCTGACTTAAATTTTATTCATAGAATGCATATATCCAGTGTACTGAAGTATAAAAGAAAATGGGAGTAAATGTTGATGTAAGGAAGGCTCCTGTTTTAAAACAGACAGACAAATATAATTTAAGGACAGTGTGCTACACTTGTTAAGTTACCGAGCGATACACTAATAAGTCAGAATGGAGTGACTCATGGACTTATAATGGGGATAATTTGCTAAAGGGGATAGAACATTTATTTTGCAAGGAAATTATACATTTAAAAGGCAATTTTCTCCTTAGCTTAGTAAATGCCGACTTTAATCAAGCAGTCATGTGCAAGCAAAATTCCAGTTTTCTTCTTTTCCCCTTGTATGTTTTTTCATGTTGCCATGTCATTTAAATATATAGTGAAAATTCCCTTTCAAAGTGAATTTGATCTTCCACTTAGCTTACTTTACTTACACTTTACACTTACTTTAGCAAATCACTCTCAGTATTGCACTTTGCCCTGTCTTTAGACATTGGAAACTGCGGACACAACTGATAAAGAATACAGTTGAATCACTGAAGCCACAGCATAATTTATAACTAGAAGGGGACAAGGAAATGTATAGTCAAGAACAGATTAATATTTTTTTGCAAATATGAAAGTTCATTGTATGTTATTTCCTCTCACAAAAACAAGATATAACATTTTTACCAAATGGCAGTCTCTGGTGAATTGAACCAGCCATGACTCATAGCTCCTTATTATGCTTCTGATTTCTTAATGTACTGCGCAAGGTCCCAATAGGATATTAGTTACTGAAGTGTAGGCCCAACATTTTTATAGCCTCCCGAGCAAGGCTATCCACCCCCACAAATCGTGTGTAAGTTTCTTAGCTAGAGACAAACTTTTAAAACAGATATGAATTAATAAGCATTATGCCATTTTTTATATGTAAAATTAAAATATAAAGAGGTCAAATGTAGTTTGTTGAATTTCAATCTATAATGCAATGCATTTTGTTACTGTCAAGAGAGAAAGACATTCCAAAATGTCAATCTCTCGGAGTTTTGTCACTGAAACCATAACTATAATAATAAAGAAGGCAAAAATTTAAGGTAAGCAGAATTTCCATCCAAATTTCTAGCACCCTGTCTAGTAAACCTGTCATGAAAATAAATAGCATGTCTGTTTGAGCATTTGACCTTGAAATGGAAAAGAACTGTCATAAAGCTATCCGGGGAAATGTTTTTAGGTGACTTGAATTTTTCAAGTATGAAAGGTACCTTAATGTCATCATCACAGTATACAGTAGAGACCAACAGTTTTAAAAGGGATTACCCAATACAAAACAAAATGCCTACTGCCATATACATGTGGCACAAAATAGATTGACCTGTTTTGACTGGAATGGTTAACTCCCAGGAATCCATCTTGTTCCGTTTAATTACTTAACATGTTTATGTTCTCCCAATTCAGCTCTTTCAATAGCCATATAGTCTAGCTATGTTTCCCTACTCTCCCCTCCAGTGACATACCCTCTTCTCATTGCTAGTGAATAGACACTGGGGGCTAAAATAGCCTGACAAATGACTGAGGAGGTCCCGAGGATGCCCGTTTCATTCTGCCGTCTTTATTGTGGCTGACCTAAAACCAAATACCCAGGCCCTTGTCTCCCTGGTGACACCTGAAGACCTCTTGTCTCTTAGCAACAGGGAACAATGATGCCTGGGAAAAGCCCATGCAATTTGGTAAAGGGCAGTGCTTTCTCTCAGAGCTCCCTGTTTTCTTTTCTGGGTGATGTTGGGAGGGAGAAATGGGGATTTTGTTGGCTCCCGCTGGCAAACCACGAGCAGGACGCAGAGCTCTAAACTCATTCACTGATTTCTTGTGCCTTCAGGAAAGATAAAGTTTGCTAGAGATAGCGCTATATACTCCCAGGAGGCAAGGAAGCGGCTCCCCCACCTGTGGAGTTATTAGCTGGCTTTTAAAGAGACAAAAGCTCCTTTCACAACTTTCTGTTTCCCCCTACCCTCTCCATGGTCACTTTCAAACACTACGGGGATCCCAATCCAACTTCAAATTCCACTTTTATTGAAAAAGAGAGAATGGCACTTTTGCACAGGAGACGTTTCCTGCTTTCATTCAGTAGCACAGGCACAACTCCAATATGTTGTAATGGGAAACATATAAAGCATTGCAGGGATACAGTGGTTGCCTATCTATTGGTCCAGCTCGGAAATGAACTTTCAACATACACTCTACATAATGGCCACCAAAATGTTTTAATTAAATTTTTTTTCATTACAAACCTTCCCAAAAAACTTTCAGGAAACTCCATTAGCACTTGAGAATCCTTAGCATAAATGCATAGGACAATATTTAATGACATACTTTAAATATTTAAAAGCAGGGCTTTTTTTCTGGGGGAACGCTCCGGAAAGGCGTTCCCCCACCTTTTCTCAGCCCGGCCCGGAGGTCTGACTCCCCTTGGCACCCCTCTCCTCCTGCCCGATGTGAGTGTGACAGGCAGAAGAGTCTGTGTTATGCTTTCTGTAGCTCCTCCCACATATACGTCCTCCCCAGCCAATCAAACACAGGACAGGACACACCCTCCCCTCTCCAGCTGTAGAAACTAAGCTGAATAAACCTGTATGACACTAACTTTGAACATTCATAGTCCCAAAGATCAGGATCGGCATACATTAATCCGCCCATACACCTTTGGATCTTTTCATACAATCTCCATTAGATCTACAAACAACGATGTAGTGCCGGGTCCTCCCTGATAGAATACATAGTGATTGGAAGGGTTAGAAAGGTCCTATACTACATGCTTTTGAAAGAACAAAAGTGGATTGTACAGAAATTGTATGGTAAGGTGTATGGGGGCTTTTAGGCAAGTATTCTAACAGGTAGGGCTTTTTTCCTGCCTGCGCTGGCAGGCGCACGTGCCCCCGTTCCCCTGATGGGGAGCTATTTATGGAGTGGATACCCGGCCTAAAAGGGGCGATTTTAGGGGGCGGTCCTAGGGGTGGGTAGGGGCGTGGCCATGGGAGGGGGGGTGAGTTCCACCCTCCTCTCTCGTGTTGGCTACTTATTATTTTACTTTTACATTTTGTTTTATCTATGTTTCTTATAGTACCTCTTTTCTTGTGATTTAAGGTTGGTACTGTGGTGTATAAAAGAAACGTTATACATGGGGAAGCTGTCAAGGGACCTAAAAAGTGTTTTATATGGAATCATTATTTTGTTCAAACTAAGTCTTTAATATAAAATATTCCAATATTGAAGAAAACAAAACATTATTTATTACATGAATAGTGTTTTTAATTGGGGTCTATGATAACATTTTCCCTTCTTAGTGATTCACTGGGGATGCCCAGTCCTGCCCAATCAAGAATTCAAACAAAAGATACCCATCTTACCAACATTTCATTTTGGGGTACTCAACAGGTTGTGGAACACATCTATTTCAAGCCTGTGTTCCTTGGTATTCTAAATCAGCATCATTGGAGTAATCCATTCCCAGTACAATTTTAACAGGACAGGTTAATGTCATTGGCTACAAATATATCCCATGGGTTGAGTAAAGATTAATCTATTTCTTCCTGTCTTTACAGTACATATATACACTCAACTACATCTATGCCTAGGGGAGGGAAGTACACTGCTGAGAGTTGACTCAAGGGAGGTCCCTTTTGATGAAAACAGGATTCATTAAGAAAACAGTCTACATTTCTATTTAGTTAATGACTGTTAGGCAAAAAAAAAAGAAGGAAGGAAGGAAGGACCTTTTGACCATCAATAGACATTCGATGAGGAAATAACGATACTTTTGCTTGGTTAAGATTGTACAGGTGTTCTCATTTGTTTCTTTAAACAGTAGTTAGTCAGTGTTCGCTAAGGAGAGTATTCCATCCCATCCATGAAGCTTTTCTACTCTTATTCTTAATGGAAATACATGGCTGACCAAATTCCAGAAGTTTTTGAAAAGAAAAGTACACCCATTTCTATTGTAGACAAAGGAAAACATATTTTTTGTATCCTTTGTATTATATTGGCAATTTGTTTTTGCATTCGTCAACAATTAATATATCCTTAAATAAAAGATGAACAAGGGTTCTCTGCAAAAGTATTGATTTGCTTGTGCTTGTTAAAGAAAAGAAAGGTAGCTATTGAACCAAAATATATAGAGAGCAAATAAAATGATTGTTGCGCATGGAAGCAGCATGGACCCCTACCCACAGACCTCTGACTGAGATCCGGTATTGCTGTCCTGCTGCGCTGTATCTACTTGTTTTACCATCCTAATGTTTAGCCTGTAACAGATCTTTGACCAGCTTGAGCTCTGGGCTTGCCTGTGCCACTCGTTCTCCAATGTGGGACCTCGAGCCTAACAAGTGACCATGACTACTATTGACACTTGGACCTTTTCCCCTTGAAAAAGTCTAGTTATGACGAAACGTACATCGGGGTGGATTTCAGTGTTGAATTACTATCCCAGAAAACTTGTTGTTGTAACCGAATTTTCTTTTGATCTGTTATTACTTATGCTATGTGTACTAATCTGAGTGAACATGTATGCCCTATGATTTAAAATATTTTGTCAGCTAACCCTTTCTGTGCAATATATAACTTTACGTTCAAAACTATTAAAATAAGTTAATTTGCTTTTACCTAAATGTGTACCTATTGCTTGGCCTTTAAAGTCCCCTTGCCCCTGGGCTAACCTCCAGGGGGAACCAGTGTTTATGCGAGTGATACTCCTATATGCTTTCTCCTTATATAAAATGATTGTTAGATTTACACTTCTGCAGTAAAGAGTCAGCAGTTCTCTTCTTTCTTAATGCATGAATAATAAATAAATACCCAATTTGTTTGCATCAATTATAACAGCATACATAGATAAAGAGTTACTTTATGCGCTAGCAACAGCAGTGTGGGTGGCCATATGGCAATGCATATGTAGGGCCCTCTAATTACATTATCATAATGAATACATAATATGATATCGCAAGCTGGTCATTTGACAGATTACAAGTGTGAATTTTACAGTTGAAAATCATCCGCAACATCAAACATCGACAAGAAGCTCATAACCATTTCTATCACAGCAGTATTTATTTCCTGCATGTTTAGGCTGCTTTTATTTTTGTTGTAGGCAAGGAAGTCCATATTTTAAATATAAAGCAAAGCTTAAGGACACAAAGTCTTGACCTCAAACTAGCAGACAGAAAGTAAATCTCTAACCTTAGAGAGAAGAATGTACTGAATAGTGGATGCTTACAACAAGAGAAGTAGTGAGTCAGTTAGCAGTAAGTACAATATTTAAACATGATTGGAACAAACATACATTTATTCTATAAGACGAAAAGGGAAAAAAAAGATTTGATGGCCCACCAGATTGAGTGTAACCAATCCCACATCCTCAACTATGTGATCAACAAATAAATTCCTTTACAGATTGATGAGATCATTTCCTTTTTTTGTCTCTCTTCTATTGCCATATTATTGGACTGCAAAAGGTTGATATCAAGTGATACGCTTGCTCCATAGAGTTAAAATGGGTGCGAACAAATATCAAACAAAACAGAAATATACTACAGTTCTTTCCTCCTAAATGTTAAAATGCACTTTCCAGTAACTATTAGCATATAAGAAAACATTGTTATTGGTGTTATACACATGCTTCTTTTATTGAATAAATTAATACTTTTAAAAGCTATATTTTGAACTCATTGCCCCCCAAAAGTTAGGAGGTTTTTCTTTAAACAATGTCAATAAAAAAATAACAGCCCTGAGATAGTTTAAACTATTATTTAGATTTTTGTATATATTTTATAAATGTTTGAATACATTGTTTGTATATACATATAGAAAATGTTCAATGTTTAAGCTACTTTACTAAATTGTTAAAGCCAAACTGTGTGTAGTTACCAATGGCTCTGCATACACTGTTAATTGATTTATAGTTAAACTCAAGTTAAAATAACTGCTTTGCAATTTTATATTAACATACTAATATCCTAAAAGTTCTATAGAAACAAACAATCTAGACAGTAACCTTAACCACATTAGAAGCAGTATTACCACAAAAGTGCATTAGTGTATGGCCCCTGCAGGGTCATTGTTCCTATAAAGTGTTATGGACAGTTAGATATATTGCATGCATCATAAAGGAAGTGGCTGTTTTCAATGGGGATGTCATCTGTAAATTACCCCAATGTCCTGTAAAAGTGCTGCTGATGTAAAATGGAAAAAGAAACACAACTGGAAAGCTCCAAAGCCCAATAAACGATAGGAGAAGTCTGTATTTCTAAACTAATGTATGTGTTTTCCCATCCAATAAATCTTAGTGATGGACTGTTAATTGCACTAGAGTATGGAATGCTGTGAGATGGCATGCTGTGTCATTAATGCACTCCAAGGAGCCTTGAATGGCCTACAATGAAGGGGACAGGGCAGTATAATGCTACATTAAGTCCTGTAAGTTTACATAGCTGGGTACTCTACCTAGGGAATAAAGATTCACAACCTGCCAGTGAACGTCCACTTCCTGAGTGTGAAAACTTCCACAGAAGTTTGAAAACTGTTAGAAAGAAAAAGCTATTTTGATGTTTTTATTATACCATTAAATATTTTGTAACTCTAAATAATGCATTCCTAATATTTTATTGTAATTTCAAGGAATATAATATAGAATGTGATCACCTCTTAAAGATAGGTAAGAGAAAGTGATGAGTAAGATCAGAAGAAAATGATTTGTAATGCTTTGAATTGTAAAGGGGTTCATGCAATGTGTTTCCAGGCTATGAGTATCTCTACAAGCATGTTTCCATTCTTCAACAATTCTTTTAGCTCTGACCATCTATCTCCAACTCATGTACTCTATGATTATGCCCTTCTGGGTAAAACGCATCAGTTTTCCAGCCCTGAAGCTGTTATACTTGATCTTTATCAATGTTGGTATGAACCAATAAAGGATTACAGTATTGTTTTTACCATCGGTGGCCAGCCACATATTGTTGGATTTCTTTATGTTGGCACTGTAAACAGATCAGATGGTCTACATCTGAGAGCCCAAGGAGGTTGAAGTAGAAGCAGCATGACTAAGGTACAGCATTTCATTTTGTATGTATCTCTTGTTCGATGTCTGTAGTCTCTGATCCACTCCTGTAACGCTTCTAAAATCTCTTACCATCTCCTGTTTAATGTCTAAAGCAGACATAGGTAAACTAAAGCCAGGGGGCCAGATCCGGCCCATTTAGCTTTATAATCTGGCCCGTTGTCACCTTAGTAAAAAGACCCTCTTGGCTTCCGTTCACCTCACTTAAACCTTGCAATGAGCATACATAATGCCTAGAGGTGTCCAAACATTGCCATAGAGTCCGCAATGTGTAATAATTTCCTAATAACTTTTGACTTTTCCTCAATTATTACTATGAATATATAAATGATAAATGTAGTCTAGCGTCTACACCAGTGGTGGGCAACTGAGTTTATTAAAGGGCCACAAGTGCGGCCCTCGGCATCACTAAAGGGCCGCATATACCATCGATCCAGACCCACCCCATGTTGACATATCTCATCAGGTGGTGGACCAGATCCCGACAGGCAGTCAAGACCCGACAGCACCCCCCCCCCCTCCTGCCCCTGATTGCAGCGCTCTTTTGTAGACCTGGTTTCCCTGATCAACATTGACAATTTTACTGCTGTAGGACCGCCAAAGTTTCCCTATACATAAACAGTTCGGTTTTGGGGGTCGCATGGACACCTAGGGTCTACAGTCATCATTTTTGTTCACCACTGCCATAGTAGTTACAAGAGGCAGGGTTAGGTTCTTTAAAACTCATGGTGAAAAGGTCTAACTATACCTTCTAGCATTTAGTTGCAGTGGGGATAAAAACCCCACACCTTTTATTCATTGTATTCATCTAAACAATAAATTCAGTTATTTATGCATTTACAACATTATTAATGATCTGTGCCAATTTTTTGCAATAATCTTGTGACATGTCCATTAACCTTGTAGCTTCAAATTCTTTAAATAATGCAAAAGACAACAGATCTTACTCCAGCAAAATTTCTCTGCACACAACCATGAAATGAAGCCATCATATTCTGACAGGTTTATTGTATGAGAGCAAAGACCACAGGCCCACACAGCATGACATGCCCTTCACTAGTAGATTCTCAAAAGAAGAAAAAAAATCACTTCTTGGCTAACACTTAAAGATGTTTCCTGAATGCAACTATACATATAACAATAAAGAAGCTATACAAAATAGAAGTCTTGGAGTGCAGCAGGTTGGAGGTATTTGGGTTTCTAAGCATGTATGTAAGTCTTCAAAGCTCTGAATTAATGAAGGTTTATTGTTCCATGATCTGGAAAAGGACATCAGAACAGATTTTGTTCAGACAGACAGGAAGCATCCTTTTAACTCATAGTTAATGGTTTTTAAAAAAATTGTTAAAAAATAACTCTATAAAATTCTATAAAGCACAAAAATAGCACTGGCTTAGACTAAAGAAAGAAAAAGGCAGACCACAAAACTCCATGACAAATGAAAAATTCTGTAATGTTCTTTGGCAGAAAAGTTTAAGAATCAGTGAGATCTGTATTCAGTCTGAGAGATGCTTGGCTTCTGTGTATAGCGCATACCATGCCAACCAGGGCAGACTCCGTAATCAGGGCAGTCTTCCTTAAATTGAGCATAGATAATCGGTACAGTGGCTGCAAGCTGGACTTTTGGAATCTGTTTCTAAAAAATTGGCTAGGCATATTCTTGAAAGATCCCTAGTAAATGTTAATCTGATGAATAAAGCTTTCCTAGACCCTTATTTTGTTCGAAGTTAGCAAAATGTGACAAAATCTGGTATCGTTTGTCTATTTTGAACAATGTGTAATTCTCATTTTCTCTTCTAAGTGAAAACAGGCTTGCAGGTAACCTCAGTAGTATGAGGTCATGCCATGTCTTCTCTTCTTGCCTAGCAAGCATCCTTACCCCTTGCCTAATGGATCCAAGTATGCATTAGAAACTCAACACCGATGTACTACTAATAAAACCAGCCCTTGGAGACAGCTCAAGTTACCGAATGTAAAAAGCAATGTACCTGACAACACAGTCTTTAAACACACTGTTCAGTGGCGATAAGGCACATCACATGTCTGTGGATCAAATACTAATCCGTACAAACAGCCATTTATAGTCACGGCTACTTTTAAGCATGCCAGCAAGCTTGGCTGCCAAAATAATAGGCGAGGAACACGTCAATGGGGTCCTTACTATTCATGAATGCAGGCAGTTGACTGATTCACAACCTGGCCCTGGAAGGTGCCAAGAATGAAAAAAAAGTATCAAAAGTTTCCAACTCCAATAGAGAGTTAACAAGGATTTATGAGGCGCTTGTATTACAGGGAAATCCTCCCCGCCGATTACAATGCCATTAGTTACTGTGTGGCTTTTCTAGAGCTGCCACCAAGCATACACTGACCTCTTTGTTTTGACTTCTGAGTTTACACACCCTTTCTCTGCACCTACAATGCAGACTGCATCTTTTCCCATTGTGCATGCATCTTCAATAAACTTACTTTGCTGCTGCAGAAATTTTACTTGAAGGTAGAAAACAAACCTAATAAAACAGACCACCTAATTTTTTCCCCATACTATAAACTGATTTCTATATTACTGCAACAATAAAATAGGCCTTCCATTTAAATGTATTTTCTGTCAGTCAAGGAGCAGCTTAATCAAATAATGAAGCAAAACACCTTATATATACATTCTCCACTGTGAACAAGTGAAGACAACTAATGGATGTAAGATCAAATAAACTACCAATAATCACCTTGATATTGATCGTGTACCCAGAATGCCACCATGCAGCAATCAACCAGGCAATTGATAAAAATGGATGAACAGCAGGAGGGAAAGCCATGTTTAGAGAAATAGTGCAAAGCTCTCCGATTAACTGGTGGACTAATGACTGGACAAAGAGTAGGTGTTCCCAAAAGATTTCAAGATTATCAATATATTTACATTAAACTCAATATATAGAGACTAATGTAAATGGAACAATGCTGTACAATGCATACAAATGTATACCTTATGAAGCCGTTATAGTAGACTCCCACAGGTACAATTTAATGGATATCACATTTTTATGAATTCCTAAATGAAACTTCTGAGCTTTGTGCACAACACAAATGTACTTTCTCAGTATAATCAGAAGAAATGTTCAGACTAATCCTTTCCTATGCCCAAAAGGCAATTTTGCTACGATGGACAGATCCATAAGCTCCAGTCCTATCAACTGTAATTAAAGCTCCATGGGCCCCAACAAAAATATAATTCTTCAGAGCAATTGCAGCTGATTATTGTACTTTGAGTGCTTCTCAGAAATCGTATTTACGCATAACGTATCATCCCTGTGGAAATCAACCTTCCTTGCTGCTTTTTGGTCTATTCCTAAAATAAGTTGCAGTGTGGGAGAGTAACTATGCTGATGGCTTTTACCCATTGACATCATTTATATCAATGCTTGGACATCAGTTATAGATGGTCTGATGGAGGAGATATGAGGATCACTTTAAAACTATGCAATGGACACAAAAACACATCATTCACATAAGGCCTGAAAATCTATACTTCTATATCTCAATATATTCCTGTACTCCACAAGTAATACGCTGGCTGAGGTGAATAATAGAATACATAACCTTACGAGAAATGTCCAATGAGATGCCAAATTGCATGAAGAGTGCAACAGTTTGAATGCTAACCAATGAAGAATCTCTACTATGATCACTGAGGTCAATACATTTAACTGTGGTGTCTGTTGAATAACACAGTCACACTAAAGCAGGATGATTTAGGTTCGATTCCTGAACAATTGATCGCTGTGCACATTGGCGGCAATCGTTTGAAAATCGAACGCTCCCCACCTGGAGGGATCGATCCCGCGGTGGAACAGGGATCCATCCAAAGTATCGTCCAGGGATCAATTGGATTGGGAATCACCCAGCGTATGGCCAGCTTAAGCTACCCAGCAATTATGCTGCAGCAGGAAAATTTAAGTAATGGAGGAACAATGTCTTCATGACCGCATATCTGTTTTATCTTTATGATAAAGGTAATTTTCACACAGTCAGTCTCAGATGAGCGAAAGCTGCCTTGAAATTCAAACTGTCACTGTGTGTAGACAGTCGGCAGGTAGTTATTCATCACTAACAACTGTTAGGGCTTGTGAGCACTGCTGATTCCCTGTGCTGGACCTAAATCAAGGCACGCGCTGGCACATTTGCCAGGCAGGTTCCCTGCGGTTCGCAGGCAGTTTTCAGCACACACTATTCTTGCAGCAGGAGAGAGACACGTAAAAAGAAGCTGTTCTGGTGCTGTTTTCCCGCATCTTGGAGACAGCCCCGCAGCTTCAAAACAGCACCGCGGGCCTGCAGCTAAGACTACGCTGAGTGGACATGGTCACATTCAGCAGAATAGGAAGTGTCCTCTCTGTGTCTTTTTCCACGCTGCGGACACGCGTCTGCAGCGGGGAAAAAGACGTAGTGGACACAAGCCCTTTTTATTTTATCCCTGCAGCCCACTGCCAGAAGACCAACTGGTGAACGCGGCAAGTTGCTGCCAAAGGTCCTACGTGGTTAGAATTGGTAAAAAGCTTCTTTACAACATTCCAGTTGCCTTAAGCATGTCAAATACAATATTTAGCTAGTACCTCAAAATCCATTGAGCCTTAATATTTTGGAATATATTTTTTACCAAAATATATACAAACATGTACAAATCAGTTCTTCTCTGAAAAAAAAAAATTCCTGAATTAACACCGCCTTTCACTGAGAACACATGGTTTTGGTAATTTGGAGGGTCATCCACAGATGATCGTCCATTGTAAAAATGCCAGATTTTTACAAACATTTAGAGCATTTTAAGGGAAATTATACACATTAGCAATTCTGTGACAAATGTACAACTTATTGCTTTATTTGATTTGTTTTCATATGCATATCTAAAAAAAAATTATTCCTTTAAAGGGTGGTCTTTAAATTACCTATTTTTATCAGATGTTATCCTTAGCTAAGAACCTAAATATAATCCTTTTTTACAGTGGTTCTGTATTTTTTTCCTTCTCATGACTTCAGTCCAACTATTACATTGCTAGTGGAACATTGATCTAGCGGTTTTCATTTTATTCTGACCTAAGGTCTCAATCATCATCAACCTCTCTTTCTGACCTGAGCTCTGTATCATCATTTTCTGGCTATCTCATCCCGGCCTAAGATGTGCATCATTACTCTCCAGCTATTTCACTCTTAGTCAAGCTTTCCATCATCAGCCTACCCACTTTACAGCTTTTAACCTGCATCAGTGTAATCCTACGTGCCCATCCTCAAATGAGTTCTCCATCATCATCATCAAACATTCCTTCTGACCTGAGTTCTTCATCATTATCCTCTAACTTTCCTGTCTAGGAGTGGTCTGCATCACTGACTTGAACCATCTCATTTTAGGCTGAGCTCTGAAATCTCAGTCTGGGAAGAGCTTAACATGACAATTACATTCAAATAAACTGTGCATCAATTACCAATTATGTAATTCAGTGCTGATCTCTCATTCACTAGGTTGTGACTACCTCATCGTGATCTGAACTTTGTCTACCCAAGTTTAATTAGACAATCTGAAGGAAAATACTCGCTCAATAATCCTAAACTCTGGTTGCCTGGAAACTTTTCTCAGCCTGATATGAGCTTTGCATTTCAAAAATACACCTAATTCCACCTCACCTTCTCCACATGTACAAACCAAACAATCCTATGTTCATCATTAAAATCCAACTTCCTGAGTTGAAGACAGGAGAGATTATGTTCTGTAACTAAAGCCTACATCATCTTATGTTACTAATATAACTGTTACATATGTGGCCTCCTACAGTCACTGCAGTGCTCAGTTGATCCAGTATTTGACTAAAAGTTCTCTATATATCTCTATACATTTGTTCTAACAAGAATTCTCATAGTTAATAACATTAATTAATCACATATTCAATTGAATGGTTTTGCTTTTACCTAGTATGGCTCCTTGACGCAAACACTAAGAACAAACTGATTTACGTGTATTGAATGTACTGTATTTTCGCTCTATTAGATGCAAAATGTGGGGTAAAATGTCTGTGCGTCTTATAGAGCAACAGTAATAAATAAATATATATATATATATATATATATATATATATATATATATATATATATATTGAACAGTACATCAGGGATGGGTCCTAAATGGGGTATACGTGTCACCCATTTTTGGGCTGTGTCCCCTTTCAGATAACTCCTAGGGTGCTGGGTGGGGTAAATAGGAGGCCCTCCCAACCATCCTGCCTACTCACAGTCAAGGCCCTGTTAGCAGTCTAACAAAGTTGCCCCTAGGGGTTACCTAAAAGTAGACACAGCCAAAAAATGGGTGACACGTATACACCATTCAGGACCCATCCCCATTCAAGATCCATCCCTGGCTTCCTATACACTATATATATATATATACATATATATATATATGAATAAATATCATCACTTTCATCTGGTGCAAAAACATGTGCATTGAGTGTTTGCTGTATGTCCTCTCTTTTACTCGGAATGAGCCTTTCTGTGAGTCATTTGAATTTTTCCTGATTTCTTCCCGAAAACCGTGGGTCCGTCTTGTGGTCTGATGCATCATTTTGTGCGTTAAATACAAAACTCATCTAGTGAAGTCGTATGTAAGTTATTACAAGGCCTAGGAATTTCTGATCAAGGATCTTCAAAATCAGTATGAACTTCACTCATTTGCTTCAATCTGTTGTGCTTGATGGGATGTTATATATGTGGTTTACTTAGGCCACAGTCTAAATTACTTAAGTTGGATGAAACCGTCACTATGGGTTAGGCCATCAAAATTCTATTTCACAATCAGTTCCTTACCAATTAAACCAAGTCACATAAAATGTCATCATCATAAAAAAAAAATCGATTTTACCACATTGTCATTCTTTCGACCACATCAACACAAACTGAAAATGGAATCAAATGAATAACATCCTTACCACAAACTATGTTTTTTCCCAAAATACTAAAACACTCAGTGTTTTGCAATTCCATTCCAACCTCTTCATCATGGATTGGTATGCGAATCAGGGCAGAGGAAGAAGTGTGTTTAAATATACGCATATAATACATGTTCAGTGAAAATTTTCAGTCTGGTTTAAGCCGATAATAAATTGGTATGTTTTTAGATTAAAATTTTTTTTTATAGAATGTGGAGAGAATTCATGCAAACAAGGGGAATAAATTTCATGCAGATCGCATATGCAAAGCAATAATACATGAGTACAAATCCTGTAAAACTGCAATAATAATGTATGCACCACAAGGTCAGCTCAATTAACATGATACTGTACAGTATACAGCCAAGCAAGGATGGTGAGGCACAGCTTGATTTTCTCGATGTGATCACTATTTCAAATTACTGGGACACATAGGTATTAGGAAACAAACTGGAGCAAAGGAGTGAGCCGAGACAAAAGTTCTTGTTATTTCTGGCAGAATCCCCAGTCTGCTGAAGAATTCAAACAAAAGAAAGCTACAGTGGTTTAGAAATCAGAACTACATATCTCACAATGTTCTCAATACTTCCATCCAGCATAATAAGAACAACTGCATAATAAATATAGAATTTGAAGGGAAGGCTTTTTTTTGTTTTTAATCATTGCATCAACGTGATCTGCTGGGTACAAGTAATCATAATATTGTATATAACTGATTTAAATGCCTCTGGGTGTATTTCGTATTCATATCACCATACACTGGGAGGCAGTAGGTGACGGACATATATATTGTATTGAAATAGTCTAGAATGTGAATAGGGCAACCAGGGTTTTAGAGGCACGTTATTTGGTGGGTTAATCAGATAGATATTAAATCCATTGAAAATTCCTTTTTCTTTTTTGCTTTATTGTTGCTAGTGATGGCCGAACATCAGCTGTGGCTGTTCGCGAACAGGCGAATCGAACTTCTGCAAATACCCGCCGCGAACATGCGAACGGCGAACCTCCATTGACTTTAATTGAGGGCGAACTTCTCAAAACTTCAGGTCATATTTGTAGCCAAAATACTAAATTTAAAAAAAGTCAAAAGAGTGCAACCACCTGGACAGTGTTATGCCAAATGGGGATCAATGGCTAAACTTCTGTTTTCT
>CM070037.1:63530844-63562778 GCA_036250615.1 Ptychadena robeensis | reverse complement strand
CATAATGTTCGCCAGTATTGCAAACTGCGAACATACTATGTTCACTGCGAACTGTCCGCCAGGCGAACTTTTCAGCCATCACTAATTGTTGCACATAAAAAAGGTCATACAATCAGCATCACCCTTCCAGGTGAGACTGGTGGCAGATCCGCTCAGCAGAGCATACAGGCATACAAGAAATATAAATCATTTAAAAATGATAACCGTTGATTGATGCGTACAGTCCAACGCGTTTCGCCTGGGACAGGCTTCTTCAGGGAAAAATCGTCAGTGATCTGATAATAGGAGACATATCAATCAATACATTGTTTGTCATTACCGGGCCGTGTGATATCTGGGGATGGTACAACGTACCTGGTTAGTCCTCTGTGGAGGTTCCAGGTATTACTCCCTGCCAGACCGGATGGTAACCATGGGTTCCGATCTCAGAGACCCCCATACACCGGGTGGAGGGGCCCCACACCAGCGAGCACCCCATCGATGGACCTGGGCTGGTGGGGGGAGAGACTTCCCCGCGCCGCCAGCCAAACCCGCTACTACAGGTCAGTGTGATCCCTAAAGCGGAATAATGGTCATAAAAATTAGTAAAAGGGTAATGAGAGAGGATGCAGGAAAACGGCAAGTGGAGGAACACTCACCCCTATATAAAGTAGTTGGTGAAACACTTGAGCATAACGTATTGAGACCCAAGGATCCGTTGTCAGGGATTACCCCTGTATTAACCTTTTGGGGATGGGTGTCAGCTGAAGGCTAGAGCCCAAATAAAAGAAGTATCAGATATAGGTAATAGCATCAGCGCTCAACCAAGATTAGGTATACAAAGCTTACCTCTGGAAATGGTGTCTGTGGGATTACGTCCTTCCCTGGTAACCTACAGAGACTGAGTCCAAGGAGGCAGGGGTATTTAAACTGACCTTATGATCAGGGGAATAGAAGCAGCTGGGTGAGGCACGCCCCCTCCCCCCTGTCAGGCGTGCTAGATTCTACCCGTGCGTCCTCCCCCTGTGTGGGCGTCCTGCATCTATTCGGCCAGGTATTCAGACCCCCCCCAGCTCCCCCCCCCGGGGGTCCCGTCTGTCAGAGGCGCCCAGGATCGCGCGTCATCAAGGCGCGCCCCGCCTGAGCGCCCTGCCAGCATGAGGAGACCGGGGGGTGGATGGGTCCGCCCCCAGCCAAAGATGCAGCCTACCAGTTGTCGCCACCCGGTCAGAAGGCCCCGCCCCCACCCCACCAGGTGGGGGTCTCTGAGATCGGAACCCATGGTTACCATCCGGTCTGGCAGGGAGTAATACCTGGAACCTCCACAGAGGACTAACCAGGTACGCTGTACCATCCCCAGATATCACACGGCCCGGTAATGACAAACAATGTATTGATTGATATGTCTCCTATTATCAGATCACTGTCGATTTTTCCCTGAAGAAGCCTGTCCCAGGCGAAACGCGTTGGACTGTACGCATCAATCTACGGTTATCATTTTTAAATGATTTATATTTCTTGTATGCCTGTATGCTCTGCTGAGCGGATCTGCCACCAGTCTCACCTGGAAGGGTGACACTGATTGTATGACCTTTTTTATGTGCAACAATAAAGCAAAAAAGAAAAAGGAATTTTCAATGGATTTAATATCTATCTGATTAACCCACCAAATAACGTGCCTCTAAAACCCTGGTTGCCCTATTCACATTCTAGACTTTATCAATTTTTGGGGTGTGGCACAAATAATTTGTTATATAGATTGGTGAGAGGTCTCAACAACTTGGACCTTGGTCTCTATTTCTCTATTGTATTGAAATACTTTACTCTGGACAGCACAAACCACTCAGTGACCTGCACAATCTGCAAATCCTTGTTGAAGTACAATAAAAGTACTACTGTTGTGCACGGCGATCTGAAACGGCACCTGAGAGCTAACATGGGTGATGCTAGAACTGGGATGAGTAGTCATGTCCAGAGAACACTCAGCAGCTTTACAGTTCTATTTATTATATAATGACAATGTGCTATTTTGTGAACCACAGTGTATAGGGAGTGCAGAATTATTAGGCAAGTGGTATTTGTGAGGAATAATTTTATTATTGAACAACAAACATGTTTCAATAACCCAAACAAATTCATTAATATCAAAGCTGAATATTTTGGAAGTAGTTTTAGTTGTTTAGTTTCGCTCTTTTAGGGGGATATCTGTGTGGGCAGGTGACTATACTGTGCCGAATTATTAGGAACCTTAACAAAAACAAATTTATACCATTCAATTATATTTTACCAGTGAACCAATATAACATCTCAACATTCAAAATATACATTCTGACTTCAAAACAAAAAACAAATCAGTGACCAAATTAGCCACCTTTCTTTGCAGGACACTCAAAGCCGGCCAGCCATGTTATTCTGTCAGTGTTTTGATCTGTTCACCATCACATGCGTGCAGCAGCAACCACAGCCTCCCAGACACTGTAGAAGGTGTACGTTTTCCCTCTTGTAAATCACACATTGATGAGGCCCACAGGTGTGCAATGGGGTTCGATCAGGCGAACAAGGATGCATGGTCATTAGTTTTTCTTCTTTAACCCTTTCTGGCCAGCCATGCTGTGAAGTACTTGGACGCGTTGTGATGGAGCATATCCTGCATGGAAAATCAGGTTTTCTTGAAGGATGGAGGCAGAATCTTCCTGCTACCACTGCTTGAAGAAGGTGTCTTTCCAGAATACTGGCAGTAGTTACTAGGAGTTGAGTGGACTCCATCTCACACGAAAAAGCCCCACAAGTCATCTTATGAACAGCCCAAACCGTACTCCACCTCCACCTTGCTGGGTCTGATCGGACTGGAGCTCTCTGCCATTTACCAATCCGCACGTGCCCATCCATTCTGGCCCATCAAGACTCCTCTCAGTCATCGGTTCAATTAAAACCTTAAAAAAAGTCTTGAGTATTTCTTGGCCCAGTTTGACGTTTCAGCGTGTGTGTTTGTTCAGTGCGTGGTAGTCTTTCAGCCTTTCTGTATAGTATTGCACACCTTGTCTTTGGGGCACTTCAGTGATTGTTGCACGCTCTGAATATGGCCAAAACTGGTGGGCAAGTGGTATCTTGGCAGCTGCACGCTTGACTTTTCTCAGTTAGGGCAGTTATTTTGCGCCTTTGTTGTTCCACACGTTCTGCGACCATGTTGCTTTCGAATGAAACGCTTGATTGTCGATGTGATCACGGCTTCAGAAGCCTTGCAATTTAAGCGTTGCTGATCCATCTGGCAAAGATATCTAACTATTTGGACTTTTACTAAGCCTGTCAAATCATTCTTTGACCATTTTGCCAAAGGAAAAGGAAGTTTTGCCTGATAATTATGCACACCTAATATCGGGGGTTGATGTCATTAGAACACACCCCTTCTCATTAAAGAGATGCACATCCCTAATATGCTTAATGGTAGGATAGTAGGCTTCGAGGCCTCTATACAGCTTGGAGTAAGACAACATGATGATGTGGTCAAAATACTCATTTGCCTAATAATTCTGCACTCCCTGTATAGTGTTGACTCATTCTGTGTGTCTTGGCTGCCACGCTTTAAGCTGTTCCTACTATCTATTTTCACACAAATTAACCACAAAATTCAAGGTATTAGCCTATGTTTAGTTTTTTGTCATGTTGTCTGTTAATGTTACAGAGGCCTTCTATAGGTTGCTCATTGTTGGACACTTGTGTTCTTCCACCGTGTCTTTGTGATAACATCATCAAACGACTAGTTGACTCGACTATGATGTAATTAAGAATATATTTTTTTGTAAAAAAAATGTCTTTTGCCCAAAACATTGGGCATATTGGCATGCCGGAGCTTGTATTTCTTTCTAATGCTTATGTAAGCCACAGAATTCACATTAGACATCTGGAATAAATTATAAAACATAAACCACAAATATGACATGCATCTACAAGTGACATTACTTATTTTCCTTTATAGTAGTGTCTGAAATTGTACATTCATTTCAGTTCTAGAGTTCTATCTTCATCCAAGACCAAAAGATGGACATTTTGAGAGTAAGAAAGGCAAGTACTCCAAAAAAAGGATCTTCTATTGGAGAACGTATGGAGAAGAACATGATCAGTTTAATTCACCAGTCAGAGTCATTTGGTCATGTTCCATCTCTACTGAAACAAGATCAGCAAATAAAAAGACACGTTGATCAGGTGATCAAATTATTCATGTGCTTCTCCATCAGCTCTCCTAAAGTAGAATTTTTACCAGGAGAACTTGCCATCCCTATAGTTGGGTGCTAAGCAGTTGGGACAGACCTTTTATCTCCCATTACAAAGAGACCTGTCCATTTTCAACTAATCCTACATATAAGAGAAAACGACTCAAAGTCCCGGGTAACCAGAAAAATGCTGCAGAACAATCTCACTACAGATGCCCTCACATGGGGTGCTTACATTGAATACACAAGCAACTTTTGTTTCAGAGACATATGCACTTAGTGTCACGGTAACTTTTGTTTTACAAACCTAAAGCTAAGAAATGTGGTATGTACACGTCAGTAAACGAGTGACTCCATCTAAGATAAAGCAGATGTGAAGCTGACAGCAAACAGATGTTTGTCACTTTTTACTGGATGCCAATGTGAGCCTCTTGTCCCAATTGGGCTGTACCTGACTTCTGGTTTGTTATAGAAAAATAGAATAATAAAAAAAATCTTGCTTTTAGGTGCTTTAATAACCTCACCGAGGAATGCAGACGCCACAGCCAGCCAGGATTCTCAGGAGGAGCACTTTAACAAGTCATAGCCTCCAGCTAAATTTACAGACCCCTGCTGGGGCAGTAATGAGATCAGAGCAGCTGACAATGAACACATACATTACATGTGGATATGTGAGAGTGTGTGTTTGTAATCAGGCATTTGCCTTTCTATTGGGTATTACACCTACTTCACATGTCCATTCTACAACCTGCTATACCTTGTAAAACACTACTGATGCATCGAGAATTCCTCTTTTACTTGGGGTCCCCCTCTTGGGGTCCACCCACCCCTCTGCAAGGTTTAACTTCTTGTTATTTCTGTGAAATCATTTACTTAACTTATTCTTTCAACTGTTTGCACACTTGCTGCATTTTTTCTGTCAATCCCCTAGACATGAATAAGCTTACCCTTTTAATGGAGCAGTGGTGGCCAACTGAGATGATATGGAGGGCCACAAGTGCGGCCCTCTAGATCACTAGAGGGCCGCACAGAAAACTTTTTTTCAATACTGACTTGTATAAGCATTTTATAATGAAGAAATTACTGCAGGCATAGCTAGAAGACATTATTTTCAATGTTTTAAGTAAAAAAAAAACTTTGTTTTAAATGATACTTCAAGCATTAGGGAAGACTGTAGTATGTTAATGCACATTTTGTGCCATATACCATACATTTTGTGCCATATCCTCATAGGTTATGTGCCTCATAGATATCATCAAAGCCCCTGATGATATCTATGAGGCACATAACCATTGCTTCAAAGGGTATGTGCTGCAGTATATATTATACAATCATCCCCTGTTCATTGGTGGAATAGTAGGAGAATAGGCTGCTGATCCCCCACCAATACTAGATAAGAGGAGAAGCGAAGGACTTACTCAGGCACCATCTGGGTCCCTGATTGGTTTTTACGTACACCTATCACATAAGTGTATCGCCTATCTTTCTCTTCCTACTCTAAGAAATTCCTGGCAAGGACCTGTCAGCGGGGGAGTGGTGGACAGGTGAGTTCCTATGGAATAACAGTTAGGTTTCGGGGGCCACAAGTGGAGGACTGAGGGGGGCCGCCATTGAATGCCCAAAGGGCCGCATGCCGTTCCCGGGCTGCAGGTTGGGCACCTGGGTAATCGAGTGAGGATCTGGAGTTTCATGGACCATCCTAGACTTCTCTAGTCTATACTCATAGTCATGTTCTGATACCAATTTTATTATCTTGCGTATATCTTTGGGACATTTTTTTTTACATTGATCACAAATATGATATGATTCCTTACAAATTTGTAAATGTTTGGACAACTCAGATAAAACATTTTCAGTTAACAGATATGGTGGTTGCATTTGTTTAGTTTTTCTGTTATATTAGCATGGTTAGCTTGCCCTAGGGTGTCAACACTCACTAATCATAATTTATTTTCATAGGAAGAATGCCATCACCCTAAGGGCTTGATTCCACTGTGCAGACAAGAGAAATGCCTGCTTTTTGCCCATGATTTGCAGTATGATTCTTCACGGTTTAGGGCGTTACTGCTATGCAGTCCTATTCATTTGAATATAGCAAAGCCATGCAGAACCATGTCACCGCTAACCCCCAGCATTCCCCCAATGACACTGTACCCTGCGTTGATAACAAAGCGCCACAGCAAAGCCACATTTGCTTTGACTACTCTTGAAATAAAAAGATGCAAACAAAAATTAGGCCGCATACTGGTTCTTCCTACTTTTATTCAATCTGCTCATAGAATTATTATCCAGATATATGGAGACTACAGATGATCTGGTAGGGATCCACATACATGCCATTTAATTGCGTAATGCACTATTTGCAGACAATATGTTTCTTTTCATCTCAGACTATACCCAATAAACAGGCTATATTTCCATGTCTCAGTACATTTTTGGGATTGCACATCCATGTGTCAAAGAGTGAGATTCTCCCCCATGTTAGTCTGTAAGATAAAACTAGGCATAAATCCACAGCCTTATCTGTAGAAGAGGAACATATCACATATTTAAGCTTCAGTGAAGGAAAAACATTTCTTTTTTCTTTGACCTCACACCCAGTAACACACTATAGAGAACTAGGTCACTGGAGTTTGTTGTCTCTCTCTTTCGGAGAATACAGCTATTAAAAATAGTTTTTCTAGGTTACTCTACCCATTAGAGTGCTCGCTATTGTTATTAAAGTCTACACAGGTCAAAACACTTAACCAATCTGTGCTGCACTTTCGCTGAAGACTTCCTCAACAAACTGACGCAACATCTAATCCATTTGTTACATCTGATCAGCAGACTTCAGCAAGCACTTTGTTGGAGCTGAAAAACAGCTATATAATGAACACAGGAGGTTTGATTACTTTGGATACAAAACAAGACTGCTCTTGTATGACAGCTCCACTGATCCTAAACACAGAATGCTGTTTTCATTCTTAATGTTTTAATCTGTCTTAACAGTATATAGCATAGTATGCATTGAAAACTATGGATCATTTCTAGTCTTGGCTGTATGTAAAAAAAAGTGTGGAAATGTGTTTTTAACTTTAAACATTACTTTGAGATAAAGCCAGCTAGGATAACTATGTGAAGAAATAAAGAGTATTACTGTATCTTATGCCAGACTGTAATTCTTCTTTAGGTATCTACAAATAACACTATCTGCAAATTACATATTTCACTGTTAGAAACTGGATCAGGCCTTGTCTCCGCTGCATCAACATCAAAAATTTTGGCACAATACAGACACTGGCCATTGTAAGCAATGGGCTATTATATTATTACATTTACACCACACATTAAATGACCAGTACAATACGCACCCCTTTTTGGTACATATTGTACGGTTAATGCTGATAGATGCTGCAATAAGCATGCCCACGACGTCCATTGGTGCTGATATGTCCATTACACTCAATCGAGACATGGCCTTACAATAAAGCTGGAATTGTACTGGATATAATATCCTACATCAACATTGTACTCTGTATTTTTTTTTTATCGAATGAATGTTAGAGGCAGACTGTTCTTCTATGCCAGAAATGACTAATATTAATCTTAACTCAAAAGGGAGCATTTGGCGCATGTGAGAGTATACTCTGCTGAATTGGTTGGTATGCAAGGACATTAAACGCAGTGTTCACTTTGTTCCGTCTAATAGTGAGAACAACACCCCAAACACCCCTCCTTTCCCGCTCAGTAGAGCAGTGAAGCGTGGGTGCTTGTGTGTATGAGCCCTCATAGTCATACCAACTCCAAGGTCATATTTGAAAGCATAAATTCCTGTATATGCAAGATATAAGCAGCCAACATTCCAGCTGTCATTTTTTTAATGCAAAGCGAAAATATTTTACTGGTTACCACAGACAAAAGTCTTTATTATTTGCTATACCTTTTCAAAGGTTGTTTCCCCTCATCTTTCCTGTTTCTTATATACGTTATACAAACATATTCTGCTCTATTCTTCCATATAAATAGAAATTGTAACTGTTACGCATTTATGTAATTTGTAATATAATGTAACTGTGTTGTGCTAGTTGCTGTTTATGGCTGTAATTCATAAGCTATTAGATATGTGAAAATAATTTACCCACCAGGCTTCCTTATTTTTAAAGGTAAGCCTAATACATTGTTTTCAATGGGTAGTGCTGAAGAAAGCTTGAATTACATATTATTTACTGGTAAAAGAGAATAGAATGAAATAGAATATTTTTCCCATAGCTGGGGAATCATAGGAGTTTACCCTTTGTAAACATCTCTGTGGCTCAGATTAATTATAAACTCTGCTGCAGGGCCATATACACAACATGGGGCAGCTGCTCAAGACACCCTAACAAACAGAGACCTCAAAGACCTCCTGGCCAGCATAATGTAATAGCCAGTGTTAGGCCCATTCACTCAAACAAATACAACACCCACTAGTACCACATGCTGTGTTGTAGGTGGAAACTCAGTGTATTGTTGGTAGGGAGCAGGTTGAAGCTAGTCATATCTCCTCCGACCCAGAACTGAATGGAAATACAGTGCACCCCATGTACTGGTTGAAGGAGCTGGGTATACATGCATTCTTGCCCTGAGTCATCAAAAAACTTAAAACACTATTCACTCTTATGTGTTGGTCATGAACTTGGCAAATTTGGAAGCTTTCCTTTACAGAAAGTAACTCGCCACAAACTTTCCAAAGGTTTGGGTAACATAAGAGGTATATATAGACTACATGTTAATCAATGTGCCAGCACCCACACAAAACTAAAATTTGCTTTTTGGTTACAAAGATCTTCTTCTGTAAATAGTTGCCATTAAGACTGAATGTATGTCATGAATGCTGGTAAAAACACTTTTTCATCAAACTTACATTATTACATGTTATAATAACTTAATATTACATGTCTTCATTCTGTGATAAGAAAAATATGAAGTCTGCCACTAACGTTTTGCCTGATTGTCATACCTCTTATGGTCTTCACCAGCTTGAAACATTGACCTGGACCATGCACACCAGGATGAAAAATAATTACTGTATTATTCATATACTTGTTTTTTTTTGGGGGGGGGGGGGCATCTACTCCCTAAGAGGGAATTTTCCCTTAACCCAATAATTTTGAAGAAAAAAGCCTTAACCCTGTGATTCAAAGCATTAACCAAAGAGGATAAACATCAAGCTAGACAAATAACATTTTCAGATCAGGCAATGGAAACCTCTGTTTTACTTCCATGTAGAATTTTCACTTATGTACCCTGAAAACATTTAATTTTTTTATTGAAAGCTGATGGAAAGTTTATAAAACTGCCAAGAATATAACCAGCAAGAGAGATGTAAAAAAGGCTGCTGCTGAATCAACTTGCCAGCAACCACACAAAACTAAAATTCCAGTATTGGGTTGAACAGGCATTTAGGACATTTGGTTTAGAAAAATAAGTCCTAAGTTGCTTATATCATGTGACTAAACATGTTAAATTACCCATCTTCTTACATGTGCCTTGTGGCCGTTTAAATGCTGCAAACCATTGCCTAAAAAGAGCATTGTTCACATCTGGCAAGACAAACACAAATTTGCAGCTCAGTAGCTATAAACGCTCCTTTTTTACAGTTCGATGTAATGTGTCAGAGTTAGTGCAATAAACCTGCATCTCCCATTAGAGTTACAAGACTCAAAGCGGCAACTTAACTGACTTCCTCAAGGTCGCTTTCACAAGTGTTGAAGTGAAAGTCGCTCAGGTGATTACTAGTTAACAAGCTCCGATGGAAGTGAACTGTGACCTCCAGATAAAAAAGTCTGTTGGCGTTATGGCGGAGACGTGTTCCAATGTCAATCCCTTGCAGATGTAGTCCAAGGCCTGCAGTAAAATCCGTTTGCATGTTTAAACATTTGCATTTCTGGTTAAAAGAGCAGAGAAGTGGCAAGGCTGAGGGTATCTCGGGGAGCAGTTAAATTGTTTGCTGCCTTTCATGTGAATACCATGTATATTCATTGAGCTCTGGGAAATGTTCGTTATTCAAACAGGCAATGGAAAGAGAGAGAGAGAAAACCCACACTGCTCCTTTGGTTTTCAAAGGATGCTCTGATGCTCCAGTCGGAAAAGCTGTCATACTATCCCTCAAGCAAATGATCCAGAGAAGGAAAGATGAAAAAGAGAGACAAACATCAGACACAGGAACAGGCCAGAAAGGAAAGGGGAAAAGAGGAGACTGTGTCTAACAATTGGTCTGAGTGACGGCAAGGGAGGATTATGAGCTATTACAATCACAGCTATTTACGGATTTCATTCGGTTTGTCCTGAATAAATTCATCGCAAGTCTCTTGTCACAATGTACAAAGGGATTACAAAGAATGAAGTAACAGATTCATAATACATGATCTGAATATCAAAAATCAGGGTATGCCAGCTGAATAGGTGGGCAAACCTGTCTTGGATCGGGTTTCTCATTGGATACCTTTATATAGGCCTATTACTTTATGATGTCAATGGAAACTCACTAAACACAAAAAATATTAAGAACTTACCACAAATAAACATGCGCTGCTCTAGCCAATAGCAACAGCATATGACAGCTGAAAAGATTTTGCAATAGGGTGGAAAATTCATTGTCTGCAGATGGCCATTTCAGGCAGATGTTATCAATGCTTCGACTCAGTCCAGATTTTATATGAATAATTATGAAACTGCAGTGATTTCAAACACATGCACACACAAAAAATGAGTTGGTTGAAACTATTTCAAGTTCTATATTATGACCTTCATTTATTTTAAACTTATTTTACAGCAACTCCTCACTAGATCTTTAGAAACCCTGACTTTTCTATGGTCAGTCTTTGTGTTGCCCTTCAGCAAACCACTAAAATGACACTTACTGTCAGTTAAGTCTCCGGATTTAGCTGAACCCCTTTGAATGCACTAGATACACAGTAACAGCATAAGCGAAGGGAATTCTGTTCTTCTTTGCCATAGAGTGACATTATTAGCATAAGACTGCAGAACAACATTAACTTCTGGCTCTGCTGCCAAGTGTCGGGGAATGGCTTTTAACAGCTGAATTGTTGGGTCTCCACAGTACTTGCACGTCTAAAGAAAAATCCAAACAAAGATGTAAACGTGTCTTGCAACCAGTGCGAATCCCACGGCACATTTTCTCATTGGAACTGGTCTCTTTTTAAGCTTAGTTGAGAGATTGAAATTGCAAGGCAGGAGCGCAGGGCTTCTGCCAAGTGACTGATTTTACAGTCGTATCTTATTGACCTCCAGAGACACAAATCAGCACACAATTTATTAGAAATGTTTCTCTGCAGTGCCCTTTTAGTTGGGATAAATATATAAAATTGTCCCAATGACAGTTATAGATCAGTGTAGATGAAATGCATGTAATGAGTATCTTACTGGATCAGAGAAATACATTTGACATTTTGGACTCATTTATAAGGAAGAGGACAAGGCCCAAATTGCAATAACAACTAATCAATATTTACTGTATCCCAGGAATGGAGGCTAGGTATTATTAAACGGATGCTGCTTCATCTGTATTTTAATGAACATTTAATAAAAATGTAGAACACCTCCCCACTATTTATGCACCTACCCAACTTGACCACCCCCTCCCAGGGCAGTGCTAGATTTCTACTCTACTGGGTAGCTATGTATTTGCTTCACAGGCCAGTTATTGATATATATTTTAATGAGAGCTTTTGCACTTTGGTGCTAGAGTACCTGGAATTACCACAGCTTTTGAAAGTCAGACCATGCATCTATTCCAGAACAGAGGCCATTTCATGCTCACAATGCAAATGTAGAGCCCCTGATTACAAAGAAACATAACACTGTTTTACACTCAAAGGTTTATGGCATGATTGGATCATCAAAAGTGATCACAGGTACTAAAATGAAACTTATGTGCATACACTCTATCTACCTATGTATTGTAGAGAAAAAGAAGGCGAGAAACAGATGGGTTCTGTTACTAAGTGCTGATTACTGGGTCACAACTGGTTTGTGTTGACATTGAACTGCATACACCATTCCCCTCGTTTTATCTCCATAACACAAGATGAAGATAGTCTATATTGCAGCATTGATAACTTATAATACTGCTTGAGATTGGAGTCCAGTAGAGTTGTCAATTAACTACAAGAAATTAGGGGCCATATCCGGCCATTTAGTATTTTATTTAGGCCTTTTGTCACTTTGGTGTCAAGACGTTCTGGCTCCCCTCCGCTCACTTATTTTTTTAAATCAATGTTTACATTTTCCATCCAGGCTGGGAGGATTTGAGATTGGGCGGCCCTTACAGTTCTTTGTCCAGCCCCTCTGTCACATTTGATAACCCATTGCGGCCCAAGAGTCAAAAAGTTTGACAGACTGTGTGCTTAAAAAAACAAACATGGGCAAAAATGTGTTGCAGAACTCTATTGCCTATTCTTCTTATTCTACTTTTGTATTACTTGTCATTTATTACATTTCATTTACATTCACTTTCAAAAAATTTTAAATATTGTCATTAAAGGACTCAAGTACAATTTTAACTTTTATATGCAGCTCCGGAAAGTATGCCCTTTGTTGTTTCTCTTATTAAAACTTTCACTAGCAATCTATCTGTATTAAGTAGGGCTTGTGCCAATGGAATCAGTGAGTGTCTTTGACCTGGAGTGGATTTCTTTTTGACCAATATTTGGCTTCAAATGTTTATTTTTTTTGCATTTCCCAAACCCAATAATACAAAACAAATAAATAATTTGAAAACCAACCCTCGGTCTTCAATTAATTAACACAAAAAAACCTTGAAAATTATGATATTTTTCTGTTAATTTAGGAAGGATTTATTCTGACTCTAATTAGTGTTTTTCTGAAATGTACAATTTCACCCCCAAATTAGGATGCCTACCCCTCTAGGCTTTCCTTCTACATCATCCTTACAACTGACCCACTTCAAGAAAACTACATGAACAATTGGATTTAATTTGCAGCGAAGTTAAATCCAAATTCTCTAGATTTAAGTCTTGTTTATATAAAAACCATCTACATCTTCCAGCTGTGGAACCACCCAAAAAACAATCATCCGCCACATGAGAGAAAACATTTCCACACTGCATTTGAATAAAAGAATAAGGCTATTTTCACAAATTAGACTCGTGATTAATAAAGTGTAAAGGGGATTCATGCATTCCAATAACTTTCCAAACTTCATACAAAAGTATGATAAAAGAGGCAGGGTTTGACCTGCTTTGTCTTAATTGCACCCCAAGACGACATGCTGCATTTAAAGTGTCATAGCACATAGCAGACCAAACAAAGCCTCTGATGTTCCTGGGCTTGGTTATCTAACTGCACAAATGAAGTCAATAGGAATGTACTACATTATGTTTAATTTGAGTTTCAAAAACCTGTGAAATGCAAGAAAACAAAGCGTGGAAGAGAAAATATATATCACTTGCTTAAAAGTTTGTGAATTTGCAATGTGTTTTTAGATATATATATATATATATATATATAAAAGAATATTATTACTCAATTAATATGCAGACTGTGCTTGACACATTGCTGTTCTATCGTTTCTTTATATATGTTTCTTTATTCTTACCTTCATCCTCCTAACCACATCTCATCCTAAGCTTAACCCTACATTTATTGACCGTTATTTATTATACATAAAAATTTCATTATGAAAAAAGATGCCTTCTTAATTAAAAAAAGTTTATTGCTATCTCTTTTATGTGCACCTGGCTATGAACCACAATTCCCATACATATACCAATGATATCATATAAGGTTATTTTAAGGCATGTGTCTGAGTGTGGTATAGTTCTGAAAAATATACTGACAAAGACTGTGTGGCACAACAAAGTACATATTGCAAAGTGCATGTGGGTTTGTGTTGTCTGGATTTTAGAAAGGTGGATCAGATTAAATGTTGGGGAACGACAAGTTTTCCTCCTTTCGCAATAATACATTTTGATAGGCCTGGCTATTAGCAAAGCCAAAGTCAGGAATTGCAAAATACAAATATTGGAAAGCAGGGGTAATCTATAAGCAGGGTGCACATAAGTGGTCCGCCAGTACACAATTGGGGTGAAAATCTAGCTATGCGGACCAATTTTTTCGTAATGCAGTGCAGTTGCGTATTAACGCTGCCGGAAGAGTCTCAGCCGGTCAGACATCGCAGCTCTCCCTGTGATCCCCCTCCCTATCTCCCTCCTCAATGTGTGAAAGGAAGCCGGCATGCTCACTAGAGGCTGTGTCTCCAGTGGCTAAAACTGGTATTGCAGCTCAAACACATTCAATACCTGTACAAACACATTCACTGTATCACTGTACTGTAAAAATTACATTTTTGGATTGCCACAATTCTTTCAGTTTTTATTGTTAAATGTTTACAATTTATGTCCCTTGGATAACGGCAGGGAAACATTAATAACCATGAAAGGTTGCAGTTAGGGGTGTAATTGAGAATGTAAATTACTAAAAAAAATATTGGACTTTTAAGGTTGTTAGAGATCTGGGGGGTTGAAAGTAAGAGTAAGGCTATGTAAGGCCATGTGTTCACTGCTGTTTCCCTGAGCTGGCCCGGAGCGCACCGGAACATTTGCTGGTGGATTTCCAGCAACTTAGGGGCAGTTTTGCCTGTGGCTTAGGACGCTTCTCGCCACATCGAAGACGCAATGAAGATGCAGCATTCCAGAGCTTCATATAAGCACCACGAGCACACCACTGTCCCATTTATTAGAATAGGAAGTGTCCTCTCTGCGTCTTATCCCCCCCCTGTGGACGGGGAAAAAGAAGCAGTGGACGAAAGCCCAAAGGGTAAAATCTGACAAGAGAAAAGCATTGTTGGAATGTTGACAGTTAAAATATGACTATGAAAGGTTGACATTTTGACTGCAGGTAGTCTCAGGGGTTAGTTACTAACCCATAACATTTTAGAGTTGCACAACTGAGGTATGAGATTTGGGGGTTCAAACGGTGTTAAGCTGTGAGAGTTACTTTACATTTGACTAGCACAATCAAGCCTTCTTAAAACAGAAGGTATTTACACGGCCCAATCCAGCACAAATCTTAAAACTTTAGGTGGAAGCCTGCATTTTGGGACAATGGGTGGAGCCATGCAAATTATTCCTTTTTGCCCCATCAGCCAATTGCACATCCAGAAACTGCTGGTGTACAGTGCAAATATAGCCTATTTGGTACAGAGCCATTTATTCCAAACTGCATACAGCTGTTTCAGGCTCCTTGGCCATCATCAGTGCAGTGCATGGAAACCATGGCTCTATGGTGTGGGGCTTGGAAGCCGAACAAAGAGAAGTACCCATGAAGGTTATGGTGAGAAGGGATGAAAGGAATCAAAAAGCCCTCAACTCGAGCAGTGCATAGCACAATCAAGCCTTCTTAAAACAGAAGGTATTGACACGGCCCACTCCAGCACAAACCCCAAAACTTTAGGTGGAAGCCTGCGTTTTGGGACAATGGGCGTTGACTGAAAGCAAGCTGTTGGCCAGTGGAAGGAGACAGCTAATCGGAGGATCAATCAAGAACAGGGAGGTCCATCTGCAGCAGAGTCTACCATGCAGGATTCTGACGCAGAGGGCAGTAAGGAAGACAGCACCTGGTACTGAGTAGATCACTAAAATTATGTCTGTCTATAAGTATAGTACTTCCTGCTTAACTAAAGCTCAACTGCTCAACTAAAAATACAGTAATTTTTTATTTATATATAAGCAAAACCTAAGGCTCCATATTTGGGGTTCTTTAATCCCAACTATGAAACATTGAAGTATAGAAGTTATCCTGAACAGAGAAGCAATATTTACTCTACGAATCACAACCTAACAATACAGAAATCTACATGTCAAGATCCACATATTATTTTTGCTATGGGGAACTGAAGGCCATTAGATTTTCTTCATGACTTTCATCCTTAAGGCCCTGTGAAGAAATCTGCAAACAAAATTCCCTGTATCATTTCCTTCCATTTCACTCTGCTTGATTTCAAGTTCTTGTCTCTTCTGCTGATGATGTAAACAATGACAAGACCGAGAGCAATTAAAGAATCAACATCTGCCAGTCATATGTAGCTCTGAAGCTTCATGTCAGGCGTTCTTTAGCTTGGGGTTACATGTAATGATTGCCTACAATCAGGCGCATGTTCAAAGTCAGCTCAGCCAGACAGCAAACTGTTTATATCACAATGTACCTAGTGAAAGATGCGTTTGTATCTATAAAAGAGCTGAGGGGCTTGAAGGGTCATGGCTCAACAGCAGAGACATAAACACAGGTTAGATGGGAGGAAGTGAAAGATTAACAGGTATCACAGGATAAAGTAAGAAAAGATGCTAAATATCTATCAAAAGGATGTCAAGACAATAAACAGGCATTGACATATTTGTTTTCTCCTTTAGAGGACAGCTGTCTGAACATAAGAAGAAACACTGCCAATGAGGTCACCTGCCGGATTGTATCCAAAATCAACACAAATAACAGGTCTTCAGGAAACAAATAACTGAGTGGCAAATTCTATGTATCCAGTTGTATCTGATAGTTATGTATTGGAGATGATCCAAGTACCATTAGAAGGCATTTCAAAATTTCTCTAAGGGCTTGTTTCCTCTTGTTTGCACGCGATTTTCCCCGCAGTCGTGCACGATCGGTCAGACACATTTTCCTGATTGACTCCCGATCGCAAGCAATTGCGCCCATAGAAAATGAATGGACGCAGTGCCTATTTACTGGGACATTCAGGGGGCACGAACAAATCTATGGATTATGCCTATCTTGGAAAAAGTTATCTATCGGCTTCTGTGACTAATGGTATAGCCAGACTTGCCTGATTGTATTTGGAGGAAGCATCAAGTTTGCCAGAAAATGGCCAGCACCCCAAAGATATGCTGGTAGTTTAATTGGCTTTCTCCAAAAAGCTTCCCCATTCTGTTAATGACTCAGACTATGACATATGACTGTCTTAATGACATCTACATGACTATGGCTATGGCTATGTTTCCACTAGCGATTTTTCTGGCAATCGATTATGACTGCGTCCGATCACCCCATAGAGAATGAATGGGGGCATGTTTATAAATTGCGTGTCAATTCATTGAGACATAATTTTTAAACGCGTCGATTCATGTCTAGGGCAGCTATCAGGGGCGATTGGCCACGACTGCCCAAGGCATGCGATCAAAAATTCGGTAAGCCACGTTTTAGATCATGGACCGCACCACAATTAGATTGCCATGCTGTGATTAGCGCAGGTGATCGCAGCCGATCGCTTAAGTTGAAACATGTCCTAAAATAGTACAAGAACATCACCCAATAGGAAATCTGTCTAATTATGCATTATCAGCAATAAAAAAAACACAAACCCCAAAGTAAGTAGATGCAAACCAAAAAGAAACTAGGCTAATCATATAACATCTTGAAAGCAAGAAATCTATAAGATTCACGGGATGCCTAAGTCAGGTAGGCACATCCGATTTGCGAGCAAGCGACCGGCTGTAATGCAATTGGCAGTCGATTGGCGGAGATCGGACTGTCTATGGATACCTTTAGACTGTAACATATGTGTTAGTTGCATATACATGTCTATGGAAGAGACATTAGATTGTGAGCTCTGAGAAACAGTTAGTGATATGACTATAATATTAATACAAGATAATAATAATATTAATTAGCTTAATGGGCTCATACCCTCATATGGAGGGTAGCATATATGAAATCTCCATCCGTGCATGTGGTGGTACTGCTTGGTGCCATCCCACTACAGTTCATTTGTACTAACTTTTTTGATCATTCACATTTTATCACATGCTTATCATAAGATCATACTGCATTACGATTTCCTTACACAGCTACATGTTTTGTTTTGACAAAAAATCCAGAGGGGAATGATAAAGAGAAAAAATTTAACACATGAACAGTTTGAGAATTTGATGGATTTCTCCTGATGTGGTGGTCTCATACAAAATAGCTGTTATCCCGAGCTTGTGTGAATCAATAGATTCATGTACACTTTCATTAGAAAACAATTAATGATGCTAATTACCCCTTTAAATAGTATACAAAATGTACAAACACCCTAGATACTGTCAACAGGCTATTTTTATCAAACATTATCTGGAAATTCTACAATCCAATATCAAGAACATTGCTAAAGTTGCAAAAATATAAGGTTGCAGTCGTAGTCAGACAAAGAGAAAAGTTAGCCATATATTTGAACATTTTATTGAGTTGAACAACAGCAGATACTAGTACATGTTTACATAAATTACACCACAAATGCCCCCAATATCTAATTTCTTAGTTTTGAAAAATAGTACCAATATTTCTTTTCGGTGGACCACATTTGCACTTTAAAGCATTTTTTTGGTTAGGGCAGGGGGGGTAAACTTTGATGTGGCGGTGATGTGTAATCGGTGACGTGTGACAGTGAGGTTATCTTTATAAATTTCCTGCATAAAACAAAATGCTTATTCATTGCAATGAGCAGAGAGAATTCCTAAAGACTGCCTTTTGACATGCACGATCACGCCACTGCATCGTACCCAAGGCAACGTTTGGAAAACTCTAAGCACTATGGGTACTCCTTGCATAGAACAAGCAGAGGGGAGCATCTTTTCAACAAGGTGACAAAGGGCCAGAGAGAAAAGCTAAACGGGCTGGATGAGGCCCCCGGGCCTTAGTTTGGCCACCCCTAATCTACGGGGTATGTAAAAGAGGAGATTAACTTTCCCTCTCTGCAGGGTGATACATTGTAGAAGTGGTTCCTTATAGCATAATCTATAAACTGCTCCAGGTAGCAATGAGCACAAGTTTAAAGAATACATGGCTGGCCAAAGGCCAGAACCAACTCATGCATTAGGAGAGCTTTGAATGCCTAGACCTAAACAAGCATTTTACAATTATAGATGTCCAATGACAAGGGTTTTTTTTTATTTTAGTTTATGGAGTTATGTTTAAAAAGAATGATTATAGATCATTGATGAGATTTTTACCCTTGGCTTAAAGGTTCCCGCTATTCCTTTTCTTTTATGTATCAAGGTATTGCCTTCTGGCAAACAAAAAAACATTCATAAAGAAAAATCACTGGAGAATGCTAACCTAGAACAGTAAAATCCATTGCAGGTAAAAATTGAATAAGTTATATCTATTAAGATAAATACAGTTTATTTAAAATAAGAAAGGTCAACATGAGTGTTAAAATGTAGTATGCTAACCAAATTGTAGATTTAAAGTCAACTTTTTTTTATTATGTTCTTTTCTCAGTCATTTTCAGCCTTTACCTATCACCCCACCAACTTGCTAATTCTTTCTTTCTTATGCTTCCTTCGGTCTCTATTCTGGTTTTCTTAATTCACCATAACACTTGTGCAGGCCTGCCCAGTGCAATAATCCATTAACTATACACTCACTCAATCACAAAGTGTAAAAAATATTATCATTTGAAAAGAAAATCAGATGATTCAAACTGGAATTCATATTACTGGTTGCCATCCCATACAGCAGGATTTATGGCTGGTAGATAATTGAAGTTTTTATGGAAGAACAAAAACTGCTTTTCTAGACAGCTGAAAAGACCACTGGGAGAAAACCATGTAGTTTACTTAGAGGGAATAGAAAGCTATGGAACTAGAGGGAGCTGAGGTCACCTCCAATCCTTTGTCATTTTCTTTGTAGGAAAGAGTGATCAATTTTTAACAGTTCTTCATTTTATTCAGGACAATGTCCTTGCGGCCTGGACAAAACCCTGCCCCTTTTGTCTGTCTGTCCAGCGCTGACAGTTTAATTAAACCTTGCTCAAGATGAGGTCAAAGGGTCAGCTATTCATCAGTAACGCTTTACTGAAATATCAGCTCTGGCCCTTGTTTAAATCCAAGAATCAAGTTAATGACTTATGCACCCCTCATTTAGCAAGCAAGGCAGAGCAAGAACATCACCCTATAGGAAAGCTGTCTAATTATGCTCAGACATACAATATTAGCAATTAAAAACACAAAGTAAGTAGATGCAAACCAAAAAGGAACTAGGCTAATCATATATCATCTTGAGAGCAAGGAATCTATAAGATTCACAGGATGCCTAAGTCACTAGAGTGTTGTTACGCACATATTAGTATTATAGTAAGTATTTATTATATGCTGGGTTCTTACTCAAAAAGTATTTTTTTTCTTTGGTGGTGGATAAAATTTATCTATTGATGTAAGAATAGTAGTAGAGTATAACCATAAGAACAAAACTTAAAAAGGATTCTGAGTGTACAGTGAGTGTAAAATCCCAGAATCTGACAAACCTATTGGGTCAGACATAAACATTTTGCAAATAAAAGGTTTTATTGAATTATTGTTCATTTCAGAACTTCCAGCAACATTTTGTTGTTTTCTTTAAATGAGAGGAGACTTACTCTGATATTCTCAGTGTCTCTCTGACATCATCACGCTGCACTCCACCACTCATCTGTCGGCCCCCACTCGGTACGTGTGTGGGGGCCGACAGATGAGTGGTGGAGCGCAGCATGATGATGTCCGAGAGATGCAAACTAACGGCTGGCACCCTTTCTGTGCCAGCCGTTAGTTTGGATGGGGACGCCGGTCCCCCTCCAAACTAATGGCATCAGCCAGAGATTAACAGACATATCAGTTCTCTGGCCAACGAGCTTTGGTATGACATGGATCTGTCGCCCCATTTGGGCCTGCGAACGCGCACACATCGGTAGAGGCAGAATCGGCCGTGGCTTGTTAGGTGCATGGGGGGACTTAAGTATACTATCTTCTACCATTTATTTTATACAACTGAGATTTATTAGGGCTAGGATTTCCTGTTACTGTGGGGTATTTCACTTCTTGCCTCATTAATATAAAAGCAGGAGAAAGGAAATATATCCAATAAAAGAGGCATTTTCCTCTCTATTTTTCACCACTTTTTCATTGACAACTGTCAGCAATGGCATTTCCCCTGTTTTGCATTCCATTAAAGGAGGCTATGTGGCATTCTCGCTCTTTACTGAATTAGCACCCCTATCTGTAATTCTACTGCAAAAGGAAAAATTTATTTACAGAATTTTAGGAATGTTTATTTTAAAAGAATATAAACATTTACATTTAAATCAACTCTTTAAATACATTTTTATTTGGGGGGGTTCTGGATTTTGTTTGCAGAGACCACATTTCTGGCCATAGACATGTAGATGTCTTAGAGATCCATTAAGTATGCGATCAGGAAATGCGATTGAGTCTTTGATCATAAGTTGTACATCAATCGAAAAAGTTCGGGATACGATTTATGTGCCTGATCGATTGGTGACGTAACTAAAGGTCGGCCACACAAAAAAATGTGATCTGAAATGTGATCGGTCACAAATCGGGAGCATCGACCAGCATCCTCGCACAGTGATCAGACATATCGGTAAATTCCCGGCCGATCCCATTACTAATGTCCGGCACACAAACGGTGCCCGCCGATCTCCTGAGGTACCTCATTTATTGAGGAAGAATATGCCCATGCATGGCCACCTTTACAATGTCCTTTGATTCACAATAGATCAACTTAAAATTGACTGTTATCTATTACTTCCTGCAATGAGCCAGCAATACATCGCTATAGGGGTCACTTCTCCTACAGGAGAAGACCAGCATCCCTTCAGGACCCTGAGAAGCAGCTTTGTCTTTGGTGCTATTCACATGTCTCTTGGATCAGCAGCCACTCTTTTTAAATAGTACCTGAGAGTCAAATGGTTAATATGAGAAAACCATGCCAACTTCTACTTCAGAGAGCCAGAATTGCAAGAAATGATTAGTAGAGCAGGATCTTATTTCACCCCCCTGCCCCCCTAGCACACAGCCTAATTTGTAGACAGCTGCAATTTCAAGACGTGGGTTCTTAGCACCATTCGAACAGCCAGTATACAATAAGCTGCTATGTTGGGATTGCTAAAATGTAACTATGCATTGTAATATGCTGTCATATGTTAGAAGCTTAAATAAAGACAAAAAAAACAGTGAACTGAACCTGGCAATGGTAACTTAAGACAATGAAAGTGAGAAAGGGAAGAAGAAAAAACAATATGGAGAAATCAATACTTTCATGTTAATCATATCAGGGCTGTTTCTAGCAGATTGGTTTTATAGTGTGGGGGGCGGGTGCTCGCAGATTAGTTGCTGTGCAGGGGCTGGGGCGCTAGTAGAGTTATGCCCATGCGAAATCCTGGGGGTCCCGGGGCCTTATTTGCCTGCATACTTCGGGCATGACAGGAGAAACGGCCTTATGACGGCTGTTATCGTGCAGTTTGCATTGTTTAGTGAAATAAACAACTAAATACACACAAGAAAATAGTAATAGTCTCAAGATACTGGACTGCACTAAATTCAAAAATTTTTCAGAATTAAGATAACATTTTAAGCTTAGCTTTGCTTTTTTCTAAATAAGGATGATCTAGTCTATGACAATGAAGCTTGAATAGGAGCTGGATCCTCTCAAGTGTGGAAGGCCATCAGGTAATGTGCCCCCTTTTTATTACTCAGTACAATCTCCTTTAGATCTACCAAAAACTATGTAGCACAATTACCTTTACTTTAATTAATTAATTAAAGTAAACTAATAGTATAGAAAAATAAAGTTAATAATGAAAAATGTATAAGTCAGATTGTAATGTGTATGGTAATGCTTGATGGGATCTTAAATTGGATCTATACTTAAAAAAGTGAAAATGTTCTTGTAATATTCTTTTTTTAAAATCAGTATTTTGTTATTTTGTCCTGAATTTCTGATATGAGATTTATTGATCTGAGATTTTCTTCACTTATTTTGTGCATTATATGTGCCCATATTGCAGCTTAATGAATGTTCCCTCCCTAAATCCCCAGATCCTCAATTTTTTAGCCTACATCATTGTTGTCAGTTTGCTAGCTTTAAATGGACACAACTTCCATAGTTAAATAACTTACTCCATACTGTTCCCTCAGCCATCAGCAGACTTTTCGTGATGTACACAATATCCCTCTACTATCTATGTAGACTGAAAAAACAGACCAAAGAAAAAACTATACAAGATAAAAACAGGCAAATTCCCCAAGGCAAGCCAACTAATCACCACAAAGTCACTGACCGGTGTCAAGAATCCAAATGAAGCTCTTTGAGTTACCATGGGAACAACGGCCTTAAACGCCAAGCTCTTCTATGGTGGCTTCAAATCATTTAATCACTTTTCTCATCTCTTTATCCTTCAGACAAAACCAGAGGAAGCAACCTGAATGATGAGTTTCCCCTACACTACAAACTCTCACCTTCTCCCCATTCATTTAAAGAGGATATCATTGGCGGCATAGACGGTCCACTAAAGTGTCAACCAAGTAGGCAAGGAAAGAGAACGTCCTGGCCAGGACAGTGTGCAAGTCACCAAGTGACTTCTGCATGTTAAATGAATCTTAATCATTTAAGGAAATATCCCAGCTGTGAAGAAGTTAAAAATTCTGTGTCTCAAAGCTGCAGATTGAAAAAAAATCACATCCAGGCAAAATTTTGTAACACAATGTGTAAATTCTAAGAAGCCTTACTAATAATAATAAAAAACTAATAATTCTTATGTTCATTGAAAAGTCCTAGATGTTCTATTCTACTATATTCCTGTCCATCAAACATAAAACAAGCTTGCAGATAGAAAGAACACTTCCCAGTAGCATTTGCTCTAGCATAAAGTAGAAGCCCAGCATGTTATTTTTGTGGGATTTTTGGAAGGGTAAAAAACCCCCGTCTGGGTTCTCATTGCAGCTGTTGCCCTCAACAGGGGAAATTTTCCTCTTTTTTTTCTTGGTGACATAGTTTTGGCTGGAATTCCAATTTAACTCAGTAGTTCTATCATCATCATGGTCATGATCATCTACCAATCATGGTAGAGATGTATTTTATACAATACAGAAGCACCCTAAAAAATTGTCCTTTCTGTAGCACTGATCATTGAAAGTTCTAGGGGTTCCACACTTCAGGTGAAAGTAAATCAGCTGATGGGTGTATATAAGTTCATCTCTGATAGTTGTTGCATTTATGCAAACTTTCATTTTTATACTAAAATGAACTTGCTGGGGTTTTTTCAAACTTATTGCTGAACTTTTAAAGCAAATTTTCCAAAATGACAGGAAATCTGTATGAGAACCTTGTAATAGAGGCATATTTCCTTTAGAAAAAGCAGCTAAAACATGGTTCCCACGTCACTGTGGCTACTGCATGCCCCATGGGCAGTAAATTGTGCGATATTATGTTACTCCTTCATACTTCAACTTCTGTTATATCCTTCATATGATTTATATGGTGGGCTTTCAGGCTTAAGAAGGAAAGATAAAAGGGTACAAATCATTGAGCCAAACTACCTTAAGATAAATAATATTGGGGTTTATGGCTAAGTTACTTTTTAAAGTTTATAATCTGATGTTTTATATTTTTATTGTTTAAAAAAATAAGTTTTCAAATAAAGGTTTAATGCAGGAAGTACATACAGTGAGTATGAAACTTAGCCCTTGCAACTATATTCTTATAGTAGCAACTAGACATTGCCATTGCTTGCAAACAGCTTGCTCTCTTGGTGTATACAAAATTATTAAGTCCAGGCATTGTAGCTAACATATTGCATATTCAGGGAGATTTGTGCACTGAGATTCATGGATGTCATTAGGTCTATTTTGGGTGGGCTTCAGCACCCCACCCCCCAAAATGACACCAAGCCCCCCTAAAATATAGTAATATTTGCAATACGTGCTAATTCCTTCCTAAAATCCTGGGAGCTATGCCACCCTTGTCTTTTATTACTAGTGGCATCCCTAGTCCCTAGGATTGAGACAATAAGGAAAATTATTAAGGGATGGGTCACTAAAGTAACTTGTGCAGCTTGTGATATTAACCTCTGCATACAACTGTGTGGGTGTTTTTTTCTAAAAGGATATGAGGAAATACAATCTCAGAAATGTAACTCGAATGAGAACACCTACCCTTCTGCTACAAAAAGAAACTATACTTTGCTGTGAACAGGCCAAGGAAGTGATATCACAGCTCACTTTCAGTGTCAGGACATATAGAAAAATAATAGCTGTGAGAACATAACATAAGTATATGAGGGTCATTTTGCCATCCATAACATATCTTTTCAGAATATAATTTGTTCTTTTGGTAGGTAGATATACAGTATATATATGTAATTTTTCTTATACCATACCAGTTTTTATATTTTTGTGTGGTGCCGTCCCTGGGGAAGCCACTTGGAGGGCAAAACGCGTCGGATATGACACTCAGACCAGACAAAATGTTGTGTACCTGTCTTTATGTATTTTTAATAAAATAAATCATCTTTGAAATTATTATAATAATTTTCTTATGTTGGTCTTGTTTTGTAACAATTAAGACCTTTTTTATATTTGGGTGTGGCATTTGCAAAATTAGTATTGTGCAGGTGGCCCTAATGCCACTAGATGCCAGGCATATCTATCCAGAATGTAAAATGCAAAAGTACTTTTTTTTTAAGGCAGCAGAAAGGCATAAACAAGAACAAGTAAAAATTGTGTTTAACGTTGAGAATGAACTTATTTTTGACAAACATTTAATGATCCTAAATAGTAATGGGCAGCACAAGCAATATTCGTATTTGCAAAATATCACAAATTTCCGCCTAATATTCACAACAAATTTGTAAATTTGAGAATCCATGATCTCCACTCATTAAAACCTTCATTGCGAAAAAGAATTTCACAATGAAAATATTTTTTTATCACAATATTTTCACAACCGACACTATCACATGAAAACTAATAATTTATGACCATAATTGCGCAAATAGGCACTTGTACATGCACATATTGCAAACACAATGCATGGTAGTTCCAGGAACTGATGTAAAAAATCTTGAATATTTGGAAATTCTTAAAGTGCCGATATTCGCTATAAAAATTTGTGATTTTAATATTAATGATCAACGCTAATCCTAAAGATATAGCAATGTTTGCGAATGATGAAACTCTAGGAATAGGCCCAATTGTTATTCTTTTCCTAAGCTCTATGACAATGATTAATTAGCCTTTCTGATGCAGACTGCATGACACCTCCAGCATACATTAAGATATATGACTGCAAAAGTTTTCTTGAGCAAGCGTAAGACAATAGCAAAGTATAAGTGACTCTTTAATATAATTTTGCACAGCACTTCAGCTTCTTATATGGAAACGGTTACAGAGCATTAAAACAACATCCAAGTGGTTTATAAAATATTCAGCACTGCCTAACTCTTTGTTCGCCAATAAAACAGCCCATTTATTTTCTGATGATAACCTCCCTCGACGAGTAAGCAAGTAACAAGACGTGGGGGGAAAAATGCATTCCTTAATCTGGTAGTGAATAAACACCCACAATGAATCCTAGGCTTGCCACAAGCATGATTAATAATCCAAACATCATTTCCTAAAATGCCTTTTTCTCCCAAGTATGTTTGTGCACTTCAAGTAGACAGAGCAGCATACCAGGAAGGGCAAACCATTAATTATACCCAGCGGGACGCAGGCCACAGCAGTGTATAATGGAAGACTGGGAGATCCCCCTTCGATGAGAGCTCTAGGGGGGCAGAGAGTGGGGACTTTGCTGTCTGGTGCCACAGCTGTTCTCTTCGATTGAGCCTTTTAGGGAACACAGCAAGGCCCCAACGCAGTCAGCTGAAAACAAGACAAACATTGTAACAAAGACAACAGAAATAAGGAAATAAATACTACTTTGATTTGGCATGGATACACTATCAGGAGGATTGCAAGAAGATGTAAGCTAGTAGATTGCAGCTGTTTTTAAGTGCATGTAATCCCTGACAATATACTATTGGTCTTTTCTTCTCTTAGTTCACCTTAACATACCATCTAAATTGTGTTGATCACGAATATTCAAATCGTACATTTTTATTGTAATAATGTGTACTTTGAGAATTTGCAAAGATCTTGAATATAGTGCTATATCTTTGTTATCATGAATATTTGGGATTTCTTACATCAGTACCCGGAACTACTGTGCATTGTGTTCCCAATATGAGCAAGGCAGGTAATGATTTATTTGTTTTTATGTGATAGTGGTGCTTGTGAAAATCAGCAAATATCGGCACTTTTCATTGCTACATTTTTTTGCGCATAGAAGGTAATAATGTTTGGAGATGACAAATTCTCGCATTTATGAATTTTTGAGAATATTGGGCCAATAGAGATTCAAACCGAGGGGTTGCACCTGCAGACATGAAGTGGGGGGGGGGGGGCAAGATGATCTGTCCCACCCCCACCACTTTCTGCCTGATCGTGCCCATAGACAGTGAATGGGCGCATGGTTAAAGACTCCATGGACGGAGATCCGATTTTTGGGCAGCCATAGAGACCTCTATGGCCGTCCATGGTCTGCGATCCAAATCATGGTAATTTACCCCATTTAATTAATAAGTTGCGAGTGATCGCGCCCAATCGCTCTTGTGGAAACAAGTCCTAATAACAACGAGGAACACCCAGTTTTAAAAAGGATGTTTACCTTGCCAAGGCCATGGTCCACGAAATCTAGGCATGGTCCTCCAAAGCCTAATTTGGATTTTAAAGGGGGTATGGAATATGTTTGTTAAGTTATTTTCTGGTTTTTAATTGCACTGTTACCAACACTAGACTCTTACTGAAAAAGGCAATAGACAAAATATACAAAAGCACAGCTAAGGAATAGTCAAACTATTTTAGTCTAGATCTTAGTAATTGGTTTATTCAATTTAGAAACCAGCAGGTTATATCAGGGAGCCAGAGAAGCATGCTTCAACAGGCAACTATATAAGGCTTCACACTCACAAGCATTTATCTACATCTGCACTGCTTCTATTCCCAAGCAACTGAGATGTAGGAATAAAGGGTTATTAAACCCTTATGTAATAAATACGTATGTCAACCTACAAGCAATACCTAATAGATACTGCTACTATTATTTTTTTATATATATTTTTTTAAATATTACTTTTAATTTTTGCTCCTCTCTTTGCTTTCCCAAACATTTTCTACATAAGGTGAATTGATAGGCTATATATGAAATTGTGGAAGGGCTTGAAGAACCATTAGGCTTTTTCTCCATTAAACCATAATTCTTAATTTTAAATCTGAAATATGGGGATAAAAAAATAATGTTACCCTTGTATTCAGTTTCAAACCCCACTACCAATAAGGGCTATGTCACACTATACACCTAGAAAATATGCAGCCGACTAATGTGTGTGCGCGCTTGCGGCTATGGGTTGGCGGCAAAATCGGCCGTGGATCGCCGGGTACCCACATAGGGCAACAGATCCATCTGTTGCTCCAAAGCTCGATCGGCCAGAGAACGGACATGTCCATAAATCTCAGGCCGATTCCATTAGTTTAAATGAGGACCGGTACACAAAGGGTGCCCACCAATACTTTGAGCAATGGAGTGCAGAGTGATGACGTCATGCACTCCATTGCTCATCTGTCGGCCCCCACTCAATACGTGTGTGGGGGCCTTTACATTGTAAAATGCTCAGTGTCTATCCACATTTTGATAATGTGGACAATTAAGAAGAGCACTGCTAAGCAAGGGCTATAATAAGTATATCACCTTTTTCTCCCTCTTGGCAAAAACAATAGTTAATTATTTTAGAGCTGTGGAGAATCCACTGCAATGGGTACAGGTTTTTCATTCTTGGATCACCTTTAAATCATCTTGAAAACAAATAATGCAAATACAAATATAGATAAAAACATTTAGGCAAAAAAAAAAAACTTCTTCCCCTATTTCGTTCGCCCTTTAGGCCTCTCTGTACATGTATGTTTAGTTGGTAAAACCTCCACTTAGGCATTAGCTATCCTGTAGTACATTGATATAAAAGAAATGTGTTATGACTGTTAAAAAATGCCAAAGAGTAATAAAGTGTGTCTGCAAACCAGACCTGAATTTAAAGAATATCTAATATATATACTGTGTGTGAGTCACTGGGCTGTTTATTGGATAATGTGAATGTGAAATCTAAGGAGAGTCTATGAATCATGCAATGAAACATCATTATATAATTTTATGATATTTTTACAACCAGTGTCACAGCTTATAAAAGCATCTTGTACAATAATGCTTGTATACTGTATGAAACAGTATCAGTACAAGTAAATGGTCCTGCATTTATCCAATACCAGTGGTATTATAGCAAGGAGTCTGTACACTTAAACACTTTTCCTGGCTCAGTGGCTATTTCAGTACACACTAACCTAGAATATAACTGGCACTTTAATCATGGAAAAGAAAAGCAGGTAGCAAAGTAATGGAAATGCAGCATATCTATTTGAGACTGACCATACACTATTTTTTTTCCATTCAATCAACTTAAAAACATTATGTTATCAAAATCGCATTGGAACTGAAAGTTAAAATGAAAATAAATCAGCAGTCTATGCTTTCATTAGAGATCAACTAAGGTGGCTTAAAATTATCAGTGTGTACAGTCTACTCCCAAGTTTATCAAAGCACAATAACAGCTCATTTACACACGTGTTTTTTAAATGCCCATGAAACAAAAGACTGGCGCAACTGCCCGGTGAATGCAACATGTGGTGTGCACGCGATAGACCTGTCATGGGGGAGTTATCTAAACGCAGACAGGAGCGCCCAGACGATTTCTGGGCTGCTGCCGACTAAAGGCAGCCCGGGAAACCGTGTAAATCTTTCATTAACATCACTAAGAATAAAGCCAATTATTACAAGATACCAGCAACATTGCAAGTAGGATATCCATAGTACAATGCTGAGATTGCATCCATACACTAGAGGTCAGATGCTGAGGCACAGAAGTCTGTCTATTTAATCAGTGGACACCAGAGACATTACATTTTATCTGATCACTACAAACCAGTAACCAGCTCTTAATGGATCATCTAATTTCACTAGAGACCAGTGACATCATTGAAAATAATGTATATCCACCCACTAGAGACCAGTGAAATTACTTTAAATGCAGTCTGACCAATCACTGGAGACCAAGTACATCAACAGCAAAAAAGACTATATTAATACACTAGTCCCATATACATGAAGGACAAATGATGCAACTGCTGCTAGATTACCTAATCTATGGCATGGATAGTTCAGAATTGTCTTTTACCCTTGTATTGGGTTTCAATTACCACTGCCAATAAATGCTATGTCATGCTACGCACCTAGAAATTCTGTGCAATTCCCTGACCATTCATTAGAAGGAGAACCTTGTACCTTAAAGCACTCCAGAATGCATTTTCCAAACACCACATAACCCTGCTGTAGCAATGTATGATTTGGTTTTGGGATGCCATTAATTAATTAACTTCACAGCCTGTGTGTTGTGATCCTTTGCAGACTTTCATCATTGGATTGCTTCACTTAATTCCACCTTACATGACCAGGCCCTGAAGATTTTCACCTACTTGACTAGCTCAGTGACCATGCGCATTCTGATAAATAAGGAGAGCCCCACTACCAGTGAAGCAAGGCCTAAAATAAGCATATCACCTTTTTCACCGCCTCACTGAAGACAAAGTACATCATTATCACCAATCACTGGAGACCAAGTACAGCAAGCAAGATTATATTACTACACTAATCCCATATACATAAAGGACAAAGGATAAAACTGCTGCTAGATTACCTAATCTTTGGCATGGATACTTCCATTGGCAATGGTCCAAATAGGCACGGAGACAAATTGAAAAGTTATGTACTGTATACTTTTACGGGTGAAGTTACTTTAAAACTGATATTACGAAATAATTTGTTAAATCAGCAGGTTTACAACAAATAAAAAAAATATTTCTACAAAAAGCTAATTTCTAGAGCAGTATTCATTGTTAACATTAGATTCTTCAATCCTTACCATAAAAACAAACAAGTTTATTTACACCAAGGAACAATTTGCATTTGAATACAGTACACAAACAGAAATGTTTGGTATGATACATTTTTTTTTCCCAACAAGAGATTTCAAAAACATTTGGGAACAAACAGAAGAGAATGATAAATGACTTGAATGCACCAGGACTTGAACTTTCCCAAATGGCAGGACATAAGCTTGGCTGCCTTGAGCTGGCAGTTCTTTCATTCCACATTACATGATAAATACATGCAAATGTGTCTTATTTACTATGGATATCAGCTTAGAGGGCGGATTGAACCAGATTTAACATTCTTTCGCTGTTGTTTTTCCTGTTGCAATTGGATTAATTATGGTATTTAGCGGAGAAAGTGACAGCACAGCCCCTTGTTTTGTAAAGACGCGGCCTTCATTGAGCAGCCCTGAATCGGGGAGGACAATGGACAGAAAACAATATGGGAGGAGTCCAAAGATTTGCTCTTCAACAAAATCACTAAATATCCTATACAGCCCATTTGGTTATGTGTCAAAGGAGGTCTCAGCTACTTCTATATGGCTGGGGAAATAAGCAACTACATCTGATGTTAGATCTGGGAAGCAGAAAAAAGATTTTCCAGAAAGGACTGATGAAAAAAAGTTTGTTGGCAATGATTAATGGCAATCACAAATGCTGTGTGATTTTGGTGTACAGTGAGCTATCATGACAATCTCATAGTGCATGGTAAACTATAAGGATCCAGCAAAGCAATACTAAGCAATTAAACTCTGAAATGCTCCAACCAAGAGAAAAACAAACAGTAATAACACTCGCAGCCAGGCACTGGCGCACGGGTGCCTGACTGGGAGGAGTTGCAAGG
>CM070037.1:63509140-63530744 GCA_036250615.1 Ptychadena robeensis | reverse complement strand
AAGTGGTTAAAAAATAATATTGTTAAGTGTCGCGAACAGGTCAACACTCTCACAGTCATACACCCATTACAACTGTCTATATACTGATATATATTATATATAGTGTCTACAATGTTTCATGTCATTGTTTTGCTAGACATAGCAATCGCATTGACGCATGGTAACCTTTTCATTCTTAAAACACAGAATGACAGCTCAGAACAATAAATTCTAGTGTCTCCACTGTGTAACATTTTATGATGATAAGTGGATTAGAGAAGGGTGAGAATCATATCTGTGGGCTTTGTGGGTTTACCAATCATCGAGCCTGAGATACAACTCCTAATTATTCAAATTATACCATGACAGTCATAGCATAGCATGGGATTACATTGTAAGCACACATGATCTCTAATAGCAGGTACAGACAGATACAGAAGAGCCTGTATGCAGAATCAGAGATTGTTGGTGAAAGTGAAAGATGGAGGCCATACAGTGTTTATTAAGATATAATCAAGCATTATACCACTGATGAGCACTGATAAACAGAAGTCTCTCAAAAATTTATTATGGTATGCATAAAATTGCACATATAAGGTATACTGCTTCAGAATCTACAGTTGTTCTAAAGGCACACAGCTGGATACACCTACATAACACATATAAGGAAGATGATGTACCAGATAAAAGATTTCTGACCATGAAGAGATTTACACAGTTCTGTTACACAGTACAACTACCTCTAAGGAAGTAAACCTGATTTTGTTCTTTTACCCACAAGACTTATTGGTCTTGTGCTGTATTTGGCACTTATAGTCTTAGTTCTGCTATAGAAAGGACTCCAAGAGGCAAATATCAATTAAATATAGTGGTGTACACTGCTTACATTAGACAGTATAATATAATGTATTATGAAGCACATTCATTCATATGTGTCTTCACAGAAATACCATAGGTAATATATTATGAGCCAAACAAAAATAACAAAGTGATATGCAAAATAAAACCCAAACTCAGCTCTAACTGATGCAAGGGATAGGTTTCTGCTGCTGGTACAGGTTCTTCACACCTCAACGTCATCAACTACCCTACAGATGAAACATGAATGGGTCCACATTGCAATGAACAGGCCATAATGCGGCATTTTAGCCAAACACATGGGTTTTAGTAATAGTTAAGGCCTTGTGATAGGCTGAAACATGCAAGCTGTTTAGGGCATTTTTTTAAGAAAGGGAAGTTTTGAAGTTAAATATATGATGATATGATCTTTGGCCAGATATAGCATCTAACCAATGGACTATTAGAGGTCCCTGATGTAGTTTCTAATCTGTTACTATCAGGTTAATCATATGATATGCTGCTTTGCTTTTTCTATAATATTGAATTCTTTCACAGTATTTACCCATTAGTTAGTGTATACATACTAATGGGTGACAGTTTCTGTAATTGGTGTACTAACATTTAAATACAAGGGAATTACTTCCCATATGTAAAGTTTTAGAAGTTCATCTTGGAATTCATCTCCCACATTGGGTTATTGTAAAATAATACTTCAGACTCACAACATAGCTTAAGATTTGAATGGTAAGTCTGGTAAGAGTATAAAAGTTATAACACGTGAACAGTAGAATCTCTTAGCTAACCACAGCAATTATGAATCATTTTACTATTATAGTAAGACCATCCGGCTTTACATCTTATACACAAGCTGCCTAAACACAACAAATGCCAAGTATCCAAGCTTCACATATACGTAATTCTCATGGGAACCAGTTGGTACTTACAGCCTGGAGAGCGCCTGGTTGTTCTGAAACAGAAGTTCAGGTAGTGTGTGTAACTGGTTTCGGTTGAGGCGTCTGAAAAACAAAAACAAGTAAAACAAAAGCAAATTTAATTTTACATCAACTACAATACTTGGCAGTAACAAAACAGGAGCTAAAATGGAATTTTCAGCCATGTTGTGTAAAACCTTTTGGGCATCCTTCCTCACTTGTTTACAGTCGCCTCTCTATCCATCAATACACCTGCAGACATGCTTAGTTGTTTATGTTCTACTACCCAGAGCTATAAAAGGACTACGGATGGTGGTGGTGATTAAACTTCTTGTATATGTCTCTGCTATGTTTAAAAAACATAATGTATGTTGTGAATACAGATTCAGATGTCACAATCTTCAGCATAAAGTATTGGTTACATTTTACAGCAGCACTTATTAGTGCTTTATTTTTAAATGAATATATGCAAACTAGCGTAACATAGTTCATTTTGAATTTTACTTTGCTATTACCCTGTTCTCATGTACTAACACTTCCTACATCTTCTACCTGTTACCACATTTTGCCTCTGCTAGGTCTTCTTAAACTACAACATGACCTGATGGTTTATGTTATGGGGCTGGGATATGTAATTTTAGTAGTACCTTCCCAGGATTTTACTGAAGACACTGGGTAAACCATAATTACCACATCCTTTAGGAAAGAAGCACAGATACAACTATTTAATGAAATAAACAACTATTTTATAAAATACTTCATAATTGTCCAACCCTACCTTTACTTCATGAACCTTGAACCTTGATTAAACTAAAGCTATGGCCAGATCAAAAAAAATAAAAAAGATAACATTATGATCTGCATTGTGTCTGTTGCTTAAGCACCCGCCCATAAAACAAATGGAATGGTTCATCTGTGGAATATGTATTTTTTTAAACATATTTATAGTAGTCTTTACCAGCAGCCAACAAGAAGTCTCTTGTCTTAATAAATCATTCAGTAAGAAACTGTTTACAACACAGAGAAAATGTGACCTACTATAAACGTCATAGATATTCTTGTAACACTAATAGTTACAAAAAGTTTACAGTTTATGTGCGAGGAACAATTTTATGGAATCTTAGCCAAAAAGCTTACTGTTAGCTATGGTTTCATAGTGTAACACGTGTATATGTCGCTGGACATGTCCATTGATTTTTCTGCAGCACCCCACATCGAGGCCTAGGACACTCCAGTGGGTAGCCAAAATGGGGGCCTAGGCCTTAGACTGCCTATTAGTTCCTAAAATAGCTATGAAATAGAATCTGCCCCCAAGGTGTTAGATGCTATTAGAATTTAAAGAAGGGAGAGGGCCATCATATATATTGTTGGAAAATAGACTTATACAGTAGTTGTTTTTGTGAATTATAGAATAAAGTAGCATACACTCTATTCTCTGTTTCTGCCTCTATACCTCTCATGTACACAACAGTGTATTCCCTTGAGGTACTAGGGAAGACTATCACTATGTCAGCTTCCTGAATCATGTTTCTCAAAGTACAGTATATACAGACAACAGCTCTTGAGAGCAGTTGGTAGTGAAGTACAATGAGACAAATGTCTCCAGGTAATTCAGCAACATGATAAGCAGAAAAAAAAACTATAGGTAGAATATGAGTACTCACAGCCTCTCCAGTTCCTTCATGTCATCAAAAGCTCCACGCTCCACACTGCTAATATGATTCTCCATCAGCTGCCTGGGAAATAAAGTAGAAAGCACCAGTGAGTCTTTCTGCAACAACAGATATTGTAAATGAAAACCGACACTTATAGATGATATATCACTGCTGACCTCTCCCTCTAAATGCTTGTTCCCTATCCTTCAAAGTAATTCAATAAAATCCATATTGTCTATGAATATATGGATCAGACGTTCACAGATTACCTGCTGTCTGACAGCTCAGATAACTTTTTGAATCAAAAGAAAGATGGGTAATTCTTATCTGAATGCAGCTGGACTATATTACCTGGAAGGTATGGAGTCAATTTGTTACCAAAGACTGTGAAATGGCACTTGTTTTACTTTTACCTTCCAACCAAAAGCTTCATATGTGAATGCCTAACAAATATACCATTTAATATTAGTGTTTTATATATTTCTGTTTGAATACCTGGTCATCCTGACAAAAATGTTATGGATGCAAGGGGAGAGAGGGTGTTGCTTTAGTGAAGCAACAGTTGTCACCCTAGGTGGCCACCATATATATATATATATGCCATCAGTTGCATGGTAAGGTGCCCACTTTGATATATCAGTTTTAACCTTTTGATAAAAAATGGAAATGTTTACTTACAAGGATGACTGTGAAGGTTCTCATTTATCCAGGTCATAGTTTATTTGCACTAGCAATTAAAGGAAACCATTGGCTTTCTTAATTCAAAAGGGCAGTAAGATGTCTAATGAAACATCATCAATGAATCAAAGTCCATTTGCTTTAACTTATATATTTACTTGACAGAGCTTTTTTTTACACCCCCCCCCCCCCCCCTAAACTTCAAGGCTAGTGACTCTAGAACAATCTCACTTCACTAGACATTTCATTTACCCCTGTGCTGCTTCTTATGGGAAAATGAATTAGACTTAACTTGTCTTGACCCAACTACTTCCTATGCTGTTATACTGTATATGGTTTCAAAACATGCTTAATCACTTAAGTATGCAGGTCAGAAATTCTAACCTCCCTTGTTACATACCTACAAAAAAAAAATTGGTTGTCCAAAGAAATGTATTCACAGCGCTGGTAAGGGCAAGAGGGCGATAGCCAACTTGAAGACTGCAATGACTTAAAGGACTACTATATCTTCCAAAGCTGCATTATTTGTTATTGATAAAGTATATGTGTGTAGACAGAATATTAAATGATTAACATTTTTTAGAATGTTTCTGTACTTTTCCTTTATATAAGCTGCCTTTGGAAAAAAGGGTCAACAGTGTGACAAATTGAACGCAAATGTCTAGAGATTAAAGGATGCTGGAACTTACCATGTTTTGCTCAGTAATTTTGTCTTAATATTTTTCTCCTGCTCTAAAATCTCCCACAGAAAATATATTATTATGCATCAGACAATATCCTTAGGTGAAAATTATTGTATGTGAAGGGGTCCCATAAGGTCATATAGTAGGGCATTAACCGACTTGTCGATAAGTTGACTAGTCGAGGCAAAGTCGATCACTCCTTTGATTAGACTACTAGTGTGTGTTTGCCAAACGACCGACTGCATGCCTCTGAATGGCGAGTATGAAAAGGAATGTTTTCATATCTTGATTTTTTTTATATATATCTGTTCCTGTACCATAACCTGTCTAAGTGAAAAAGTCTCCCCTTCTCTATCTGTGTACGTGCTGACCTGCGTCCATGCTGTCTCTGTCTCTTAGCCGTCTGCATAAATCCTCACTGTCACGGACCACTATTCTCGCCCCCTTTCAATAGAACAGAACAATCTACAGAGGGCAATCTGTTTGAACAGTAATCTTTTAAAACTGTCACCTGAAATTATTGCTATGGAAACTTATTTCTGGAAACAATAACTGAGATAAAGCTTTATATGTTTTCATTGAATGTTATTGTATTATATAAATCTTATCTATTTTGTAAATCTCCCTACTGGGAGGCACAATTGGCGCACTGCAGCTCTAAGAAACTCTACGGAAAGTAATAACCAAATGATTTTAGCTAAAACTATAAATCATTCCTTGTTAGGAAATATAAACACCGTATTTTAAAATGTTCACACTATGGAAAAAATGTTACATTACTCAAATGGCAGAATCATTAAGTATTGTTCTTGAATCTTGTGGTGACAGAAATTAGATGAGAATTGTCATTTACCATCTTTGGTGGCAATTTAATAGAACAATTCTTAGAATAGTTGCGCTTCTTTTTACAATGTTCTGCTTCATGGGGGTTTGGAGAAAAAAAGAATTCCAAATATGGCTGACAGCTATTAAATCTAATGGGAATTCTAAGATATTCATATAGTACAGTTTAATTTCCACACTATTGTTCTCAGCATGCAAATAAAAAACAGACAGAGAGTCTTTTAAAGGGAAAATATTAACATTTTCCATTTAAAAGGGAAGATCCAAAAAGCAATTCAATGTGTTCTTTAAAAGAATTACCTATTTTTTTGTAAATGATGATGAGCCTGTCAGATAGATTTAGAAATAGTTGATCATTTTAAATATCTAAAAGGAGGAAACTGGTTTAAATTGGAGTGATTAAAGCACCCTTGTTATTAGGGCATTGCATTACATTACAGATTTCCCAAAAAACACAACAGGAGGGGAAATTGCACCAAAATCATGGAATTTACTTCTTACACTGTCATTGTAACAAGTATCCCCCAAAGCATTTCCTCTTTATTCCTCTTCTGATGATAACTCATTTCATTTGTTCAGTACTAAAGATTATAACATTTCTGACCGGTATACAACATTGTATAGTTGAAAAAAAGTGTCCCATATGAAAGTTATAAAATTCATGTTACAATGGAAACATCATATGGCATCAATTATGAGCAGGGAACATTATAGACGTCATGTACTGTATATCGGGAGCTGTCTGTGTATAGTCTTAGTTCAGACACAGCAACGGAAGACATTATTGAAATTAGTAATGGAGTATCCCACTGGGCACATCTGACAGGTTTATGGGGTATCTATGAAAAGTACAGAAATCAGACTTTTACATATGCATTTAATAGAAAACTATAGGTGAATCCTTGGACAGGTACAAGTCATATATATACACACAGAAAAGGGAATTTGAGGTGAGATGTAAGACATGGGAAGTACTTGATAACACTGAAATTTATAAATACATGCATAGTTCATCAACATTAAGAAATTGCTACACACATTAAAGGGCATCTTAGTTTAAATCAAGTCTTTATTGTTGTGTGACTGATGTCAATGTAATTCACAAGTCTGGTTTCTTGCCGTTGTTAGGGTCTCTAGTTATATGTGTACTAAGGAAAGTGTAAATAGTTTATAATGGGATTAGTCAGTAAAACATCATATCTATACCTGTCAACCATCCCTTTTTGGCCAGGAAAGTCACGTTTTTCTTGTGACTTTCCTGGGCAAATCCCAATTTCAATAAATTCCTAATTTTCCCCAGGATTTATAAATCAGGGTGATTTAGGAGGGAGGGTGCATTACAATCCTAAGTTAGCCAGCTATTAAATGGAAGTGAGTAAAGGTAAACCTCCTAATACCGGAAGTCATGTTCATGACATCACTTCCTGTATTTGAAGTGCGGAAGTCCAGCATTCATTCATTCTGAATACTGGAAGTGCCAGTTGGAAAAGTTGACAGGTGTGGTCCCATCCTGCTTATGATGATATGATGATGATATGAAGAGGCTACATAGAAAGTATAACATTGCTTATGATCTTGTAGAAGAGAACTGGAACTACTGAACAAAAAGAAAACGGTGGATTCAACCAACTGGCACCACTACAACATTGAAGTATAGTATTATAATTACATGCAATTATTTTTACATGAATAACTGAAAACTACAGACCAATGAGATATCTAGAGCTTTAAATGTGTTTATAAACTGAGAGAGGATATTTTTGGCCAATTGACAAAACACATTATATACAATGACACAAAGCTGTGAGTTAGCCAGATAGCTTGCCTAATGTTTAAAGTGAAAGTGTGTAATTTAAACAATAAGGAAAGAGTTCATTTACAGGGATAATAGGCTATGATACATATGTACTGTTTACAGTATTTTTTAACAGGCTGGAAAATCTTCAATATTCAGCAATGCTTGAATCACAGTGCAAGACCACAGTGGCTCTGCATTGCAACCTCTGACAAAAAGACTGTATATCTGCTCTTTCCCATTATTATTGCTGGATTTGTCTGTCTGTGATCATCATTGTGTGTTAGAAATGACAGATTAATGACACTGACTGCCTCAAAATTGGTTTTTCATAGAAATAAGTGCTCTTTTCAAGTTCCTACGAAGACATGTAAATCCTTTACAGACGGTATTTATTCCACTTTCATTTGTATGCATTACATTTTCTGTATCAAAGGGGAAAAGAAGATTCTTACAAGACTCGCAGCTGCTTGAGGCCAGAGAAGTCGCTCTTTATGATACGCGTGATGTTGTTTCCATTCAGTTCTCTGCAGAAGGAAAAAAAATGGGGAAACTTTTAGAACAATCTTTCTGTACAGAGATATCGCATTAGAAACAAAAGGTGCGAGACCCTTGTTGTAAATACATAAATATAGAATGACCTGGAAAATAACATACACTTTCCTTTACATTCATAAAATTAACTAAATTGGTTGCTCTGCTGTTGCTCTGCTGTGTAATTGAATTTCTTAAAAGATTGACAAGTTTCACAATGTTAGACTTTTTTATATTTATGCTTTAAACTTAAATTAATGACGAGACAAGAAGAGATGCTCTAATTATTTTTTTTAATCAAATAGTTCTACGTTGTGATTTAATTGCATGCCCCTGAGCATGGTGTCATCACTAAACTTGCTGGAGATGTAGAGGAGGGTTGAGGGTATACTACAAAAAATTGTGTTGCTCTTACACTTGAAATTCAAGTCAGAATTTTGACTTTAGCACTCCATACACCTTTAGATCTACAAATATGTAGTGCTGGGTCCTCCCTGGGTCCTCCCTGAATACATAGTGATTGGAAGGTTTAGACAGGTCCTCATATTACATGGTTTTGGTAGAACAAAAGTTAAGTAACACCTTGTGACTTTGAACTTAATTAATACAAAAACTACATCTGCTAGAACAATACTTTGAAATGTCCCCACAACCATTCACTAAATCTCCAGCAATGTTGGTGATGGTAGCATTTAGGGGCTTTGCAAATAAACTGTTGTAAAAAATCGAATAAAAAGGTTGGATGTCAACAGTACCCGTAGCTCCCCCAAAGAGAGAAGATTTGATTTAAATTGTATAGTGTCACTGTTTAACTTTCGCCTGGTAAAACAGAAATATTTTCAAATGTACTAAAAAATATCAGTAATACAGACATAAAAAACTTAATAGGATCATTAAAGGAGAAGTAAAGTTTAATTTGTAATTAATAAAGGTAAAATCACGTACCGAGTGGGGGGGCGACAGATGAACGGTGGAGTGAAGCGTGATGATGTCATCACGTTGGCCAGAGATCAGACATGTCCGTAAATCTCTGGCCAAAACATTTAAGGATTCCTAACCTTTCTTTGACTTCCTATTTTGTACACGATCCAGGTCAGTGACTCAAAATATAGTAGCTGGTGGTCACAGTCATATAGTGTTAAGAAGCTGGTCAGCAATGGAAAACTCCCAATTTCTGTCATGACAGGTTTAAATCAGACTGTTTACTGCCAAGGATTGTTTACATATGGTTTAACACAGGTTTGTACAAATTAATGCAGAATTAAGGCTGCAAATATGAGCCAAAAAGCACTTCGGAGAAGCAAAGGAATAGAGGTTTCCACTGAGAACAGCAGGAAAACTTTTTTTGTAAAAAGTCTTCACAGAATCTTTTTCTCATTCCCTTTTTTTTTTTTAAACACTAAGTATATTTCTGTAACAACTTGCTCAATCCTACTGTTGCAGAACTCTCTTTGAACCTCCACTCATGCTGTCAAGTGTATGTTCAGACATTTCTTTATCCTTTCAGTTTTACTCTCTTTCTGTAGAGAATGAGCCAACATAATTTTTTTTTTTTTTACTTTAGCTTGTCATATCATCTACTGGCTTGTAACGTTTTACAAGGATGACTGCTAGAAGGTTAAATATTATCGACACAAATAGGCCCACTCAGGACTACTCCACCACAATAGCCTTGGCCTCCGGTGGGGACTTGTGAAATGCCTGGCGGTAAACTTCCAATATGATAAAGAAAACAGTATCATTATGAACAATAAAACCTGTACAGTGCTACATAGTCTACTCTCAGACTTGCTAAATGTGGTGTTTCCAGGGTCAGGTTTCAAAGGTGAAAGGTCAGAGCCAGCAGATGAACGGAATAAATTAGAGGGATCAACTAATTTAAACATCCCAAGCATCTCATTATTAAACAGCAGATATCTAACATGGGAAAAGAGTACATCGCCATCTACCATAACAGAAAATCAGCCTTACAAAGGATTTTTCAAGCTGGGACACTGGGTGCCTGTACTCAGATGTTTTATTTTTTCTGAGTAAAGCATATCCATAAACCAACAAACAAATCATACCTAATCCAACAAATAAAGAAAGAGAAGAGAAAACCTCGAGAGTAAACATAGTGACTAAACATTAAGGGAGCAATGACACAGCGTGGAAGACGCAACAATAGGCATCACATGCTGCTCTTTGGGCGTGTATTTGATAGGGATACAATGGGGTGTTTTTTTGACCACATGGGCAAACAGGAGCTTTCTGGCTGTCAGCAGCCTGGAAAGCGCACATGTGAATGTTGCCTAAATGTGTTGTATCAATTATTTTTTTATATGAAAAAATGTATGTACATCTTGCCTGTTACAATGACATTTTAGCATGCATTCACATGTACATGGCGACTGCTCAGACGCGGTCTCAGACGCTCTGAAAGTGACTGCACGTCCTCTGTGTTCAGCACTTGGGAGCTGTCTGTTAAGTATAAATGCGTCATGTTGTGGGTAAAGAGGCGCAGTGCAGATGCCGCTCATTCATAGGGCCTCGCATTGTCATTGATCAGCCTCTCTGGGATGTTGTTTTTATACTGACCTATTGCTAATTAACCTTAATACCCATTGTGGTATATTTCAGGTGTTTGTAGCTTTACACAACTTGTCTAGGATTTTGTTGCCCCTATCCCAACTTACAATACTGTTTACCTGTCTCAACTTGATAGGGTATTTATTTCAATTAAACAATTTGAAAATATTTGGTTTGTTTAGAACCAAGATTTGTAAGTTGGTATAATGCATGTCTGTGTCACGCTCAAAGTAGAACAGAACTAGACACAGCTGGATCAAGCATAGCACTGTGACTTTAAGACTTTTCAGACTTCATTTTTCAGCCACTGAACACATAAGCCAGATGTAAACAATCCTACAAAGACTCTTTTCCCCTCCTCAATTATCAAAGATTAAGTGGGATACAGGATGCAATTCATACATGTACACATCCATGTATCATCCTTACAAACATGTTTGTTTTATTTGAACTCTGAACTGACTATATATGTTCATTATGTGGATGCATGCCACGTATGTCCCTGTCGGAGCTATGATTCATGCCTGGGATCTCTGAATTACAAGTGCTCTAACCACCATCTGCCGGCCTTCAATTCTCAGCACATGAAGCTTCTGCAAAGTCCAGGACAAGTAGCTTATTAAACCACAAATACAAACAAACTTTTAAAGAAGGAAAACAAACAAACAGAGATTTCAAAAACTGGAGTGAATAAATAAGTTAGAAAGTAGTTCGAAAAAATAACAGCCTACATTTAGAATAAAGCTTCTTGGTTATTTATTGTGTCTACTCTGCTGTATGCGCCAACAATAACTATCTCCTTGGATAGATGCCTCAGCATGCGTACAACTTCTCTGCTGTCCTATGCACTATACATAAGGACACAGAGGACATCCTATTTCAAAACTGTGGCTTATGAAAAAGTTGTTCACTAATCCCCCTGAAATTAGGGAAGAATGTCCACTCTTTTGTGTTTTATTTTTATTTTCTAAATACAAGTAGCTTAGTTAGAATGGATTTAAGCCTAATATGAAACAAACATGGAATGTAAGGAAACTGAACAAGAAGTCGAATTAAGTTTATACTTGAGTGTAAGCCGAAATTTTCAAAGTAAGTCGAATTATTACAAATTACATTTGGCTTATACTCGAGAAGGTTGGGAAATTTCATGGGTGGACTTGCAAAAGCCCCTGAACATCCCAATTGCTGGAGATGTAGGGAAGGGTTGTGGGAACATTAAAAAAAATATTGCTCTACACGTGTATTTTTTACATAAGTAAGCCTCAAATTCAAGTCTAAAATCTTTTGTCAACTTAATTTTGAACGTAATTTAGGCAAAAACTGAATGCACTAGAGAAATACTTTTTTGTACCTACAATCCCTTCACTACATCTGCAGGATTTCAGTGATGAGGTTCAGGTGTTACCTGAAGTTACATTTGCAATTAACTAAAAACCAGCAAATAATAATAAATAATGGCATCTCAAAACAAAGCACATTTGCTGTGTTTTTTGTGCCTTAGCAGCTGTATTTACAACCCTAGACTTATATTCGCGTTTTCCAGGTTTTTTGGTATAATAAATAACTTTGGCTTGTATTCTGTTCATACTCGAGTATGTACTGTATATGTCCACGATCATTCTGATAGAATAAGGCAGTGACAGTGAGATATGAGCTCATCATTTTGCTGCCCCATTGCATTGTCCCATCACAAGCTGGGGCAGGTGCCAGTTGACTTGGGCTCAGGATAAATTAATAATTAAATGATGCATCTTAAAGACTAAAGGCATCTAGAGTTGACAAAGTTCTGCATGAAATCTCTAGACTGAAAGAAAACATTACAGAAAATTATTTCTTTATTGTTTTAACATTTTAACAAGATATTCATTTTTATCTTAATTTGTTGGCTAAAGGTTTGCTATAACAAAGAAACTATAAACATAGTAATATACAGAATTTGATTATGTTAATAACATACTGATAATCAGAGAAGAAGGCATTAATAAACATGGAAAGTTCGTAACTTTTATTTTGCCTGAAACATACTCTTGGCAAAGAGCCAAATGAAATGGGTAAGTTAAACGTATGCTATGACACAGAGAAAAGCGCTGGTATAAAAGTAGAATGGCATAATTTAGATCAAAGCTGACCCTTGATAGAGGGTTCCTGGTTTATAAGACTATTCATAGGTCAGCATTTCTTATGCCTTATCCACAGTAAATTAAATTAGATACATGGAAGAGGTGGGGGTTTCTCCCTCACACCCTCTGGCTATGGAATTTAAGCAACATTGAATTTTTAAATACAGTAAGAACAACTTTACATGTAGCCTGTGGAGTTTTAGGTATGTTTTTATTATGTCTCCGACACAAATTAGCAAAGGAAGCTCTGATTTCCGGGTTCAGTGAATCACAATTAATGTGAACCATATTAGCAGCATTTAGAACCGTTGCATTCCAAGTCATCAGTAATGCATAAACAATAATGCAGTTATGGTCACAGTACCCTAATGTAAAAACTTAATACTAAATTACTATACGGCTACTAAGTAAATATTCCTTTATGTCAAGGTGTATACAGATCAGCAGCAAAAAGGGGAAAGTCTGGAGAAATAAAGAGGCAGTTTAAACACTGGCCACACACGCAGCACCTAATATCTCAAGCAAACCTGCCTGCTCCGAAGGAAAGATCAGAAATCTACACTACCCTTATTCAATAGGCTGTACTAGGATTAGAAGATCCGGTACAATTACAATGAGAATATAATAGTTTCCATCTATAATGATAGTGTATATTTCTCTAAGATTGTAGCCTGATTAGACAGGGCCCTCTTCTCCCATGTCACAGTTTGTACCTGTGTGTATGTTAGCTTCTGTTGCACCTCTACTCTTATTTAGCATTGGGTAATATGTTGGCGCTGTATAAATGAAAGTTAATAATTATATTTTACGCATTTTGGAAATATTCACATTATTGGATTGCAGTTACAAATGCAGTAAGGCATCTGTTACCCTACAAGGGAGCAATGCATATTATAATCGCATGTTGATGAGGTTCAGTGCTGCTGTAAATATGTGCTGCCAGAAATGATTTGATAAATAGGGATGAAAAGTTCTATTAGGGAAAGTTCTCCTGCGAGAGAATGTAGAAGCACATGATAAAATCAGCAGTACCTTGCTTATCGTCTAGTCCTGTTTAAAGGTGGGCATACATGGTTTGATCTTTTTCATTTAATCGATCAACGTAAAAAAAGTTTAAGTTGATTGTTTGAAAATTGATTCTTTTGTATCTAAATTGATCAGCCTAAAGTGATCCAAATCAAAAATAAAAGCAGTGATCAGACATGTTCAATCAATTGTTCAAGTATCTGATGGATGTTCTTGGTATTTCGATCGACTTTTATCCGTTTGTATTATGGCTCATGCGCACAGGGCTTTGGATAGAAATCAATTCAACATTATGTGGTGGTAAAAAGGAATGACTTAAAGTCAGTCAAATGGGAAAGTGTATGCTTAAGCCTGAAGGTCACATCATCCTAACCATTGAATCCATGAGGATCAACTCCATCATGTGATTAACTTGATCATTTGTTTCTCCATGTGTTCTCTACCAGGAAAACTTTTCCCAAGAGAACTTTCTATATTTACTTGCCAAGATTTGCTTGTGGTTCCACTGTTGTTCATCATTTCTGTGCTTGCTGTCCTTTTGTGTTGGTGCCCAGAAACTTCTAAAACCATAGACTATTGGTCAGTGGTTTCACTATCCCAGTGCGTGGGGTGCTATACCAGGAGACACCATTTAACTCCTAGAGGTGGGATGACACCAAACTTTCCAACCACAGCTGTTTTATTTGTATTTTTTTTGCATACAAACACTAAAGTACTTGCAAGTTAACAAGTGGACTTCCATCTTCTTTAAGAAGCAAAGCTGCAATGTCAGTGTAAAAGCTGCAGAAGAGTCTTTGGCTTGCCTTCCACACCTTGTGAATGACACCATAGTTTTCTGGCACCAGGTAACACCATACCTAGTGACACCAATGCTTTTGGTGATGATCCAAAAAAGGATAAGGTCAGGTTCAGTTGGGAGACACCCAATTGCCGCTCCTGACCAACCATCAATGTTATTTTGTTAAGATTTTGAACAAAGTTATTCTGCTGAAGAAGATACAAAATGCTTGACAAAAGAACTAAAAATTAAATAATAATGTTTGATATGAAAAATTTTCACAAAACAGACCCCATTAAAAACATTCTCCAGACACACTCCTTAAACAAATAACTCTCACATGGAATTAAGAGCGTTTTGATCAGCCGACCACAAATTCTAGGATTTTTGTGATTGAGGTCTTTCCCCCTAAAGCTCTCTTACATCACTTGTTTGTGAATTTTCAGCTGGTTTTATAAAATGAGACAAAAATAGTAAATTGTGCATTTCCTTTCATACGCATCCAGAAATTAATTAACTGCCCATAAAAATCATTCTAAAGAGAATGCCATAAGGCAGTTATATGTGTAGCACAAATGTTTTCATTATGTGCCAAGAACAGACACAATAGCCTATGCATTTCATCTGTAGTACTTCAGACCAATTTGCTTGATAAACAGGGATCAGCTGTAGCATTCACTTTGCTTGTACTTATAACCATTTAAAGGACCAGTCCATCCAAAATAAGTTATTGAATTTTGAAAGATGCTTCAGGTTCATGTCTGGTATTCAAACTTGAAACTAGCCTCACACTGCAAGATTTAAATTTTATTTCTGTTTTGGAGTCTTTAAATAGTATTGTTCCCCTTGTGGCAGGGGTTGTTCTCTTCAATCTGGCAGACCAGGTACTCCGTGGTCCCTCTCCCCCCACAGCCTGTGGGGCCAAATAGAGGAGACTGCATAGATAGCAGCATCATCCATGTGACCTTATAATTTATAAGATAGATAGATAAGTAGATATATTACTTGCATATCTTTCCACTAGTACCATTGAAATGTGCTACTCTTCAAGCACGCCCATAGATCATACGGTACTACCTGAAGCATGCATTCTGTGTACTAATAGAATTGCGATAAAATTTGGGTGGAGCACCTTTCAATAATTTAAATGAAAAGTTTTCTTAAGCTAGGCATGCTGATTTTAGCGTTCCCTTTTAGCGTAATACTAATCAAAACATTGATTGCAATATGATCGGACATGTTGGAAAATTTTCATTGAATGTACTACGATCGAACTTGTTTGTTGATCGGGTTGATTGGATTCGATGAACACATTTATATATGGCTCTTTCCTGTGTTTTGTGATCTAAACTAAAATCAGCGATTTTAGTCGTATTCCGATCGTTTTCCAGTCGAACCTTCCATGTGGTACTACTTTGGATTAATCTACGATCAGTGTTCGATGAAAAGATCAAGATCTAAAATTGGAAATTGATCATACTAAAATCTAACCCTGTATGCCTAGCTTAAGACTTGTTGATCAAGCAAAAAAGTTACTACCATCCCAAAATGTCAACCTAAACATGGTGGGGTTAGATGGCAGTAAGAAACACAGATACACTTTAATCACAAAAAAAAACCATTGACAAGTACACCTTATGGTCAAAATTATATAGCTTCAACATTATAGTTACAAATCCCCAGCATATCCAAATGTTCCTGTCCATGGGCCTCACAGCTGTCAGAGGACTTTTAAATTGTGCCTGCACAGTCATTGGGTGCCCTTATTGTGCAAATTAGCAGATTATATATAGCCTATTTATGATCTAAGCATAGCGGGGCTTGTGACCAAAGAAGACTAGTGTCAAGGTCTTCAAAACAAGGGGAAATTTGTCCTTGCATACAGCATACATTAGATTAAAAAAAACATTCCAAAGGAGTTAGAACTATCTCAATATACATGTAAATAGATCAAATGTGCATGTTAAAATTGTATTTATGAAAAACAGTTTTTTTTATATAGCGAAACGACACCCGTACTCCATTACACTACCATTGGTATATAGGGGCAACTGCAAAGATACAAATGTTATGGTTCCTGGGAACAAAAGAGGTAAGGGGAAAACTTCTTGAAACTGGTATATGTATTTCCATTTTGTGTTGTGTCTCTAGAACCGGAGGTGAGGAACAAATCTCCCCACAAGCCACTTAAAAAAGTAACCACAAAGCTAAAACAAAGATCCACTTTCAAACAAGGTTAAGACTGGAAAATGAATTATAACAAATGAAAATATTAGGAACAAAGTCCTGCTCTATTTTCATTGGGAAGTACGAAATGATGTTCCCAGCCCTTTAATCTAAGGTAATGTAAATCTGAATTACAGAGGCTGTCTAATAAAAAGGGAATATGGAAGAAAATGCCTTCTAAATCACAAACTATTCATTTTTGAAACTATTTGGCTGTGGTTTGCCCCAAGGCTCGATATCTGAGATGTGCACAGCTATGTATCAGTGTAATGTAATTCTGCTGCTCTTCCTATTAGTGTCACTACGTCTTTTGCAACTAAAGAGAAAGGAAATATATCCCAGTTAATAAGTGGCAGTAGCAATGACTAAAAGCATAGATCAGCTTTCATTTGCGGCCTCAGAGGAAGCTAAGAGAGCCTGTTCTATGTGTTAGTAGCAGATGCTGTTCGGCAGTCATAGGGCTGCGAGATAGAGAGCAAAGAAACTGAACAGAACACAAGCACAACCACTTCCTTTTCCCCAAGCCTATCAATTACAGAGTCATTCACACACATGCCTTGGATGGTGAAAGGGTCATACCCACCAGAGGCACATCACAGGCTGTATATCCCATTATAATCTTATACTAATGTCAACAGAATACCACCTCTAAAGGAAATATGCATAGATGCTTATAATATTAGATTAGTATTTAAACCAAAACTGCCTTATTTTACACAGATTCTAAAAAAGCAGGAAGGGCTAGAACCTTCATTAGGTCTTTACTCGTGTTCATTTGTGGAGATTCACCCTCCCTATAGGTGGTGATGACTAGTGATTTTCTTCCCCAGACGAACAGTACAGGTGTTCGACCAGCCCTTTTCACCCGCGGGAATAAGGTGACTATTCTTCCGCTGGTCGGATCAGGAGCAGAAAGATCCCACCAGTGGAATATTTCTTTCACCAGAGACCAGGTTTTCTTCTAGTGAAAGAAAACCAGAAGTGACATCAGTGATGTCATGTCTGGATATCAAAACTGGGAACTGTGCGTTTTTTCGATTCAAATTCCCTGTGAACAGGCGAATGGACCTGGCCGAAGTTTGGCCATTATTAGTGATGACCAGACACCAGTTTGCCCGCTATTTGGGCAAACATCTGGAGTTTTGCATAATATTTATCAATGGGGGCGTTATTTGACTCCAGTGCATCTGCATGATGCCGACAGATGCACAATGCCCAGACGGGCATTGTGGATGTGTCATGCCTGACCTAAAGCCTGCCATACACACGCCGATGTGTGTAGCAGACTAGTCCCGATATCTTTCCGGGAGGCTAACAAGATGACGTCATCACGTTAGCCTCCCGTTGCATTATGGGGCCCCTTCAATCGGCCCCCTTCAATCGGCCCCCTTCAATCGGCCCTTTGTGTGCCGGCCATAAGCTGCAATGAAGACGCCGCTTCATTGCAGCTTATGGCATCGGCTTTCATCGGCTCCCATCAGAGAAGATCGGACATGTCCGTTCTCTGGCCGGTCGAGAAGTGGGGCGACAGGGATCTGGCGCCCCATGTGGGCACATGCCGATTAGCGGCCGATTTTTAACCTGACCGACGGCGCGAGTGCGCACGCCGGTTGGTCAGATTAAAAATCGGCCGCTTATTGGCATGTGTATGGCTAGCATTACACCCCCTGGCGTGGGTATGATGTGCCAGTATGGACTGTCATTTCTGCACTGCGTAAAAACATAGTGTAGACCCAGACGAAGTATTTATTAAACTATATTTTCAATAATAATATACTGAAATAATAAAAAGTATGAGTAAGGGCTTGTTTCCACTAAAGCGATCGGTTGCGATATTAACCGCAAGCCGAGATCGCTAGTGATTTTTCACGGCTGCGATCAGGAGAGGTTTCAGCCAAGATTTTCTGCCACGTCTTATAGCCCCTCATCGTGCCCATAGAGAATGAATGGGGATGGTGTCTGTTCTCTGGCCTACCGAGCTGTGGGCACCCACTATCAGTGGCTGATGTTGCCGCCAACAGCCGCGACCACGCACGCACATTGGTCGGCGTCAAAATCGTCTGCCGCTCGTTGCGTGTTTGGTGACCTTAAGTCTCCATCATTGGCTCCTGTACAGTCGATACCAGCCCAAGTTCCCTTAAGGAATGCTTACATTTTCCCCAACCAAAATTATGTTGTATGTGTTGAGAGGTTAATGTCTTCAACACTATGGAAAACAATTTTTATCACCATGACTGTGAAACAAATACTGTGGTTAGATTTCATTTTAAAGTGTAGGAAATGTTGGAGGGCAATGTTTTTTCTTTCCATATGTCAAAGTCATAGACAACACTTGAGGAAACAAGGGCAGATAAGCCATACTCCCTTGGGGCTGCTTTGTACCACACTGTATTATATTATGTTGCGCAACCTTCGGCTGATATATTAACATCGCTTCTTACTCACAAAATCACAAATCAAGTATTGCTCTTTTTCTAGGTGAAAATATGCCAAATCTAGTCAACTTAAGTTGACCAATATGTCCCTTAAACTGCAAACCTTCTGCATTCATCAATGGCTAACATGGCTCAACACTCACTAAACAATAAAGCCAGATATCCAACATTGAAGTAAAGGCATGTTCTGACCCACAATTCACATTACTTCAGGGCCATATCACACTAGCTGTGCTGGTAAGGAAAGAAAGGAAGAAAGAGAACAGTATCTGTATTTCTGTGACTTAACACTTTGAACTACCTGTATTTAAGCTACTCCGGTACTATTTGATCGTCAACTTTTTATATATATTATGTCTTTAGCTGTGTGAAACTCTAATAAGAATTATTTTACTTGCGTGTCGACTGATTGGAGAGTATGTAGCTATTGACAGGACCTTGTAACCACAGTCTGAATAGAGCATCACACTTGGAACATAATCACGTATTTTTGTATTTATTTGTTTTTTGCTGTGGGTTGTGCACATCTATTTATGACCAATTGTTGTGCACTGTAGATAATTAAACATGCAATGCATTTGTACTGAAGGTTGTAAGCAGTAATGGAATATGCACCCTTAAATGTCCCATGTGGACTACCACTTGAGCAAAATCACTTCATAGACAATATATTTGGGACATTGGTGCATATTATAACCATCTTATACCCACAGCCATCCATATTTGCAGTTAGATTATAATGAAAATTCCATAATTGCTCTTTCTTGCATTTTGCTAGTTATACATATGAAAAACATCTAAATACCTTTTTTAAATGTTTGAACACTCAACAGCACCCCAGCCTTCTGCAAAAGACTATGTAGTCTTTATTCAGGGTCAATTTTAAGTGAGTTTTATTTAAAAGCATTGCTCCAGAGCCGGTCCCTCTCTACAGAATGGAGAATGTCAATCCTCACCTTGGCTGTGACCTTTCATCAGGTTGTTGGTAAATAAAGTACAGGATGCCAAATGTTAATAGTGCCATATCATTTACTGTGGTTGAGTTAACCTGTCACCATCATCTCTTATGCTAACATCTTGACCCCTGAAACTTGATCACTGATGACTTCCCAGAGCCTGGATGTCCATTAGTCAGTGCTGAAAGCTGCCAGGAATGGGCAACTTTCCATTAAAGGGAAGCTGACTGTTGGGGCTTCAGTGGTTGAACAGATCAATGGTTTTACTTGGTGGTAAAGCCAGGATCTAGATAACAGATTTTAAAACTGCATGTGTAACTTTTAACTAAAATACACATTTGTATGCAAATAAAATTCATTCAGCACAACTACAATCTATGTGGCATTAAAACACAAAAAATATCAGTTAAAATAACTGGTGCTTGTACACTTTTGAAGAAAAAAGAATCCTGCAATTAAATCTAAAAAAAGAATCATTTGAGCAGTGAAGAGTCACATTGAGATTTGGCTCCGAAAAAAGGAAAGGCCTCCAGATAAAGGACAGCTGGGAGTAAATAACTGTGTCAATAGATTTCTAATGGCAGCTGAAAGTGCATACAAAATCCAATATCACCCTCAGGCATCACCATTCAGGTTCATGTACATGTATGTTTGACCAGGCTAAAAGGCTTGTGTTCAAGTGAGAAGGGAAGGAGGGTGATAACATGAAAGGGAGATGCTGATGTCACTGCTTAGCCCAGGGGCTAATAATAGCAAGTAGGCAAGTATTGGTCAGATGGAGAGCAACTGGCTTGGTTAGAAGCCTCCCTTATAATTTGATTAGTCCTAAATTGTCATTGTCTACACTTTAAACCTTAAACAAAATGCATTCCAGTATAATTAGATCACCATTTGTTGCTTGCTGTTCATAACATGAAGGCCTCCATCACACAGTCCTCTTGCAAGTTTACATACATAAAGATTACAGTATCCCACAAGAGTGGCACACGCAGAAACACTGTATTGCTAATGATATCAAACTGTGAATCAAATGTCCTACAATCAAGACAATGCACAGTACTGTAACCTCAATAAATCAATAAAAAAGTTATTGAAACTTGAATGTACCTATATTTTCTGAAGAAAAAAATCAGAATCGATAAATAATAGAAACATTAATAGAAGATTGGCAACAGAAAAAAGACCAGGAGAGCCATCAACTCTGCCTTTTTACTTATTTTATTGAGATCATATCTATCTATCTATCTATCTATCTATCTATCTATCTATCTATCTATCTATCTATCTATCTATCTATCTATCTATCTATCTATCTATCTCTTACTCTGAACAAAAAATATAACATTCCTGCACAAACGTTGCAACATCTGTGGCATTGTACTGTCTGATCAAACTGCACATTTCACAGTGGCCTTTTATTGTGGGCAGTCAAAGGCAAACCTGTGCTGTCTAACCAGCATTTTGATATGTCACACCTGTGAGGTGGGATGGATTATCTCTGCAAAGAAGAAGAGCTCACTAACACAGATTTAAGCTGGGCAAATATGACTCGATTT
>CM070037.1:63481752-63494001 GCA_036250615.1 Ptychadena robeensis | reverse complement strand
GACACACACATATTCCCCCCTACACATACTTACTTCAGCAAAGAAAAGAAGAGAACATTGGACTGTTTTTGCAATGCCAAAAGTTGTGGTTTTCATTAGAGCTCTCAATATTTTTCATGGAATTCATCAAAGTTTTATGCTTGTCACTGAACAGTCATTAAAATTATTCCAACATATATTGCTCCAGGGTATGGAGTAAAACTTTTCTGCAGAAGTGTAAGTCAGAACAACTTTTGTGATATAGGAAAAATAATTTAATTTACTTAGAGTGAAAAGATCTCTGAAAGCAGGTGGCTTGTGAATATATTTTGCTGCAGAACATGCCGGAATACAAAAGGATTACTGTTTAGATAATGAGCTAAACCTAACAATGAGCCTGAAAAGAGGATATAAATATGTTATATGAACTATTTGGTGTTACATTATAACATTTCTATACATATACTATGTTTAACATTTGTTTTAAGACATTTGGCTTGTCCCAGGTATGGAGAGATTCATGTGGCATGGCAGGGTAAATGGCTCACCAAATAATTTGATATAAACCAAACTGGAAAATGTGTGTTAATGGATCTAATGATTATTAAATTGACTGCATAGCAAGCAGGACATCCAACGTTAATGCTTCAGCTATTTATTTATCCCAATTTGAAAACTAATTACAAGCCTTTTTACTTATACACTGTAATGAAGAATGTTATACAAACAACAATAAAATATGCTCTTTCCCTGTTATAATAAACAGATTGGCAAGGGCTCCCCGTGCCCCCACAATGCAGACCTATTGGGATTATCTCAATAAGCCCCCATACCAGCTGTTTAATACAATTTAACACTTAACACCATTGCAATATAGAAAACCACGAACACTAAAACAAAATTGGTACAACATTTTTGTACAAACTATTAGACCCTTGCTGGACCCTTTTAACCTTCTACACGGATTTATATCTACTCCTCAGTGAATGACATGCTGCAAAAGTTTTTTTTTTTTTCATTTGCACTCTTTGCTGAGAACATGAGCAAACAGGGAAAAGCTTTCAGGCACAAAACTATGCCCAGTGTATGAATGTCCATTGATGTAAATGTATTCAATCAAGTATTGTTCATATTGCAAAAAATATGTTCTAGTATCCAAAGAAATTCCTATTTGCACATTAAGCATTCAAGAGTATTGGTATTTTGCCCCATGTTATTAAATTAGCTTGTCACTAACTAAACAAGTGGAACTATATTCTGCATGCACTCGCATACATCACTAAGGATCTAGCTCTTTAATACATCTTTAGTTGATGACATATTTTAACAGACACTTGCAGCTGAATTATACATGAACTTAGGTTCAGGTCATTTGGAACTTCTGCTATTTCTTAATATATTATTACCTGATATATTATACTAAATCTAAAGCCCCCCATACACCTTACAATCTTTTCATACAATTTCTGTACAATCAACTTTTGTTCTACCAAAACCATGTAATATGAGGACCTTTCTAATCCTTCCAATCACTATGTATTCTATCAGGGAGGACACTATACTACAGAGTTGTTGGTAGACCTAATGGAAATTGTATGGATCAATCTTAAGGTGCATGGGGGGGCTTAAGTCACCCTCTCCAAACCTTCTCAACACTGAATGCATAGGGTAAGAAAGATGAAGCCATGCTTTGGTATGTAAACTTCATCCCAACAATAGGAAACAGAAAGGAAGTGACAGTTAAAACAATGTTGTTATTTCCATTAACAAGAACTGAAATATAGAGAATGAATACTCTTATTACAGACTGGGGCTATATACTCACAGTAAGTCACATTATTGATTTATATGACTTCATATTCTAATATACTACAATGTAGGAGGATTCTTTACTATAGAACAGAAAACTAATTGCTAAATTTCACAAATTGTCCTCATAATCTTTAGGTTGTGCGCACATAAATGATCACCAATAAGTTTTTTTATTGTAAATGTAATGGATACTCTCACAGACACTATTGGGACATTATTCGCCCAGAACACCAGTGATAACGCTGTGTTAAGTGCTTTATACTAGAAGACTGAAGTTTCCATCAGTTTAGAAGAAACAGAAAAAATGTAATCTGACTTCTTAATCGCTGCTATGATTCGCTGTAATTGATCTGTCTTTTAAAATAAGCCAATGTATGGTTTAAAAATTAACAAAATGAAAGTTCATTTCCAAGTCATATATATGTAACTTTTAAAAAATATGTCTTTAGAAGCTGAAAAATAAGTACAGAAACAGAAAAAATACCCTAACAATCCACTGAATTAATTTTAAAAAGGGAGAACACAAAATCTTTATTTTAATTACGCTCCTCTTCTGTTGTTCTAAGTACAATACATCTGTTATTACCACATGATAAAAGAACAAAATGTTTTAACTTACTTTGCACATCAGCAAAACATGTTGAAAACAAACAAAAGAAAACATATAATTTACAGCATGACAAATCGCACAAGCATCCACACTTAGCCAGGGGCTTTGGCGGTTCTTGATGGAGGGCCAGAGGGCTTGCTACCCCCCTATGTGACATCAGTAGCAGTCTCACACCCACCATTCTGGTGATGCTGTAGGACCTATTGGCTGACTTATTAAGGCTGACTGGTGTAGAGGGAGACCGCAGCAGAATGGTGCCTCCATGGGAAGCATAGCTGTCAGTCAAAGTCCTGTTCCCAAATGTACAACTTCATTAACTGTGCCTCGAATAGCAATTGCAGCTTCCCCAGAGGAAAAGCAGGAGTCAAATGGCTCAATACAGCAGAAGTTTTTCACTAACACTGCAAATTTTAATATAACACACAGAAGAAAAGGAAAGACGTGATCCTTGAAAAATATCAGGCTGCTCCATAAAGTCACTATCTGGGGATATTTATAGTTTCTAAATGCTTTGAAGTACATGATTAATTCAATGCTCTTGTGCGGTCATAGCCAACAAGATCACAGCGTGTGATATAACCAGCATCAGATTGATCTGTGCGGTTACAGCATGAGATGTCAGTCTCTGCTCTCATTAAAAAGCTGCTAGAAAAATATTACATTTTCCACGTTAAGGGAGTAGATGCTTATCAGCTGAGAACTTCACATAAATGGGGGGGGGGGGGCAGATAAAATGGTTTATGTGTACATGTTTATAATTTTAGAGACAAAGTTGGGTCATGAAAGACTGGACCAAAAATAGATGATATTTTTATATCTGCAGTGCAACAAATCTTGTACTTTCCTAAAAATACACTATTTGTATGAAATTGTAAATTTTTATGCTTTTATGATTAATACTGAAAAAGAAAGATGCAAAGTGACTAAACTGTCTTGGTTTTGGCCTGTGTAACTTTAACAAATGCCCCCAAATGTTTTCAAATGCAGCTGTAATGTACCGTTACTTTGCTGGACAGACAAAATAAATTGTGAAAGTTGACAATTTTCAGATACACAAGATATTAAAAAAAGCAGGTGAGGGAACAGCTGTACTTACAATCTCTCTGTGTTCCTGGGGATGTTTTTTGGTACCATTTTTAGCCCCAAACCATGACAATCCACTGTGGTTCCACTACAGGTACACAACGCAGGGCATCCAGCGGCAAACCCTTGGAAGAGACTGCTCCATGCCAGGATCCATACTCCGACTCTGAGCCACAATGGGAAGGTAGAATATCCTCTCAAAGCCATGCTGGCAGAGGTTCACGTTTCCAGTCTAAAGAGTGTAGCGAGCCCTTTAAATCATCAGAGACCTGGAGACGATCCAGGTAGCTTCCAGAATCCTTGGCCAATCCAAATGTTAAGGAGTATAAAAAAATACAAAAGACACAAAAAAAAAAGAATAGGATAAAAATGCAGTACTCTCAGTTACTCACTACTTGAATTACAAAGACACAGAAATCCCTTAAGCTGGGAGCTGCAGTGGAAAGGCTGCTGGTTCCTTGTCTTCCTCTTTCTGGAGTTGTCCCCTGTACTGGCTGCTCTCTGTGTCTAAGGCTTGGTACCAGCATTAATAAGAGGGAGAGAAAGCACACACACACACAGGCACATAACAGCAGTCATCCATCAATTGAGAGACACACAAATATCACGCCTGACTCCTCCCTGCTCCCTCCTCCGTCTAGTACCCCCTACAGAACAGCAAGGGGAGAGCTGGGAGCTCATTGACAAACTAAGCAACTACAATAGCTTGCAGCCAGCACACACATACACTGCTTTTAACACTCAGCACCTTGTTAAAATAGGAAGACAAATGGCAAGCGGTCGTGCCCCAATACCTCACAGCTTTTTAAAAAAGCCAGCAAAGGGGGGTGTAAAGAAATACTGTAATGTAAGACACTTTTTTATAAGAAGAAAGTTTTACTAAAAGGTTCACAGCCTTATATTTATCTAAACGGGTGCCTGCGATTAGGCACCATGCAATAAAAAAATAAAAACAAAACCAAGCCAGATCGCCCCTGATCACACTCATAGAGAATGAATGGGCGCGATTACAAAATCGCAGCCACACTTTTGGGGTTTAATTTTATTTAAACGTTAAAAAATTAGGTGTATGTGATCACTTGAATCATCAGTCTACTGCTACTGTTCTAATACTAAAGACAGGGGAGTTAAGCTAGCCATACACACATAAACTATTGCTCGATCCATCTTTGATTTGATCAGCTTGTGAAATAGCGACTGTCAGTATTATTATTATTATTATTAACATTTATTTATATAGCGCCAGCATATTACGCAGCGCTGTACAATACATTAGAGAGGAGATACAACACAGTATAACACACAGGTACAGGTATGACACAGGAGGAGTAGAGGACCCTGCCCGGACGGGCTTACAATCTAATAGTATAACATCAATTGACCACCACACAGGGTGATCGATTCATAACAGATCGATGCTCCATAGCAATATCCGATACAATTCCATTGAAATACCAAGAAATCCTATCAGACTGGAATTTACCAACATGTCCATCACAACACTGCTCGATCAGTTTGGTGTGCAGTTTCCATCACCTTTGGCTGATTGATTCAGGTGAAAAGGAGTCCAATTTCAAATGACTTAAAGGATCCATTTTTTTAAAGTCAAATGAATGGAGAAACCAGACAGTGCATGGCCACTATTACATCTGTAATGGGAGGCTGGAAACCATAACAGTGTGTCTCCTACTTTAAGCCCCCTATACACGCTGCAATCCACGGGCAATTTTGGGGCAGATCGACCAGCATGTGTGTAAGCACCTAGATAGATAGATCCGCCACTAAATCGCCCACGGATCGTTGGTGCTCACATGCAATGACAGGGAACGGACATGGTGCCTGCCGATTCTCTGGGCGACTGGTTGCAGTGTGATGATGTCGGTCCCTCAAGAATTAGGGAAGGATCGCCGTGTGAATGGGGCGTTTTAGGACAAATAGGGCATAAGTTTAGCAGTGACTAAGTTGTAGGAACTCTGGGGCCCTGGATTTGTTCACATATTGGTATACTTTCTTCAGGGCACTTTTACACTATATGCACTTTGTCACGTTTACAGTTTTTCATAGGAAACAGTGTACCCTTCACTTTGTACTGCGGCACAATAACACAAACGCCATGCAGAGTTCACATTGCCATGAATGGGTATATGGACACACCTTTATATCACTCCATACAATTTCCTTTATATCTACCAACACCTATGTAGTGCCGGGTCCTCCCTGATAGAATACATGGTAATTGGAAGGTTTAGAAAGGTCCTCATATAGCATGGTTTTGGTAGAAGAAAAGTGGATTGTACAGCAATTGTATGGTAAGAGTGTAAGGTGTATGGGGGGCTTAAAAATACAAATGGACTTTCTTCATTAGAGGTTATATTAGTTGGGATATGGATAAATTAGCCCATATATCTGCACATGTGATTGTAGCAAAGTTGTCACCGTGTCTTGCCTTAATGTAGTTTTCCAGGACATACCCTCAGTCACCACTTGTAGAATTCCTTCTATTCCTCCTTATTCATATAAGCAGTTGGGTATTAGATAAATGAAGGGCTGTTAAACGCCAATCTAAACAAGGTCTAAACTCCATGTAATAAGCATAGCTGCTCATGTAGCTAGTCAAGCAGTTATCTCATTTAAAGTGTGTTACATTCCATTGTGCTATATCCTTATCCCATAATGTGCCTTACTCTCAAATTATCAACATGTCTTCCTATTGAAGCTTGAGAAGCAGAATATATGAGTAAAGGTTTCATATTCTACCTACTTCTCTTATCCACATACTACCTAGTTCGCTTATCTGCCTGGTCAGTTTTGGAAAAGAAAGTGATATAAGTTTATGAGTGATCTAAGAAAATAGGATTACAAGTAGACTTACAAAATTTCTTGATATTAGACATGACCAATATTTAAACATCTCTTATTAAAGTTGCCCAAACAGGGTCTGATATGTGATAAGTAATGAAGCAGTATTGAGTGTAGCATGTTGCCATAAGGAACCCCAAAAAACTAGCTATAACAATAAGCACTTTGGAGCAGTCCAATTTTGGCCAGACATATCTATGCTTGTAGGCATTGATCATAAACTTTTCTGTAAAATGCAAAAAAAGAATATTCTAAAACATATCATCCTGACGTACATTTAGTCAAATCCCTATCTATGCCACACTAGATGTGGCAACACAGGACCATTTTTCTAAATAAGGTGACACATTTCTCTAGTAGTCTAGCGATTGGATTAACATGAGGAGATCATGCAGCGTTCAGAGAAGGGGAAGGTTGTCATACAAATTATTATTAATTAAAATTTATTCAGAGTAAGCATTAAACCAATGCTAACAAAATACAAATGATTGTAAGATTGTCATCCAGAAGTAATACAGCAGGCCACCCATGTCTAGTCAGCAGACTGGTAATCTGTCCACCCATTTCTTTATCAGTTTATACGGAAGGAGAGGTGTCCTCAAACATACCCAAAGTGCGAGCCTCCCAGATACAGAAAACAGGGACTGGATTAGGATTTAGGACGAAATTATGATTTTAGCAGAAGGGTTTTAATTTACAACATTTATATTTAGGAAGCAGAGGGTTCTTTTGTGGCAGCAACAATAAATTCCGACCAACTTCATTTCTAAGTCTAAGTAGAATATACAGTATGCAGCAGTTGGCATTTACGAAGCAATCAAACCTCTTCCATTATTTCATACATTTTGATATCTGTTATTTTGACATATAATATTTTGTAATTTTTAGAAAAAATAGTTTGTAACTCTATATATAAACCTCAGTACCTAGAAATGTAGTGATGTGGCTACATAATTAAACTAAATTAGGTGTTTCTAGTTCTCTGTTTTTTTTTCTTTATTGCACTGCATGTTTTAAAGAGTGCATGTTGATGGCCTCTGCAACCGTAGCAGTAGATGGGAGCAGAGGACACCAAATACTGCTTGAAGACACCAAGTAAAGGATGGAAGGGCACCACCGAGTGGACAGAATTAGGTACAAACCCAGCTGGCCCACCTCCTTGGTCATGTCCATTGCCCATTTAGCCACATGTTATTGAAATCCCTACAATGCAATAAGGATATATGTTCAGTCTCTGCAATTTTGTTCTATTTATGGTGTGCTTTAGATTATATTCCATACTCCAGCCACTTAACACTACACATGCTTGTAAACTATACTTCAAAGTTAGATATTAGTTAGTGAAGGATAGAATAGAAAGTATGAGTTAATTGGTAGTTTGGGAACCTAGTCAGTCAACTGTACTGATGAAAATTATCTCTGTGTTCAAAAGTGTAACTTTGTGTCACAAATAAGTGACAGTAGAGATTCTACATAACATTTTGAAACAGATGGTAAGAAAAAATGTAAATAAGAGGTGTTCAACCTTCTGCTGTATAACTTATTGCATGAAATCGTGAAAGTTAAAACTCGACACCTTTCGGTCATATTCAATAAGCTCACCCCATTTGTAATTGCTCTAAATACATAATTACCTTAGTCATGTTGACCCTTGTCTCTCGACCCGAGAGAAAACCAACTTGGTACATGTTGCAGAGGAAAGAAAAGTGGCTAGAAGTTTGCAAAGGTTTTGACATCCACATTCAGGAGAGATATTGGCCTGGAGCTACTACAGAGTTTGGGATCCTTGCCCTCTTCCTCTTGCCCCTAGGGATTACAGTCACATTAACTTTTAAGGGGTTAGTAGGAGTTTTGCTGTCATAGGTAAAGGTGTTAAATGCCTCCAGGAATGGTGTTAATAAATTTGAGACGAACAGTTTGTAATATTGGGCTGTTATGCCACCAGGGCCTGGGGATTTACCCAGTGTAAGAGTTTTCAATACATTTTCGAGCTTTCTAGATGAGGAAAGGGGTTTCCAGTTCATCAGCATCAGCTTGTGAAATAGGGTTTGGGGCAAATTTAAACCAAAAGTCTGGGATCCTCTTAGAACTGGGTTTGGAGTTATTGCCATGTTCCTTGGGTTTAGAGAGATTGTACAGTTGTTGTTAAAAAAGGAAATTGCTGGGCAATGTGCTTTCTAGCATGGAGTTTACCTTCCAAGTCTCTAATGTGGTGAAGGGAGGACTTGGTTTGAAAAGCTCTGGCCAAAAATGTTCGGCTTTTATTGCTACGTTAATAAAAAGCTTACTAGATAAAATCGGAAAGTTTGATCAAAAAGTTCCTTCTGTAGTTGTTCACAGGTCTCAATGGGGTTCTGGAGGTCAGCATAAATAACAAATTTTATTAACTTGTCTTAAGCTAGCCATACATGTTCCGATTCCATGGCCGATCGATCACCCATCCGATCGATTCCGGCAATGTCAGCGGGAATCGGATGTCCGATCGATCGGCCAATTAAGTCCGTCCGATCGCGCCATACCACCTTGGCACACGGATTCCTAGACGATTCCGTGTCCGATCGCTTCCTTCACAAATGGCAACTCCCCCTGATGTGTGCAGAATCGGATCAGAAAGACCAACATGTTGGTTCTCTGTCGGATCCGATTCTGGGCCCCCGATCGGTCGGACGTGATCGATCGGACAAGGTGGGCTTCACGCCATTCCGGGACGATCGATTGGCGTGCACGCGCCCGGAATCGATCGTCCCGGAATCCGTTGGGAATCGGACCCATGTATGGGGACCTTTAGTTGTTTAGGAAACCTAAAAAATATATATATATTTATTTATAATCAAACAGTTACTTGACCTAACATGCTTTAAGATAATCTCAATGTATGCATTTTCCTTGATTTACTAAATTAATAGATTGGCTTAGTAAATAAGATGAAGCTATGCTGACCTAAATTATCCAATCATTTCAAAAAAGGATTCTTGGTACTTTTTTTCTGTTTCCTACATCTGATTGGATAGTCTTTTCAAAGTGAATTTTCCCAACATTCCAGTGAGAATTCCCATTGAAAGTGATAATTCACTTTGTAAGGTGAACATGCTCCACACCATTAGTAAATGTACCCCTCCGAATACAGCAATTAATAGTAGATCCATCTTCCTTTTATTCTTTCTCTTTGACAAGTCCGACTTTTCTTTCAGGACAATCCTGGTTACTGTCACTGGGAGTCTCAACATAGAGGAAGCTTACTTCCCAAGAATTTGCAATGTTGATGCACCTGAGTCAACAGAATTAGTAGAACAGATTCCTATTACTATCTCAGGCAACCTAGTAATGCTCTGCAAACAAAAGACCAGTAGCAAAAAGGCAAGCGAACCCTCAGATAAATAGCATCTACTGAGAAAAAAAAATCAATAGTAAAACATGTAAATGCTCTTAAGAGCTCTTAACCTGGCACCTTTAGTGCTCTTCAGTATTACTCAATCTTGTGTTACTCTGGCTGTTACACATGGGCAATTTTTTATTAATCTTGCTCGCTGTTCGCTGTTTAATAAATAGTTGAAAAGTAGGTTAGGAAACATCTCAAGTCTGCATGTTGCCCACTAACCCAGCTTTATTGATGGTTGGCTCTATTAAAAAAATTATAAAAGGTAATCCAACAACCATCAGCAGACACCTGACAGCTTAACCTGGTGGCAAACACACTCTTTTAGAAATAAACCCCTTAAGCCCCCCATACACCACATACAATTACCATGCAACTTCTGTACAACCAACTTTTCTTCTACCAAAACCATGTAATAGGAGGACCTTTCTACACCTTCCAATCACTATGTATTCTATCAGGGAGGACCCAGCACTACATAGTTGTTGGTAGGTCTCATGAAAGTTGTATGGAGGAATCTGAAGGTGTATGGGGGGCTTAAGGGATCTTTGACACTATACACGATATGTGGGCAAACTACAGCCCCCTGTCCATATCCAGCCCTATTAGACTTTTAATCCAACTTGGTGTCAATATGCTCTGGCTCGCCTCTATTTTGCAATAAGTGGAGATAATGCCTAGATGATGATTGTTATGGTCTCCTTCTAGAGGCTGTAGTTTTTGAATGTCTGAAACAGAATGTTTACGTTTCTATCCAAAGCCCCTTTTTGTAATTAAAATATGTTTTAATCAATTTTTAAACCTCCCTGTCAGCATAATTATAATTTTATTAGCAGTAGAGAAAATGTATTAATGCAATCCTACTCAGGCTTGGAGGAGTTGGGACCGGGCCATTTGGCACAAATACCATTGGGGCCCACGAGTCAAGAAGATTGCCCACCCTGCTAAACATGTGTTGCTATTAGCGCAATGCAGCACTTTCTGAGTTATGCTACAAAGGTTTCCATAGTCTGCATGCATTTTGGACATGCCAGCCTTTGCAATACACCTGTATTGGAACTGATAACACAGCATGTACGATAACACATATGGTGTTTATTGTACATTGATTTAAAGCCCATAACGTAATGCAAATAGTGTGAAAGGGCCATTAAATTGAATAGCAAGTTAACAAATACTGCAATAGCACTGACTAATCATATATGTTTAGCTATGCATATGGTATATTACAAGTAGTTATAGAAAGGTGCTAAAACAGGGGTGGGCAAACTAACGATCGGGGGCCTTTTCCAGCCCTTTGTCACCTTGTTGAAAAGATACTCCCCATCACTTGTTCTCTGCAATGAGTGCATAAAATGCCTAGATTGCCATCATTGGCACACCTATGCCGGGAGGTCAATACAGGCTCTTAGTCTGGCCCCTTTATCAAATTTAAGAAGTCAATATCAGACTTTCCATAATTTACAAAAGTACAAAACATTATAACAAAAACGACGTGCATCACACGATAAAGATACATTTCTAGCTAATCAGAACAAATACACTGACCAGTCACAAAATTAAAACTACTTGCTGTCAATGGGCTTCATGAAGGTGCTAGTACTTGGCACCAAGACATTATCAACAGTTCCTTTAATCCTTGTAAATTGTTAGGTTGCTGTTTCAGCGAATCCCCAGGTAAATAATGCTTATGCACACTGCCACCCATGTGAATATGACTAGATATCTAGGTCACCTTCTTCTATTTATTATATCCTCCATCTTATTATAATGCTCATGTGCCCATTGTATTGCAGTTGACAGTAGACATGGGTCAGCATGAGTTGTCTGCAGCCTATAAAGCAGCAAGATCCATTGCCAGTACAGTTAAGCGAGAATATCCGCCATTCGAGAATTCTCAATATTTCGCGAATGTGCGCTCGGATATTCACAATGGTGGATATTCGTCATATTATGCTTCAACATTGTTTACCGGCATGCATCGCACGTATTTGTGTGCATTATGAATGGATACGCACAGTGCTCGTACTGGATAAGATCACAGAATGAAGAAGAGAAGCTGTAAAGCTGGATCACGAATCTTTGCGAATAATTGTGAACGGCTCGAATATACTATATGCTGCTCAATTCTCATTCAGATTAAGATTTGTACAAAGGTAACTTTTCTGTAGGGACTGATTGGAAGGCTTAGCATTTACCTTTCCATGTGCATAAACGAACCTTAGGTGACCATGATCTGGTCATTGGTTCCACAGTTGTTTTTTTGTTTAGTAAAACTACTGCATTCTGACCTGCCATTTTTAAGATACTAGACCAATACTATCTAGCTATCACAATTTGGCCCCTGCGCAGATCCCCAAACTTGTCAATTTTCCAACCCATTTGCTGCCATTTTACTTGTTATTAAATTAAATTGAATTAAAATCTGAGGCTGGCATTCAGGTTTTGAATGGGAAGATCTCCTGCTAGGAGTCATAATTAACCTCCCTAGCGCACTGCTGAGGTCCAGATTTCTGTACCAAAAGTGCAC
>CM070037.1:63453421-63464491 GCA_036250615.1 Ptychadena robeensis | reverse complement strand
CTGTGATAGTGATGTCACAGAAGCAGAGAAGTGCATTATGGGGCCCCACTCACAGCTGATGTTTCCCGGCAGCCTCAGCTAGAACAAGCGACCTTGGCGCTGTGGCGCAACATCACAGCATGGGAGGTGCTACCTCGGAAAAACTGTCTTTCCTGCTGTAAGATTTATTTATTTTTCTTTTAGGACAGTGCTTGCCCTATCTATTGGCAGCCTGATGCTGATAGTGCAAAGTGACCTACAATGTGGTAGGTCCGCTTTAAGTCAAAACAAGCTTTACAGTGCAATGATACATAGCTTGTCTACCTCATGCTTGTTCCAGCGTACACTTATAAAAAAGCTGCTTATGTCGGTTTGGGTGCTCTTTAAATAAAGTTGCCCTGCACATCAGTGTGAAATTTTAAATCCGTAAAGAAAAAGAATGGAAGAAAGGTATTCTGTTTAGGAAGGATATTGTCACAAGTTCGGTGATCCCAGATCCTCTAACATTTTCAGAATGTCTCAAAATGTTTTTTTCTTTCCTCTCTTTGAGAATGCAAAAGCAGATCTATAGTCTGCTGTGCTTCAGGATGGAACTTGCAGGCCAAAGACACATTCAAGGTTAAATCGGCAAGTAAACAAAAAAAATGACTTGCCCTCCCTATATCTTCAATGGCCATCTGCCCCTTGAATAATGCCACATCATGCCACCGGCATCCCCAATCTTCTGTCCACAAGGAGACTTGAGAAGAGAACTTAACTAAGGAGAGTAACGTCCCCCCCTTTCTTAAGCCCCCATACATGTAGCAAGCCGCGGCCAATTCGGATCCCTGTTGCCCCAAAGCTTGGCCGAAAATCATTGGCATCCCCATTCAAACTAATGGGGATGCACACAAAGGGTGTCAGTCGACACTCTACAGGGTGCAGCGTGATTACATTATAGCGATGCACCCTGTTGCTTGTCTGCCGGCCCCCACTCGCTACATGTGTGGGGGCATTAAGTCCTAAGCTAGCCACACACTGCTCAATAAAGTAACAGATTAGAGGACCATCGGGCGGCGTGCGTGCTCACAGCTCCCGATTCTTCTCTTATCTATTACTTCATCTGAGCCATCCACGGTTCCTTCGAGCAGGATCAATGGATCCTGCTCGAAAAGACCTCGACCAAACATGTTTCCAATAAAATTGTGAAGCGCTAAATTGTGCCAGCAGAGTCAATGTAATAGTCTTGTCTTCCAAGGCAAGAATAGGTAGGCCATCTACATTTGCTTAGCATTGTCTGCAAAAATCACAAACTAATTTTGTGTCATGAAACAATGCAATTTCATCAAACCATTTCATTATGGAGGTGTCAGGTCTTCTGACATCATTTTAGCCATACAGTGAGGCTACATTCACACTGTTGGTTTCAGGGTGGCTAAAGCAACTATGCTGCAGTGTGTAGCGGTTGGTAGGTGAGCTGCCATGGGCAGCCACCTAGTAAACATCAGCAATTTAGCTTCTCTTCTGGTTTCCACCACGTTATTTTATGTAACAACATTGATCTTTGACCTATGTAACATGGCATGGCAATGCAGTCTATAGCCCTGTGTAACATCCACATTTTGAAGACAGAAGGAAGACAAATATTATGATTTTGCATTGGAACCTAATTGTCTGAATCGGGTGAATCTGGTGTTGATGTTTTATGGGTAACAAAGAGATATCATACACTTTGTTTAAAGCCTTGTTTAAGTAAATAATGTAATACAGTGTTACATGGCAGTTGAGGACACAATATTTCCTTCCATCTCCTTTCTCTCTTAGCATTTTCTATGATTATTGGCTCACAGCCAAGTCCACATACAAGGTCTCGGCTGCATAACTGAAGCAGAAATATGATGCCTTCTGTAACATGGAAAGTAAAAAGGACACCTGTTTTGTTCTTTGGGGGTATCTTGTTGTTTCTCTGAGGCTGTTTGATATGTTCAGTCGTTTAAGAAGCATTAAAAGTTCACTTAATCTAACAATTTTATATAGCATGCCACTGCTAGTAGTCTGAGTGCACTACTTCTTTTTATTCATATACCCAACTGCAAATGGTATCATAAATACGCTGCAAAAAAAAAAAAAAGAAGACACTCAGGCTTGCAGCTCGGAAACCGCCAGTGTGCTCCCGCAGCCGCAGATAAACGACTCCCTATAGTCGCCTGCACAACAGTGCAGGCGATTACAGGGTGTCTAATTAAGGACCCCATAGGCTTTCTATGGGACAGCCACCCGAAAACCGACAGGCGGACGCCTAATGTGGCGTTTGCCTGTCGGCCACGCTAAATAGTCGTTTACCTGGCGGTAAAAAACTGCCAGTGTAAACTTAGCTAGGCTAATACTCATTTACAGTCGTCACATTTAAAGCTTCCTAGACACTCTCCAGTGGCAAAAAGGCTTTAAAGACGCAAAGCAATGACCTTTGTACAAAATGTACTCTAGCTTTTAAGACTGAAAAACGTCCAGGGGGGCAGTGGATGAGCAAGCAGCCACAGGAGGTCATCTGACCCTGCAGGGTGCCTGGAAAGGTAGTTTTTTTAACCTTCTGAGCGTTCGGGACGCGAAGGGGGCTGGGGTAGTCTAACTGGAGGGGCGTCGCTTTCTTTCAACGTAAGTACGGCGTCTCCAGTGACCAGCTGAGAAGGAAATCACAGCGGAGCATATTGTGCTCCACCGCGATTGCCCGTGGCACGGTTAGGAAAAAAACGTGCCATGGGCGAAACGCTCAGGAGGTTAAAGTCTGAAAAAAGCTCTGCAAACTTGCTGCAGTCGCTTTTAGAGCTTCACCATTGAAGTCAATGGTGTCGTTTAATGACCAACCAACCCTCTGAACGTGACAGAAGGCGTCCAAAAAACTAACAGAAAACGTACTGCTTGATTAACAACAGTACATTTTCTGTTCTTTAAATGACCTCATTGACTTTCATTTTAAACCTAAAGCAAGGTCGTTTTCTGGTCACTTAAAAAAACAGAAAACAACTTTACAAGAGACAGTGTAAACTGTGTAACTCCAAGTCAATCACACTTCTGTGAAATCAAACTGTCCAACACTGATTGACAATCCATTTTGCATGCTGTCGTGCAAATGGAATAGACACCAGGTGAAAATTATAGGCAATTGCCAATTATGGAGTGTTTCTGCAGGTGGTGACCACAGACCACTTCTCAGTTCATATGCTTTCTGGATGATGTTTTGGTCACTTTTGAATGCTGGTGGTGCTTTCACTCTAGTGGTAGCATGAGACAGAGTTTACAACCCACACAAGTGGCTCAGGTAGTGCAGCTCATCCAGGATGGTACATCAATCCCTGTGGCTAGCACATGGAGGGCTGTGGTCTTTTTTTTTCCAATGTTGCCACAACCTATTTTTTTGACCAGTGTACATCAGAGGGTATACATCACTAAACAATGATTATAGGTACGCTATATCTTTTAGTCCTATTAAGGAGATTCTCCCTTTTTAGTTGTCCTGGCAACTATCAGAAGGAAATAAAAAAAAAAATTTAAATGTTACATTGTCACCAAAACAGAAATATAATTTTTTTTGTAATCTTTTTTACATAATTGTTTTTTGAAACTTTCTTATATTCAGGATGTCTACTAGACCCTTGTACCGGCAAATTGTGGGAAATTTAATTAAAGTCTATGGTGCGCTTTTGGTACAGAAATCTGGAGTTCAAATCCTTATTGATAATACTACAACTATATGAAGTTGTATAGTACATGAGTGGTTGTAAATCCCCTGCACAGAAACCTAGCCTGTGAAAGCTGGACAGAAAAAATACAGTAGTATTGAAGGTTACATTATTAATATCCCTGTATGAGGAAGGCCACGTGTACTTTGTATTATGTATTGTGTACTATAAAAATATTTAACAAGTACCACTACTGCTACTATACCCATAAAACATTCCTAATGCTGTAGCACATGAGCACACGTCTATAAGATATCAGGGTTATTCTTACTAAAAAACACAATGTTTTGCATATTATATAAATGTGATTTCGTTTTCTATGTCCTCTGTAACAAAACTGCCTGCCATGATGTCAATAGATTTATGACCCGTGTAAGCAATATCTTTATTAGTCGTATTTTGGTCCTATCTGCCCAGTTGTTTCTTACAGTTATAATTGTAATTCATTTCCTTACAGAGATGACTGCACATGTCAATGCCACTTCAGGAAGCAGCAGTGCAAATAAAGCACCAATTAGTAAGTCTTCACATGTCCTTCTCCACCACATTATGCAGGGCAACACGATTCCTTTTGGTTATCCTTAAGGCATTGATGTTCATGAATGTTAATGGAAGGGTTTTTTTTCCATAAGAGAATTGTTGGTTTCCCTAACTTCATTTGAGCTTACAAGCCCTGAGGATTCTATCTACTTCATTGTGTTGCTCTGTTTTGTATAGATTTTATATTTTGTAAAGTGCTTGGTTATCCATTTCATATTAAAATATAGTAACAAAATAAAAAATAGACACCTATATATGTGAATGGAATGAATACAAAAGACATGAAGCAGTCTGTATTCCCTATACCTTTAATGTAAAGACTGCTGATAAACAAAATACAGCTATTTTATCATAGAACTAATGTTAAAGATAGAGATGGGCCGAACTGTTCGCCGGAGAACAGTTCGGCCGCGAACACGGCATGTTCGCCGTTCGCCTCGCCGGCGGACAGTACGGGTGTTCGACCCGTACTGTTCGCCGGCCAGAAGAAGGTCTAAATTCTTCCTCCGGCAGGATCACAACCTGTGTAATCCTGCCGGAGGAAGAATCTTTTCACTACAGAAGCCGGTCTTGTAGTGAGAAGACCGGCGGAAAAACCGGATGTGACGTCAGTGACGTCACATCCTGCGGCCGTAACCAGGAACTATGCGTTCCAGGTTGCGGTCCACGGACCGGATGTGACATCACTGACGTCACATCCGGTTTCTCCGTTTCAAATTCCCCGCCTAGAGGCGGGGAATTTGAATATGTCCGCGAACAGAGCGGACGGCGAACATCTTTGAAGTTCGACCCGCCCTGTTCGCGGACACCCCAGGGAGGGTTCGCGCCATCACTAGTTAAAGACAGTCTTGTGTAAAGAATACTATTAAGCAGCAGGAAGTAGGGACATGAGAGTACACTTAGGAGGCATTAAACGCTCAGAGGGCTTGTGTGCAAGATAGCTTTTCTCAGAGATCCTATTGAGCAAATGTTACGAATTATATTATTATTATCATCATTTATTCATATAGCGCCAACATATTACGCAGCGCTGTACAATACATTGGAGTGGAAATACAACACAATATAATGCACAAAGGTACAGGTCATGACACAGGAGGAGTAGAGGACCCTGCCCGATCGGGCTTACAATCTAATATGTTGGGGAACAGAGTACACAATAAGTTATTCTTTTTTAATAATACATATGCAAAATTGTGCAATAATTAATACACACCACATAAAACATCCATGAATTAAGCTTTAAGTGTGTACATTTTTCTTTTCTATATAGGGTTACTGTGTTGGGGGAGTTTCTTTTATGCGGAGTAGACACTATGAGTGATAGGTTTTCCTTGTAGAACAAAAGCATGAATGTCTCAGCAGCTCAGACACATATTTTTGTAAAAGAGCTTGTCGACTTATAAATACTAGGGTGGTGTCTGTAATGGAAACCTGAAGACTATTGAATCGGTATGCTTATCTGGGGGCTCAGTTCCCGTCCCCCATTCCTATTTTCTTTGGATGTAGGTCTTTCACAACTCACTTGACATTGGCTAGGACAGCTACTCCTGTTCTGTAAGCAACTCTGTACCTCTGTGTACAGTGATTGCAAATTTTCTGTGGGAAGGCATATGTTAATCACCCACAGTCAGGGCAATGGTATTTAGTGGCAGTACACACTTGGTTGGGAGTGGCAAACTTGTGGCTCCCGACTGACCGTGTAAATCTTGCGTTTTCTCGTCTCCGCTAGCATCAAACTAGTTTAACTTTTCTTTAGTTGTTGCTATCATTCAAAACATTCAACAAAGATTTTTTTTTTGTAAAATGACAAATGTTTGCATCTGTATGTGCTTTCAAGTCAATGTATTTATTTTTGCCTGCTGATCCAGCCAGTAACAAACACCCTGCCTTAAAGTGGCTAATTAAGAAATTGCATTTTTAAGGATATTTAGCCACCCTTGGACAGCGGCATTATAATCCTATAGCTTGTGTTCCATTGAGTAACAGGTTTAGATGGACTGATCAAACTTTTGTGAACTTTCCCTAAGAACACTTTTTTTTTAGAGATAAAGTATTAAACTTAAAAGTTGACCACTGTGTATTAGTGTGAGGGGGTTAGCCGGTCCACCAGGGAAGCTCTGGGCTCGTGGACATAAAAGGGAGTTTCAGGAAGAAGAAGGGGCCGGTGTTAGAGGACAGAGTGAGTCCAGAAAGTGAACAGAGCGTGCAGGTGGCAAAACAGCCTGCAGAGTGGTAGAATGCCCCTGTTCTGTGTGAGCAACAGTGTGGGGACAGAGCAGCAGCTGTATGCGGGCACCATGTATTGGAGTGACACGTAGTTGGCAATGCGTCACCTGCAGTGGAACCAGCTGTCTGGAAGAGCACCTTGGAAATAGGGAGCACTTTGTAAACCAGACTGTAACCAAGCAGAGCGACAATTGTGATTCCTAAATCACTTTATATGGACTGGCTACGACCTAACTTACTTTCTGTTTACCTCCTCGGTGCAAATAAAGATTGAACTGTTAAAGATATACTGGTATCTATGTTCTAGTTCACTACCCCCGGGCCTACTCTGTAACATAAGTACTAAATGGTTTGTCTTATCCCTCTTACTTTTACCTTGATCTGTTTGATTAAAATAGAAAATATACTAACTGGCGGTATCAAGAGGAAAAACAACTGTGCATCAATGCTAGACACTTAATTATATGTAAAATCATCAAAAACAATTTACAGACATACTGTTTGTGCGTGGAGGTCTCATTCTTTGCCAAATAGATTTTCTGATTCTTAAATAAGAGAATGAACACTCAACTACTAAATGCTACAGTAATGCCAACAAAGAACAGAGAAGCCAGTGACTACAAAGTTTGTATCAGGGCTAGATAACTTTTATTTTATCTTAAAGAAGCATAATGTTGCTGCCATGAAAAAGACAACATTTCAAACGTCATTTAAGTCAGAAAAGTAGATTTGCAATGCTGCTGTTCTGTGAGTTATGTGAACGGCAAGGTCATGATTTTCTTGGAAAAAAAAAAACTTAAAGGATTTGACCACATATAGCCAGCTTAAATGTTAATGATGGGTTTATACGTAATGCTCCATTCTTACTGTATATTTAGCTAAGCCGCTGAAGAAAATTATAGCTATATTAAGCTTCTTTTTTATAGAAATAGATCTCTTGCTTCTTCTTATCACTAAATAATTCCACTTCCTTCAGTTTCCTCAGATCCAATTACTTTTTAAGCCATGTTCATCCTCATCATTCTCCGACTTATGTCTGTTCCTCTGGTCAATGGAGCAGATCGATATCGCAGACGAACAAGAAGTAATGAGATTCTTTATTTGTGGAAAAGTTGAAGAAAGTTTCTTGTCCTTCTACATTATCAATACAAGAGAACACAATGAATTTTCGTATCCGTTACTATTTTCTAGATTAATTAATTGTGTTTCTGGCCCAGTCGATAAAAAGTCATTACATCCTACGGGTGAAGTTAGGCATAGCTTAGTTAAATGCACTGGTTCAGCAGAAGCTGACAAAAAAAGTTCCCCTCAGCTTCTCTAAATTGTGGTCTGAGGAAGTGTTGTAATTTACCACAATAAAGAGTTTATGGTTCTGCATTGTACATTCTACAAGAATGTTCTTTCCCTTCACCCATAGACATTCATAAGCAAATGGCTCCCCCCAAGTCAATGTTTAATTTATGTCCTTCCCACTAGCCCGGTATTTTCTAGGAATTAAGATTGATCATATAGGGTGCTAGAGTGTATACCAGTTCTAAAGGTGGACATACAAGTTTGACTTTTTTGTGTTATCAACTTGGATCATTTAAGTTGATCGTTTGAAAATCGATTCTTTTTACATGAATCAATCCAAGTCATAGAAATCGAACATAAAATCAAGTAAACTGTAAATTTCAGTAGAACGTACAAGTATCTGATGGGTTTTCAAGGAATTTGGATGGATTTGTATATGAACTGTACTATGGAGCATGTGCACAGGCCTTTGAAAATAAATCAATAGTTTTTAATCTATCACACCATGTGGTAGGTGTCCTCAATCGATGTTTCAGTCGCACAATGCTATTGAATCAGAGATTGATCAAGCAGAAGTTGGTGTCTGTATGGTTAACCTAAGTCTACTTTTATGTGCTTTAAGCAACACATACAAAAAAAGTTGTCCAAAGAGAGTCTTGACATAAAAATGCCCAAAGAGAGCTTTCTCATATTAAAAAGCAGGAAAATGAATGTAAAGTAGATAGGTGTGAACCAGGCTTGCTTAAGGCATTGGCTTAAGGCTTAAGGCATTGGGTTGAGCTAGGGTGGATAAACTAATTGATAAATGTACTAAACTTTAACTTTGAAAGGTTTCCTTTCAAAAGACACACGCAGTCAATGAAGTTTTGAAATGCACATACAGCCGGGAGTTCATTCATCAGTGGCTTATGTATTTTTGGTTTCTGGTACAGTAATAGAGCATTAGCTCACTGTGTCTGTTATGAGCATATTTCCTTTGTATCAGGTTATTTGGTATTCTGGGTACAACTATTCCCAAATCTATGAATATACTTCTGAGCAGAAAAGGAAGATTGCACACAAACACATTTAAAATTGCAAAACAATACTAAATCTCCAGGTCATAGACAATTCATTTATAAAACTCATGTTAGGTGAATGGAGTACACAGCCTCATATATTATATTAGTCACAGCCGTTTTTTCTTTGACATTGCTTGTAGTCTATAAAATGCTGATTATAGAATTCAGAAGCCTATACTTTCTATTCATTGACCTGGAACACGAATGCAGATCAGCAGCAATGACTTTACTTTGACATTGCTGTCTTAATATTTACTGCTGGATAGCAGCATAGAAAATATTGTGCAACAATCCCATATGAGTGAAGATTCAGATTGTCAAAAGAAAGGTAAATTGTTTAAATTAAGAGGGGGGATGGGTTGGGTCCCTGAAGTTAAATCTGTCTGTATTTTGCCTTCCTTGTTCCTGGTATCAAACTATTACCCAGGGTTCTGTACATAGTTTCAAGAAAGCAGTCATTTATGCTACTGAGCCTTCAGTACAACTAAAAGAATTTCAATCAATTAAACAAAAGGGGTTCAAAGACTGTAAGGGTCCTTTGACACTTGGAGCCCAGATGTGTATTGCAATTCTGCTGTGTGTCGACATCTATTTCCCCGTAGAATAATTTAAATGGTTGGGTAATCAGGAGTTAACACACTGCAGAATGCATAGAAAATCAGTGTTACCCTTTCATTTGGTATTTACGGCATTGTTTGGTGCTGTGCATTATGCTATAATGCACTGCTGTACATATTTTAGATGCTCTAGCTTAGTTTAGGCAGCATATCCAGTAATATGAGTACATAGCTATATTGCATTGGTGTCCAGTGTTAGCAGTGTCACTAAGATGTGCCACCCTTAATGCTTGAAAATCTAGAATTAGCCCTATCCCCAGTTAAAAGGTCCTGGGAGACCATACTAATAGAAAAGGGGTTGAAGGCACTAGAAAGGTAAAAAATTATCATTAAAAAGGTCTTTATTGATTGTTGGGCCTAGATCAGTGTCCGTGTTAGTAAAAAGCATACATGCAAATAATTAAAGTTTCTTGGTTGTGTATACAATCACCAATATACAATACATTATTGTTGAACAATAATATTCATGATATTGATTATATTCACTAATTGATTGGTGCTGTCACTCTCCACACAAGCAGTGGGTTGGCATGGAACAGGAGGATTCACCTTGGGACCTTAGGGGTTTAGCCGGGCTAAATAATCGTCTCCCACCATCCCTAACCAATCACCCCACGATTGGTAACACGATTGCTATCTCTCGAAAGACGTTTTGTAGCAGCACCTTTTCCCCTTCGCCATCCCCAATGTATCCTATTTTAAACAATCCCACCTTCATGCCTGGTGTGAGCTCTAGACCATTTTCTGACCTAGAGGACAAGGGTATTTTCAGAGCCGTTGATTTTGTTGGTCAGTCTGATTGGTTATCGTTAGAAAACATAAGGGGCATGGCCGAATTGCAACCTCATTTCTGGAATTCTCTCCAACTACACCACTTTCTCCATAGCATCCCCTTTTCATGTGAATACTCTAGAGCCCTTACGCTTTTTGAGAAGACGTGCAAGGAGGCAACCCCGGTGCGTCACTCTATCTCCCTGTATACAACTCCTTGGTCTCACCACCGGAGCCCTCCTCATTGTCCTTTTTGGCTGCTTGGGAGAAAGACCTCACAACTGTTTTCTCGCCAGCTCAAATGGACAGGATCCTTAGGGTGGCATATCAATCCTCCCTTGCCTCCCGCTTCCAAGAACAAGGATACAAAATTGTATCTAGGTGGTACAGGGTTCCGGCCCAACTCCACAAATTCAATCTGGCAATTTCGGACAGGTGTTGGAGATGTGATGCTGCCTTGGGTACTCTTCTGCATATATTTTGGGAATGCACTAAGATCAGGCCATTTTGGAATTCGGTCCGTCAACACATTAAACTCATTACTGATCAAGACGTGGGAGAGTCTCCTGCCCCGTACCTGCTACCCCTCAACCACCTTCCACTAGGGATGTATAAACACTCTCTCCTCAACACCTCATCAATGCTGCTCGTTCATGTATCCCATTACTTTGGAAACAATCTAATCCCCCCACCACCGCTCTTTGGTTCTCAAAAGTTTCCGAAATTTATTCGATGGAAGACCTGACGGCTTCCTTGCACAATACCGAGGATAAATTTGTCACAACCTGGGTGGCTTGGACGCACTTTACTTCATCCAATGCATACGCAGAGCAGTTGGCCCCTTAATTCCCTCCCCTTCCC
>CM070037.1:63399964-63453321 GCA_036250615.1 Ptychadena robeensis | reverse complement strand
CTATTCTCCTTTCTCTCTCTTCTGCTTCTCACTTCTTTCTTCTTTTTATTCTATTTATCTATTTTCTCATTAGATTACTTTGCTTTTGTTTTCAATATTGCAATAATTTTACGTAAACTTGAAGTTTCAAATCTGATTTAGGGGAATCTAATCTCTATTGGGTCATCTCCCGGTATTCATTGGTGCTTTATAAACATTACTTTTGACACCTGATGATTGTGCTTATGCCATTCCTACTTCAATGCTTCGATGTTAAACCATCTTTAGTTTTATGTTTCCCCTATGTACAATTATTTTGCTTACTTTTGCCTTTTTTGTATTGGAAATTGTTTGATTTAACATAACTATGCTATACTCATTCAATAAACTTTAATGATTAAAAAAATATTCATGAACACAGTGTTGATAGATCCACTTGTACTGCGACGCATTTCTCAGGGTGAGTAGATCACTAGAGAAAATTTTCAAAATGCATTTGTCCTATTTGGTGAAGGAGTCGAACATTGGTGGTGGCGTCAGGCGGCTAGTGTGCCACAGCCCTAGCGGAGCGATCGACCCGAGGCTCATCCGCTGGTGCCCCCCTGACCCTATGGGTAGGTGTCGACCCAACTTGGGAAAGACAAGCAGTAGAGAATATCCAAGCAAGATGGAGTCTTCCCTGGGCAGGTATGGATGGTATACCAGGTGGTCAGAGTCCAGCCACGCCGCTCATGTAGGGAGGGTGTTAGGTGGTCTCAACCCAAGTCTGCACCGGCAGTCCCACGGCTAGTGTACTGACCCAGGGGTGTGTAGAGGACGTCAGTCAGCGTGGAGCCCTCAACCTTGTCCATATCCAGTAATGCCTGCCATAGAGAATATTGCAGCACGCATAGTGAGAAAGAGCCTAACCCCAAAATTATGGGTTCCATTTATTGTCCAGGTTGTGTTACATGTATAGACTATTCCCTACCCTCCAAAAAAATATACCATAAACAAAAATGTACAAAAACCCCTTGACAACCAACCTGTGCAAAAAAAAGAATGCCATGTCCCTTACACAAACAGAAATACTAAACAAAATTTAACCATAAACCAAAAAATGCTGATTTTCCCTTAAAAATAATAGGGTCCAATCACAGTGCGTGTATCCAGGAGGAATCCACAAGGAGCGATGGGGCATTACTCTCCCTCCTTATTTTTTACCTCTCACATCATCATCATCATCACAAGCGGGGTTGGAAAATACATCATCATCATCATCACAAGTGGAATTGGTAATTGGAACGTGGAAGTGACACATTGCACCAACATTTTTGCATTCCCAATAAAGGAAGTGGCACATTCAGGAACATGGATCTATCAAGGCGGAGAACCACTGGTCTCGAGTGTTACACTGACCAGATGAGGAGTTGTAACCTGAAAGATTGTGTTCCTAATGTATTACGAATATTCAGTTTTAGGGTTGGTTTTAAAGATGACAATACCATGGGGTCACTTCATTCTTACCATGTCCCTAACATTATGCACACGAGAGCTACTAAAATTCACACAAGCCAATGACATTTTTAAAATAACTGTCACATGGCTAATGCTATATATTAACAGACATTTGTTAATAGTGACAGTAAAAGAAAATTTATATGACATGCATAGGAGAAGATTTTTAATCCAGGTATATGTTACCTGAGGTTGAGGTACCACAGGTACCTTTCTGGCCTCATAGTTGACCTTCTTTAAAGTGGCGTCCTTGTGAACTTATATTGAAGGATAACTACCATTTATCTGCCATAATCAGACTGCATATGGTACAAATCTTTCAGTGGAAAGTATCTGGTGTATCTGTCACCTGCAGATCTTCTTTGGTCTTCTTGGAAATTCTGGTGAGCTCTATGACCTATAATGCTCACCTGGTAAACTCCCTACCCCAACCCTGGAATGGGCAATATTTGGTGTATAAAGCCCCCCCCCCCCCATACAGCTTTACATCACTCCATACCATTTTCATTATATCTACCAACAGTTATATAGTGTGGGGTCCTCCCTGATAGAATACATAGTGATTGGAAGGATTAGAGAGATCCTCATATTACATGGTTGTATTACAAAGTTGTACAGAAATTTTATAGTGAGATTGTAAGGGGGATGACAACCAGGACCTAGATCATGGTAATATCCTTAGTAGTCTGCAACAGTAGCTATCCTGACATCTTGCCTTTACAAGTATTATTATTGATTTGGATTGATGAATTAAATTAGTATTATTTTTTATGACAGCACTATTGGTATTCCTGCTTTTACAATAGCACAAAATCTTTCCTCGACCCACCATTACCCTAAAAATATTTTGCTAAAATGCTGTCTATGTCTACCAGGCACTTTAACATATTAGCAGAGAACAGCAGATGTTTTCAAAAGGTTACATGATGTATCCAGACACAAAGGCTTCCTACGAACAAGCAGTTATAAAATATCTTCTGTGGAAGCTTTCCCCTATGAATAATAAATGTAAGTTAGTTTCCTTTTCAAAAGCTAAAAATACCTTTTGTATACACATAGTACTGACTCATTGTGATTGTGCTTTTTTTTAAAGAAATATAAAATCCTTGATTATTGAGTGTGCCAAGTCCATTCCTAAAGCCCCCCATACACATTCCAATTTTTTGTAATAATTTTGCCCGGGGTGATCGATCGGGAGAATAACCGGATGCGGAACTATGTAGCGATCGGGACCACTTCGGGCCTGCCTGTAACTTTTGTTTGGTCTGCTATTAATAAAATAGTGTTGGGCCTATCGATTGGTGATAATTCTAATTCCGATTTTTCGTGCCAGCCGACCGATTGACCATAACATTTTAAGTGAAAATCGGGTGACACTATCGGACGAAAATTTGGTCGGGAGAAAAACGTGTATGTGGGACTTTAAACATGGTTTGTTTTAGAAACATATGAATTCCCTCTAGTTATTCGGAGATTACAGTCTGTCATGTTATTTTAGAAAAAGATGGTTTTAAAGTTTTTTTCACTTAATTTTTACATTATAGATTAACTTGTCTAATAGATTAAATTGTATATTCCCTGTCCGTGATCAAACTAATTTTATAGAAACACTTTCAGCTGTAGTAAAGCTGACCTGTCCTTGGGAGATTGCGTAATTTTTAAAAACTACAGAAAGCTATTTGCCTGAATGTATAGCTGATCTTTTGCTTTCAGTAGTTTCAGTCACAAACCCTAAAGCACACCTAAACTTACCTGATGCACTGGCTCCTATTATTGGGATAATCTGTGAAAAGAAGATGAAAACCCCTTGCATATAATGAGATAATCCTGAATGTAGCCTATCCTATCTTCTCTCTCACTGCATTTTTCTCACTTTCATCTTCTTTCACTCCTGATATAGCATGCTGCCATGTCTTCACATCTCTATACAAGTTTATGTGGCTGATTTCTTTCCCATTGAAAACAGCTGTATCTGGTGGCCCCCAGTAACTGTACCTGTTACTTCCAACCCCCAGAAGAGTGGAATAGCAACTTCCATAGACCAGAGGAGGTTAATATAGAGATTTAGGATTTTGAAGCAATTTTGATCCATAGTGACATCTTAGGCCTTGTTTCCACTTAGACGATCACCCGCGGTCTTATTTTTAATGCCCATGCATTTGAATGGGGTCATCCCCACAGCTGCGATCGGACGGGGATGGGTCTTGCAATCTAAAACGTGGCTTACTGTGTTTTTGATCACGTGCCGCAGACAGTCACAGCCAATCGTCCCTGATCGTGGTCATAGACATAAATGGATGCTGTTAAAAACCGTGGGAGATTGCTGGGTGCTAGCTAGCTAGTGCTAGCTTTTCATGAGTCTTTAACTTGTGGCTCTTTAGCCTCTTTGTTGTGGCTCCCTGGCTTGCAGCAAGCCTTCTCCCTTCAACCAGTGCATAAACGCTGGAAAAAGAAAACAGGTGTGAAGAAAGTGAAAGCATGCAAGCACTGAGGGTAGAAGTGTTGGACCTGTTGCAATAAGGGGAGTTAGCTAAAGATCCACCTCACTGCTTCACCATTAAAATAACCCTTGAGACTCTTGTCTAGAACAGAAGAGGGGGAGCCTTGAACATGCATTACCTTGGAAGAAAATAAATGGTCTATGTGTGTCAAGGGAGCAGGAAACACAAAAAAACTGGACAGGGGGCGCCACATTTTTATATCCTGTCTATGGGCTCTTTCACAATCTACATGCTGTGCTGTTTACCTTCAACACATACATTAGCACTAAGGCTAAATTTACACTCTCGTTTCCCAAACTGCATTTAGTCTGCAGCAGCTTGGGAAACGACAGTGTGCTCCTGCAGGCACGCGGGAGATGACTGCCTGCGAGTGGCTGCAAAATAGTTCAGGCATCGCAGGTCGTCTAGATTAGGACCCCACGGAGGTCCTAGCAGGCTAAAGCCTAAAAACAGACCGGCGGACTCCTTATGTTGCGTCCGCCAGACTTATGTTTATGGTTCGTTTACCTAGTGGTTAAAAACTGCCAGTGTAAATGAGCCCTACCGCAGGCATTGAACAGTGCATGCTGCATGCATAAGCAGACTCGCTGCATGTTAAAAATGGGTTATGGGTTAGCGCACTGCTTCACCCAGAATTGTACATGTGTTATGTTGTGGCTCCAGACTATTTTTCTTTACTGAAATAGGGTGCAAAATGTCTCCTTTCATAGTTAAGGTTGCTAACTCTTGATCTATTTTATGTGGTAGGAAGAAAGAAGAGTACAGCAATTGTTTTCGAATTCCTATTGTATGGGGCTCACCAATTCTATATTATACCTGACTTGCTGCCACAGGTACTTTTCTTACATACAGCATTGTGTATTGTGTTCCTGGAAATGTTCATTTTATATTTTTGTTGGTTTACAATTGTCAGCATCTGATGGAGTTGGCGGTCGGTGGGGCGAGCCAGACCTTCTGGAGGGGGATGTGACTGTCTCCTGGGACTCTGCTACGGTAGGAGGAACAACTGAAGCAGGATTATTATTAGAATTTTTTCGGAGTCTGTGCAATACAAGTTTGCAGAAGTGCAAATCAAAAGAGGCCCTTTTGCACATACGGCTGAAAATCTCCATCGGAATAAAAAGGGATAATATCTAAATATAAAAGTTGGGGGATGTCCAGGCCACCAACAGACAGGGTGTATAGTTCTTGAAAAAGTCCCTGGTTGGACGAAACGCGTCGACAAAACACCCTAGGATGCACACTATATATGTGGTCTGAATTATATTAGAGGAGGAACGGGGACCACATTTGTGTGGCCCCCTTCCCTCCCCCCTTTTTCTCTTTTGTTACCTTGTTTGTTCAATTACCAATGGTAGAAATTTTATGCTACAGTTTTATTTGCCATCCTTGATGTGTCATTTTATGATCAAATAAAATTGTTATTTTACTCAACATTAATGTAGTCACGACTATGAATTAGATCAATCAAGGGAGCGCCTCAGAAACCCCCATTACCTATAGATACACACGTATATTTACATGTGTTTCTAACCACCTTTTCTAAATTGTCAGCATCTGAACATCTTCATGGAACATTGTTGCTTTTAGCAGTTCTTTGACAGAAAATGGATAAATGATTTAGAAGCTTGCTAAATACTCTGGACTATGTCGTACACTCTCAGTGCCTGTGGCTTTATTAATTGCTTTACCTTGCCTACTTATTTAGGAAATGCTAATAATGAACTCTGATACTGGTAATTCCAAGCAATAGATATTCATACTGCTTGTTTAAGTGCCAAATACTTGTATCAGTAGCTTTTACAAATGTGCCAGGTGATTTCATATCCAACTGTTTTTCTTAAACTGATTCCTGTTACTTAGGGTTCCCATACACCTTTTAGAATTCTCTGTCAGATTACCTTTACATATACCAACTATGTAGTATAGGGTCCTCTGAGATTGAACACAGGTAGACTTGATGGTTTAGAACTTAGGTGCCCAATCTGCGGCCCGGTGGCCCTTTGGGCGTTGGTCGGTGGCCCCCCTTGATCATCCACATGTGGCCCCCAAAACATAACTGTTAATGCATAGGGCATAGCGCTCCCAATGACATCAGAAAATTTGTTAATGTTGATCAGGTAAACCAGGCCTACATATGAGCGCTGCACCCAGGGGCAGGATCTTGTCTTGTCTGTGGGGATCTTGTCCACCGCCTGCCGAGATATGTCGACGGGGGGAGGGTCTGGATTGATGTTATGTGCGGCCCTTTAGTGATGCCGAGTGCCGCACTTGTGGCCCTCCATATCAACTCAGTTGCCCACCACTGGTTTAGAAAGTCCCTCATATAACATTACTAAAGGAAATCTTCGGGGTCTCATTGTTCAAAGATATCAGTCAGGAGAAGGGTACAAAAGAATTTTCACACTGGACATTGCACAGGAACCTGACATTTTACCAGGTAAAGTAAAAGACTTTTTATATGCACTGTCATTACATGGTTTCTTTTTGGGGGGTTGAAACATTGCAGGTGCCATGAACGCCTCGTGAACGTCTCTTGGCACAGTTTTAAGGCCGTGAGCCCTAAATGGTGTTTCAATACAAACCACAGTGAACCGTACAGCAACGCACAATAACGCAACATTTTACATACCTCCATCATGCTTCCATTCTAGTGCAATAAGAAGTCTGAAAACAAGGGTCAACCTTTGAAATTGAGAACGATTGTCAACTTACTCTTAAAATATTTGATTCTACTGCAAGTTGACCATATGAATGGTATGATATACAGTACAGTGTATTGCTGAAAAGTAATTGATAGAAAAATAATTGTTGTCCTCAGCACAGTCAGATTCTGTTTCCAAGTCTGTAGGTCAAAGAAGTAAATTAGAGGGAAAATCTTACTGCATATTATGGAAAACACTGTTCTTTTAGAGGTTTTCAGGCAATCAGTTCTCTGAAATGATCCAACAAACTGCTCCAGGGCTGTTACCGCATGTGAAGCTGCTTATTCTGGCACAACACTGCCCGACTGATTCAAAGCAAATGGGTTTCTTGCAAAAGTCTGCACAGGTCTGGGGATTGTAGTAGCCTCAGAACTGCTTAGCGGCTGATTTGAAGCAGCTGCCTACAGGGGGTACAAGTAGGGAGCCTCTGACAGCCAGTGGCATGCAAACAACATTTACACTTTCTGTTTTAAAAACATCTAAATCCTCTTTATGGAACCTTATCAAAATAGAGCTCCAAACTAAAAGAAAAATAAGGGACTCATTTAATCACGAAATATAATCAATTACTTGACATAAAAAATCTATTGCATGTGAGTATTTGTTTTTGTTAATCCAGGCTAATAACATTAATGTCCCCACACCGACAGATGAGCTGGGGAGAGCAATGTGATGACGTCATCATGCTGCTCTTCATCACTCACAGTATTGGCGGGCACCCTTTGTTAGTGCTGCCGGTCCCCATTCAAACTAATGGCATCGGCCAGAGATTTACGGACATGTTGGTTCATTTGTTCGTTCTCTGGCTGTCCGAGCTTTGGGTCGACAGGGATCTGTCATCCCATGTGAGCATCCGCGATGGCCGATTTTGCCGCCAACCAACGGCCGCAAGCATGCACATGGTTGGCAGCAAAATTTACTGCGGCTCGTTACGTGTGTGGGGACCCTTATATACCTAGTGATCCTGCAAATGTTTCAAAACATTCCCAAGCCAACACTCCTAGATTGGTGTTCCCTCTGCAGGGTTGCCACCAATCTAAACAAGCCCCCATATACCACATGGGTATGAATGATATATGTAAAAATTTGTTTATTTTTATTTTGTTTACTTCACTACTTCACTGCTGTGGAAGAGGAAGAGAAAAACCCATGCTAATGCTTATTAACCTCCCTAGCGCACCGCCCATACCGCACCGTTTTTGATGGCCCGGTATGGGCAATCGAGGCAGTGTACAAAGTACACTGCCTGTCATTTACTCCCTCCCTCTGCCCCTCTCCACACAGCCGGTGTCATTAATGACGTTGGCTGTGTGGGCGGGAAAGCCGGGGCTCCTACATTAACATGGAGGTCTATGGCTAAAACCCCAGAAATGCTGCAGCGATGAAGACAATCGCTGCAGCTTTCCAGTGACGTATCAGGTGTACCCGATGCCTGCTTCCCCCTTCGGTTGGGGCGACCCTGAACGGCGAACGAACAGGGTTCGTCTCAACCGCTAGGGAGGTTAAAAGCTAATGCTTGGATCTGTCTTAGATTGTAAGCCAGTTCAGGCAGGGTCCTTCACTCCTCCTGTGTCATATCCTGTACCTGTGTGTTATCTTTTGTTGTGTCTCAACTCTATTTTATTGTACAGTGCTACGTAATATGTTGGCGCTTTGTAAATAAACCATAATAATAATCTGTCCATAGAAAAGGACCTTGCAGTAAAAAAAGAAGCAGATGGGTCATGTGACCAGGATATAAAAGCTAAAAAAAAGTATTTTTGCTACTGGAATATAGTGATTTAACGGATTGATTATTTGTGTTCGGTTGTTTAACATGTTAGGCAGGAGGGTGACAAATGTGTCAAATTCTAAGATCATTTATAAATCAAGTAATGGTCTTCTCATATCATTTGTCTTTTGAAATAAAAGTAAACATTTGTGTCTCTCGGTTTTAGTGCATTTTTTGTTACTGAACCACTTCATTCTACTTATCCTAAGCTTTTACTTGGATGCATCCCTGAGGTATCAGCACACAGAGAGAAGTTGTAAAATGATACATTCTGACTACTATAAGCTATAGGTTGGGGGGCCAGGACAGCAAACACAGGATCACATTGCAGAAATGGACTGCACATGCTGCTGTGAAATGCTGCCTGGCCACTGTAAACATCCACAACCTGCACTACCGCCCTAAAGACCGAATCTGATGAGTGACATCTTATTTGTTCCTGTCTTTCATTTATCTATTCAAGTTTCCTGGCTTTTTGTCCTTTTTAGTGTTAATACTGGTAGAATAATTTGGAGCTAAATAAGTAAAAAAGTATTTGTTATAAGAGGGGAAATGTACAATGCAGGAGAATGGAATGTAAGCACACACTCTAGTTTCACAGATTCGCATTCATCACATCATTTTCCATTTCCTTTAAAGTTCTGTACACGTAGTTTATACAAAACCACATTCCCCACCCCCTGATGGGAGTCATTAATTTTACTTCACCAATGAACAGCACTTATACAATAGATTATTCACTTTAAAGAAAAAAAAATACTTTTAATCCACACGGAGTGGTAACATATATTTCTCAAGTATTTGGAGTTTTTCATGTTGGTTGGTGTTTCGTTAACCCAAACATCATATTTAAATTTTGGAAGATTACAGAAAGTAAAAAAAAAAAGTTTTTCCCTTTTGTCCCTAGGACTGTGGAGGAGACACATTGTCAATTTTAATGTTGTCTGATTGGCATGTCATGGAGCTATAGCGAGGCAAGTTAATATTTAAACCCCTGCGATTTTGTACATTTGACCTCTGACAAAGAAATGACCAGTCTATAATCGTAGAAAAGAAATCGGTCTAACTGAAAAAGGGGTACAGATCGTACCTTTAAAGCCAATCAGCCTAACCGACAGGGTTTTTAAGGCACTCATCAATTAAAATATAATAAAACAAGTTTATTGATATCATGTAGACATAACTATATAGTCACACACATTAACCCTCTGGGCGGTTTAAGGTTTTCGCACCATTCGGCGATCGAACTGTGCCCGAACTGAGTTCGGGCAAACCGCTAGGGAGGTTAAGTAGCACAGGGTCAGAGCCACAACATACATAGGGATGGCCCATTTCAATTATAACATAAAAACATTGGCCACGGTGATGAGCAGCCCATATACAGACATGAACTGGATTGATCGCAGATCCACCTCCGACATGTTTCGCCCCTTGGGTTTCCTCAGGGAGGGGTCAATCGAAACAGTTCCAAAGGGGTGCACCCCACCAGTCAGCCAACGAGAGAATACAGAAGAACATAGCACCGCAAAATCAGACTCACAGAGCCACGTAGCAGTCCCGTGACACGAGGGTATCCCGTGTAGGGGAAAGATGTTTAGACCCCTAAGCCCAAAAACATCAGGGTCTCCAACATAAGGGAGACCCTGGAGGCACACTAGGTGGATATCTGTAGGATTACTGTTCCTTGCGGTACCTAGTGGAGCTCGTCAAATTACGATGCACTGTAAATCCAAGTGAACACTTCCTAAGGATCAAACAGCCGCTCCTCCAGTCTATAATCGTTATGGGAGGTTTATTGTAGCTGTGAGGGACAGATTCACAACAAGTCAGAGATTGATGTTTATTGCAATAAGGGAAATAGATATTTGATCCCTTCATAGAAGATGACTTTTGGCAAAACCATTGTTGGCAAACATAGGGCTTGTCCCCATTAAGAGATCGCTCGCTTTTATTGTAGTTGGCCATCAGGTTCAGGAGGGGGTTTTGTACCACTGCTCATCGCAGATAATTTTTTAAGTCGGTAAGGCTTTAAAAACTCTGCCTTCAGCTACCTGCAATGATTTACTATGTAACTAAGGTCTGGAGAATGGCAAGCCTGCCACTTTTCTCATACTTTTTTACTTATCGCATAAAATATACAATGGATGGGACCATGTACTGTCATGTCTTGAGTGAGCATCTCCTTCCTTCAGCCACAGCATTTTAAACAGGTCATGGATGTATGTTCCAGCATGCCAATGACCAAAATCACACAGGAAAGGCCATAAAAGAGACAATGCTGCTGGGGAGGTGGATGACAAGCCAGCAGGACCCAGATAATGCAGGACAGCATTGGCATGGCTAGAGCAGGTAAACTATCCCAAGTGTGGCTCACAGTTACTGGTATTAGTTATGAAATCTACCCTGAGCCACAGGTTTTACTACCTATGATTATCATGTGAGCATCAGAAACATACTGGGGAGCAATAGAGTAGAGTGATATGATCTGATTTTGTTTTAGATCTTGTAGATGGCTAGGTATCTTTGTGTTGTCCATTTCCAATTCAGTTAATAGATCTGCTGCTAATAAAAATCCAACAGAGGCGTCTATTAATGTATAGGATCAAAGATGTTTTATTGGTACAGGGAAGGCCTAAATACACAATAGCAGTATATACAAGAATTAATATACAAATACACAAAAATTAATAAATGCACAATAGCAGTATATACACAGGAATTAATATATACAGTCAAGCCCATAATTATTCAAACCCCTGGCAAATTGTGACTTAAAGTTGCTTTTATTCAACCAGCAAGTTATTTTTGATGGGAAATGTCTCCCAAAAGATAATAAGACAATGTAAAAAAGGCATTATTGAGGGAAAACATTTCTCAGCTTTTATTTACATTTGAGCAAAAAGTGTCATGTCCAAAATTATTCAGACCCTTCACAACCTGTCACAGTCTCTGGGAAAATCCAAAGTTCTATACCATTCCATATAGTCCAAGCTGTTCTAAAGCATCCTAATTACTCTGATTAATTGGGATCAACTGTTTTAATCAACTCAACAGGTGAAAAACAGCAGCTTTCTGTAGTTGGTTTGTGGACAGTCATGGCTAGGACAAAGGAGCTCAGTGAGGACCTGCGGCTGCGCATTGTGACTGCTCACAAGTCAGGAAAGGGCTACAAGGCCATATCTAAATGGTTTCAAGTTCCAGTGGCTACAGTGCTAGAGATGGTCGAATTTTTTGACTTGCTAGATTTGTGAGCTGATTGCAAAGCCCTTGAACATGGTATCATCACCAAACCTGCTGGAGATGTAGAGAAGGGTTGTGGGAACATTTGAAAAAAAGAAGTTTTGCTCTACCACATGTACTTTTTGCATAAATTAAGTTCAAAGTTAAAGTCGAAATTCCGATTTTCGATATTTTTACTTGACTTTGAACTTAAATGGTGCAAAAACTGTTTGTGTTAGAGACATACTTTCTTTTTTGTAGTGTACCCCCAACCCTTTTCTACATCTCCTGATGATACCATGTTCCGGGGCTTTACAATTAACTTGAAATCTGCGAAATGGTCAATTTTTTTAAAACAAATTCGACCATCTCTATACAGTGCAAAGTATTATTAAAAAATACAAGATGTTCCGAACTGTGGAAAATCTCAGAGGATGTAGTCGGAAGCCAAAAGTGACACCTGTACTGGCCAGGAGGATAGTAAGAGAGGTGAAAAAGAATCACCACCAAGGATCACCATCAAGGCCACCCTGGTCAATCTGGGCTCTGCTGGTGGCTGATGTCTCAAGGCAGACAACCCAACACTGCACACTGCTGGGTTCCATGGATGCAGACCAAGGAGGCTGCCACTTCTCAAGATAAGGCACACAATGCTTGCAAATGCTCATCTGGACAAAGAAGACGACTTCTGGTCTTCTGTGTTATGGTCAGATGAAACACAAATTGAATTGTTTGCTCACAATGATATTTACTTTATTTGGCGTAAATAAGGAGAAGCCTTCAACCCAAAGAACACCATCCCCACTGTCACACATGGTGGTGGGAACCTAATGCTTTGGGGTGTTTTTCAACAAATAGACCAGAGAACCTAATCACAGTAAATGGCACCATGAAAAAAATACAATACATGAGGATTCTTAACAACAACAACAGGCAGTCTGCAGTGAAACTTGGCCTTGGGCACCAGTGGACATTTAAGCATGACAATGACCCAAAACACACAGCAAAAGTGGTGAAGAAGTGGTTAGCAGACAACAACATTAACGTTTTGGAGTGGCCCAGCCAGAGCCCTGACTTGAATCCAATTGAAAATCTGTGGAGGGAGCTAAAGATCAGGGTTATGGCAAGAAGCCAACCTGAAAGATTTGGAGCTCATTGCTAAAGGTGAATGGGCAAAACTACCTGTGGAGAAATGCAAAAAGCTGATCTGCAATTATAGGAAGCGTGTGATTGCTGTAATAGCCAATAAAGGATTTTCTATTGATTATTGAGGAGGGTATGAATCATTTTGGACATAACACGGTTTGCTTAAATGTAAATAAAAGCTGGAAAATAGTTTTTTCCCCAATAATGGCTCTTGTTCATCATCTAATTATCTTTTGTGAGACACCCATGTCATTTCCTGTCAAAAAATAACATCAATAAATGCTGGTTGAATAAAAGTAACTTTAAGTCAAAATTTGCCAGGGGTATGAATAATTATGGGCTCAATTGTATGTATAAAAGCTATAGATTTTTTCAGGTATACTTTAAATTCAAATTCAATTCATTCATTTAATACATGGATTGTTTTGGGAGGTGTACAGAAAATAGGCTTTTCGACATGCATAATAGCTATGCTTTGACAATGACATTTTGTATTAAATGGCATTCTGATATCAGAAATTATCATCTAGGTAATTATGCCTCAAATAATTATATGCTGGATTTCAACATACTTCAGAAAGAGCTTGAATGAAGAAATTGTAAAAACATTGTTAATATAATATTGAAGGTAATATTCCAGCTTCTGCCAGCTGCACCTACTAAATGTGTGTTTTTGAAGCCCCTATTTCACAACTCTTTCTTTTGTTGGCATAAATAGTAAAACTTTTAAGGCTGAAAAGATATTTTTCTAATTATACGTTTTCTCCTAATTTTAGCAATCATTATACTAGAATTATTATTTTTTTTTAACATATTTAAAAGGGACGCATATACATAATGGATTCTATTGGCATCTATTTAGAGAGAGTGCAGGCTGGTAACTATAAGCACGCTTTGGTTTGCCTGAATTTTCTTTACATTTTTATTTAGCTGCATAGGTTATAAGCAATTAATAACATCCAGCTGTATAATTATTTTTTCCCTAAAAGAAAATAATTTCAAAAAGGATGACAGAAAAGCATTGTAGAGGTCCAGAATATGAATTCTTTTTTAGATGCAGGGTATGTTCAGGCAAACCAAATGGGGGCTAAATCAAGTTATTACGACTAGTTATTGTGACTTCTTTTTGACTCCTATTTTATAACATAGTAACAAGCATGTGGGTTTGAGGACAGCCTACATTTTGTCTTTTACTCTGTGACACCCCATATCACAATTCAGGAATTTGTGTAAGGAAATGGGCATTAACAAGGCTTAAAGAATGATAGATGATAGTTACACTTAAAGAAAGAGCATTCCTCTCTAGTAATGTGTCCAGTAAATATATAGTCTAAAAGATGACAGGATATTCAATACTTAAGTCATACCAATTAGCATTTTATCAGTCTATTTAGTCAAACCATTTAACAAGGCCTGTAGCCACCATCAAAGGGACAAGAGTACTTAAAATCTAGTTTAAATGATTATTTGTAGCCATTGCTAAATGTTTCCAAATGTAAATTCCAGACTTCCTGTTACTTATCTTAAAAAAAACACAACCCAGTGTGGTCAAATATTTTCCAGTTTCCCCACCTTATATCTTACTTGGATCTACTTTGATGCGCCTAAGACATTGTGCAGCATATCTGTCCTGTGAGATTATACGTGCTGCTGCAGAATAACACTATGGCAGGTTATGCATTCTATTCCTTTTATTTTTATATATATATATTGCACTGAAGTTGCTCACGCAGATTATACTGTGGCCCTTAAGTTAAAAAACACACCAACTGGAAGCTCAACTGTAACTGATTTGTTATCCTATGTTAGCCCATAAATACGTTATTTTATACCCTTTCCAGAAATAAACAGCATGGTTAAACTAAAAGGTGTTTTCTGTAAGTGAATAGTTATATAGATAAGGTGCACCCTTATATACAGCTCCATATAGAGGTGCATGCAAAGGCTGCCTGCAGCTGATAAACATAGTGGAAACAAAAACCCCCGCTGTATGTGGCTTTGAGTGCGGGATCTTTCCCTACTGAAAGCCACACACAATGGAGGGTCTTCCTCTGCTGTGTGTGTCAGCCAGGCAGGCACTGCCATTTTAGCAAGAGTCCCAGGAGGCTGGACACAGCATGGAGTGACCGATTTTGGGGCGGAAAAATTGCATTTTATGGAGCAAAAAATACGATACTCTATTGATTTATTCTGTTCAAAGCTATCCACAGACAATTGTGTAGTGTAAGGGACTTCCTATCTAGTTTAAATAGCTTCTTTAAGGTTTGGAAGAAAAAACAGTTGCAGACAAATTTGTTGATCTGAAATCAATCTCTGCTTATCCCATCAGTACAATGAACCAGAAATATACTGGTTCATTTGAATGACCCAATAATCTGTAAAATAGCATGACTTTTCAGTATTTACAAACTGCAAACCATATAAAATGATTTCCTAGTAAAGTGTGGAGTGGTGGATTGTCTACAAAGTAATTCTGGAACGAGTTCTAGGTCCTGGTGGTATAGTCATACCAGATGTCTTTCTAGTCTAACATATCTTGTCCCAGTGATACACCTTCTACAGAAACCACAGATTTTAAATAACCCGCAGAGTAGATAGCCAGCTTCTAGCTTTGTATCTGAATAACCACATTGGCTGTAACGTTTTATTGTTGTGTGGAAATGGGAGAACAGTGATTCAAGCATGTCCCTACATCTGTAAAAGCTCTCTTTTTATGAGGTGATACGCTCAGTTATAAGGTTTTGTAGGCTTTGGATCAGGTTAGGAAAGAAAAGGGAGAGATAATAACTCTCTTCAGTTGTTGAATTATGTGTTATAACCTGGAGTAAAATACACTGTAAACTAGGGCCCCAAATACAGATTGAATTCAGTGCTGCCATATGTACTGTGCTAAAAAATGACCTGCCAATGTGTTCGGATCATGTATCCATGAACACAGCAGTGAGGGAGTTAAAGAACCAGCTGTGGTGTAGACCTGTATAATTACTGAACACAATAGGCCTCATTTATCAGAGTCTATAAGACTTAATTTTCTTGTTGCCCTTAAAAGTCAAAAGGATCCTCTTGTTCTTTCTACAACTGTTCCTTAATGGTACCCACAGACATCATATTTCATGTATTAGATGATTGTCAAATCGGAGGACAGCAGTAATTACTACATCCTAATTTTGTATTTTTTTATTTAATCTTAAAGGGTTATTAAACCCCTGTTTAAAAAATAAAATGATGTACATGCACTTTTATGTTAACTGCATTCATTCCTGTTTACACATTAGCCTTAATAGGAGCACCCAAACTATGTTGGGACTCTATAACACCACCACTGAGTAGGCATCTCCAAATCACAGTTTTGCACCTGTATGTGGAACAAGTTACTCACATCAGTGTATTTGGTACATGTGGTCCCAGGAAAAGAACTCTTGGGTCATTTTCAATGTGCTGTCTTTCCCAAGTTCACTGTGCGCCTACTGCGGGGAAAAAGACACCCAAATTAGATCTACTACAGTATTAACAAAACAGCATTGCATTGCGATGGGAATATTCCAAAAAGTGTGTGTCTAATGAACTGTTTGATTTGATAATAAAAAGAAGCTTGCAGTGACTTGAACATTCCTCTATTAGAAACAAACCCTAATACTGTTAATATTCCTTTATTGTCTAATATAATACTGCATTAATTTGTGAAATAACTACATAAATACATTCATAATTCAAATGCATTCAAATCAAATTCTTAAATCCAGTTCTGTCCACTGGCTTTCTGCCCCAACAACCATTTTAATTTATTTATTTACTTTTGAGAAAATCACATAAAAATGTCTTAAAACTGGCACTACAGTGGTTTTGATGAATGAACCACAATTTCCATTATCTGGTCACTTAAAATGGGGAATCAAAAAAATCTGAGGGTGGCAGATTGCTGTGGTTTAAAACTCTAAACCTGCCAAGTTACAGCCAGCATAATACATAGGGACATCTGCTAGGCGTGATTGATGCCAGACTTTGGCATCACTTATTTGTTGTATTGTCATGCTTTGCTGCATTTTTGGACATTGCCCTTACACATATTTAAGGCTAAATGCTTAAGAGAATGCAGATATTATACAATAAGAACCTGCAGTAGAGGGTTTGTACAGCTGCTCCATCAATGAACAAGGTCCCAGGTTTCTGTTGATGCAGAGCCAGCTAAAATGGCTTAAATTAATAGTACATTAAAAGAGAACCTCAACCAATGTATGCTGCAAATGTTCCATCCTTGTTTCAAGTCACCCAAGTTACCAGTATTCACTGCCCTCCTGTGATGCCTCTTTAATAGTATCGATGTGTCGAATTTTTGGACTAGCTGACTTTGTGAGCTGATTGCAAATCCTCTGAAAATTGTATTATCACCAAAAATTGCTGGAAATCTAGAAAAGGGTTATGGGAACATTGCAAAAAAAAAGTTTTGCTCTGGCACAGTGGTGGCACTTGGAGCCCTCTCTGTGGGCACACACTGTCACCCCAGCACAGAGTCTGCAGCAGAGAGAGATGAGAGGTGCCCATTGCCTCTTCCGACTAGCAATTTTCTTCCTCAGTCTGCTGACTGCGCACATTGCCTCTATGAATGCAAGCCAATCAGAAGGCTGGTGGAGGGATCTGTGTGTGTAAATATGTAGTCCATGTTTTTGTTTAGTTTTAATGGCCATGTTGGCACTTTAAAATAAATGAATAGGTTTTCAGGTTCAGTTTTGGCACTTAGTCTCCAAAAGGTTCACCACAACTGCCCCAGCATGTGTAGTCTTTGCATAAAATAAGTTCAAAGTCAAATTTTTACTTCATTTTGAACTTAATTTGTGCAAAAACTATTTGTGTTAAGGCCCCCATACACGGATCGGATTCCGACCGGATTCCGGCACGATCGATTCCGGGCGCGTGAACGGGAATCGATCGTGCCGGAATCGCGTGCAGCCCACCTTGTCCGTCCGATCACGTCCGATCGTTCGGGGGCCCAGAATCGGATCGGACAGAGAACCAACATGTTGGTCATTTTGATTCGATTCTGCACACATCAGGGGGAGTTGCCATTTGTGAGGTGGACAATCGGACACGGAATCGTCCCGGAATCCGTTGGACAAGGTGGTATGCAGTGATCGGATTCTCTTAATTGGCCGATCGATCACACCTGCGATTCCCGCCAGAATCGCCGGAATCGATCGGATAGGTGATCGAGCGGCCATGGAATCCGACTGTGTATGGCTGGCTTTAGGGCTATACTTTTTTTTTTTTAGTATACCCCCAACTCTTCGTCGAATTTTTACATTCTTTTCATTTCTACACCATTAGCACTCGTAGAAAGGCCCTCAAATTGTGCAGCTTTGAATTATTATTATTATTACTCATGTCAGAGTTCAGCTTTAATACATTTACTACATGGGTAAAATATGTCTAAGAATGCTTGTTTTTACTGACACGATAATGATCATGTTGGTTAGAGGAGAATTTTTTGAACAGTACAAGTTCACCATTCTTTATATAAATCTTTGCTGTAACAAAGCAATGACATTTCAAGTTATAGGTTTGTTACAATAAAATATGTGGCGTACTCCCAGTGTCCACCACAGATTTATAGCATGGATAGAGCTGCTGATTTCTGTGCCATAACCAGCAGTATTTCATGACTTCACTCCACACTTCATTCCTTCCTTCCGTTATCTGTGATTTTCCATCACAAAGCCTACTGTTCTTGGTCAACCTAAAACTAGGCAGTCAGAAAGAAAGCTGCCACATACTTTAGTTTTGAACTTGTGTCTATGTCTCCTAAGGCCCCCATACACGTGTCGGATTCGCACCGGATTCCGGCACGATCGATTCCGGGCGCGTGCACGCAAAACGATCGTGCCGGAATCGCATGCAGCCCACCTTGTCCGATCGATCAGGTCCGATCGTTCAGGGGCTCAGAATCGGATCCGACGGAGAACCAACATGTTGGTCTTTCTCATCCGATTCTGCTCGGATCAGGGGGAGTTGCCATTTGTGAGGTGGAATCTGAGGTGGAATCGCACACGGAATCGTGCCGGAATCCGCTCGGATAAGGTGGTATGCTGCGATGGATACTCTTAATTGGCCGATTGATCACACCTGTGATTCCCGGCAGAATCGCCGGAATCGATTGGATGATGAATCGATTGGACATGGAATCCGACACGTGTATGGCTAGCTCTAGATATGCTTCTGTGCTGTCTTCCTGTCACATGGGTTTCTAATTAAGACAGGAGTGGCCAGTTGTTCAAAGGTTACATAGGTAGGGCCCACTGTCCTTGCAATCAAAGTCTACACTAACAAATGCTATCTAGCTATTGCATTAGGTGCTGTTAACTTGTTTGAAATAAATAAACCTACAAGCAATGATATAAAATGAAATAAACCTTGGTAGTATTAAATGGCGGCAACATGTTACGCAGCACATTACAGAGTATGTAGTCCTAAACTGTAGGAGGAGCTCATCATTTATTGTCCTTATTACTATCATATGTTACTAAAGGTGCTCATACATGCATAGATATGCACTTTGAGCGCCATTGGCGTTCAGGGCCATCCATCTAGTGGCCATCTGATGCGGCCACCCTTGAGTGGGATCGATCAATCCCACTCAAAAACAGGGTTATCGGACATGACCGTAAATCATGGTTGCTTTGGATGGGGACTGTGGTTCCCCATGCAAAGCATCGGCTGAGCTGGATGATGCAGCAGTGCTGTGCCTCCAGCTTCTTCGATATCAGGCTCAGTGCAATGACGCCATCGTGCTGAGCTCGAAGGCTGATCCATCTCAGGGGCATCGACCCATGTGTGGCAGTCTTAACAGTCTAAGGACATTTGGGTGGAGGGCATAGTTTATCTTGGAGAGTCGGAGAAAACTGTAGTGCCTGAAAGAAACCCATGAAGACACAGTGAGAACAAAACTCCTTGCATACAGTGCCCTTTCCCAGATTCAAACCTAGGACCCTAGCACTGCAATACCAAAGTGCATAAATCTAAAATAGAAAGTCAAAGCAGCTGGAGACTGAGACAATTAGCATTGCTAACCCATTCCATCCCATTTTGGTTCTGGTATGGTTTCTTGTCTTTTGTTTTTTGCAGTGTAATTGCTATTGGCCTTTTTTGGATACATTTGTCTCATAAAAAGCACTATTACACTATGGTGACTGCAGGATAATGTTTAAAGAATAACACTTGGTAAGTAGGTATGAATGTGAATGGAACACAAAATGCACCATAGGCAGGCGTGGACATTTTACAACTTTATTCTTTAAAATATTTCAAAGGTATCTGTCAGAAATGATAGAATATACAATTTGAGCAATTCAGTATTGAAGGCTAGACATAGGACTTAAAAAGCAATCAATTCCCTTAAATAATATATAACAATGGACATGGACAAAAGCTGGCCACACATGTTATAATTTTAATATACGATTAGAAAGACCTCTCAAATACCATACTTCAACAATCTTTCCACTATAAAATTATGTAGACTTGCTGTTTCTTTTGCCACAATAATTATTTAACCACAATAAAAACAGCATACCTATTTATTCCACTGATGCCCAGTAATCAGGTGTAATCACAGAACAGTGATGGCAAACCTATCACGCGTGCCAGGAGGTGGCACTCGGAACCCTCTCTGTGGGCGTGCAAGCTGTCAGCCAGCACAGAGGAAAGAACTGCAGCCTATAGGCTCTCAATGCTCTCAGTTCTCTTCCCCTCTACTGATTGCACAAAGTGCGCCATACCCTCTCCTATTCTATCTTAAAAGAAAGCAGAATGTGTGTTTTCATGTTTCGTGTGTGCATATGAGTTGTGTAATTCAGGTTAAATTGCCATGCCAGCACTTTGAGATAAATGGGTGGGGTTTGGGTTTCAGTTTGGGCACTCGCTCTCTGAAAGGTTCACCATCACTGTCATAGAATCTAAGCAGCCAGTAGAAGAGCCTGTTCTCTGGCTCCAGAATCCTGCACTGGAAAAGTTGGCCTGCCCTTGCTGACCTTCATTTTAGAATGCTAGTTACCTGTCTAGCTTCATCCTGTATACTATTATTAGTAGATTAGAATTGTTCCCATTGAGCCAGTGACTGAGAAATAACTGAAAGCCAACCAACTAGCACAATTAGAAGGCCAACAATGGTAGCCTATGGCCTGCACTTGTAGACTGAATCCCTTCAGATATCAATTATTTGTGCTAAACTGCCCAAATGAATATATAGTTTTGGTTTAAAAAAAGATTTTCTCTATCTGTGCCTTAAAACCTGGAAAAAGATTCTATTCATTCCTCTTGTTGCACTCATATGTTTTGGCAAATATTAAAACAGTACCACTGCTACAGTTTACATAGTGGTAAATAATACATTTCAAAGAGCTCTGTTCTTTCTACTTTTCCCAAACCCTTAAGCAGATGATAATGAATACAAATGAGAAGAAACAGCAGCTAGGTATTTGCATGAAAGGTTAAAACCTCCCAGCCTCCAATTCCCTTTTCAATCATGATTGTCATTCTTCAAACTGTGTAGTCAGTGTTTCCGTGTCACATCTGGAGACCGCATTTGAAAGCAAAGAGCTAATATTTAGGTATTCTTGGGGAAAGAAAATGCAGTCACTATGACAACGTGGTGAATGGTGTGTGCTTAAAAAACGGGGGGATTTTTTTTTTTTTTAATAAATAATCATAAAAAAGCTACTCAAATACAAGCTGTTCACTGTTGGATTGCCTCCTGCCGTCTCAGCTGCCATGGAAATGGTTTTAGATGATGGAAAGGAGACCTGGAGGGACATCTAGTGGAAATTTAGATTAGAATAATGTGTGTCTTAAACAAAAGAATCCACAATTTTAAATAAAGTTTTATTATTATTATTTATTTTTTCTAGAATCGCATTTAGCGAGTTTTTTAAATATTTAAGACTTTCTTAAAAGATTATTAGATTATTTACAAAATACGTTCAGATTTTAAATAAGTGTTAAAAAGTGTAACTTTATTATAAGAACACACAACCATATGATCTAATGACAACGCATTATATATGATAGGTGTGGCAACATTAGTGGTCCTAGGAAAACACACCAGCATATGTTGTGGTGTTCCACATCAGAAAACAAAGTGAATATATGTTTCAGTCTTATTCTGGTGGCTTTTTAAAACTATTTTGATTGATAGGCTGTCTTCGTGAAATGCATAGTAACCTGAGACATAATGTACATTAACACCTTCATCTAACTGATTGCTGGTTGCATGGAATGAACAAGGGAATACTCCTGTTGGGTTATGAGAGCTGCAGACAAGCCTTGGGCTAGAAATACAAATATAGTATAACAGCTAGTTAATACCATGTTATACATCAGTCATTGCCATGCTATTGATCTTTTGGTACATTATTTTAAAACGTGTGGAACTGAATTTAGTCCCTGGTTTATCACATTCATACATACAGATTTTTACCATGCTTTCCTTAACACATACTCTGGGAGTGGTTCACCTATGTGAGCATGATCACCATGATCTCCATGTGAGCATGGTCTCCAAAATGTCAGCTACCAAATGTCAGCTACCAACTAGATGAGACTAGTTCAGTGGTTCCCAAACTGGGGGGGGGGGGGACAAAGGTGTTCCAGGGGCGCACCAACCCTCATTCCTAACCTGTGTTTGAATAGGGAGGGAGGCCTCACAAAGTTCCTAAATAGAAAAGGGGGGCCCTACAAGAAAAGTTTGAGAACCACTGGACTAGGTACATTAAAATGGGTAGAAATGCTTTAATTATTTCATGCTATAGATTTGTTTTTGCCTTTCTTTACATATATACTTGACCATAAGCCAAGGTACCTAATAAAAAAAAAAATGTGCGTGATAATGATGCTAGGCCTCTGTGGTCATGTTATAGAGCCCAAGATCCAGTCAATGGACATCTTGGACTGGTGATCACAATGATGTCTTGTGAAAATTAGTTTCTTTATCTGGACCCATCATATGAATGTTGCTTTTTACTAGTAAACATAAGGGGTCAATGCTATTATTATTTCACAATAACTGGACCATAGACTGCAGGATGGTAATGATGGGAAACACTTTTTAAAAATGTATTCAGTTTGTGTTTTTTTTTTCAGTTTTGGAGACCATTTACTATTCATTGAAAGGTGCACTTGTATAGGGTATACTACTATACAGGGTTTACTACAAAGAAAGAAGCACAAATAGTTTTTGCATAAATCAAGTAAAAAATTCTGAGGTCAAAATGTTAACTTCATTAAAACTACATATGCTAGAGCAATATATCTTTAAAAACAAATCTTCTCACAACCCTTCCCTACATCTCCAGCAATTTTGGTGATCATAGGATGTTCAGGGGCTTTGCAATCAACTCACAAAGTCAGCTTGTTGAACAGATTCAACCATCTCTACTAATGACTACAAACATATACAGGCTTAACTATTCCACTGGCCCAGAGGTGAGTGCCCAAAGTGCTCCCCATTCTCAAACAGGGGTGTCTGTTCTGTCTGGACCTAGTCAGAGCTGAGTAGCATTTAAGCTATTAACATTTAAAATCAAGTTCCACTTAAACCACTCGGATCACAGAGTCATATAAACTTTATTTGCCCAGCTTCATAGCCCAGATTTTTTTCCCACCTGGGAGAGATATAACTTTAATAGTATGTTATGGGTGCCCATAGAGACTTCCCATTAGTTGGACACAGCTGGTACAAAGTCCAGGGAGCTTCTAAGGTGGCACCCATAAGGGATGTTCAAACTAACTCATCTGGCTCTTTTTTAATTACTAGTGGACATCCATATTCTTCACTACAGAATCTAACTTGTACCTCCTTATTTATTATTTACCTATAACTGAGGGTGTGTTTGATGGACAAGTATGTAAACTGTTTAGTAAGTTCATATTGGAACAAAAGTTGCACACGATTACATGATCGGAAGCTGAGGTCCCACCCATAAGCTCACTGTAAAGCCTACTGCATCTGGTTATTGACTTTGGAAATCTCAATTGGAAATATTTTATCATTTATGTTGCAATGTTTTCTAAATGGCATTTACAGATCACTAATTTCCTTTACTTGTTGCTTGATTGTTCTTTTTTATTAAAACTGTTTAAATAAAAATGTGACACAGCAGTTTGGCACATTAACTAGCAGATGCAAGGAAATTTTGCAGCTCAGCGTGTAACCTTGAGTGAAAGAGCAATCAGGCGGATTCAATCAGGCCAAATTCATGGGACGTCTAATCTGAAATGCCATCACTGAGGAAAATTCTTAGCAAAACAGCAGGGTCCACAAAAATCCACTTGGTACTTTGCAGACACTGGGCACATAACAACAGGCTGTTTTGCAGGCAGTCTCAACATCCCTTTGATATAACGGAACAGTAATCATAGAACAAATTGAGCTCCAGTAAAAGAAATAGTTGAATGTGGAGTGCTGCAGGCTGCGGACAAACTTTGAGGACTTCATTATTTTGTGCTAGGCCCAGGGACTGGGAACTTCTAGGTACACTGGAGTAAAAAAACAATTATGCTTTTTTTTTTTTTTTGCATAAACCTATTGAAATAACATATACCCTGCCTATAGTAACCACATAGTATAGTAAGCAGATGAATGGGAAAAAAAAAATAATGAAAGCAATTATTTTATGGGTTTCTCAATTACAAAGAAGAACAAATATGAGGCAAAACATAAATGCTGTATAAGCCGACCCAAATATAAGCAGAGGTACTGAGTTGTATCTACAAAAAAATAATGACTCTAGTATAAGCCGAGGGTGGGAAATGCAAAATCAAATAGTGGAATTTTCTACATGGAAAAAAAATATAGAGAGAAATATAGATAGATAATATAGAGAAAGCACCATTGTCCATAGGAATAAATCAATCAGGCTAATCTTAGTGCGACCCCCTCAATAAAGTTAAGAGAACACAGATTTATTGTTATTACAGGATGGGGTTTCGAGGCATTTCATATGATTCAGTTATGAAAGTAATAAGTCTTTATTAGTATTATTATTATTGGGACCAATACATGTACATGTATTTATATATATATATATATATATATATATATATATATATATATATATATATATATATATATACATATATTCATGTTTGAATCATAAGTAGTGGAGATTTCTAATTGAAATTCTATCTCCAGTAAAAATGAATAATGAATGAATAAATCCACTAGATGGTGCTGCCGTGCCATTTGTTTCAAGCCAATCTTGGGAATTCTGCCGACAGAATATGAATCGATGGGGGCTTTTTTGGAAAAATTTTTGGGGCTGAAAAACTTGGGTTATACTTGAGTATCTATGGTTCTTCACTAGGAGGTGTAAAGGAAATTGTATATACAGTATACGTATATGGGCTTTTGTTAAAATAATCTCCCCTAACTAACATGTTTCACTAGACAGCAAGTTAGACAGCAATTAAAATGAAAACAGAAAAAGAACCCCTGGCAACTTTTTATTGCATGCACTGTTGCTCTTGCATCTCTATTTAATTTTGTAATTTCTGAGACCTGTGAACAGTATGGACAGAAGGAGTCATAGAGTGTTAGTTTGTACAGTAGCTGCTCATAGATTAAACAATCACACCATACAACTATATGGGCTAGTACACTGACTGACTCCCCTTTGTAGTGTGATTGGAAGGAACAAAGTGTGTCAAGTTGTATTGATGTGAACTATGCTTTTTACATATACTGCAATACTGAAAACCCAAAATCAGTTAAGCAAATGAAAAGAATGATACCAGAGATACTTTAATGTCAGTGTACAGTGTGCAGTAAAACGTTATGTCCTTATAGTGCAAAATAAATGCAGTATGACCCAGCTGGTTCTCTAAAACTCAAAGGGTATTTATTATAGTTATACATTAACTTATCAAAACTGATCTATAGGAAAATTAACTTACTATAATTAATGATAAAACGGCTATTCCTCCATCCCTTACCTCTATCTAACCTCGTTCAGTACTATACAATAGCCAAAAATGCCATCACATTTGCAAGATTTATTACCATTGGATTAATCCTATGCAATCATTCAGTCATTAATCTTGACTGGTATAGTGCACATTGACAGATTATGTAAATTCTTGTTTGGTTGCTACAAGTAACTTTTAATTTACAAATTGTTGGTAAATAATTCCCAGGTTTAGGTAGGGTATACAAGCTGTGTACTTTTCTGGGTGGTCTGTACAAATGCTATACTTCATCTATGGTTGTAGCCCCAAGACTCCAGCTTTGAATGTAGCTACAAAATTGCTCTTTGTTACTTTAGCATGCTATATATTCAGCGATTTTCTATAAAATCACTGACCTCATATTGTGTTGGTTATTTTGTTCTGCCCAGACATCTGTGACCCATTGAGGCATGGACTCTGCAATGGAATCTGATACCAATAAATGACTGGCAGATACTTTAGTTGCTGTAAGTTGAGATATTGTTGGACTTGTTTTCCAGCAAATCCCTTGATTGCGCACACCTCCTTAATATCTAGAAGAAACCTTAATTTTTCAAACCAAGCCAATTATTACTTGTCTAGTTCTGATGCTTACATGTGCTTTTGTGGGTACTTTTAGCAGTTGAAAGTGGTCAGTATAGACACTGGCTTGGTACATAGTTTCTTTTTTTTTAAGCCCCTCATACACCTTTAGATCACTCAATACAATTTCCATTAGATCTACCAACAGCTATGTAGCACCGGGTCCTCCCTGATAGGATACATAGTGATTGGAAGGTTTAGAAAGATCCTCATATTACATGGTAGAACAAAAGTTAACAGAAATTGTATGGTAAGATTGTAAGCTGTATGGGGGCCTTTAGGCTTTGTTTTTGTCCTTTCTCTCATACTAAGCATCACATTTTATTAGGGATAGGCACCTTTAGTAGCTCTTCTATAATATCTGACCAGGTGGACTCAAAATGCAAAGCCTTAAGTGTAATATTTTTTCTTACTTCCACCACATTATATTCAGGAGCATTATATTCAGGATCATTCTGGACATTATATTCAGGATCATCTCGATGTGCGCTATTATTATATGACTTCTTCCTGGGAAAAAAAAAGTTCCTCTTAAAAAAAACATTAATCCAATCGACGATTTTAGATTACTTCGATTTAATTTCAGTCGAAATTGTTCAATTATCGTGCTCCCCATGTGGAGAACTTCGATTAAATGACAATCGATGCTCGATTTTTTAAATCGAAGTACAAAATCGAATCGAAGTACAAAATCGAATGTGTGGCTAGCTTTAGAAGCACAGTGGACCAACACCAGCAGATGGTATGGCTCCCAAAATGAATACAGACTGTAGAAACTTCACACTGGACTTCTTGGATTGTCTGCCTCTCCATTCTTCATCCAGACTCTGGGTCTTTGGTTTCCTAAATGAGATGCAAAATTTGCTCCATCAGAGAAGAGGACTTTGGACCACTGAGCAACAGGCAAGTTCTTTTTTTCTTTAGCCCAGGTAAGACGCTTCTGGCGTTGTTTGTTATTCAGGAATGGCTTGACAAGAGGAATATAACATTTGAAGCTCATGTCCAGGATCCGTGTGTGGTGGCCCTTGATGCACGGATTCCAGCCTCAGTCCACTCCTTGTGAAAGTCCACAATACTTGTAAATGGCCTTTTCCTGACAATCCTCACCAGGCTGCTGTCATCCCTGCTTGTGCACCTTTTACTTCCACGCTTTTTCCTTCAACCAACCTTTTATTAATGTGCCTTGGGCTTTAAATACCTTGTTTTGCATGCTATCAGACTATTTCATATATTAGTTTCACCTTTTAGGTTGAATAAGGGAAATACAGGAACTTTTTGACAATTTCTATTTCTTTCGCAATTCACCTGCATTATTGATGTAAAAAGTGTACAGTACTTGATGTATTCCTCTGATAATTCTAGGACACTGTTGTAGTTTAAAGTATATAAGGCCAAAACCAATTTTCTTAGTTGTAGACAGTGGGGAACAGTTAGATCTCCAACTCAAATAGTCTTTCTCTAACTAGTTATATTATTGCAAGATATGCTTTTCTATAAGCGGATATTATGCAGCATTTAATAAATCTTTAGTTGGAAGCTGCCTCTCTCTTATTCACATGTATATTCTTATATTATTACATGTTTTCATACATTTATTCTTATTACAGGGCAGTTAGAATAAATACATACAGCCTACCTTTTGTATACTCGGTTCTGTAAGCAAGATCGGGCAGGGTCATCTTCTCCTCCTGAGTCATAACCTGTACCTGTGTGATATCTTGTGTTGTATCTTGTATCTAGTTTAATGTACAGCGCTGTGTAATATGTTGGCGCTATATAAATAAAAGTAACTAATATTAGCACATGAAAATAATGACCTTGAATTAGTATGTCCCCTAAAATGTAGCAGAACTCAAACACTTTGGTACACAAACCCACCATGACACCACATTCTATAGCGGTCACACGCGATGAGATGACATTGTGCATTATAAAGCTCCTGGGCGTTTAGCCCGAGTTAACTCAGGGTGAGTTTGTTTTGCTAATAAAACTCACCCCAAGCTAACTGCCACTGAAATCATCCACTGATCTTTCGGGGGGGGGGGGGGGGGGGGGGGGGGGGGGGGGGGGGGTCGGCGCCGCCATTGATCTCCATGTAATGGAGGTGGTGTCACTTTTTTACAGCACATCTCTGGTGTTAATGGTGATGCCGGGGATGTGTTTGGGGTCCAAAGGAGGGCAGAAAAGCGCAGATTTTATTGTTATCCGACGTGATTGCCGGTGGCACACTTTTTTAAAAAGTGAACCACCCAGGAGTTTACATAAAAAGGGATATTACAGTATGTATAATATATAACAAGTGTTACAGGGACAGTATGATTTTATGTTTTTATAGGTTTATCAATAATTATTCTGCCTGCTTTCTAAACTGTAATCCTTTTCTTTTTTGTGTAAATGCATTGCTTGGCAGTGAATATAAAAAAAGAAAACAAAAGACAGTTTGGCAGTTGTATTATTTTATTTGCCTTTAATTTGGCACAACTGCAATATACTGTATATGAAGTAATGAACCCATTATCTCTCCAGAAGGGGTGTCTTCCACTGAGTGAGCCAAGTTTTCTGTAGCTTTAGTCACCACAATAGTGTTTAGTAAATAAACTTGAATCTTTGGTTATAACACATATTATGTCAGGTATACCCATTCCCACTCCTCTACAATATTCCAGGGGTTGCAGGCCCTCATTTTAACCTGTATTTGGGAGGGGATAGGGAGGGGGGCTCCATAATGTTCCTAAATAGAAAGGGGGCCTTGCTAGGAAAGTTTGGGAACCACCGGGTTGTCACAATATTAGAGATCTAAATTTTACCAGTATAACATACAAAGCTTTTTTAATATTTACTTGAAACATACCAACAAAGTAGATTTTACATTGTCGGCATAATGGACTTTTGGAACATTCTGCAGTATACTTGTTATTGAATTCTTTATTAAAACTTTGTTGATTTAGGTCAAGTCGTCATATTTATGCAGGTACAAGGTTTTTTCCTACTCTCCTTGCAGCTATAGCTAGTCAACAACAGAAAACCATTATGCTATGTTGTGCTTGAATGTGAAAATATGAATATAAGATGGAAATGGAATGCATATGAAATAGATCAATGTGTGTGATGTAGGCACAGCTCCCTCTAGTGGAACTAAGAAATATGCTTTCAGAAAAAGAAAAACTCTGTTCCCTGAATTCTTTTTGGACCATGTTGGATGTGTTACTGTGCAATTAATTCCAGAACAGAAAGCGAGTTTTAATTCCATGTAGCTATTCTGTGGAAACACCCCCAAGGGCCACATATTTTAAATAATATATTTAGGGATAAAATTATAATTATATATTGTACTGTGGTCATCATGCAGGAAATGCTGAGTGACAGCATTAATCACATTTGATCTACTTAGATGTCAACCAGAACAGTAAAGCTGGGCATAGACAATTAGTCTCAATTTTCTGTACGATTTCTGTGAGATCGACCACCGCCATGACCCAAAATTGCACGTAAAATCAATCAAGCAGGAATCGGACATGTCTGAAAATTTAAGTCGATCAATCAGAATTTGAGTGCTGTGGCATCCAACCAACATTACATCATTTTCGATTTGAAAAGCTGCGAGCTGGAGACTGCACAATCCGTGATTGATTGATTACAGGATTTAATTCAGCCAGGAATCGAAGACAAAACTGTGCAATTGATTCTGTCATTGGAATCGGTTCCGGGATGGAATGGCACAATCGTTTATAAGATTGATTGCAGGGAAATCTAAACATCTATGCCAAGCTAAAGAAGTTTGGATTTAGATCCCACAGAGAGACTGTAGGCAGGAGTCACATCCTATACAATGGTTTTCATCAAGGGTTGAAAAGCAAACATTTTCTTGAACAGAATGTTCCCTCAGCCCTATACTACACAATCCCAGCTATTTTAGTGATGATACCTCACACAGGGGCTTTACAATCAACCCACAAAATCAGCTAGATGAAAAAAAATAATCAAATAAACCTGGACCCTCACGTCACTTGATATAGGTTATATTCACATGGATCTTTGGTAGACATTTAGTTTTTACATCCCAGAAGAGTCAGGTTACAAGAGAACCCATCTTCCAAGAGTCAATTTGAAAAAACATGCAAGTTTAGAATATTCATTTAAAATGGGTTGCTAAAAAAAAAAAATGCAACCACCCAAACCATAATCAGACCCATGCTTGGGGTCTGGTAAGGGTGCCAAGGAACAAGCTTTAAAAGGAGGGATGTGCCCTACCCCCTCAAAGCAATACCAGACCCTGTGGTGGACCTTGATGCCTACGAAATGTGAGCATGCAGACATTTTAAACCGTGCAGGTAGAGTGATGATGATGAATAAAGGGTAAAATTCTTAAAATATTTGTTTAATAATTTTCAGAAACTTTATAACCACCCCACAAATTGGTAAGAGCTCCCTGGGCCCCAATAGGGGGTGGCGATTCCCTGGATCCACAAAGAGCCCCCACCCGCAGACCCTTAACACCACCAGGTATTAATGCAGGGAAGAAAACCCCCAACCTTTTGTTTTGCATTATGGCCGGATTGTTTTTGAGAGAGGGTGAACACAATTGTTCTCCCCCCCCCCCCCCACCTTTCCAAGCTTTGCCAGGCTCAATACATAGAGGGGGCTTGGTATGACATGGGGGGCAAGCTTGTTGTTGGTTTTTCTGAGGAAAAGTAATTATGGACCTGGGAAGGCAGGAAACTATAAATAGACAGAATTTACAGTTTTGGTGTTTCCCATAGGAGCTAGTTCTGTCTCAGGTAGCAGCATGCAAAGGTAGTCCATCGCATTCCATGACCATTTCTTGGAATGTACATTTTGTCTTCATAGTGTAGGTGCGCCATAATAGCAAACAAAAAAAGTTGGGTCTTTCATCTATTTTAAGAGGCCTGTTAAAATTCAGGTTCTTCTACCATTTGTATTAAAATAAAAACATTCTACCACAAATAAATTAAATAAAATGTTTTAGACATCTGCAAATGCTATGCAGATACTATGCAGTTCTGAAGCAAACAGTAGACTGTTGGTATGGGTTATATATAGGAATTGAATTGTGTAGGTAAAAAAAAAAAAAAAAATTATCCTGTTTTCAATGAGATACACAATTTTAAAGAAAGGTCAGTAGGACATGTTTACTGGTTAAACATAATAAAACACTTCGAGAGAAATTCATAAAAGTTTATTGTAAACTTTTATATGAAAAATATTAGAAAGTTACAAAAAATATATGAACAATTTTAAAACAAAGACATACAGAACATAAATAAACATACAAAGAACTACAGACATGAAAACGTTTTTGTTTTTTTTACAAACAGACGAGATGATTTATCTGTACAGAGAATGCACTCTATTTACAAAGAGGAGTAAGGGTCTCTATGAAATGGACTTCTGAGCAGTTATGAGATGTAAATAGAACAGATACAGATACAATTTCTTCCTTGTGGTTCTCAGGTCAGCAGTAAGGTCATTTACTAATGGTATCACTATATTTAACACCAACCGTGACATTCACTGTAATGTCTCCGTGTTAAGAGACATTCTCTTTATTTATTCCGGAACACATTTTTTGCTAATGGGTGAACACATTATTACTATAAGATCAGCAGATGAGTAGCGTTAGTGGTCAGGTTCCCTTCACTTATGCCTGCTGTTCACGTATTTTCAGACTTGTGCTGAAATGTTCATCTGCTTCAAGTCAGAGCAGTCTTGAAGTGCATCAGGCTCAAAGAAAACATTTATAAAAACAAGCACCTTACTTTCAGTCAAGGAGAGCAGAACACAGATCATTACACTTTACATTAGTTACTCCAACAGAGTATTCTCCTCAGACCATTTTAGACCAGAGCTTTGTGTCACACAAGCAAACAAAGCACCAGAACGTTTACTGAGCTGCTGCACATTCACCAGTTCCTCCCACCTATTTATCATTCAGCCTGGCTGAAATCATTTTTTGGGTGATCGGTCAGACATACAGTTATTTCTATGGGAATGATGGCTGATCTGGCTTTGCCAATACCAGGCTGAAGCTTGGGTAACTGTAAGACAACTGTGGAACTCTATGCATTTTACAATTAAACATTTACAAGGCAATTTTACACAGCCAATGGCTGTTGATAGTAAGCAGAGACACCCCCTAGGCAGGTGTAAAATATTCATAATAAATTGTAAAATCAGCAGCCGATTCAAAAGAAAAGTGGGGACAAAAGAACCAACTTGTGATGAGTCAGGAAGAGGAGCTTCTTTAGGCCAATAGAAATGGCATTAGATATTCTTGCCTTATGACCTCACAACATGGTCATCATTACAAGTATTTTTACTTGTGATGGATTCTAAAATGCGTATTTCATGTATATAAGAAGACTTTCTATAGAAACTTCACTAACACTTAGAGTTCTCTTTGGAAGATTCTTATTCTATTTCTTGGTGGCAACTCAGTCTAAAAGAAAAAAATATCCCTCACATCCTTTCACTTCTATATCTCGCAAATGAGACAGATGGGGTTTCATAACTAGAGGATGGTAATACCAATGTCAGGGTTTGGTTTTCCCCATCGCGGCTACAAACCTAGCAAATTAAACCTCAAAAGACATGTCACAGTTTAACACGGGCAAAACCATGTTTGCCCATGGATATTACAGTAGATATATCTAAACAGTGTTAACCATAAAACCAAAGTCACAGTGTAAAGGGCCTACACTACGTGGAGGATTTTAGTCATTTAAAAAAAAACAGGAAATGGAAAATGCCTTTTGTCAATTAAGGACCATTCCTATTTTGTAAAGAGTAAAAGGAATCATAATAATATTTAAAAGTAAAAATAATACTGATGACAAAATACCTTTTGAAGCTCATTACAAATAAACAAAAATCCAAAATGACAGCTCCTAGCTGAGTAATAACTAGAAAAACCTACAATAAAAGAAACTTTTCATTGAATGTAGAAACTGTCTGAACTGCGTGTATATACACCAGACTGTCAGAGGAACTATAATGCATTAAAATGCATAACTTGCTCCACTTCAAATGTGTTGTAGGTTGTGGCTTATAAGTAGTAGGAAAAGAACGAAAAAAAAAAGATCATACAGCAAAGTCTGCTATACACAAGAGTAAATGAAAGAAATCAAAATATAGGAACCAATATACTGTTTGTGTAATGCTACAAATGTATCCATCCTCACTGTTAAAATGGTCTCCTCCAAAATCGCACCAAAAGAACAGATAAAAAAAGAGCCATACTACAAACAGAACTTCCCCCAAGGCAGCAGTTTATAATTCTCATGCGTTTCTCCTACCATGCAGTGGGCAATTATAAGCCAAGAGAAAATCCCTTGGGAAGAGCAAACGTTAAAGAAAGGTACCGAGAAAGGCAAACAGCATTGTTATTTACAAGCCAGCTCATGGGGACAAAGACAGTTCTTGTATTTGTTAAGACTTGTTTGGCCAAGTTACTGAACTTTAATAGCCTATTGAGAAAGAAGGTCTGGAATGGTTTGGTAGGTTCCATGACAAAAGAAAACAGCTGGAAGAAGAGCATCTCACATTAATTCTATCCAGGAGATCAACAGACGTTCAGACACATACTAACCTGTCATTACATTCCCTAAGTTGTAAGATATCTGAACTTAAATAGCTGCCTAAAAATAAGAAGGTCTGACATTGTTTGGTAGGTTCAGTGACCCAGACATGCAGAATAAACCTGACCCATGAATGGGCCAGTGACTTTAAAATATCTTATGGCTTATGTTTTTTGTATTACATCTGCAATATAGGTAACCATTATAGAAAATAAATTATTCCTTTACAGACTGCATTGCATCTAACTTTATAATAATGTATGAACCCCCCTCCATATATCCAATTCATACACTCTGCACTTCGGGATCTACACCCAGGATCCACCAGCTAAGAAACATACCCATAGCGGCACAAGTGGCTGGTCTATTGCATGTTGATGGCCTTCGGAAATGAATTAGAAAAGCCATCCTTAGTTTATTTCTCCAGCAAGATTTAAACAGGTTGTTGGCTGATGAGACCTCATTTACTATTTTATACAGAAACTGCAGCATACAATAACCCAACACAATATTTCTCGATATAAGAAGTGTATACTCGAGATGGGCACTGTAAACATTGTTTTTTAGAATGCACACTGAATTCCACATTGAGGAAGACCAAAAAGAATTTGGCAAAACCGCAATAGGGGAAGTGGGTATTTGTATAGGCAAACAAAGCTGCATGCATATATTATGGGAACACAATGTCTGTCTGTAAATAACTACCAAGGTACCAGCCTCCATGACCCCACAATAGTGTGCGTTACAAACTTCCTAGCAAATTATAAAAAAAAAAAATATACAATGGAAGATTAGGATTATATAGGATTTATATACATCAATAACCATATCTATATGACAGAATTCTAGGTCGATTAATAAATGGTTACAATAGCTTCTAATATCTCTCCTACTTCTGCTTAATTAACACAACATACTTAACCCTCTGGGCATTGTGGCTTGCTTTTTTTTTTTTTTTTTTTTTTTTAAACGCCTGCTGTGATTTTCCACGCTCCCTCCTCCCCTTTTCACATAGCTTTGCACCATCCATGACACTGGGCATGTGCTGGAAAAAAGGGTCACTGCCTCCAAGTGGAGATCCATGGGGTTACCCCCGCTTCTTCAAAGATGCCGAAGAGGTGGACTTGGAAAAGGCAGGTCTGCCAATACTATCCAATCAGGTTTGTCAGGGATAAAGTATTATCTGTATGTGTAGCTAGGGCTCAGGTTGCACAGTAAGCAAATTTACCCCAAGCTACACTCATGGCAAACACTTAGGAGATTAATACTCTCATTGTGAATTATGTAAAGTAAGGATAAATCACACAATGCCTAATAAAACTAGTTTTAAACTTTGTTAATTAATAGTGTGCATTTAACGAAGGTGCAGACATAGAAAACAAAAAAAAAATTGTAATGTTGACTTTTCTTTTGCTACATGTTAAGCTACGCAAAAAGCGAAGGCTTCTTCAAAGCAAATATTAACAAGACACTGCAAAATCCAGCCTGACAATCTGTAAGAAGGACAAGTATACCATTTACTCCCTGTCTAATGGGCCAAAGTGGATCATGGCTGTTTCAGATGGAGCTCGATATCCGTATTAAGGCAATAAGTTGCTTTGGCCCCATTGTCTGAACAAGCAACAGGAAGGACAAGAAGAACTGTGAACTATTGAGGACAACTGCATAGTAGGATTTCCTACTTATAAACCACAATTACCCACCAACACATACAGCTTACATGTTACCTCAGAAGTTACTATCATTCTTGGAACAAGTCACTTTATCAAACAAGCCTACAATTTCCATACACAAACTTTACACAACCACCATACATATTCTTCACATACATAGCTATTTGTAAAAGGTGCCAACTTGCCCAAGCAATTGTTTTGCTCCAAATTGTCTTGGCGTACCAAATAGAGATTCTTAAATCTTCAGTAGAGACCAGACACCCACTTCAAAAGTTCCTTTGCAGAACCTATAAACCTGTAGATCGCACAACAATGTGTGTTGCCAACCCCAGATGAAATTGCAGACCGTTTTTAAGAGAGAAAAAAGCTATGGAAGATTCAGATAACCAGAATCTTAACAAACAGTGTCATCCGGGAGTATGGTCCTTTTAAATCATGCATACAAAGCTGTTACATTGCAGGGGTATTTGGAAGAATCTCATTGTGAAGACACAACAAATGTTACATAGGCAACAGATTCTGGGTGCCAGGAAGTCTAAATTCATTGAATTCTCAATTGTACATAGAAGTGTCCATCCTAGTATATACAGTACATACAAATAATACAGAAACCCACTCAACTCGCACATCACATTAAATCTAAGCAACAAAAAACCGAACTGTATTAAAACTTTAACGTTAAAAGGCTTTAGTATCCAGACAAAAACTTGCTGGTTAAATAGTGGTATTTGGTGTTTAAAATATAAAAAAAAAAAAGTTATAAAAAAAAGGCTCATAAAAAACAAAATGCTACAATAAAACAACCCAAGGATGGGTGCAAGTCTACACAGGATTGGTTATGTCACAGCTTTTTTGTAACAGTTGTCCACAGGATAAAAACAATTGCATATAGAAAAGTATACAAAGCAAGATCTCCTGGAAGATGCAGGGACCTGTTAAATTGATGTTTCTTGTGTAGATGACTGCGCAGGTCTTTTCACTTTGCTGGATCCCTATTAAAACAGAGAAAATGTTCTTTAGTAACAATTCAATGCATGCTTAGCACAGACTTACACAAAAATCTTCTGTAGGTACCACTACCAATATATACATCAAAATATTAGACAAACCGAAAGAATAGGGCAAATATCAGCTTATGACATCAGTAGGAACAAGTCATGAATTTGACCTTCGGTGTGTATAATAGACACAGGGTCCAGCCCACTAGACAGTGTAATGGAAGCATACACTCAGGACAGACAAGACAAGAGGTGGGTGTCTGATGTGCAAGTCGTCCAGCCCCCCCCCCCTGTCCTTTCCCTCTCTATTTGGGATGCGCCACATTGGGATTTCTTTCTTGGATTGGTTCATGGTTTCAGAATATTGTTGGGTTAACAATTAAAAAATCTTAGCCTGATTTGCAATTTGATGTTACAAAAACCGCCTGATGAAGGGTGAAATGCATCAAGAAATACATGTATGTATGCTGTTAAAGTCTGTAAATACACCAAATAATGTATATATCTTGACTGCATTGGATGAGCTCGGTTCATCTCAATTGCTAGGGGGGGTTAAAAATCTAAAACTCTGGACCCCTCATTATTTTAAGACTCATCCTTACTTCCTTGGGCATAGAGTTTACTAGAGCATCACAGGTTGCACTGGAATCCTCTTCCACTGCTTGCTGCCACATACCCTTGTTACCATCTGACCCAGATAAGGTCCTCTTGGTCTCATCGGTTCCAGTAATTCACATTCTAAGTGCTTGTCTCAGTTTGTGAGCTTTCTTGTTCATCAGCCAGAAGGCTTCCTTTTGGGACAACAACCATGCAGACCAAGTTGATGGTCTGTGCAGTAAATGGTCGGAGCATAGGCTGACCCACCCCCATCCCTTCAACCTCTTCAGCAATGTAGATAGCACTCATAAGTCTATTTTCAAATGACAACCTCTGCATATGATGCCAAGTGTGTGCACAACTTCTTTGATTGGCAGGCAAGCCCTGTTCCGAATGGAAACTGTCCTGTTGAACCAGCACATTTTTTTATATCCTTAGAGAATTTGACATTGATAACATCACAGTTAACACAGCTCTATGGGCAGGAAAATGGCTAATTTTCACCTAGGGGTGTAATCACTTTTCTTTCCAGAGGTATAGACATTAAATGATAGGTGTAGATTAATTAGGGGAATAAGGAAGGGGGGGGGGTGGGATGGACAAAATGGATGGATACTAATTGACCATACTGTGTAAATTATGTGGTGGAATTATATAAGGTTTTGGCGTTTCTTGATTCTTATTCTATGTGCATGCTGACTAGCATGATTGGAGGGAGGGGATGTAGCGGGAGATGATTTTCAAGCACAAGACCTCTCTCTGTATGCTCCCTAACCTGCTTGCATGCTGTCTCTGCCTCCGTTGCCAGTCAGCACACAACCATCTATCTCTGTTGGTATTGGCAGAAAAGGAAAGGTGACACCACAACTAGTCGAGACGACTGACTTTAGTGACCAATGACTTGGCTTTACAAAATCATTTTTCTATTTATATTAGGTTATTAATTATGGACTTCTAAGGCCACTGAAAATGGACTCCACTCTACAGAGTGAAACATATCTCAAGAGAACCATGGTTTGGCTGAAAAAGACAAACCTCTTTCCGGAGTATTTTTTCATGGAAGTCATCTGAAAGTTTTAATTTTGCTCGGGTGAAGTACATCACAGGGGAATCTTGGCATACCTGTAGTGAAGAAAACAAAACCATTGCATAGCTTAATATTTCCATTATAGTTCATCCAAAACCAGAGTAACTTTGTCTTTATGATGTGATTATGCCAATCTATTCCTATTTATTCTACTTGAAATGGACAGACAGGAAGGTTAGGTAGACACAGTAATGTAGGGCCTGTTTGCTCATGAGACAATAGAACTCATGTTTTTCAGGATGCATGTAAGGAGGAACTGTGTTGGAAGATTGGCCACTGCATTGAAAACTACAGCTTTAAGTATCTAAATGCAGAAAAATGTAATTGACTCTTAACATTCAAAATAATTATTTTGACCATATTGATAAATATGGCCGAAGTGAAAGCTAAAGTACAAGAGGAGTTTCCATGTCTCCGTCCAGATTTTTTGAATAAGGGAGTATGCCCTATTAATTAGCATAACAAAGATAAGTAAAAGCAGCGCCTGAAGAGCATCGGGCGCCAGTTTTGCGAGTCTTGCAGACACGTCCTTCCATCTTCAATGGACAGGTCTCTGGCGACATACTTCGGTTTGGTAATCAGAAAAGTCATTTTCAAAAGCTTTACACGGCTTGTTGTCCTCTATGGAAAGGGGAGGACAAGTGAGTGGCACCTCGCAATGTCCTCCCCCATAGCATTCAACAGGTGTCAGACAAGGACAAGGTGGTTGAAGGATGCATGCTTGATGGCTCTATCAAAGCCCAAAATGTGTAAGGCTTAAGGCTCCCATACACGCCCCGATTTTCCGTCCGATCGATTAAAAACAATAGATGCTCTCCAATATGAGGATCTTTGATCGATCGGACTGTATTTGATTATACCCCCAAATAAAGCAACCAATTATTGTCCGATTTTGCCTACTTCGATCGAACATTTTCCATCGGCCGATTTTATGTTTGGAAGTGGAAGGGTTATGGCCGGGATCAGCAGCTTGAGGCACACAATTGTACCCCCCGAATGGGAGTTTTGGCCAGGGCCAGGTATCTGTGGGTGTCTGTTCTGGGGGTGGGGGCTTATTTAAAATTTTTGTGAAAACAATCTGGGGGTGCCTTTGATGGGGATGGCTAATCATAGGGGAAACAGGGTCTCAACTTGAATCACATTCACATGAATAAAAAAAAAAAAGAGAAATACAGGAGAATGTTAAAACATATATACATCCTAGCACAACCTGGCAGATGATTCTACACACACCACAATGTTTGAAACAGGAAGTAAAAGTATGATTATTAGTTAGATCGGACCTAAATTGGTTCGGTCATAAGAAATAGTAGCCGATTGAATACAATTTAGATTCGATTGAGAAAAATTTTCCAACATGTTCGATCACAGTCCGACCGATTATTCCCAAAACTTCGATCGAAGTTACTCGGTCGAACCATGGGCATTGACCGATTTTTGGAAGACCGATGCAAAAACAAATCTATTGTTTTTAAATGATCGGACGGAAAATCGGAGCGTGTATGGGGGGGCTTTAGTGTCCACTGCGTCCATGTGCCTGGAAGCATCGAACGGGATCGAGGATGCAGAAGTGCTAAGCCTCGATTATCCATTTATCGACCCGTGTATGGGGAGCTTTAGTAATGTGTATTCCAGTGTATAAAAAGACTGCAGATTGAGGACTAAAACTACCCACTTGTAATGAGCATGCAACTTAGTGAAAGCAAGTATCCTAATATGGGTGGGGGGCAGCATTGGTTTTTATTGGATATCTAAAATTATTTTTGAGCACCTTTCTCAAACTTAGGATTAGAAAAAAAAGGTGCAAGAAAATATTCAATGTTTTTTTATAACGATTGCAAAGGAGCCAATCTAACTGTGCAGCTGCAGTGTTCTTTGGGTAACAAAAGTCAGTGAATTAATTTAACCAGAGGGTCAGACCAAAAAAGGTCTAATGGTGTATTCTAGTGAAAATTACATATTTTACGACCCCCCCAAGCAAATAACCATTGTAGTGCTATGAGGGACCCACGGCAAGGGTTTTCTTTTTAAAAAACTAAAATTTCCTTTTTACAGGCAGCTAAGTGGCAAGGTCTGTCTGATATGGTATACTGTCAAAATCATGCTCATTAAAAATAAGCATCCCTGTTTCACAGACTCCCTTTACAATTAAATCAGCCAGTATAGCAGAACAAAACAAAGGCTCACTTTAGCAAATAGAAATCTGAGGAATCCCCAGAAATCTCTACCTTGTTAAAATCTCAAGGATTTCTAGAAAAAGCAACAAACTAATTACACAAACAGGAAATTAGATTCTAGCATCATTGTACAAAATATGCACAATTCCCCTAGTGTTGCCATGGCTGCAAGAATGTGGATGGTTCATTTTTTTTGACAATTGGAAAAAAAAAAAATTGCCACAGATTAATGAAAAGGTAGGTTTAATATAACTTCTGGGAAACCGGGTTCATGGTAGTTACATATATAAACTTGTTGACATTTCCTGGTTGAAGGAATCAAATACTTTTGTTAATATACTAAATGGATTTTGCAAACAATGTGCAACATACATCAATTACAAACATATTAAAACTTTTCTCTAACTCCCTAGAAACTGCTCATAAGATAAATAACCTGAAATTGTAAGCAAGGCCATTAATTAATTATTCTGTTGTACAAAGGTTTAGAAGGTCATATCTGGCAGGTATAGAAGTGAAGAGGAGAAATCTTCAATCCTCAAACTTTATGCCAGCGTGGGCCTGGTGAATGAGAAGTCTGTAAATAAAATTTCGGTCCAAGTGGAAAATTTTACTTCATATATTCTTTGGTGTGTTCAATTTTTTTTTTCCTTGTCGAGAAAGAGCTCATTAAAAAGATCATATATACAGTACAGAGTCTAGATGGTCTACATGACACACAAAAAATAGCAGGTATAGACGTTTTATACCATGTAGTAAATGTGGTTGGTTTCTTTAGATGATGTAGATTTGACTGTTTATTAGGTTTTAGTTTATTACAGTACAATAATTCATATAGGCACATGTACCATGCCTTGCTACCAGGAGTCCTCTGTATTAAAGATCGTCCTGATTGCTTATCTTGGACACTCTAAATGGACTTGTATTCTGCCGTATGTCACTTATGTGCTTGTTCTTTATCATTTCCATGTGTATTGCTGTATACTGTACTTGGTAAATAATTGGTTGATTATTTATATGATGCATTTTTTCAAGTGTAATTGGGGTACATGGCATTCACTTTTATATGCAGTGGAGGACTGTTCATCCTTTAGAACAGTGGTTCCCAAACTGGGGGGCGGGTCCTCATTCTGAACCTGTGTTTGAATGGGAACGGGGGGGGGGGCTTAAAAATGTTCCTAAGTAGAAGAGGGGGCACTGCATGAAAGTTTGGGAGTCACTGCTTTATAACAATATTACCCATTGGCATAAATGTTGTAACATATTAAAACCTTTATTATAAAGGTTATTAACATTGTATAATTTTGGGGCACTTTGTTCCAGGGTTTGTGAGAAAAACAAAATACATAAACTGCTTACATATTTCAGATTTTCCTTGATTTCAGATCCATGTGAAGATAAAGGTGGAGATATTGTCCTGCTCTTCTTTTCAGAAGCCACCTGTCCACCTAATACTCTGCGCTGTTCAGATTGACAAATTCAGACAAGAAGCTTTACTTAGAGGAGAAGGATATTTAATTTTGCATTATTAAAAGATAATCATTTCACAAAGTAAGAAAGGACCAAGTGGCGTGGATGCTGTTGCCTTTACTTGAATCAATACCGATAATTCAGCATTATCTCAGATTTTGTAGATTACCAGTGCTCACATTTAGAGGTCCAAAGACACTATTGGAATACATCCATTATAAATTAGGTATTCTATACAATGGTAAAGAACAAAAAACAAGGGCGCTCTGTTTTCCTTATGAAAATGAGGCTACATAGACATTTTATATGTAGAATTTCCAATGAAGTGTTACATTGCAGCTTCACAGTGCTGTTCTCTAAAATGCACAGAGACAATTTGAGTGGTGCTAAGGCTAGATTTCCACAGCGTTGTTTGATCTGTCCAGACCCCCTACACCAGTGGTAGGCAAACTTATTTGTCAAAAGAGCCAAAATCGTAACGGTGTAGCGCTTGAAATACATGTTGAGAGCCGGAGGGGGTTTGTGCTGTCCAAATTAAAAAATTACGTCTTCTTTCCCTAAAAACATTCTCTAAAATTAATCTAAACTTAATAAGTCTTAGTTAAGCCTAAAACTTTATATCATACTTAAATATTTTTTTTGAAATGTATTACAATGTACTGTGAGGACAATGACTGACAACCCCTGTGAACAATGGTTTTGCATCTCCTTGGAAAGTTTGGGCAAGTCAGGTTTGCATTTTGTTATTTTGTTACCTTTAAAGGGGGCTTTATGACTAAAAGAGCCCCTTCCTTGATGGTAGACCCAGAGCCCCAGTTATTTATAGCCACAAAGCCCTCTCCATAGGTAGACAGAGCGCCCCCCCCCCCCTTGAAAGGTAGCCCAAAAGCCCCCTGTAGGTAGCCATAGAGCCCCTCCCTTAATGGTAGACAAAGAGCCTCTGCTTATTTGTAGCCACAAAGCCCCCTCCATATAGGTAGCCAGACCCACCCCCCTTGTAGGTAGCCAAAAAGCCCCCTGTAGGTAGCCATAGATCCCCTCCCTTCATGATAAACAGAAAGCCCCCACTTATTAGTAGCCACATAGCTCCCCCTTATAGGTAATCACAAAGCCCCCCTTATAGGCATATTAAGGGGTTGCTGGTAATGGTGCGGGGTTCTGCTGTTGGGAGTGGGGTGGGCAAACATGAATAAAAAAATAATACAGAACAGGTAGCAGGAAGGACAAGTCCCTACACCACTGAGCCGGACTGAAGGGGCTAAAGAGCAACATGTGGCTCCCGAGCCACACTTTGCCTATCCCTGCACTACACTAAGCGCAGTGCTTGGCGGGAGGTCCCGACGGATCACATACACCATATCTGCTAGGCAGATGCTCTGTTCTCACGGTGCTGAGCCCATGTTTAAACAGAGCATCTGCCGTGCAGGTACAGTGTACGTGATCCTTTGGACAAGGACTGCGTGTAATGTAGGGGGTCCCGACGGATCACAAAATGAAGGGGAAACATGCCATCGAAGGAGCACAGGTAAGCCTGAAATCTAGAGACCATTCAGGTTCAGAAAATGTAAATGTCTTGCGTATAGTCTAGGCACAGCTTAACTATTCATTTGCATTTTGTTTGGCCAGACAGATGCTGTGTTTACAACAGATACAGGAAAATTTTACCTTAATCATTCCACTAAATGAACGCGAGCGAGTGTGTCTATTCCCCACAGTGACATCTGGTGTTGCTGGGTTATTTTTATTAAACTGAAAAAAAAAAAATATAATCTTGAAATATATTTTTTACATTTATATAAAAATGTTTTTAAAAGTCGGTTATGAGGGGATTAATACATAAACATATGCACCATTTCAGTTATTTCTTAAGGCTGTATGCTGTAGTCCGTATTACTTCCACAACAAAAATAAAGCTTGACCAGGAGGGGGCAGTATAGGAACATAAACATAGAATGAGGAAATTACATCAACTGTATCCTCCCTGTACCTAGATATGCTTCCATGATCAATTTAGAGCTATCGGTTTCCGTTTAAATGTTTGCTACCAAAAGGTCATTGATTATATATACATGTGACATGCATATATAAAACACGCACTGTTATTTATCAGTCTAAAACAACTAAAGCGCAGATTTGTTAAATGTGGAAGAAATAAGTACACCGCTACATCTAGGACCAGATCAATGACATTCAAGTCAGGTGTCTTCAATAAGATTCTTAAGGAAGTATGATGAAACTCATCTTTTTTAAATCTCAGATATCAAAGGTCTAGTGTTTTCTTTGATACCAGTGTTTCATCATGGCAAGATTAAAATAACTTTCTAATGTTCTCTTAAAAAGGGAATAGCCATATGTAAGGCTAAAAATGGTTTTAAAATACACATGATATACATACAACCAGGAAACCAGTCAGTAAGTGGACTACAAGGTTAACCTACATTGGTCTGACAGCACCGGTTAGAATAGTCTGATGCTTTATAATGAGAATCACTATGGAACATCCTACCTGGCGAAGGAGCTTTTTCTTCTTAGCAGAATCTGGCATGTTATGTACATGCTGAAAGAGCTCACGAAGAGCCTGCTCAGTACGCTGCTGCGTCAGCTCCTGCTGAGATGCTGAGGAAGAGGGTGATGAAGCCAATCTACTCCTCTTCTGAGCTTTTGCGAATGGAAACTCCAGCGAACTTTTTGAGGACAGCAAGTCCAGATCATCCTAACAAAGCCAGAAAAAAAGTTTTGCAGTATTATTCAGAGAACACAAAAATCTGTGTGGAGAATTAATGTACATTTTTTTTGTAAATCATGAGCTAGTCTGCATTCACATGTGCATTCAGGCACCTTCACAGTGTTTCAAAACGTCCCCATGGTATGCATATAAAAGGTAGGCACCTAACTTAGTCTTACCTGCTTCAGTGCTTCTTGGGTGTCCGAATGAATGCCCCTGTGTGATTAACAACCCAACCTCTGGTCTCCACACGTTAATATAAGAGTGGATGTCTATCTTTTTTTTTTATAAACAGATTATAAACTATCTATCTATATCTATCTATAGATATATATATCTATCTATAGATATATATATCTATCTATAGATATATATAGATATAGATATATATAGATATAGATATATATAGATAAATGATAAAATAAAAAAAACTGGTGAAGAAATGCAGAATTGTCACTCATAATGGGCTAGCAAAATTTTAACTAACAGTTTGGTCATGGACTACAACTTCAGATCTTCATTTGCATAGGTCTATTTAAAAAAAAAAGAGTCTCTAACATAGCTGTGACATTTGTAGAGATAGAAAGAAGGATCCCCCTTGGGACTTTGATTGGAACAGTGAGGGCTGGTTTAGACACGGTAGGGTTAAAGTAAAAGAATGTTTATTGGAATAATCGATTAAGATTGTGTAGTATGTTGACTACACAAGTATAAAAACAGGTGTTCAAGAATGTATTGACAAATCTACCATGTAAATGGAATATATCACATGTACAGATAAATTGCACAATGTCCTTGGCAACAATCGCATATATAAAAATCACAGATAAAAGACAGATTGTAAAAAATGCGGACGATAGAGGTAGGTGATTATAGGTGCACATGGGGCAACATGTTTCGCTGTGAAAGCTTCATCAGGCCGATGCACCTAGGGGTATATGTGGAATCGCTTAGTGTTTGAATTGAGGCTTCTCCTGTTATATATGGAGAAGGTTAGGTCTGGTTGAGGGGGCAGGTGACTAATGGTTCACCTCTACAGGAGACAGGATCCGTTCGGGGTACGTTGGGTATAGCCCATATAGTGCTCCCCTGATGGTAATGGGGGCTGTGGTGTGTGGTCCCTAGGAAATCTCCACTGAGTACTCACACATTGGAACAGCACACAACCTCAAGCTCTCCCCTGCACAGCTCCCCCGCTCTCGACACCCTCCAAACCAATCAGAGAGGAGGAGACACGGACACCACTCACCTAATCGCGCGCCTTCCTTCAGCCCGGTCAGGCAGGCTCGGCAGCTGTGACATTTGAGATAGATTGTATTGATCATCTCAAAGTGTAGACAACATACAATACCTTCAAGTAATACGCTCTCCAAGATTTTAGGAAATTGTATATGCCTTTAAATGTACACTTCATAGGATACAGAGAACCTTAAATTGATTTGAAATATTTTGTTTTGTTCTTTACCTTTGATGATGGTGTTTTGCTTCCACCGACATATACTCTGGCATATTCTCGTATGTATGGAGGAGCCTAAAAGCACACATTACAATATTCAGAGAATTGTTCTTTCAGATCCTCCAGAGCAGATTTAAAAACATCTTTCATGTTCATTCATTCTCACATGTTCCAATATACAATTAGCTTGCATTAGGCAATTCTATGCACAATTTCAATGTGGGCAAAACAGCTGCTGCATTACTATTCAACAAAGTATAATTAACATAAAATCATTTTAACTGATTACAAGGATAAAATATTCCTTCCATATTCCTCACCACTCAACCTTAAACATCCCTTTTCCTTACCAAATGCTGCAGTCATGTAACACTCCAGCACAGGGCCCGTCTCCTCTATTTATAGGAAGCTTGGGGGAGATTTTTAAAAAATCATCTGTTTTAGCTAGTTAATGTACTGGGTGCTTCATAAAGTAGGTATTGATTACCCCCAAAAGACCATGGAAGCATATGAATGTTTTTTTTTCTAAACAATGGTTTTCCTAGTTTACAGTGACCTGGACCATATGTGGCCATAATCAGATTGTTGTTTAACAATTTCTGCAACTGCTAAAACAGAAATGGAGGCACTGATCAACACAGGAAAGGACAAGACAGGAAACTACAAGAAATCATCATTTTGACTGAGCAATAACTTACATACCATATATATACACTCACACCTACAATGACAATCATTTCACAGCGGACAAGAGGTTTACAGCAGCCTAAAGGTGCAATGCATGATCCAAACTCAATATTTTCCGTTTTTTTACATTACATTATCAATATGTTCTGCTTTTATTCACTATTTAGTTAAGCTACATTTACATGAACAGCACCAATCAAACAACCTTGACCATCCCCATCAGTTACTACCAGAATGGTTGGGACAAAAAAAAAATATATATATTTTTTTTTTTTTTACATACTCAGAAAAATAAAATAAGATCATAAGAAGCAGGGAAGCATGTGCATAGTGCATTTTTGTGCTCAGAAATCCATCCATGTAAAAAGCACCATATACATACTAGGGATAAATTATTTTGTGAAGTCATGGCCAAGTTAACCATCATCATCACATGAACATTAGCCCCCTTCCCTCCCCACAGAATGGACACAGGTCAGTGCCTGCAGAGAGACTAGTCAATTCTTCTCAGGAATGGTCGGCTCCAAAAATCAACAAGTCGGCTAATACGCACAAGACACCCTTTTTAAGACAGATAAATAGTTGCATTTACCTTGAATAGCTTTTGAGAATGTTTTATCATAAACGTCACTCCATTAGTTAGCTTTATTATATGTTCTTGCAAATCATTGGCTGTGACCTGAAACACAAACAGAAGCATCAACATCAGATCCTAATAGAGACACTTCAGCAGATACTATTAAAAACATAATGTGCCATTTAAGTTACATGGGCAGTTCTGAATAAATGAGGTTCCAACTTTATTATTAGGAAGCCATAACAAAGCTGGCTCACCAATTTAGATGCATCATGAGGGATTAACCCTAGAAGAACAAAAATGTACCTAATTTGTATCTGAAAATATACTAAATGACTTCTTGCAGAATTAAGTGGTAATTGTTTGTCCTGTTCTAGAAGTCTGAAGAGGCACTTAAGGTTTTATTTGTAATCTGCATTTCAAAAGAGGTCTGTCTAGAACTACCGGCAACTAAGACCGTCACCTCCCATGAACTGTATTATTTAGAGAACTCGCATGTTAGAGACACATATGGCTTTCAGGACACAAGAACACAGTACAAACCGAAAAGAAAATGTTCAAAAGCATGAATGGTCTTTTGGGAACTAGGAAGAGTTCATATTTTATGTCACAAGATATTTAACACTACATAAGAATAATGCAAAACTATACAAGTTCAAAAGGGTAAAAAGTGTGCGTCTTACAGCCCGGAAAATATGTGAAAAGAGACCATATACCACAAAGGTTAATGGATAACTGGACTTTAAAAAAACACACCACAGTTAACCTACATTCTTTGACCCATGTTAACCCATCATCTTCATCCAAAGACTTAGGCCATGTCCTCAGCGCATGCAGGAACATTTGCCGGGAGGATTCCCCATGGCTTGCGGGCAATTATTGGCAGGAGCATGCCCTATTGATTCAGCAGAAGACTAAAAAACAGCGCCTGAACAGCATCGACTGCTGTTTTTCTTTCAGACACCTCCATTGATCCTAAATGGAGGTGTCTCCAGCAGCACCGCATGGTGATGCTATGTAGACATGACTGCCCACAGTTCTGTTTTGAAGCGACGCTCAGAATACGCAGAATGGACACTGTCCCCATTCTGTCTTTTTGGACACAAGCCCTTAGAGGGGCTCATGGCAGTTGCTTGTATTCTGTTTGTATTCAGTGGCATCTAACAAAGGAAATTAGTTGTACAGCAGACATTAAAGAATATATATTTCTAAGCTTAGCTTTACTTGCGGTCCTCTCTAAAGTTAAGTTGCCATAATTTTCAAACTCTAAAACCCTTCTACCAAAGAAAGCCATTACCTGTTCTGTAAATGTTTTAGGACAACAGTCAGGTCAGGAAATTTGTTAGGGCCATTTCCACAAACTTTAGAAAAACAAATCTGCTGTAAGTGCTCATGTCGAGGGGGCTTCAAATAAAGGACTTGCACTTTCGTTAGCTTTTTCTTATGTCTTGAAATAATTTAGACTCCTTGCAGAAGCAATAAGATCATCACACACAATACTCAGTGTGTGACAAAGGAGTGCATTTAAGCCTTACAGTGGGGTGGGGGAAAGTACATCCTCATAAAGCTATACATTTCCCCCTGTCGTAAATGTAGCAAAATACATACAGGGTATTATGAAATACTCATCTAAACATTATAGTTTTACTAATCATTCGAGGATCATTGTTTGTGTATTCTGAGTAAATAAACAGCATTAATCTATGCCTTACTTTCATGTACAAGAGTGCTTTTAGTTGCTACTTAGCAACCTCTTTGAATGCTCTCATTAGTCTATAATGAATTGGTATTCATTCCAAACACAGGACAGTTACTACGTTATGTGCTTATTCATTCGACCTTTATTTTACTCGACAACGTTAATCCACAAAGAAGGAAAAACACATTAAAGCTACGCTTTGTGGATTAAAACTATTCAAAAATTACTGGTTTCCAGAAATGTGGCTGTACGACAGTCTGGTACAATCCTTTATTTGGAGAATGTACATTCATGTATACGTGCTCACATTACTGCAATGTATTTCAGGAACAGATTTACACTTGAAGACGTGCTTCATTATCTACCAAAGCTTGTAAGTGTATGTGATGCATTATACTTGACAGCAATTTGTACAGTCTCCAGGAAGACAGACATTCCTCGTACTACGCTAAGTAAATTAGAATTTAGACAGCCAAGGTTTGGAAACTCTCTTCCTCTTCAAATAAATCTAAATTTTCTGGCATGAAAACTGGCCAATATCTATTACAACAGCAGCTTGTGTGGTGAGACATTCATCCCACTTTACTGGCTTGTGTAGGATCACTTACGTTCTTGGGCCATACGATATGTGGAGCAAACATCAAAGCCAGGTTGTGGGCGGACATCTTGTTACGGTCTTGTTTCTTTGCAGTTTGGTAGAGCAGATCTAAAAGCAGCTTGAGAAGGTTCCTATTGGGGGATGGAAGCAACAGGAATAGGAGCTGCAGAGCCTCAATTTGTTTTTCTTTATCAGGAACCCCTGTCCGGTTACCCTTGTCATCAAAGAGCATTAAGTCTGTAAAGAATTAAAGAGACTGTCACTTTTTCACCTATTTAGTTTCCATAAACCTATATTAAATATGTGGTATGTAAAAATGTATAACAATCATACACTATTAAAATAATTTTCTATATTGTTAATATATAAGTTTGGATAGCATAACAGTTTGGAGAGCTTTAACTGTACTGTATTACCCTAAAGCAGAACTCATGCCTTACCTTTTGTTTTTCACCGTTTAATAGGCTCGTTCCCATTACTAAAATGGTTTACTGTGATGTAACTGCACACCATGACCTCACAGGGTGAATTTGCATATAACATATTGCTCATGTTCTTGTTTGGAGATATTCATATCAGTAAGCCCTTCCTTCCAAACCCAATTGTCCCTTTCACTGTTCCATCCATTCATTAAATTCCAGTCCTTTCAATTATATATGCTCACATGAATCAGAACCATGAATATTGAATGTTTACCTGGATTACCACCATGCACCGCTGGATAAGGATGAAACTTGAGCAGAAACCTACCCAAATAATGACCTAAATGCTGCCAATGCTAGCTTGTACCTCTCAATACAGTACAAAAGGAGTAACCATCGGCCTCCTCTGTACCTCCACCTAACTAGAGCAAAAGAATTGCAATTCGAAAACAATCAGATCTAATGAAAATAAAACAAAACTATTAAAATTTTAACTTACCTTTGCACCAAAATCCTTAAACAATATACTTACTGGCTCTCTTCTCATCTTTCAGGGGTTAATGGCTGCAGTAACTAGTACGGCCACTGGAGCAACCAGTCATAACGGTTTTCTATAGCAAAAAGAAAGCTCCCGATCGGCTCTGTATTAAAATACACACACACATTTTTCCTATAGAAAACCATTATATGTTGTACCCCAGTGGCTCAGGATATTGCACCTAAATTAACCCCCAGAAGCCTGCCAGATTCAGATAAAATCTCTCATATGATCTCAGGGAACAGCAGGCAAGTATATTTTTTAGGAGCTCTATGCCACCATTGTATCAGCTCCAAGGCGAGGGAAACTTTAATTTTATACATGTACTGTATATTTTTTAGATTTTGAGTTTAAATCCACTTACAAAAAAAACAAACCCAAAAACCTGCACCTAGCCTACACAGTCTTAATGGAGCCTGCTAATGCTTAAGGGAGTGCACGTCATTGTGGGAGTTTGTATTCATTTTAAGATCTATGATATCACTGTCGATCAATTGTAGAACTAGGAATAGCGAGTCAGTAGCTGAGGACTACATCTGCAGTGCTATTTACAAGACGCCACCTTTTACACATACAATGCCACTTTAGTTTTTACTAATGAATTTTGATACAACCAACACAGCTGAGGTAAGTGTATAAATCCATCTAAGCTTAATTTAAGTGTTCATGTTCCCACTAACCTCCCTAGCGCTCTTGCAAGGTCCAGATTTCTGTACCAAAAGCGCTGTGTTGTAGACCTGTAACTTCCAAAAATCTGTCCGTATGCGGGTCTAATAGACATCCTGACTATAATAATGTTTGAAACACACAATTATAAAAAAAAGTACATTTAAAAAAAATAAAAATGTATCATTTGGATGCTTACATCTCTTGAATACTTATTTGGTGAAAGATTTCAAAACAGTATTTATGTTTGTTTATAATAAAATTTTTATTACAATTGGAAATGTGTTTTGTTTTACTTTGAATTGTATTGGATACAGTTATCACTGTATCTAATACAATGGCATTTGGAACCCTCTGAAAGTATTAACTTCAAAGATCACATCTGGAAATGACAATGGGGGGGTAGTATTTCAGGTGTGCTCTTTGAAGATATCCATATGAATGTCCCGCGCCACCCGGCGCGGGGAGCAGGACATTCATATGCAAATTAGGCTGGGAGAGAGGTGACATGCCGGCAAGCTTCAGATCCCGGACAGCACAGAGCAGAGAGTATGTGCTGCTGCTGTCGGGAGATCTGAGCTAAGCTGGACGGCTCCATCTCGTCAACTGCAATACTGCATAAGCAAGTGCAGGACGAGATAGTGCCGTCAGAAGCGCTAGGGAGGTTAAAGAGGAAAAACTGTTTTTCTACAGAACGCGCCACCATGTCCATATGCATACAGGGAAGACAGTCTACTTGAACCTCTACCAGGGAGATGGAGCAAGTTCAATATTGTGCAATCCTCTACTTCTCAAAGAATTTAATGCAATTTCTTGTAGTCTGCAGAACTTTCATCTTAAACTAGAAAGAAATGTTTTGGTATATACTGTATTGTTTACTCCAAACATAAAATGGGGAAAAAATGAAGATGTAGCTTTTATAGTACATTAAAAGGCAAAAGATAACAAGTGTACTTTTGACATTCAGACAAATTATAGACCAGCTCTGTGCTGTAGCTTCCTTTATGCTTTTAGACGGAACAGAAATAAAACAGATCAAAATGTGAGGCAGGAAGGTGCCCACACACACACAAAAACTATAATTGAACATAAATTGTTAGGGTGCAGAGCTGGTGAAAGCAATAGATTCTTGGGGTGAAGTACAGGAAAAGCATTATAGTTTTATCTTTCAGGAAGCATTATTAAATGTATCTAACCCCCAAAACAAAGCTTAATAGTCATTAGATGAAGTAGTTACATTACTTTTCTTTATCATTATTTTCATCAATTATACCAGTAACACACTGCCACAATGGAAACATTCACACACCCTTCTGTATCAAGGCTACAGAGATCAGAAAGGACTCCAAAATTAGGTCATAGTCAACAACAGGCCAGCATGGCTCCTAGGTCCTTCAAGAACAATTGTTAGGTACATGGTTAATGTTATTACAATTATACAAACATGCCTCACCAATAATCACAAATCTATACACTATGCACAAAACTACATATAATTAAAATTATGGTATATACATTATCCAGCAACTAACCAACAACCTTAAAGCTGCCATTTAATGATGAGCACAATCCAGACGTAGTGTTTTTAAATGGTATTTGAGGTAATCCTTACAATTTAAGCTGGCCATACACAGTTTTAGCGTTAACAATCAAAGTTTATATTGATCAAACCTAAATTGTTGGTTCCATTGAAAACCAAAAAATTTTAGAATTTTTTTTTTGGGTCGAGTCAAATGTATTCCATGAACACATTAACATGACTCTTTCCTGTGTTTTGATTGAAACTAAAATCGTACGATTGGTGTGTGGCACTACTCTGGTTTCAAATATGATCGAAGTTAAAAAGATCAAGACCTTAAATCAAATTGAAGATCGATTGTGCTGTACAACCGTGTATGGCCAGCTTAAAGCGGTTGTAAACTAAAAAAAAAATCCCCCACATACATTACATGGACATTTTACAAAAAAAAAAAAAAAAAAGGTACTTACAATCTTCACTTCC
>CM070037.1:63349016-63372570 GCA_036250615.1 Ptychadena robeensis | reverse complement strand
CAAGGTGGGCTCCCTTATAGTTGCAGCCGACCAACCTTTATGTGCTCGGCGGGAGCGAGCTGCAACTATGGCCGGGAATCGGCCTGTCTATGGGGGGCTTAACCAGCTTATTTCTATTTATTAATACACCTTAAGCTAGCCATACACGTCTAGATTTTCTGTTCAATCAACTAAAAAAGATCAATTTTTTGGGGTCAGGGAAATCTGTGATTGATTGTATGTTTGTTAACTGTAGTAACAGATATTTGATCAACTTTCTGTAGATAGACTGAAAGTGTAATGCATTTCAATACAACCAATTTAAATTTACCAACATGTCCAATCCTTTTTCAATCAATTTTTTTCCCAATTTTAATTGGTTTAGGTTGATCTAACCATGTGGGCTGCCATAGATTTTCAACCAATCAACCAAAAAAATTGATTGGATTGAGTTGATTGGATGAAAAATCTAGTCGTGTATGGGGGGCTTTACAGTCTTAAAATACAATTTCTGTACAATCCACTTTTCTTCTGCCAAAACCATGTAGTATGACCACCTTTCTAAACCTTCCAATCACTTTTCTATCAGGGAGGGCGCTCTACTACATAGGTGTTGGTAGATCTAATGGAAATTGTATGGAGGAGTGATCTTAAAGCCTCCCATACACCTTTAGATTCCTCCATACAATTTCCATCAGATCTACCAACAACTATGCGGTATAGTGACCTCCCTGATAAAATACATAGTGATTGGAAGGTGTAGAAAGCTCCTCATATTACATGGTTTTGGTAGAAGAAAAGTTGATTGTACAGAAATTGCATGGTAATTGTATGTGGTGTATGGGGGGCTTAAGCTGTATTTGTCTTGCAGGATAATGCAAGCCTTCAGACCAAAAACTAACTAGAGCCCTCCATACACCTTTAGATCACTCCATATAATTCCCATTATATCTCCCAATAACTATGTAGTGCCGGGTCCTCCATGATAGAATACATAGTGATTGGAAGGTTAAAGGCCCCCATACACCTTACAATCTTACCATACAATTTCTGTACAATCAACTTTTCTTCTACCAAAACCATGTAATATGAGGATCTTTCTTATCCTCCCAATCACTATGTTCACTAATCACTATCAGGGAGGCCACTACACTACACAGTTGTTGGTAGATCTAATGGAGATTGTATGGATCGATCTTAAGGTGTGTGGGGGGATTTTAGAAAGGTCCTCATATTTCATGGTTTTGGTAGAAGAAAAGTTGATTGTACAGAAATTGTATGGTAAGATTGTAAGGTGTATGGGGGCTTTAGGAGACTAAATAAATTTATTTTGATGCTAAATTCCTCAATAGTCCTCCCATTGACCAGCAGATTAGTACTATATGATGTGTTGCTGTAGAGGTCGGTAGTAGACCATTGAACACAGACTGAGATTCCCAGAAAGAAAAGAGAGCAGCTAGATACATAATTACTACTTTCACCAGCTACCCAAATGAAACTATTGATTGCTCTTACCAATGCACAGACATCTACAATCAGGGCCTTTTCTAGCCTGTGTGGGGCCCTATGCAAGAATAGACATTGTTGGGGAACCCAGTCCTATTGTGTTTCCATCTCTGAAAATAATAGTAGCAACTCCATCAGAATAGATAAAAAATGACACGGAGAAGTTATCAGTTTTAATGTATTTTCTGCTTACAAAAACAACATATAAAAAATCTTACAGTAAATGTTACCATAATATACAGTGAATATTAACTTGATATGACAATGCAGCAACTGTGATCCACAGCACAGAAATGATGTGTATTTCTCACAAAGGGCATGCCAGTTACTTCAAGCATGCAACAGTCAGACAGAACAATGGAGCTGAATTCATGATCCCTAGCTCCATCCAAACTATGAATGTCACATTTGCCATCTAAGCAAAAAATGTGAAGGTCAAAAGCAAGACATCACAAAGATCATTTGTAGTAAAGGTTTCAGCTTGTAAACATATATCACATGTACCAGTGCTGTATACAAATTGCTCAAAAGTGAAATTTTAGGCAAATAGCAGTAAAAATTGTAGTATTGATGAACAGACACTACCTTGCAGATTTTAAATTCTGCTCCGAAATCTTGTAATTTACCACACATATTTCACCGTGCACAACTGTCTGTAATGGAGATCTCATCACAATGACAATCTTATTTCCTGTAAAAGCTGTTTCCTGATCCTTGCCTGCTTATTGGATAATTCGAGAGGATCTCCACACAATTGGGCTTTCCCTGAGCTCTTTCCTGTCTATAAACTACGTAAACATCCCCCTCTTAATAAACTCTTAATACCTGAAAGCATTTGAGATTGACAAAAAATTAACATAGAGTGCAATTAATTGTTGGACCTATGTCTCAAATTAGGCTTTTGCTTGCAGGGGGTTAAAGGTAAAGTAGACAACAAAAGGAGCTTCATTTACTTTACCTCTCACCCCTGGGGGCAAGCATACTTCTACTGCATAAAGGTAGGGGAGCTGTTTAGCACTGTAGGTGTACATACAATGCACGGCTATTGACATTGCAGCTCAGAGATGAATTCTAAATCTGGGAACACATGGTGTATATATGGGCCAGATTGATGGCCACTTCGAGTGCCGTGCATGCTCACAGCCATCTATCTGGCCCATATCATATGGGGCCATCCATGTTTTCGAGTGGGACTAATCAATGCCACTCGAAAACAGGTTGTCAGACGAGGTGTCTCTATGCAAAGCATTGGCTGAGCTCCTCGGATATCTGACAGCAGCACAATGTTGTCATCGCGGTGCTGCAGGGAACCTCAAATGGCTCCAATATCCCCCAGCAATTTTGGGTATCAGCGCACCCACCGATGCTTCTGCCTGATGACGTTAGATATGACGAGAAGTGGGGGGTAGGCCGCACCATTGACTTCCATGTTATAGAAGGTTGCGTTGCTTTTTTAGAACACACCTTGCGTCATCGTTGACACTGGGGATGTGTTCTGGGCCTCCTGGAGGGCAGGAAATCGCTTTGGATTTTTTGTGATTTATTGATTTATTTTTAAAAAGCGCAACACCCTGGAGGTTAAACATTCAATCTGTAACAAGCAAAGCATATTACTATACATATGAAATTAAATGTCAAACAAAAGACACATCCATGCCATTCATTTGTTAAGGTAAACTTTAAAACAATCCTGCGGACCCAATATAACCACCACATTTGGCCCCTGGACTGAAGTTTGATACCTCTGTTATAGAAGGTCAATTACTCAAATAAAATGAGGTCATATACAGTTCTCCATAATATTTGAAGCAAGTTCTGATTTTTTGTCTTGGGACTATACATACAAACACCTTCAGAACATTGGAGACAACAGCTATAGCCATGCTGAAATATGATTTGTAATCTTCAACAAATCTGTGAAATACCGCAGAATACTGCCTGGACTTGTCTCTGGAGGTCACATTCATGACTCTCTTTATTACAATAAATATTCCATTTACAATACAATAAATAAAGTATATTTTGTTTACCTACGAGGCAGTCTTTGAAATGTTTGCCGATAAAACAAGTTACTCCTTAAAAATATTGCTGAATTACTAAGAAAAATTGAAGGGTTCTTACTTTTTATATATTACGTGACAATTTTTTAAACAAAATGTTTAGCATTATGACCATCTGGTACTTGGCAGACTTCTACAGTTAGAAAACATTTGTCTTGTTATGGATCGACAAACATCGAGACAGCCGAACGATATTGCCCAGATTAGAACAATAAAGATTTTAACTTTTAAGGATCAATTGGACTTTTATATACAGTCATCCTTTGCCACTGTGACATGACCATCATAACTTTGTATGACCTTTAATTTTTATTTTTGTGTACCTACACTTTTATTATCTTTGTGCTTTTTCTAAAATCCTCAACTGAGGTACTATTTGAAGAGCCGGGCTGGCCACATTTAAAGTCCCCGTGTCTTTGTCTTCTGGCAGAGAGAAAAATCGGAAGGACCGTTGGTCTGAAAAACTTTCCGAACCCACTGTCCGTCCAACCCCTTTCCTGTGATATTAATTTGGGATGGTGGCCATTCCCTTGAAGGTGTAAGTGGTATTCTGTGTTCATAACTATTTGCAAACATAAGTTATCTTTAAACCTTCATAAACCTCTGAAAAAATAATACATGTAATGCTTTCTTAGTGCAACTAAGCAGCAGAAAGTCAGTGGAAACGGATATTCAAGATTCAAGGAACCTGGAGCATGTTGACTTCCGTAAGTGGGTCTACACTGCCCCTGGGTGCAGCGATCATATGTAGACCTGGTTTCCCTGATAAACATTGACAATTTTACTGATGTCATTGGGAGCGCCAAAGTTGATTAGGAAAGCCAGGTTAGCGTGGGACCACTTCACAGGTGAGTTGCTATTCCCTATGCATTAATAGTTAGGTTTTGGGGGCCACAGGTGGAGGACCAAGGGGTGCTGCCGACCAACGCCCAAAGGGCCACATACGGCCCCTAGGCTGCAGGTTGGGCATCTAGGTGATAAAGTGTTCGAGTAAACAGATAGGGACATTACTCAAAGGGCAAATAAAAAGTATTTGAATAGTGCTGCTACTGCTCAGTGCCTAAATGTTTATTATCACAACAGACCGATGAATGCATTGATAATTCTGAATTCTAGGTGTATAGTGTGTAGACAAGGTATGGGAAGTTCCAGTAAGAGATCTCCTACATGAGAATATATGGAGAAGCATATGATCAATTTGATCATATGATCAAATCATAGTACTCTGATTGGCTGATCCTATTTTAGCCTGCACAGGCAACAAATCAATTTTGGCAGCAAATCAGAAATGATCAAACCAATCAGCTGACAACATTGATCATGCCCTCCTCTTTGAGTTTTATTGCAGGAGAACTTTTCCAAAGAAAAGCAATCCTTTGTAAAAACCAAAGACATTTTAAAAATAGAGGGCCCAAAAAAATTTTTTTTTACAGAATTAACATGAAAAGTAGGAATTATTGGCACTTCAACATGAGCTTTAATAATCATAATGGATGCAGCTTTCCAGAGCTCCAAGAGAGCCCTTCATCAAGGCAACAGTGATTACTTTTGCTGCTCCAAAATGTTGCATCTTTTGAAGCAATACAAAATAATTGTTTTGAATCATTAAGCATAGTGGATACTACTGCTCTCCCAGGTGTGCTCAATGCTGCCTGAATTGTCTTAAATAACAGATGGCTATTATTGACTTCCATGATATATCACTGTTTCTAATGCACCACTTATTACATAATGGATAGTTAAAATTGATTAATTTTCAATTAATTCACCATCACACTATTTCTTGTAATCCTCTTTCATGCAAGCTTAAAACAAGTCTCAGACCACAACATTGTTCATATCAGCTGAATAAAAGACGTTTTCTTCAAGTCCAGCTTTCATTCTTTATAATCCTCTTACAAACTGAATATTACATTTCTGCGGCAGCTCACAGCGTTGAGGTTTTCTTCATCATTTCAAGACAATTAAATTCATACCAGGGCTAAATTCATTTTAAGTAGCCATTTTCAGCTATTGTTTTATTCAGTAGTACTCATCATAACATAATGGTCCTGCAATTTATAAAATTGGCATTCTTGCAACAGTTAAAAAAAAGAAACAATTATGGAAACGAGTAGTCTCTGGTTTCCATGACGTCAAGATGCCTGAAGAAAATAAGTTTTGGGTCACTGGTTCGTGCTTGCCCTAAGCATTCTCTTTGCTCTCCCTCATTTGAATTTAAGGTCCATGTTGATCGTGTACTTGGTGCTGACACAAGGGATGATCCACCAGACTGAACACAGGAAGCGTGGTATGTATGGTTTGGTCCTCCTGTAGATTTATCTTGCCATGGTAGAAAATCTGTTAGAGTTTCCCAGCATGCACTGCGGAATGATGTAGAAGAAATGCAAAATAATATTGGGTCCAAAGCACTATTGAGATACCAAAGTGGCAAGGATAAGTAGGTCTTCAGTAAGGTATAGACCTTATGGATGTGTGTGTTCCAGTTGTCTATATAGATCTGCATGAGTGATGAGGCAGTATCAGGAAAATTGCACAAGAAAAATGCCACAATGACAGCCCCTGAAAGAAGGGAGATCCATTATTACTTAGACAAAAAATAACATCTTTCTTCGTAGGAGAACTTTAACAAAGGTTTCAATTCATTTAAATATTTTCATTTATATATTGAAAAATGTACCATAGAATAAAAATATAATATAAAATAAAATGATATACCATTTTCGAGATACCTCTGCCTAGCATACCAGAGCTACTTTAACAACCACAGTAGAGCCTGAAGAGGAAGATTTTACATAATCTCTCATGCCAATATAATAACCTATTGCTATTTTGGAGGCATAGGAGATATAAAGTACGGCACATGTAAGTATGCCCCTCTCCTTGTAAAAAATTGTTTATAATATATTTTCATAGGAAAACACTAATACAATGTAAAGTAGTCAGTGTACAGTTTGTATAATTGTAAATATGCTGTCACCTCGCAGCCATTGATGTCTAAACCTCTGGCAAGTAAAGTAAATACATCCCTACATACAAGTAAGCTGGTGGAAATTAAGCTTCATGAACTTTCCGTTTAAGGATGCCCCACAGAATCTCAACTGGGTTTAGCTCTGGAGACATGCTTGTCATGTATTGCATGTTTTTCCCTTAACCTCCTTAGTGTTCATCACGAGCCCATCTCGCCCAGAGTTTGTGTGAAGAACAAACTCTGGATGAGCTGTGCTCCCATGAAAGCCGCATATCCCCGGAAAGCTATGGCGATGCTGCTTCCAGCCGCAGCATTTCCGGGTTCACTGATCGCGTCACGGTGACGCGGAAGGGGGCGAGGGTGAGCAGTGCCATAGACCTCGATGTTAATGGAGGGGCTTCTGCTCTCCAGACCTCACTGCCAGTGTCATGAATTACACTGGCTGTGTGGAGAGGGGAGGGGGGAGGGAGGAAATGGCAGGCAGTGTACCTTGTACACTGCTGCCATTGCCTGTACCACACTGTTAAAAATGGTGCGGTACAGGCGGTGCGCTAGGGAGGTTAATGGTCATCTTGGAGGTGTGTACTCACAGTGTCTTTACTTTTGTAAGATTCTGTACATGTGCAATACACATTAATACAAAGCCCAGATTATAAAATTATGATGCTAACTAACTTGTTCTTAATAAAGTTGAAGACCACAATTACAATATTTTCTTTGATAATGTACTTACCCATTAACTGACGAGCCTTCCTTTCTGAAAGGGGACGACTCTGAGGTTGAGCTATGCTCTTTGCTGAAAACCGCCAATGCATCCTTGTTAGGCCAATTTTCTCCCTCTGGCGATGATTGATACTGAGGTGGTTGTAGATGAGAAGATGAAATATTATAATAGTAACCAGGGGTACAACAAAGTACAAGATGCTTCGAATTTGTAGGATACTTTTGTAGATAATGTAGGGTTTCGGTTCCAGCATTTCACAAACTGTGGAATCAAGTACCACTTCCTCCTGAGAAGTGGCAGTGTAGTCCAAAATACAGGCTGCAGACTCTCCATACACTAAAGCCACAGGAATAGTGCTGATAAAAGAAAGAATCCAGATAAATGCCAATAAATATGCCATGCGAGATTTCCGAAGCCCAGTGATAGACCACATAGGATGACATATGGCAAAATACCTCTCGGAAGTAAAGGCAATTATTGTCCAACTAGTGGTAGCACAATAGACATGTCGAATCATGAAGTATAACTTGCAAACCGAGTCAGACAGTGCCCAGGGGTAATACTGCCAGAAATATCGGTAAAGCGTTACTGGGATTGTAAGGAGCAACAAAATGTCGGCCAAGGCCAAACTCAAAAGGTAGAAACGAACTGCACTGACTTTCATTCTTCCATTTCTCATTAGTGTAAGTATGCTAATTCCGTTAGCCAAAATACCAAATAGGAACAATAAGCTGCAAAAGATTGTGGCAGGTATGGCCACATAATTAGGCTCCTGCTTTTGGGCTCCAATAAAAAGATGATTTAAAGTCTTATGGGAACGGTTGAAGGTCATGCCATCATTCCACAATGACTCATTTTCAAAGTTGATGTGATTCTGGCATTCATTTAAAACATGTGTCTTCGAGTGGTTCATTGCAGACACTGAAAGAAATTCAGATTTAGAGGTCAGTGTCATATAGCAAAAGAATACACAAATTACCATAAAGAAGCAAAATTAGAATGCAACAAGCAAAATGCATTCCAAATGTCAGTCCTATATAAATACTAACAATTAAAAGGTTAAGCAATGGATTTCTTATTCATCAAAAATATTTAATATTCTGCACTGCAAGCCCTTGATAAGCACAGTCATTTAGTGTAATTATGGGTAAATATATTACAGAAAGGAAAAAATTACTACTGCAAATATAGTATAAAATCTCAAAGCTATAACATGTCATCAAAGAATCATTTATCATCAATCATCAGTATTTATTTTACACAGAGAGATCCACACCCAGGAAAGCAACAAAGGCAAAATTAAAATGCATTTTGTTTAGTAGATCAGTGTTAGAATTTTTACCAACTTTGTATTGATGCCATTTCTTAGTGAATTGTAATCATCAGGTAAAATGAAACTCTTCTGCAGCACTCTTGAGGCTGTCTATATTCATGAAGTTGTCTAAAGGGTTCAGTGTTTGGCCAGGGCTCCGCTAGGTTTTTGCAGAAAATTGCAAAATCAGCAAAATTGCAGTGGGCATGGCTTCTGAACACATCCCAACACATCCTGGGGATGGGGACCAGGGACCAGCCAAACTATTGAATGGGAATTGATTGGGCAAAGTGGTCATTCGGTGATCAGTGACCTCACCACACTTATGTCATGATGAATGCATAATACTACACAACACAACATTCTAATCTATAAGCTCTGTGAAGGGTTCTTTAATACATGTATTGTATGATCTTGTAGACCCCGGGGTACTCAATAGGCGGACCCCCGGCTCATTCCTCCCCTCCTGACGATGCTTTGAAGTGAAGGAGAGGAGCTAGATTATGTGACCTGTGCTTCCTGTAGCTCCTCCCGCCAATACATCCTCCCAAGCCAATCAAAACGCAGGACAGGACACACCCTCTCCCCCTCTGTGCTGTAGAAACTAAGCTAAATAAATTTGTATGACACTAACTTTGAAAATTCATAGTAAATTCATGAAACTTTCAGGGTCAGTAATGCTCCCCTACTACTACTAACCCCGAGTTTCACCACTCTAGCTACAACACCTATACGTTAATTTCAGCTAAAATACAGCTATCGGATATTGCTTCCCCATGAGCATAAAGCACTACTCTGCTGCATACACGCTTTCACTTATCCTAATTTGAACACATAGATCTTTGAAAACCCTGCATGGTAGAACCTTGACATTTTGGGTGTTACCAGTTAACCCCTGAGACTACATCCATGCAAATTTTCCCTGAGCACAATTCTTCCTACTAAAAACCCCCTATCATATGATGCTTGGATGTAGTCTCATTTTTTAGATTTGCTATTTTTTTCAGTTTTTATTGGTAAACGCATACATTTTTTATCACTACCACATGGTAATAACCACATGGAAACATTAATAGCTATGAAAGGTTGCAGATAGTGGTGTCACATTGTAAATTACTAATCCAAAAAAGGGTGTCAGAGCATCTGGGGGTTGAAAGTCAGGGAGTAGGCATATGTAAAGCCCTAGCTTCATGTCCACTAAAATCCCTGTGTTAAATGCAGAGATTTTGTTGCAATGCTCAACGGCGATGGGGCAATAAGCGGGGGTTTCCACTTCCATCGGGACCCCCTCCGCTGAGCGTATTGCTGTTCTCACAGCACTGAGCCGTTGTGCCAATGCAGGGCTGAACATAGTGGAGTACGTTGATTCTCTGCATGAGCAGGTAAAGTCTATGTGCTCCACAGCCCGTCAGAGCCCTGGTCCAGGGGCTAGTGGAGGCTTGATGGAAGCCAGCAGATCCAATAGCGGATGTGGAGTTAAACGGGCTTAAGAGTAAAATCTGGTCACCGAGGTATGAGATCTGGGGGTTCAAACATTACTGGGGGTTACATATGACCCAAAGCCAGCTGGTGACCTGTGCATGGAGACAGCTAATCAGAGGCTCAATTAGGAACAGGGAGGTTTATCTGCAGCAGAATCTACCATGCAGGAGGCTGACGCAGAGGACAGTGAGGGAGACCACCCTACATATGGAGTAAGTACCAAACACCATCTCCTGGTACTCATCTGAGGAGCTCACTAGAAAGTTATGTGCACCCCTGGATAGGCATTCTCTGGAGGCCTCAGGCCTGGGGGAAAGGGAATTCTAGTGGTAGGGGGCCCTGAAAAATTACCTAGTATGGGGCCCCAAAATTTCTAATGGTGGCCCTGCACAGGAAGGTTAATAAAAAATTGAATTTATATCTATACAGTATTTCCTAAAGGAGCAAAGAAAATGGCCATCCCAGGGCTCCTCAGGTCCTCCTACCCCTTGTCCCTTGTCTAGTAATTAAATACATATGTTTAAAACTGTGTCCTGTATAGACTATAGCGAGAATATTTATATAAATGTACTCGACTACGTCAGCCTTCTGCCTGGCGGACCGTGTCAGCGCTGTAAAAACTGCAGATCCGACGGAAGTGCACGGGAAAATTCCAAACTCCGGACCTCAGACTGAATGGAAATTTGGTAAGTGGACCTTTCAAATTATAATCACTGTAATAAACATTTTTACCTCCCTAGTACTCTGCTAAGGTCCAGATTTCTGTACCAAAAGCACACCATAGACTTGGTTTGTTATATTGATTTGAAACACACAATCATGTAAAATAAAATCACATTTCATAATGAAATTAACAAGAAGACACACAAAACCGGTCAAACTGAAACATTTAATAAAAGGTGTCACTTTCAGTTATAAAAAAACATCTCATGATCAGATGTCACAATTCAGACAAAAGTCAAGGCGGGTGGCAGGCAGAGATGTCAGAGTTCAGGCAGTGTTCAGGGCAGGCAGAATCGGTAATCAGTATCCAAGCAGAAGTCAATCAGGCAGACCACAGTGAGTATTCAGGCAAAGGTCTGATAGCAGCCATGGTAATAGTACAGTGTGAACCACTAGTGATCCAGGCTGACTGGTAAATTTTAAAATTGTTGCAAAGGGTGTGCGTCAAGCGTGATGACATCATTACGCTGCAAACGAGCGGGCGCTCGAAAAATGGGCGGGGGTCGTATTTTGTATGGCTTTCCTGGTCTTTATGAATACTTCATTTTGACCATGGAGCTGTTATTTAAAAAAACGCCCACTAGATGGAGCTTCCATTACACTAAACTAGATCCAGCAGATTTAAAGCTGCCATCATAACCCAACAGGGCTACGGCACTTCATCCCAGGTGCCTTTGTGGGCAGTATTTACAAAAAAACTCATAGTGGGAGGGGAGATCTCAAAAATCACCTCTTGTGCTGTAAGAAACATTTTCTATTATTTTTGAGCAGTGATTGTCTAATAATTGGCAGTGCTGTATCTGATCATATGAAGTACCCAGTGAGATGGTAGGTCGGCTATAAGAACAAGCACAGCATTATTTATATCTATCCAATATTCCAATTATAATTTTTAATGCCGCCACTGCTCTGACCTATTCATTTTAGCTTCACCTTGAATAGTTGAGGCTCATAAACAGGCTTTTTACATTTTATGATTGAGGAGGATACAAGAGGAAAAAATTCTCCCTGCTGATTCATAACTCTGCAGCACTCCTCTACTTCTTTCGGAATTTAATAGCACTGCTGTTGCTGTAATCCTCCTTCTGTGAGATGCATTGTTGGGGGGGGGGGGGGGGCCTTTAGATTTAGTTGAATCATTTCATTATAATAGAACTTATACAAAAATGATATTGCAATAATTATTGCTGCCGAGCAAAAAAGAACTGTAATCTACATCTTATGGAAAGCCCTATAAACACAAAAATATTTTAGTCTGGATAAATATTATAAATAGCTGATAAGTAAAAACCAAATAACGATGCCTGAAATGGTCAGAGCCAATTACGTTCTCTAGCAACCTATTCATCCTTTACATATCTGACAATGGCAGTTGATTAAAATTTCACACTAGTCAATAGTAAATGGCGGCCTGATACAATCTACAGGAAGCACAATGTTATAAATGGGTAGCAGCGGGTTCCCAGAATATATTCATTACATTCTATTAACTATAATTTTCATACAAATGCCATATGTTAAACAGTGGAAATATTACAGAAATACAATGCTACACTATTATTTCCACCCAGTAATGTGTGCGGATTATAAGATTTCAGCACACACTACTGTATAAGTAAGCTTTATAAAAAACAAAGGTTAAGGTCATTGTGGTCAAAGACATGATCTAGGGTTCCACGACACAGAATGCAGACACATTACCAATCAGTTGGTGGGGGTCAAATGCTTTAAAGGACAGGTTTATTAAAACCCCCCTCCCTTCCCACATCCTTTAGCTACCTTTAGATGCACCACCTCTAGTTGTTTATCTCCTCTATAGCAGTGATGAGCGGAATAGGCAATATTCAAATTTGCGATATTTCGTGAATAATTCTACTAATATTCGATGTTCACGACAATTTGAGTGTATGGCCATACAATAAGAAACTATTTGCAATTATAATCGCATCGCGATAACCTTCAAAATGAATAGTGACATGTGGTTTTTATTTACGCATTGCGAATATAAAATCGCAATCCATGGCCATAAGCTTCCCAATACATAATGCCAACATATTCGCAAAATTTGCAAATTTTCAAATAGCTGATAATAGTTGCAATTTGAATATTTGAGATAAACACTACTCTATAATCCAATATAGTATGCTATAATAATTTACTAATGTTGAAAAAACTGCTGTATGTTTAGTATTGTTCATTAGTGTTTAACCTTTGATGCGATTTCAGAAATCTTCACTGTTGTGTCATCTCTATTCTGTGGGTGCATCCCCCACTATTATTTTCCTTGGTGTAATTGTGACAGGGTGCCAGGACGATCCTGGCTTCATGTGTTTAAAGCTAGGCATACAGGGTTCGATTTTAGTGATCGATCGTTTTAAAACAATCAAAGTTTACATTGATCGGATTTAAATTGTATGCTGCACACATGGTTCGATCGGCAAAAATAGTTTGGAAAGTTGTTGGAAAGTTTTGCCGATTGTACATGATCGAACTAATATCGTAGCATTGTGTTTGTTGATTGTATTCCATGAACACATTTAAGGCTCTTTCCTGGGTTCTGTGATCTAAACTAAAATCGACGATTTTGGACATATAACGATCATATTCCGATCGAACCTTTCATGTGGTACTACTTTGTATTCGCTTACGATCGGTGTCGGATGAAAATTTCAAGATCTTAAATCGGAAATTGATCGTACTAAAATTTAATCCTGTATGCCTAGCTTTACGATCGTCATATAACGATCATATTCCGATCGAACCTTTCATGTGGTACTACTTTGGATTCGATTTCGTACGGAGTCTGATGAAAAGATCTAACGTTGAATCGAAAATCGATCGTTCTAAAATCGAACCTTGTATGCCTAGCTTAGATGTGTGCCTTGCCTCTCCTGGAAGTTTAGAGGCTGTGTAGGCTAGAAATGTAGCAGGAAATGGTTAAGTATGTCCTATAATAGTGCAGGGACTGATGTTGCACTATTATAGTGCAGCATCAGTCCCAATATAGATGAGGTGCAGTGCTGCACCTCATCTATATTGAGGTGCAGCACTGCTACGTCATTGATATTGGCCACTACTTTGAATGGGGACCCAAAGGAAAGTAAACAAGGTTTTCCAACAAGTTGAAATCCTGTTCAGCCGAGCTTCTTCGAACGGGATCAGTTTATCCTACTCAAAGGAAGCCGGGATGGCTGGATGGCGCACCGTGCTCGATTGTGCTCTAATCTATTACAAAATCGAGCTTAAGATGTGCATAAATTTATGTTTAAACTCTTCTATGCAAGGTAATGACCTGGCTTTACCATGGTCAGAGAAAGCAGCGGCTTCTAATGCTTCTATTCAGTATTCCATAGTCCATGAAACCGCTAAGAGAGCAGGAGCAGATTTGTAGGCAGCTCCCATAATGAATATCTGGACCTTGAAGGAGAATGTTTACTGTGTGACCAGTCCAGGGAACCCTTTGAAAATCTGCTTAGGCCACAGAAATAAAAAAACAAAAGCACCATCTGCCAAAACATACGAAAGAAGGAGGGTGACCTACCTTCATTATAAAGACCGTTAAGGGAATTATGTCATACCTATTTCAGGCAGATGAATACCTGCTATAGGCATGAGAGGATAGAAAGAACAAACATGGGTGCCCTTGGAGGAAGACACTGTGACCTGGCTCAGGACACTGTGCCCGAGCAACCATTCTGGAGCTCACTATTGAAGGCTGGACATGCACAGTACTAACCCCCCACGGAGGATATATTTATCAGTTGCACAGACGCCATCAGAGTTTACACACACCCTGTTTTTTCATAAGGAGCGAAGAAGGCTAAAGGCCCCCATACATTTTCCTTTCAATCAACTTAAAAAGATACATTTTGGGGGGTTAGGGAAATTGGTGATTGATTGAAATCTATGCCAATTGTAGTAATAGATTTTTGATTGAAATTTTTTGGATCAACTGAAAGTGTAATTGAATTAAGCTTCAATTTCAATACAGGGTTAGTTTTCGCATACAACCGATTAAAATTCTCCAGCATGTCCGATAATTTTTTCCCAATTTTTATAATTTTAGGTCCATCTAACCATGTGGGCTGCCATAGACAAAAAATGAATAATTTGATTGAATGAAAAATCAGATGTGTATGGGGGCCTTTAGGTACGGTAATTGCGGTCTGTACTTTTTAAGGTCCTCCAACTTTTTTTCACCCTACTAAAACATCCTTATATTGTAAGACATTCTGCAGATATTTCGCACTAACGCACTGCACTGTGCTGAGTTAACAATATTGTTAGGAATTAAAGAGGGGGGGGGAACAAAACCCTAGGGGCGGCCAGCCCTGCGGACTTTAAGGTGGGGTACTTAAAACTATTAGCTCATGTTTCCAGTCGAGGTTTTTTCTGGACTTAATACTTTAATTGACACTTAAATATATAGACAAAACATGGATATCCCAATATCCAATGTGATTTACAAAACAAACAATACAACCAATAATATAGATTAGTTGCTCACCATGATGCAACAATAAAAACGTCAAAAAAGTCCGTGGTCTCAGAGGTGGAACAAATCCAATTGGTATTACCCAGACCGTCCCCTACGCGTTTCGTCCCTCGTGGAGACTGCGTTCAGGGTCCTTGGGTGTCAACCTATAAGCCACATCATATTATTATCAACAATTATATCTTATGCATCTATAGGCATCTACCTCTATCTCACTATCTTTATCATACTTCATAGTCTGTTTTACATATTGGTTGCATCCGGTCAGATCCCCCCGTTTTTTCAGTTTATTTTACATTTTCGTACACCTTGTGTCAGTAACCACCCTTATTTTACATAGAATAAATTATAGTTTTGAGTGGCTACGCACCGATTCTCATATCGTGTGACAACTGCAAGGTGGTGATGCTTTGACAGTCAATATATTTGCCACTGTACACAGCGGTTTCTGGATGTGCATTGGCTATGGGCTAAAGAATAATTTGTCATGGCTCCGCCCACTGTCCCAAAACGAGGGCTTCCACCTAAAGTTTATGTGATTTTGTGCTGATGGGCCGTGTAAATACCTTCTGTTTTAAGAAGGCTTGATTGTGCTATTGTCCATAGTTACAATTTAGATTTAACTTGTGCCACCAATATGACCTGATCATAATCTAGTGGCAACATGCAACATATCCATATTCTTAAATAAATATATTATGGAAGGTCAGGGCAGCTTTTAGTTATTCAGTTCCCCTTCATTCTCTACTTTCCCTCCATTTATAAACAATATAGCCATGCTCTGCAGTCCATCAGTTTTATTGACTGACATGTAATAAAGGTCATTTTCTGGTACTTTACACAATTTAAATGCAGCATATCTGCAATTAATGAGATATGAATGTTAAAGCAATGTGTGTTTTCCCTCATGAATTGTGGGCAGTAAAAAGTTGATTAAGATGGTAAAGAAATCTATAGGCATATGAAAATGATGTAGCCAAAACAACATATTTTGGAACATATTTTAAGTACCCTGGTGTTGGCCAATTACCTCCACAATATAGCTGGTAGGTTTGTTAGGCACACGACTTTCAATCATGCACAATTAAATGGTAATTATCCAAAATGTAATTAACAGACCATATGTACAAAAAGCATGAAACATAATACACAAGTCAACCTATACACTGGTTGTCTAAAGAACCATCCAGTGGGTTTTACAAGAATAGATGTGAGGTTAGCCTCAGGGGGGAAACAGTTTCTACTATAATATCACACCTCAGACTCCTATTGCAAACTGTATTAAGTTGTATTGGCGATAGATAGCAGGATAACTGAGGGGGTTTAACCTGCCCTCAGGTTTGGCCTAGATTAGATAAGACTAGGTGGTGTCTACCCAAGTAGTTGATGGTTAAGGTGCTATTGCACCCAGGATAAAAAGAACTCCCTACTGTGTCTACAGATGGTTTTGGAAAAGGGAGTGATGTTGGTATTAGCCCCTCAGATAGGAGTCCGAGATGTTGAAAATTCTGTGCTTCCTTCCTCCCACATGCCGGAGCCACAACACTTGTGTGGTGAACTGTTTAGAACATTCTTTAAAAGAAGGGACGCACCGGTGAGCTCAGCAACAACACAAGACCCAGAAGACCACGGAAAACTGTGGTGGGTGACCGAAGAATTCTTTCCCTAGTGAAGAAAACACCATGCGCAACAATTGGCCAGATCAAGACCACTTTACAAGAGGTGGGTGTATGTGTGCCGAAGTCAACAATGAAAATAAGATTTTAGAGTGATTACAGTAGGTTCACCACAAGATGTATACCATTGGTGAACCTCAAAAACAGGAAGGCCAGATTAGAGTTTGCCAAACTACTTCTAAAAAAAGCCTTCACAGTTCTGGAACAACATCCTAAAGACAAATGGACAAGATCAACTTGTACCAGAGTGATGCGAAGAGAAGAGTATGGAGAAGGAAAGGAACTGCTCAATATCCTAAGCATACCACCTCATCAGTGAAGCATGGTGGTGGTAGAATTATAGCATGGGCATGTATGGCTGCCAATAGAACTGGTTCTCTTGTATTTATTGATGTGACTGCTGACAAAAGCAGCAGGATAAATTCTGAAGTGTTTTGGGCAATATTATCTGCTCATATTCAGCCAAATGTTTCAGAACTCATTGGACGGCATTTCACAGTGCAGATGGACAATGACCCAAAGCATACTGCTAAAGCAACCAAAGAGTTTTTGAAGGGAAAGAAGTGGAATGTTATGCAATGGCCAAGTCAATCACCTGACCTGAATCTGATGCATTTCACTTTCTGAAGACAAACTGAAGGGGAAATGCCCCAAGAACAAGCAGAAACTGAAGACAGTTGCAGTAGAGGCCAAGTATTTAAAAGGGAAAGTTTGATTTATGATTATTATTCTGCCCCATTACTTTTGGTCCCTAAATAACCCTCAATAAAAGCTGGCAGTCTGCAGTTAAAGCGCATTGTGTTTGTTTCATTCCAAATTCATTGTGGTGGAGTATAGAGCCAAAAACTTTAGAATTGTGTCGATGTCCCAATATTTATGGACCTGAAATCTTCTAATAAGCCCATTATTTTCTTTGCTCAATTAGTGTTTCATGTTAATTTTTAGGTATAAGGCAAATGGATAAAAAAAGAATTCCGTGTGGAACTTTGTATACGTACTTTTAATATTTATGTATTTCCTGTAAATATGTTTTTATTGATGACAAGTTTCCAAAAAATAGTCACAATCTAATGTCCCTGCTATAGTTAAGTATATGTAATTAACATTTGTGTCATATGTCAAAGTCTAAAGCCACCCCATACACCTTTAGATCACCCCATACAATTCCATTTAGATCTACCAACAACTATGTAGTGCCGTGTCCTCCCTGATCCATCCTCCATCACCCCCGCCGGTCTGCCCCCGATTGCATCACCGGTTAAACGAAGGGGGCAAGGGTAGGCGGCGCCATAGACCTCCATGTTATGTAGGGGGCGTTGCCCTTTCCCAGCACAACTGGATCCAGTGACGGCGGAGTTGGGCACGGGACCTCCAGGCGGGTAGGAAATTTGCGGGGGAGCATACTGTGCTCTGCCATGATCACCCATGGCGTTCTTTAAAAAAAAGTGTGCCACATGCGTAACTCCCAGGAGGTTAGTCAGCAGTGTCTTTGGAGTGGGGGGGGGGGGGACTGGGGTACCTGAAAGGAAACCCACACAAACATGGGCAGAATTCTGTTACATCCATTGTTTCTTTAGAGTAGTAGAAAGGACACACGCTTCACAGCCACATGGCATGGAGGAAAAGCAGGAACAAGTGTATTTGTATCAGGAACAACAGGCAGCTGTATAGAACATAAAACAGTGGCCCCTACAGATGACCACCAACATAACAGGCAATATCAAACATATTAATCGAATACACAACAAATTCCTTGCTGATAGTTCTCAGACCTTTAAACCTAAGACACGAGCGCTGCATGGCCAAAGTTCTAACCCCCTGAGCCAACATGCTGATCCATGGTGAACCCAACTTAAGGATAACCATTGTACGCATCAATAGCCCTTATACACTGTAAGGCTATGTCCCCACTTTGGCTAGCACCCAGCAATCTCCCGCTGTCTCCCGCAATTAGAATCACAGCCTGGCACCTGCAGGCAGGAAGGGGGGGGGGACAGGACATCTTGCCCCACCCCCCCTGATCGCACCCATAGAGAGTTAATGCTGCCACAAGCCGCCCGCGGGGCACGATAATAAACGCAGTGTGGGGATGAGCCAATTCAAATACATAGGCACAATCTCCGTGCCGTGATTATAATTGTGGAAGAACACTATAGTGGGGATGACCCCTCACACTTTGTGTAAACATCAGCATTCAAAATCTATGTCCATGTCCACATACCTGTATGCACACCTGCAATTGTATCTCTGAATATTATTCCTGAACTAGATAACTCTATGGCAGTGCTGAATAAAAGAGCATCCTTTATTTCTCATGGGAGGCAGTCTATTCAGTCTGAACTTTACCATCTACTCAAGTTAAATCCATTACCTATCATTAAAAGGTTACCAATAAACAAATAAATCCTCAAGCTCATTAGGATATACACTAATTATTTTCTATAACTGTGTTGTCAGTACAGAGGTAGCAACAGTAATATCAGATCATTTAGAGAGTAGTGTAGAGTTCTATCTCATATATCAGTGATCTCTAGTGATAGTTATAACGGAGTTCAGCTTTAGAAGAAACCCAATCGATAGAACTGTTGTGGAGAAAATCCATATCCTGATGGACAGGGCTGAGAATTGTGTTTATTGTGAGACTTTGTGTAAGTTTCTGTGCAATAAGTATATTATCAATATTATCAGGCCTAATAAAAATATGTATAATTCATAGCATATGTGAAACATCAACATTTACTTTTTTTTTTATTAATATGAAGATTATTTCGCTGATTTGAAAAAATGGGTTAATGGATGTTTAGTCTAAAGTAAACTCTAAATGAATGTCTGTATCCAGCCCAGATAAACAAAGCAGTTAGAATTAAAAATAATTAAAAATAGTCATTTCTATACAGTAGATATAAAATAGATATACAGTAGATATAAAAATTTACACGCACCCTTGTAAAATGGAAGGAAATCTAAAACCACAATACATCATCAAAAAATGTATTTGATTTATAACCTGTACATTACATTTGAAAAACAAACACAATTACAGCATTCGGTCTATCAGCATCACATCTTGACTTGGCAATTTTTGCTCACTCTCTTTTGCAAAAGCACTCCAATCCAATCAGATTGCAAAGGATCTCTTGCGAGATGTTAACTGCACCACAGCAAGTGTGGGTATTGTGTGGGCGAGAGACAGATGGCTGTCAATCATCTACCAACAGGCATGTTCAGTGGTAACAGTTAACTGTCCAATTTTACCATAATCTAATAAGGCCAGCGGCACGATTAAATGGTTGCGGTTTAAAAAACGCTTCTCAATTATTGAGACTATGTTCCCACATCTGTGGTGTGATTCTATTCGCTCCCATGTAATTGAATGGGGCTCTTTCCCAGGCCGTGTTCAGGGGCGATTGGGAGCAGCCGTGGTTGGACCCGCGACCTAAAAACTCGACTCACTGTGTTTTTGTTTGCGGGCCATGCCAGCCCACTGCCATGTGAATATACACCTAAAGCCACCCATACACTTTTTCGATCTTTTTGTATTTTGTCCGATCGATCAGCGTGGTCGGTCGGAGTGATCGATTGGGAGAATAATCGGATGGGGAATGATGTACATAATGTATTTACAGCAGATTTTTCGTCCGCTTTTGAGAAATCGTGATCGGTCGGGATTGCTTCAGACCTGTCCGTAAATTCTGGTCGATCTGCTATTAATAAAATAGTGTCGGACCTATTGATCGGTGATAATTCGAATTCTGATTCGTGCCTGCCGACCGATTAACCATACAATTTAAGTGAAAATCGGGTGATCCGATCAGACGAAAAATCGGAACGTGTATGGGGGGCTTTAGACATCCTATAAATTTGCAGGAATCTTGTTTACATTAAACAACAATGTTCTACCATTTAGCTCTACCCTCTTGCACTGGGATCAATTCATTTAGTTTTGTAGACTTACTTATTTAGGTGTCATCAGGCTGGTCACGTAAGAAACTGGATCTTCATCACCTTTTCTTCAGCATTGGGCTGACCATAATAGTTTTGGCTATTGTGGCTAATTTTGTTGGGTAATGAGGTTAGTACCAATCTCTACATCATTACACTTGCTTTCAGAAAGCAAGTATCTGCCACCCTAGGCATCTGTCTGTCTTGAAGATGGAGGACATCTTGTGGCACAACTTCATAACTACAGGGGGTAGCTCCAGAAAGTAAGTAGAAAGTAGGTTCATCTTTATTTTTATACTAAATGGTTGCATTTTAAACATCTAAACCTGGAGATGTGGGTAAAGTTTGTGACATTGTAGTTTTCTGGAAGCTTGATGCTGCATCTAAGAGTGGTTAGGCTACCATATCCAGATGTAAAAGATTGTGCATTTTAATGGCTGATTGTAAACTCCCCAATGAAGCCATGTAGTATAACAGAAAATGCCAATTGAGGGTGGTTAGTTTCCATTGACGGTGTTTGGTTTGGAGCAATGAAAGTACAAGTTACTTGTGCACATGATGAATATACTTAAATGAGATTCCTCGAAACAGCTGCTGAAAGCTGGATGAGTTGGTTAATTGGCTCCTATTGCAAATACTTGAAATAAAAAAAGCTTGGAGACAATATAACTGACAAGACAAATGACCTCAACATTTCTGTCCATATTCATGAATTCATATAAAAGAAAATTTTTTACCATTCAGGAAACTGCAATTTACCCAACAATTACAGTACTGTTATGTAGCAAGGAAACGTTGTGCTATTCAAATATTTGGCTCTAATACTATTGACCTCCACCTTTAAAAATGACAAGTGTTTTGTTTGCAACAACAATAGGAGGAATTGGCTTTTTTTAGTTAAACATAAATGGAACCACTTTTCGAAGTCCACAGCACATTTTATTTCTTCACAGAGACAGGCTGATTGCTAATGATTACTTGGTGGTATACAGTACTTTCTACTAAAGAATGATAATTTAACCCTTTGGCAGTGAAAGGTGTATGACATGGGAATATTTTTCAACTTGCTCATTCAAAAGGTACCTATAGGATCCCATTGCGGTGATAAAAATATTTCAATTTAACTGGGAAGCATTATATAATTAGTACACCCAGAATAATATTGGAAGTGTGGAGAAATGCCAACCACTTATATGCCTGGCCAGCTGTACATTAATCTCAGTAATGGTGGTAGAAAGACATCTGCATCAAATTGTTTGGTTCCATCTAAATGCTATGGCAGGTACAGATAAAAAATGACATTACAGATACTGCAGCATTAGAAATGAGACTCTTCTTAGTACAAGAGGACAGAAATTTTATTGGTAGAAAGAAAATAACCCATCCAGACACTGATGACATGACAGACCAGTGTGCTTTTTAACCTGTTAGCATTTACCCTAATATACATATGAAAATTTAGTGAAGTGACGATTTAATATACAGTAATAATAACTTAATTGTATCTCACTAGATTATTTAAGTCAGCTTTCAGGATTTTGGTGTTTTGTTATTCTAGTCAAGTCATCCCTTCAATAATACAATCATATGGTATATGGAAGAAGGGTAATCACTTACTTTTAGCTGTAGAAGTGAGATGCTTCTGTGTTGCAGCTTAGTAATGATAGACTCCCCTCTTCAGCTGTTGCATTCAGAATAAGGGCTTCTACTATATGTTGCTGTGATTTGGCTACAGTGGGAGGCTGCTACATATTCCTGGGAGATCTCCTCTGAAAGCTCCAATATCACTTGTGTACTTATATATCTCATGCTTACCTGTATAGCCCACTGCCCACTGGGAGTATAGAAAGAACATTGTGAAGGCTCTGAAGTAGGTGTATGAATGAAGCATATTTTAAATCATTCTTTATCTCCTTGTTAGCTGTGCCTGTATGGAACAAGTATGGGCTTTAATGTACTCTATATTCAGGAAATCCTGAATCCTACTCATACCATACTTATATAATAGTTATACAACGTTCTGCCATTCCATGTACGCAAAGAATACAGCTTCAGCTCAAATTCTGTAATCAAAATATAAGCAGTTTGAATTTGATAAGACAGTGAAAAGTGTAAGAGCTCATTATATATGTCGCAGAGAATAAAGGGAAGCACGCGTTCGGATTATGGTGCAAACTTGAACCAGTTAAATCTGTCAAATCAGGAACAAGCAACCTAAAGTGTGATGTACCTGCTAGATAGCTGTCACGATCTATTGAGATAATCATGGTGCGAATAGCAACGGTGTGTACAGGATGATAACAAGCCTTAAAGGAAATCTTTACCTGGAAATGAAAGTGTACATAAATGTGGGCATACATGGGTTGATTTTTCATTCGATTCTCGAACAATTGACACGCATGTTCATGGTGATTGTTCGCTAATCCTATGCGGCCACCCTTTCTTTGAGCGGGTTCAAGCGATCCTTCTCAAAGAAAGCTCAATCAAACCGGGAATCATCATGTTGGTAAATCCCGGTTCGATTGTCATTACTTTGGATGGGGATCCTGGCATCCAAAATATCTAATGTATATATCTAAATATCTAAAGTGGTGTGCATCAATTCGCCGTTCAAATAACTAATAGTGATGTCGCGAACCCAAATTTTCGGGTTCGCGGACGGCGAACGCGAACTTCCGTAAAAG
>CM070037.1:63324072-63348916 GCA_036250615.1 Ptychadena robeensis | reverse complement strand
AACATGCGATATTCGCCGCGAACAGTTCGGCGGCGAACAGTTCGGGACATCTCTAATAACTAACACTCAAGCACAGCGCGGTGAGGTAATTGCGCTGCACTTGAGGGTTCATCGATTGAATGGGTATCAATCCGTGTATGCCCACCTTTAAACAATTGTCAATAAATAGACCAAATACAATCATAAAAATAATATGAGCTTAACTATCTCTGGTATTGTTATTCTTTGTCCCTGCCACCAAGTGCACGTGCCACCAACTACTATGCTGGGTGCTGAGAGAAATGGGAAAGGCTTTGTCACTCCTTTAATGATGCTACCTTCTCAAATCTTGTGTGATCCTAAGCCTTGACTAGAGATCTCAGTGTAGCCTACAGCAAATGATTTACAATATACAGAGAAGAAAAAGAAGGAAGACTGGCAAAAGGGTAGTTCTGCCAGCACCTAAAACGGCTACCCCAGGATAATCAATTGCCTTTGATAAAGGTTATCTGCATTGCATAGCTTATTCATGCTGGGTCAATGCTCAGTTTTATTTATTACTTAATGATTGTTTTGATTGTTTTTTTTTTTGGGGGGGGGGTATAAGTTCCCCTTAAGATGACACCTTTTTTCTCACTGGGTAAAATGAAAGGAAAACATTAAAAAAGGAATCTAAGGATTGGTAAACTGCGATATATGACCTTATTATTCTCGATGTACATGTTTTATTGGTAAGGCACAATTTTCACCAGCTCCCAGTGTTCTGAGATATTTTCCTACCCCGTGATATTTTCCTACCCTTAGAACTGCGCATGCACAGATAGCCCTACTCTTTCGGAATTACAGGGTTAATCATGCAGGTTTAACACACCTTTAACTCTAACCATCTCCCCACCCTTAAGTTTAACACACGAAACCCGTAAGATAACCTCTCTAATTCCGAAGAAGTAGGGCTATCTGCACATGCACAGTTGTAAGAATAGAATAATATCACGGCTAGGAAAATATCTCAGAACACTTGACACTTGACACCTGAAAAGGGGAAATGCACCATTAGCCATTCCCTGGACGCTTGTAAGGTGTTTTCTCGATAAGGATTACATGGTTTCTGAACCCACAGGGGTTTCTAGCAGGTCCTGTCTGCATAGATCTTTAAGAGTATAATATAGGTTAGTGGTATAGGTAAGTATTAAAAGTCTTCTTGTACACTGAGCAGTGTTTGTGATAATCTTTAGGTGGCGACAGAGACCCTCTAAAGACTTGCTGGTAGTCATTTATTAAACTAGAGTACCCCTGGGAGGTATTTGATATCTTAATCCTGCTACTAAAATTACTATCTATTAATTTCTAGGAGCAGCAATTGATCGCTCAATAGATGAAATGAAACAATTAGCTCTCTATGGAGTAAACTGCACAAGTAACATGCAGCAATAATCAATCTTGCTTAAACACACAATACACAAATCATTTTCAATTGATTGCATTTCCTTTCTACTTTTGATGTTCACTACATAGGAAGCCATTTGTTCTACCTAATTAGCAATCATTCAGTAATTCTTTCTATTCCTTATAAAGTGTCAACACCAATCCAGTGAGCTTTTTATACAGGTGGGTTCCAAACAGTTTCATACCTATATAGCCCTGTATCTTAAAAAATTATTAAAAAACAGCAAACCAGAAAGCAATAAAATTTTTACAGATTCTATATGAATGAAAATGAAAAAAAGGCAACATACATTTTATGGACCACATCTCTCTCACTAAATTTAAAGTCATTCAGTTCAGATCTTTTTTCTGGATTTCTCAGGTATATCTAATCAAGCACCTAGCCATGCAGTTTGTTAGCTTAGTGCTGTCATAGGATACCATCTTTGCAATACGTCAGTTTTTAAAATTCAATCCCTGCTAGATATTCCCCTATAAAAAATAAGGCTGGGTCTACACTCCGTCTTTTTTCCCACAGTTTCCATGGGGCGAACGCAGGTGAACGTTGTACAGCCAACCCCATTTCCCCCATGGGAAATGATGTGCCAGTCTATACTGGTGTGCCATGATTCACGTCAGGGAGCGGCACAGCATATGCCTCTACCAGGTGTTGTGTGTTCGTTGGTGTCCTGCAGATCCAGCAGATTAATGTAACACACCCATTGGTAAACCCATTGTGCGTGTTATATGATGGGAGCAAACCGCACCCGAAAAAATTTTTGTTTGCTAATTGAAAGTATAAGGCACAGTATTGCCAACATGGCGAATACTGCTCCCTAAACTCTCAGAAATAGCACCTGAATAACGGGCCAGCTACGGCCTAAGGGTAATACTGCTAAAGTAGAAGCATTAAGGAACAGCAACTGAGGGCTTGTTTCCATTGATGCGATTCTTAGCATTTCCGCTCGTTTGTAACTGCGTGGCCGCAAGCGCAAACAACCGCATCCATTGGAAACTTCAATGTAGTTTCCACTGGTGCGGTTGTGCGCGATCGCGCGCGGATGTGGTTTAGGGCGCGTTTCTGAACGCTAGCTGCAGCATTTTGAAACGCATCCGCGTCCCAACCGCATCCGCATCCCAAAAAACGCGCCCATAGGGATGCATTGGATGCTTTCAAAACACGCGAAAACGCGCAAGAACGCATGGCATAGCAGACGCGGATGCGTATTCTGGGCGCGTTCGGGTAAAAAATCTAATCGCGCAAAGGCGCAAAAACGCGCGACAACTATGCCATGCGTTCAGCCGCGCGGTTACAAACGCGCAGAATCGCATCAATGGAAACAAGGCCTTAGCCACAAAGTAGCAGACTATGTAAATTAAAGACTCCAGCTTCCTCTATTGGTGAAACCCATTGTGTGTAAATGTGTGCAATGCTTTAGTATAGCTCTAGAGGGTTAGAGTCCAGACCATTATAATTCAGTTCCCCCTGCCATTTAACCTTCCCTAACTCCGGCTTTGCTTCAGAAACGTTAGTTCAGAGAAGTAATAGTATTAAAAAGTCTTTATTACATAAGAGGACTTAATATCATAAAAATCAATCATAGAACTCCCCACACATGGAGATCCATGATAACAAAAATATGAACAAATGCATGAAACATCAAATGTTAAAATACATGATACCAACTATGGATAACAACAGCCTAATCTATGTAAAATTTTGTGGAAGGGCCTTTAGAAATTTTCTCCGACTTGTTTCGTCTTAGTGGGGGCTTCATCAGGGAGTCATATAGATTCATCATAAGGTTGATTTAGGCTGTCCAAAGGTGAGCATGTCATAGCGTAAGCGAGAAGCCGCCCCCCCCCAAACAACAAAGTGTCTCCGTCGGAAATCGGTGGAGAGCAGCTGATCGCTTTTTCCGATTAAGACGCTTTGTATCTGCTCGGTGACTCCCCTGCTTGTGGCCATTGATGTTTTCAGTGCTATAAACCTTGCTGGTTCTGCTGTGGCTCAATGCGGGGGGCGGCTTCTCTCGCTGTGACATGCTCACCTTTGCACAGCCTAAATCAACCTTTAGATGAATCTATATGACTCCCTAATGAAGCCTCCAGTAAGGCTTCTTAAAAAGAGCTTAAACATTTTGAAACCCCATGAAACTTCCACAGCCTCACTTTGGAAGCAGAGTTTAGATGTAGACCACCTGACTTTGAAAACAAAGGGTAGTAACACAAAATATTGATTTGATTTAGATATTTCTTTTGTTCACTCACTTTGCATTTTGTAAATTCATAACAATATACAATCATTATTTATATTTCTGAGCATTCTTTGTTTACAGCATTTTTTACACCTGCCTAAAACTCGTGCACAGTACTGAACATTAATGCAAAACACATACAAATAATAATTTAATACACATAAATAAATTTTTGCTTACTAAAACCACGCTACATATGGGGTGAGTACCAAAAACCATCTCCTGGTACTGACTAGCTCACTAAAAATATTATGTGCACACCTGTCTATATCACATAGCTGTGTGTTTAGTCAAAAGGAGACTGTGACTTATCTTTGTGGGAAAGATTATAAGAGGTCAGGTCTCACAGCACATGAGAGCACATGGGTCACTGTGAGCTTAATGTTACATCAGGAGTGCAAGTGTCGCAATGGCATTAAAAATAACCTATCAAGTGTGGAAAAACATAAAAAAAAATGAAGAAAAGTCCCCTGGATATAGGTAAGGCATATTTTTTTCAATTAGGGTAGCAGTTTTGGAACAATGTGACAACTTTGGGGCATTCACAACCAAATCTGTGGAAATTACATCTGTTTTAATTATACTTAAGGTCCTAAATTCGGCTTGAAAGTGATTAATGCACATTGTATTTTGTATTATAGTAAATAAGCTAGTTTCTACATTCAGATTTTGGTAGTATTTAAGTGGTTCCTATTACACAATGACCCCGTTTATTTGTTTATTATTATTTGTATTATTTCATTTCATTTTTTTTACTGGTCAGGACTTTAAAATTAAAATTTTCTGGGTTTAGATAGATACAGACAGTATCACAAGTCACGCTAGTTAGGGTAAATTTACACTGTGGTTATTTGAACGACACGCCCAAAGCTTCCCAGACCCGCTTCAGTGGCAGAAAGCGTTAATGACTCTTAAACCAAAGACATTTCTGAACAATGTTCTCTAGCTTTAAAGCCTGAAAATTACCAGGGCAGGGTGAATGTTCAATTAGCCACAGTAGGGACTACAGAGGTCACCTGACCCTGCAGGGTGCCTGGAAAGGGGGGACTCCAAGGTCATTTGTTTAAAGACTAAAAAACTGTGGAAAAAGCTCTGCAAAGTGCTGAAGAGCTTCACCATTGAAGTGAATGTAGTAATTTAACAACCAAACGACCCTCTGTATGTGACAGAAGGCGCTCAAAAAAAGAACAGAAAACGTACTGCTTGATTAACAACAGTACATTTTCTGTTCTTTAAACTAACTCATTGACTTCCATTTTAATCTTAAAGCAAGGTAATTTTCTGGTCGTTTAACCGACCAAAAAACAACCTTGCAAACGACAGTGTAAATTTTGCCTCAGCTTGTCCCTACTTAAGTGACTGCCTGTGATTTTTAACACGGTGATCGTGGGCAAACACACCCAATCTCTTGCCAGAATATAGCTATACCTGTATAGCTAGCATGCACTGCACCGTGATTGGAATCGTCAAAGTGGGATTATCCTTTATCTATAGCCTTACCTTACCTACCAAAGTATGTGAGTTTTTTGTTCAATACATATCTGAATGCTCCCGCCAGACAGCAATACCTGTGAGCAGACTTCACTGTTAAATGATATCATCTAGTTTAGGCTTGTAACAAGGACAGGAAATCAAATGCATACAGACTGGGTTATATTGTTGCTCTATCCTGCCATTAGCTTGAGCTCATAAAAAAGAGCTTTGGTTGAATTCAGAGTGCAAATACCACGTCCATCCTACATGCTCATTAGAAAGGATTACAGGAGCTACTTTTAGGACAGATTCAACATTTGTGCTGGGCCTATGTGAAATAAAATGAGATTATTTTTTTTTACACATAGCTGTATTTCTAGATATCTACTTTATTATAAAACTGCCTTGTACCCAAGAAAGACCCTACCATGAAGCACACAATAATTGGATGGTGACTCATCAAAGGGAAGGATATAGTTCAGAAGCCATAGATGAGCATTGTGATGCATTTACAGATTTATTCCAGCATTGCTACAGTGGCCTAGAAATGTAGAACTTGCGCTCCTAAGTATTACAGGTGCACAAAGATGAATTAATATTTGGCATAAAATTTCATTTATACAATGGTTTGCGAGCATGCTCGTAATCCAAAACACCTATTATTATTATTATCATCATTTATATATATATAGCGCCAACATACAGTATTAAGCTGCGCTGTACAATACATTAGAGTGGAGATACAACACAAGACAACACACAGGTACAGGTTATGGCACAGGAGGAATAGAAGACCCTGCTCGGGCTTACAATCTAATAGGTTGGGGAAAAAAGCAAATTATTTCCCCAAGAAATAAACATAATAAACATAGAAAAAACATTCCACACTCTAAAAAACTGTATAGAAAAATAGTTAAGTACAAAATACTATATTGTATTTAGGTATAAATAGAGTACAGTAAACAAATAAACCTAAACATTACATAATTATTGTCCTAGGTGTCTCAGAAGCTGTGATTACTGTGTGGTGCCGAGAGGTTGAGGAGGAGGTTGTTTCTCCCAACGACCTATGCATAGAAGGGAGCCTGGAGGAGAGTGGGAGGATTATCTCTGTGTCTCCCAGTTGGCGGTGTGTAGAACACAGCCTGGAGGGGGGTGTCCCCCTGTTAGCTGTGTGTAGAACACAGCCTGAAGGGGAAAGCACGTCTCTGTGTCTCTTAATTCGTTGTGTGTAGAACACATCCTGGAGGGGGAAGCGCATTCCTGTGTCTCAGTGTAGAATGAAGCCTGAAGTGGAAGGACGGGGCTGCATCTCTGTTTCCCAGTCAGCTCTGTAGGGGTTTGTCTTTGTGTTTCCTAGTCAGTAGTGATCAGGGGTGGCTCCAGCCATTTTTTTTTGAAGGTGCTACCCGGGTGCTAGGAATTTTCAAAGGGGAGCTTGCCCTCCCAAAAAATTTGATTTCCATGTACAACATGGGTGCTGGACGAGGATTTTGGGGGTGCTAAGCACACCCAAGCACCCCTCTGGCGCCGCCACTGGTAGTGATGGCCGAACATCAGCCAGATCAGTCCGCATACGGGTGGATCGGACTTTTAAGGAAGTCAGCCGCCCGCCTGTTCGTAGACAGATTCCAATTCCCTGCCTCTGGGCGGGGAATTTGAATCTGGAAAACCGGAAGTGACGTCAGTGACGTCACATCCGGTACCTGGAATGCATAGTTCCAGGTTATGATGTCCCTGATGTCACTTCCGGTTTCTTCTGCCTTGCAGGCAGTTCGGCCATCACTACCAGTCAGCTGTTTGTAAAATGCAGCCTGGAGGGTGGGTGTATCTGTGTATTCTGTGTGTAAAGCTAATCCTGGAACGGGAGTCTCTGTATCTCCCAGTCAGTTGTGTGTAAAAAGCAGCCTAGAGGGGGCAATTTTTTTGTGTCTCTCAATCACATGAGTATGGAAGAGTCCATTTCTCTGTGTCTGTCTGACTACACCCTGTATTGACAGAGACTTGTATTGCAAGACATTGCTAGTATATTCGTATTTCAAAACACTTGCACACCAGGCTACTCACAATCCAATGTTTTACGGTAATTGTACACTAACATTACACTGATCTGCTTAGCTGGACTTTACTGAAGACAGGGATAACTATACCAGTGAACTGTGCCAGTATGAGGAATGACCCGGACTGTCATCTATATGTCACCTGTCTGTTTCTGATTAACGTATTTTTATGAATATCACTGTGAAAATAGGCTTTCTGAAATGTTTAAATTATACATAATGCTATTTAACATTTGTAAAATCTTTTTCTCTGATATAACTCTAAATCTAATATGTGGCTCCTCCAATGTCATAGCCTTCAGTAGTATACTGCTCCAAACTATTTACAATACAATTTTTACTATTATAGTCTTTTTTGGTTGTTTTGGTATGTGGGAGTATAACAGCGTGCCCAAAGAACCCAAGGAAAAGGAGGGATTTGTCACATGGCTATAAATCATGAAACAGGGCATTCCAACCACTACATTAGCTTTCTGTCCAGGAGTCTCGGAGTTGCCTTGATGCACATATGAATAATAATTCACAGAATAAAAGGTTATATGGGAATAAGTATAGTAGATGGGATGGATTCACATCAACATTAAACACTCAAGTTCACCTAAAATGCCCAAGGTAAGATGTAAAAAGCTTTGTAAAAAGTTACTAACTGGTTTGGGAGCGAAAGCTGTTGGTTTATACAGAATATGTCAATGCTCAAAGAAGATAAACCATTTGGACCAAACCTCAGGTACCAAATTTGGGGTGGCTAGCCCCTGGGACTTTATAAGCACATGGTCATAGACAAGCTAAAGGTAAAAGGTATGAATTTATTAGGAACAATACAAAAAACAAATGCACATGATAAAAAATGCTACTGACATAGGCATAGGCAATGTATCACATGAATCAGACATATTAAAATATCAAAAACAGTGCTTCATGAATCATAGTCCTGGATAAACATGCCCAACGCGTTTCGCCCTTCTGTTGAGGACTTTGTCAGGGGGTAAGGTCAGGGGTACATTGATCTTTTCACCATATGTTAAAATATTCATATATATGTATACATGTACACATATATACTTACTCATGCAGATAAATTAGTTTACACTCAGAAAAATCGATGCAGACCACTGTGGGGACGGTCCCCCAGCCCCCTAACGGGACTGGTAAGAACGATGGGGAACAACTTCTGAACCAATGGAGTCCCATGACTCATTTATCTACATGAGTAAGTATATATGTGTACATGTATATATATATATATATATGAATATTTTAACATATGGTGAAAAGTGATTTGTACTATTTCTAAATAGATTTTGAGACTATATCGAGGGCTGGATCTCCTGAGGAAGCCGATATGGCAAAACACGTCGAGATAATGCCCAGCAATAGTATAAAGCAATTGGTTATGTAAAGGATTATATGTTTGTAACAGCAATTTTTATGTGAATTGTCAAGTGTATCTTGTATTATGTGACATCTTTAATCATGTAGTGATGACATCAATCTTGAACAATTATGTATGTACCTTGTTTTTAATAAAAAATCTTCTATAAACGATATCAACCATCAATTTCTAAAATGTGCCTTAAAAGTCCAGGAGTTTGAGCCTCCATTCTGGAGAGGATGGATGAGAGTCAATACATAGCTCTCTATCCCCCTCTTGGTTTTTGTTTTTTGTTGAGAGATTTATGGATGTCGGCACACTATGTTGGAAGGGGAAGTAACAATTTTTCTTGAAGTACATTGATCACCCATCGAAGCAATTATTGAAATGCTCAAACTGAAACTTTATATAACCACAAGGCACGGAAAGAGTCCCGCTTAGCTGAACTTGTAACAGATAGCCAAAATCAAATATAGTCCTCAGCAACATGTCCTGCCAAAATAGTCCAAACAGCTGATAGGCTCCACCGCACAGGGAGTAGTCCATTGTTGTGGTTGCAACTCCAGGGCATACACGCAAAGGTTGGAGTGCACCCCACCGGAACGGCAGCACTGGCAGCGGGCATAAATGGTAGCGGCATGCATATACCGTGATATACCGTTCAGTGGCACATGCTATTCCTCTCTCCGGCTGCACACACGCCGGATCACACAGGCCAGAAGGTAAAGCCTCAGCGGAGCTGACGTTGGGTTGCTGACGGTCTCCTTTCTGGTCCCTAGCACTGAGCACCTGACTAGGGGCCATCCATTCACTTAAGTAGACTCTCAGCCCTGGGGCATCATGGGTCGTGTATTAAAGGGGACACTACCTCCAATCTGTGGGCCCATGCCACTACAATTGCCTATTAGGTTAAGCATCTAAATATTTTTTATTTTAAATGCATTCTGGACATTTAGGGTACCCTCAACGGGTCAATATTTTTCTTAGTTTGACCACAAAATCGATATTTTGAAGTCGATCGAATGGGAAACGATTCCTGTCGATAATGATAGTCGATAATGAAGCTTTAAAACAAAGAACTGGTCGTCTGTAAACACTGCACAATTGCACAATTCTATTGAATCCACATGTCTTATGGCTACCTTTAGCCATAGTCCAGCTGTAGTTGAAAAACCTGCTGAAAGCGGTCAGTCCGAGTTGGACTTGGGGTCAGCTGCAATGTAAAAAAAAGTTTACTTATTTTTCTCCAGTGCCAGATGCCTATCTTCAGTGTCCCGCCATCCTTTTACTTTTGTCCACATTCTGTTGTACTGCTTTTAGTAAAGAAAATTACATCTTCCTATAATGCCAGGGAGGTTTAAGAGTAATATGTGTAATATGTAATATGTAAATAGTAGGAGGAACAAATAGTATTTGATTTATCTGAAATTCATATCTATCATCTATCATCCATATCTCTATTTTTAGTTTTCTGAGAATAAACTGAACAGCGATATGGTTATAATGTAATCAGCTTGATTACTGGTAACACACATCTGCTGGTCTACTGCTGTTGCTAACAATCTCTAATATAGGTTACATAAGACCATGTTAAAAGACACAGCTTGTGTGCCCTATAGAGCCTCTTAAATCCTTGTGCCATGTATGTGTGAAGTGCCACCTGGTCAAAACCTCTCTACACTGGCAGTTAGGGCACTTACTTTGCTGTTGCGTGCAACTTTCCTATTTTTACTTTCAGTAATATAAAGCTGCAATATCGCCAGCATCAAACAAACCCAGTCCTACACCAGAGAAAATATAGTATACAGTGTAACTTCTAAAATCTTATTCCTCTAAAAATGAGACCACCTTATAAAGGAGCACCCTCCTTGCTACATCCTGCCCACCATGAACTGATCAAAGTATGTGTGTCCACATATAAAACATTTAGCAAAAAATTAGTACTACTCCAATTTTCACATAAAGCTTAAGCTGGGCATAGCCGGTTCGAATAACTGCCGATCTCCTGGCAGATCCACCCCGCCGGCCATTCCGAGAATCGGCCAGGCACCCTTTGGATTGGGGGTGAATTTAACCATTAAACTTTTAAGATTTAGATAGGTTTTCCGGCAGCAAAATCGGTCGCAAATCCAAAGGTCTATGCCCAGCTTTAGAAATAATAGTTAATCATTATAGCTGGGCATAGACGGGTCATTTTCCTGGCGACTGCCCAGCTGACCAACCGGGCGTGATGATGTCATCATGCATGGCCACTAGTGCCGAGAATCGTCTGGGCACCCTTTGTGTGCCGGCCATTACCGGATGGGGACGGGGGATTGGCTGGGAATTTACCGGCCTGTCGGATCAGCGTGCGATCTGACATGCGGCAGATTCCTGGTTAATACAACCAGGGGGCACACCCAATTCTCTGCCGACCCAACCGCCGATCGATTGCAGGAACGCAATCCCCCAATGCTGTTTGTTGGTTGTTTATGTTTATGCTTCACTTTTCAGGACTGGAACAGCAAAAAAAAAATACAGTATGAAATATTTTAAAAATAGTACATATATATGCCAATAACCTAGTACGAATATTAACTATTTATAATAATTTTTATTCAGCAGACTTTATGGTTAAAAGAATATGTACAATTATGAATACTGTATAAGAAATACATTTGAAAAAGTTGTAGATAGGTCCACGCTATAAACTCGATTTAATAAAATCATGGTATCATCAGATATAGAATTCTAGAATACATAGTAACGTTTATGATAAGTAATCAAGTACGTCAATGTATTCCTAAATGTCATACTTGACAGAAAAAAATCTGTCTTGTTGTCTATGAATGCCATGGAAGTGTAAGACAACATTTCCTGTATTAAACCATGTGTGACTACATAAACATGTATGAACTACATTGTGACACGCTTACATACACTGCGATGATTATTGTTGATTACTGTTGACTGGTATATGTAGCAAATGATCTGTTTTCTCCATTACACTTTCAGAAGTGCAAGTGTGAACCTTTGGACCCAAGGAATCGTGGATATCCTCATCACTTTCATCAATGACATTTATCATCAGTGTGTAATCAGTAAAATGGCACCATAATATGCCAAATTGTTTATGACAGACCTCACAGGTATTCCAGAAGAATAGAAACATGATTACTATTTTATGCTAATTAAAAATGTACTTACTTATTTATTATTGTGAACTTGAAACAGTTCCTCTTTGAGATGTACAATCTAAAAGAAGAAAATGACTGATTGCTTAATATATTTCACCGTTTACCGATTTATCATCGATCGATGGCGTAACTAAAAATCAGCTTCACAAAAAATTTTTATGGACATGGAAGTGGGTTATAGCCTCCATGGGGTGATCGATAGCAACGACTAATGACTTCCTTTGATTCACGATCAATCTGCAAAAATTTTCAGACATGTGCAATCCCTGCACAATCATTTTTTTTACGATTTCTCGCCATATTCTTGTTCACTTGCATTCATCGATTCATGCATTCATCGATTTGTGAATGATCGATCGTGACTAACTCCCTTACCCCATGGAGCCAGGGTACTAGGGTACTCTCCATGAGCTAAAGCCCTGGAGAAACCATTCTAAATAGCCAGCACTACTACATTCTGGGAGTATAGGCTACAAGCTGAACATGGGGTGGGGGAAATCATTGGGAGAGGCACCAGGGCCTAATAAGGAGCTTGGGAGCAGAAAGTACAGGAGAGCACTGAAGTGTGTCACTTATGCTTGATTTACATGGGCGCTGCTGTCTGGGAGTGCCTGCAAACTTGTGCAGGCGCATGGGACATGTAAATGAGCCCTAAGTGGTCCAGACAGGGCGTGTCCTCCTGGACAGAATTCACAATATAAAGTACCACAGGAGAGGCAGTGACCTATATGTCCCAGGTGCACACAGAGAGCCCTGCTTAAGGCTTTCCGACGCGATTTTAAACGATCGTGGCTGATCGCCTCCATTTAGTTGAATGGGTTTGTGCCCTGATCGCGGATATAGACCTGAATGGCCGCGGTTTAAAATCATGTTTGTCTATGGGCAGGATCAGACATCTTGCCCCAACCCCCACTTCCAAGCTGCAATTTCACAGCTGCAATTCTAATCGCGGGAGCCACCTGGAGATTGCTGGGTGCTCCCCCTGGCCAGATCACACATGTCACATTATTAAAGGAATATAAAGTTCCATCGAGCCCTGTACTGGTTAGATTGCAGAAAAGCCTGTGCAACCCAGTGGTGAAGAGTTCAGCAGTCTGGGTTAACAGATGTCAGTGGGTTCACCTCCTCCAACTAAAAACTAACTCACAGGTTGTGATAATAATAATAAAATTTCAGGATTCTTCTATAAAAAAGTAACATCAACAAAACAATCGATACAATCATAAATGCTGCCTTGAAACCCCAAATAGAAAGCCTCCTACAACAGAAATAGCCATGTACTTTTAGTAATCACATACAGTCCAGCACTAGAAAGTAAAGGAAACATAATCAAAGGACTGCAATCGATGATAACACAGAATAAAAGAAAGAAATGCTGGCCTTCAGACAACCGTAAATCAATCAGCAGGAAACTTCATTCTCACTACAGGGAGGCACACGAAGGGACAAAACCTTTTAAAAATAAATGCTATAAACTCTGTGCCCACATCACTCATCTAAAAAGTGTCACACACATAAGGGATTGTTAATAAAAAAGGGCAACCAGCTTTACCTCTGATGTCCTGAAAGCACACATATGAATGTATGCTGAGTGTTTTGGTTATTAAAAGGAAATATATAAATATTTAAGAAAGGAAGAATTTTGAACAACACACATGCTTAACCCCCCTGGCAGTTCACTGAGGTCCAGATTTCTGTACCAAAAGTGATACAGTGTTTTGTCTCTGTGTGCCTGCAGCTCTGTAGAAATGCTGCAGGCACACTGAAAGCCAGTGGTTGCGCCTGATTCTGGCACGGGCGCGATCAGACTGCGCCAGTACTTGCTTCGGGCGTAACGCTAGGGAGGTTAAACCGGCCATAGACGCTATGCTTGGCAGGCGTTTATCGAACAATCAACCGCAGCATGATGACATCCTCATGCCATGGTCAATCGTTCGAAATACACCATTTGCGATTCGACAACCGATACTTTGGATAGGGACCCTTGTCCCCATTCAAAGTACTGGCAATCGACCAGAAAAAAACGTTTGTTCTCTGGCTGATCAAAGTTGTGTACAACCACTACAAGTGGTTGCTCCAGGTGGGCGCGTTCATTTTGCGATTGATCACCAAGCTATCACCCCGAATTCGCAAAATCGGCCACAGAATGAAGCGCTATGGCTGGCTTTAGAGGTACATGAAAAAAATAAAATAATTTTATGTTTTTTTTTTATAAGTTTACATTTGTTTTCTTTTCTTTTGATTTGGTTTGGATAAAACATTTATCCAATCCAATACAAAACAAAAACAAATGTAAACTAATCAGAAAAAAAAATTATCCATGATCCAAAAGTAATATACTTACCTGCTGTTCCGTGGAATCATATACGAGAGAGGCCATCTTTTTTTGCCAGGCATCCCATGGGCACAATACCACAAGTGGCCACTGGGGTCCTTTTAATGTTCCTACAATCCTTTCCATACATCTCTAAAACTTTTGGGGGTTCAGGGGCTTTGTCATTAAATCACAAATCAGCTTGTCAAACTTTTTAGACCATCTCTAGTCATGTCCAGTGTTTACTCAGTCAATCTTGTAGGCTAATGCTGCCGAAAAGTAAAAGTGAGAGGACCAACACAGAACAGCTCCTGAGGCTTGTCAATCAGCCAATCATGGGTGACTTGCTCTTTCAGCTCCTGTGTCTGCTGCTTGGCTGTGCTGCTATCAGGGGAGACATTACTTGGTGAGGCAAGTTAAGGGTTTGTGCCTTAGGTGGGTGATCGTGTCATCACTTAGGGCTGATTCACACTGAAGGGATACACTGAGGTTCCAGCATCTTGCCCCCTGCAGTGTGTGCATTGTTTTACATTACATTTTCCACCCTTTGAAATGAAAGGAGAGAAAATTGTACGGCAATGCACAGCATGCCATATTTCTGAAAGGACTTAGGGAAATTTTATTATTTTTTAATAAATATATAACTAGGTACCTTGGCTTACATTCAGATTGGCTTCAATCGAATGGGAATACGATGTGCAAAGCACAATTGAGTGCCATGAACGTGCACATTGCTCAAATCTATTTAAATATCGAGCCGTGGATGCACACCTTTATACCCGAGTACATATTGTATTTAGTGCAGTGCAGTTTACGCTATGATTCATGGTTAGAATTTATCTGTGGGATTTATTAGTGCCCACACTTGCAATGATATCCTCTTTTGGGGCTGCTGTTAGAGATAGTATTGTGTAACAGACATACTTCTCCCTTGGCTCATCTACACACATCTCATCCCTTCCTGTATAAGGTTTTCCTAAGGAACTCTGCATTTAATTATTTAGTCAGAGTCTATTTGCTTTGATATATAGAGAAGATCATTGGCAGTTAAGGGCTATGTTAGCTGTTATAATCAACATAAACTCCTTTGTATGCCTCTCCATGTCCACAGAATAAGATGGCTCCAAACAGACCCTGGAGACAAAAACAGTATGATTATGATAGTTTAAGAACATAATCGCTATCACTCTTACTGACTTCAAAAACCTCCATCTTATATATGGAATGATTAAGATATTAAGTAGATATTACATTTATATCTGGTTGCCATAGTTCCCTCAACATCTTATTGCTATGATAATACAAAGGTACTAGAGTCTGTGCTAGGAGAATGGTGTCATGATGAAGAAGTAAATAATTAGATGATCATTCTCTGCTTCCTCTCATCATGGACCAGTACAATGTCTTAAGGCTTGTTAGGGAATGGCACACCAAAAGTAAGTGCTTAGTGCAACTAAGAACATTCTCCAGGATTCCAGTTGAAGTTTTTCCACTGATTTATTGTGTCTTAAAAAAGTAAAACTAACTGCCATATTGTTTGATTCTGTAGGAAATTTTAACTGTCAGTTAATTCAGTAATTTATCTGTGCAAATTACAAATTGATTGGTAGGCCTAATAAGGCAAACTATTGTCAATGATGTTATGATTCAGTGTTGAAATAATTACCCTTCATAGTGCCAAAGTGTATATTTGCCCATTGTTTGATTGCACTAGAACAATTTACTGTTATGTTGTATGGCTGTTCCAATTGCTTAATCTGTGACTGGGATTGCACCCAACTGTTTATTTCTGTTCTTTTGTTATTTAAAACTTTAATATAAATATTGAATTAGAAATACTTACCCTGTAGCCAAGTTATCCACAAGAGTGCTGATATAATTTTTATTGTGGGTTTGAAGCAGGATTTCCAAAAGAAGGCTCAAAGTGTCACAGATCGCCATGTCACCTGGCAATCTGCAACTGCAGAAGTGCCCTCTACCTCTTCTGATGTTCCACCTCCAAAGCCTCAAAGGACATGGACTTTTTAGAGATCAGCTCCCTCTGCTGGTTGTACTAATAAAGACACTTGATGTGGCTCTTGTTCCCGGCTCCCACAGCAAAGCCCATCCCTCCTTGCGGGTGCTTTGGTGAATACCAGGGGGCTCCTTAGACTCTGTGCCTTGGATTACACTTGTCTGGTGGCACGGTGGGTCCACTGCTCCGGTGGTTCACCTGTGACACAAAGGAGGCGCACATCTCTTGGTGATATTATTTATTGGTGTGGCCAAAAACAACATCAATGTGTTCCTCTGGTCACTTCACCAGGATTGACAATTTAATTGGTCTCTGCGTAAATAGCTTGGAGGAGAACACTTGACCAACATCCCCAAGCTATTCATGCAAAAAACAGAGACCACTTCAAGCGTGTCAGTGTTTTTTTATTTGCCAAAAGCTATGCTCTTCCAATAAATATTATTTTTAGCCTTCTTCTTCAGTGAATCCTGCTTCAAACCCATACCACAAACTCATCAGCTACCCAACCTCCTCAGTCACCCACAGCCTACCTAAGTGAAACCAATGAAAGTATTACACTGAGTGGTGACAGTGTCTGCAATCTTTACATCTACTCTGCTCGTCTGAAGGTTGCTTATTAAAATAGACAACAGGAGGTACTTTTTCTAGGAACCAAAATAATAGTTACACCCTTTTGACCAAAAAAAAAAACAGCTAGTGACTATCATACTTGTATAATAACTTCTGACTGCTTCTATACAGATGCTTATAATTTTTTCTCTTGTTTTCTGGACCTCCATGTATCAGAGGTTCAAATAAAAACATTGCTAGCTTTCTTACCTTAATCATGCACATTTTCTATGTGTACTTGTTATGCTTTCCATATGAGGGATTGCTCAACTGGCATTGAATGATATCATGCTTGGCTAAGCGTCCAGAGCATAGCTAAAAAAGAGCTGATACATTTTTCTTTTATTTAGATGTCGTGCTTTGTTCAGCTTAGCTGAGTTATCATTTTATTTCTGCTTGCTTGAAGAAAATTTTATTGGACCAAAACACTGAGTCATCCTTGGTCAGTTGGTACCCCCCAAAAAACTGAGCAACAAGGAATAGCACAGTCTTCACAGACAGAATATTTAGCAGCTTGCTTGAGGAAGTAAGGGACCATAAATGTAATACATACTGTAGCTATACCAGTTATCAGAGTTCCACTAGTTCTAGTAGCTGCACTTTACAGTCTTACAGTTATACTTTGTAGCACCAAACCAAGCTTTTATGGTATTTCTCTGCTTTTGTTTTGTAAATCCAGGGAAATTCCAATTCTCAAATTCAAATGTACTCACATGACTTACTCCATTGTCCATAATTTCCAAATCAATAATGGGTATCAAAATTATAAACCACAAAACCATGTCACAGAGATTTAGTGACAGGTTTATTTACTTTTATTTCATTAACAATAAATGCGAAAGTGAGGGATACAAAATTTCATACAGTGACTTGTATTGTTGATATGTAATATTGCTTGAAAATAATTGTTAGGTAAAAAGGGAAGGATCAGGACTGGCATATGTAAAATGTGAAGAGTAGAGAATCCAGTTCACTGTAATGAAACTATAGAAAGATATAGAGAAATAAAAGTACAAGAAAATAGATAAATCAAGCGAGACTCATAATGTATAACATTGATATTTGACATTACCATGGCACAAAAGCTCTGTGGCAGTCGCTGAATGGTATGGATTGCTCTAGCTGAACATTTGAATGCACACCACAAGTCACAAAGAGCAATGCAACATCACAAAGAGGAATGCAAAGCATTGGATGGGGCTATGTAAAGCCACTTGACTCCGGGGCAGTGAAAATGTGTTCTGCATAGTGACAAATCATTAGCTCTTCTTTGACAAAGCCTATATGAGCTTAATCTTCATGTACAGTGTACTCTGCTTTGATTGCCCATTGAAAACCCAGCTATACTAGAAACCACTAGAAAAGGTTAATGCCAAAAGAACAGTACTTCTGTCATAAATGTCACATTCCCAGTTCAAGCCTAAAAGTTAGGGAAAAGGTGTGGAAAGCTTTCCAGGCCATACACCTGGAGCTGTGGTGCGGTGCAGTATGTCAACACAGCAGGGCTAGTCTAATGCAAGGTACCATAGGAAAACCCTGCACCTTTCACACTGACCTTGCATTTGTGTTTGGTAACCTGCAATGTAGTGATTACCATGAATGGGAGTTGCGGTAACGCTGGTTTCTATCTCCTCAGTGGGGGGTGGGGGGGTCTCCTTTTGGTCCTGCTTTAGCCTGCACGGGGAGCAGAAATGACTAAATGAGCCAGGAATCAGGGAATATCCAACCAATCATCTGATCAAATCAAAATTAGCCATGCCTGATAGTGAATGTGGATCAGTTTTTAAATTAAAAAAAAATAATTTAAAGAAAAAGTGTGTGGGGTTCCCCCCCAGCGCCTACCAGACCCCATTTTTAGCATAGAGTTTGGTATACCTGGAAAAGGGGGACCACGAAAAGTGTGGGGTCCCCCCTGCAGAGCATACCAGACACCCTGCTGGAATAGGGTCTAGTATTCCCTGGAAAATGCATGTGGTCCCCCCTTTTAGAGCATGGCAGACCCCTTTTGACAGACCTGAAATTACAGGGAATGTTAGAAATAATAATAGAATACTTTGGTAGTGCATGTCTTCTTTATACTGATAACAAAGAAAAGACCCCTTATGTTAACAAAGGGTTTCCCCTTTGTTGAGGTATGGCAGGGGCCTGGTTGGATAGGGATGGAGGTGCCCCCCCCCTTTCCTCCCCTTCCAGAAAGGGGTCTGATATGTTCTAGAGTGCTGACCCTATGAATTTTGTGGTCCCTCTTTTCCAGGCATACCAGACCCTATGCCAGAAGCTAGCTGATGCTCTCTCCCTATTTTAGCTGGTATTTTAGCTTGTATAGCAGACACAGGATTAGAGTAATATGGCTGCAGGGATGGTTTTCTATAGGGAACGGGTGGTGTTCAGGAGTGGGAAAAAAGCCAATTGGCTATTCTTTTCCACCTGACTGTGTAGGGAGGGGTTTAAGTTTGTTAATTTATAGTAGGTGAATGAAAATCTGTGAATTTTCTGCGGGCAAATTGTTTGGCCAACTATAATCCCTATTGAGGAACTTTACAGTTAACTTTGAACTGCAGGCCAATGTGAAAATCCTGACTTGTTCACACATCTTGAAAAATGATTAAAACCTATATATACTTGTATATTAATATAATATTTTCAAGTTCAGTTACACTTTAAGGGCTATTTTAGACTTGGTATCCCACTATGCATGCAATGCCCCTTACACCCTTGCATGTGTCATATGTTTTACAACTGCACCATAAAAAAAAAAGCTGCAGCATGGTTTTATATCCCTGCAGATTGGCTGTATATTTGTTTGTGTTTACTATTGAATTGATAGGCAAGCAAGCAAAATGCATGCAACAGTGCATTTTGAAAAGGGATTAATGCACCAATGGTGCACGTTTCCTACAGGAACATGTGTACCTCTAAATCGCGAAATTGCATGCATTGCAGTAAATTAACTCAGTGTACACACAAAAGAGCCCTTAGTATTACAGTTTTGGTTGAGAACAATTGTAAACAATAATACTATATTTAAAAAACCTGTATCTATCCATGTAGTATTCTTGTTCCAAAGAAAAGGAGTGTTCTAAATAGGAATTTTATTGTGGGTAAAATCCCTTGAGACTTTGATTTAAAATATTGCATGATTGAGTTTTCTAGTCATAACATGTGAAGAAGTTTATTGGAAAGCTGAACACTAAATAAGGTTGTGTACTTGTGTTATATAAAATTAGTAACAGCTTGTTCTGTCACCGGGAAGATTGAAGGTAGTGCTGCTTTGTGTTCTGCTATGTGAGATTTCATCCTGAAATCTTTTGCTCACAGCTATTGCAGTTATTGTCAGTGACTCGCCTCCTTCGAGTGGTGGCCTTGTGTCATAAAGAAATGTTATCTTTTATATGTGGGCACTTAGAGGACATCTGCATAGAAATGATTGTAGCATAGATATAATACAATTTTACAATAAAAACAGAATGTTAATAAATAATAACAACTTTGTGTATGGTTCTACATATAAGGAATATAATCACCGAACATTTATTGGACAACCTAACAGATCGTAGAAAAACTATATAGCAATTTATCAGCTGAGATCTGTTAATACAAGGCAAAACAGCTCTCGCACTGGCATTTAAAGTAAAAACCCAAATATTTTAAAGTTTACGTTTTGTCTTTGGTAATTCACTTATTATGACTTACTGTTGGTCGGACATCAGGCCTTTATTAGCTGAACTTCATTGAGGAGCTAAATACACACATTTTAGTTGAGGTTATGATAGGAAGAAGAAATAGTACAATTGTACAATTAATATTAAATTTGCATTTATCGATGTATAAATTTATACAGAACTGTATTACACTACTACCCCAAACAAGAAATGGGTTACGGCAGAAATAATGATATGGAGTTTCAGTTATCTCTCCTGAGCAAAGCCCAAACCACTGTATATAAGTATAAAAAGAAAGCCAGTCCTTCATATGTCTAGAAGATGCCCATTGCCATGCAATCTATTTCTTGTGAGTACTGTCAATCATATATATACATTAAGGGTTAAATCCACATAATCAATCAATCAATACAAATTGTAAGCCTCAATAATAAGTTCAATAAGGAATAACCTGCCCACAGACAAGTATGACTAATCTTGCCTCGCACTTTGCTTAGAACCAAATGTGTTGCAAATGTATCAATATTTCTGTGGCAACCTCCTGTGTGAATCATAAGAGGTAGAGATGCACTGATTTCACATGGTGCTATAGTTAGTACTATTTCCATGAGCAGAACTGGGCTATAGGGAAAAGACAAAAATATCACCTACTTAGGTCCTTAAGTAGTAGGACCTGCATCAGATGCTGTTGATGTAGTTCACAACACATGGAACAGGGATTTTTAATGTTTTTGTCATCTGGGTTAAAAGACCACTTACCAGCACTGCCCATGGGGATGCCACAGTACAAGTGTTTCTCATTATCACTCACCCAGCACTACCCAGATGAATGTCTTCTGGTGCTCTAATCATAACCTAGATAGCTTCCATCTTTTCCAGCTGTGAGTACGTGACACCCTAACAGATGGTGCTGTATCTAACATTCAGCACTGGTAGGCTTCTCTATAGAATGGTTTTCAAGAGCATATTTTTTGTAATTCAGTATCTCTTAGCACCACATTTACTGTGCTTTAAATTCAGGATGAATCGTTTTAGGATGAGTCAGAAATATAAGCATAGTCATTGCCAATGGTTAGCACAATCAGTTCTTGAATTTTGAATAGAGAAATCCATTTTTGAACCCATTTTGTTCCTGCTCTGTTTTTTTTTTCTAATGTAAAATTTAAAGTGGACCTGCAATGGCTAAAATGTTCTCTGCAAAACGGAGGTGTCCACCTGGAGGGATCGACCAGAATAGCACTGCAAGTGGGTCATGCAGCAATCCCCCTTGACTGAAAGCAGCGTGGTAATACCACCACACTGTGAAGTCTCACTGGCGGAACACACAGCAATCATGTATGGATAACTTAGGTATCAATTCACATTTTCTGGTATAATGCATATTCATTGGTGCCTTTCATTTAGAATGAATGCCAAAGAATGTGTTATGGTGTGCTGTACCATGGAAGCATGTTCCTACAATAATTCTGGTGTGCTGCCATGTGGTAGGCAATATTCATATATCAACCCAACATAATGCACCACAATGGACTGCACAACACACAGTGACACACCATATAATTGTAATTTGAGGCTAATACTTCCTGAATTACTGAGCCAGAATAAGTATGCAGCTCAGGTGTTCAGCCAGTTGTGGTACAACTTGTCGCACTATCTGCATATGTTTCAATTAGCATTCTTTAATTGAGTTTACCACAGGTTTTATACTTTAGCAGTCAGAGATGGATTAGAGAAGAATAAAGTCCTAGGCAAGGAAATAGCTTTGTGCCCCCTATTAATTTTAATTAAGAAGGCTTTTAACTGGCATAGCGTTCGGACACAAACTATTTACAAGTGCTTAAAAGGCAAGCAGAGAGCTATGGCTACCTTTTGGAAAGTTTTAGAAATATATAGCTAAAATCAGATGATCAGTTACTGGGATGGTGCCATGACTGTATCAATGTGTTCATGTTTTTGTGTGGGTGGGCAGCTGTCATTCCCCTGCCAACCAGCCCCATGTTAACTATAGAAGCAACCACAACATGTTGCTCCTAACTGAATGAGAATTACGGTAAAGGTTGTGCCTGGGCCTTCTGGAAACCCACAGGACAATAGGCAAAATTGATTGTAGATTTCATATCAATTCTTGAACAATATGTTTTATGAAAAAATGTATGTGGAGTGCGATATCTATTCTTACACTAGGTCTGGCGCAAGTTCCTTCTACAAGAATACACTGACCAGCAACTACATGACATTATGAGAGCCTTCCAACTTACTGAGTGGTACCTCCTAGAACAACTTAAAGGCTCGTTGGGCCAACTAGAAATGCCAAACAAGAAATAAAAAAGCATGGGTATAGGTTTAAATATATTTTGCACACAGGGTATTGGTCAGGACTCTCGACATATGAAGTAAGGTTATTGCTCTTTATGGTGAAAGCTATTAAAATGCTATTTGAGAGCTAAGAGATATGTTAAGTTTGTTATTTGGTTTTTCCTGTTTTGTTCTCTAATTTTCCTGGTACATGTGATCATTAATGCCATAATCTGTCTCGTATGAACAGATTAACCTTACACCACATACCAATAACTTTAAACCCAAAGACACTTGTGAACTTTACCTACTTAAATGGCCAACATCTATTATATAACAATGTCTTCTTACGATCTTGTATTAACCAGCTATGGAGGGCAGGGACAAGGTCCACCAACAACAGAGGCTGAGCTGCCCAAGTGCGCCCCTCTCCCAGCCCAATATGCATATGAATGTCCCGCGCGGGACAATCATATGCAAATTGGCGGATGATCTGCTTACACAATTGCATATGAATATGCATGAATGAATTCATATGCAAATTGGGCTGGGAGAGGGAGAGTGACATTGGCCAGCTTAGAGCTGATCTGAGCTTAGCTGGACGGCTCCATCTCATCAACTGCAATACTGAGAAGAAAGTGCAGGACGAGATGGGGCCGTCAGAAGTTTAACCCCCTGAGCAGCGCCCAGACCTGACCAGCACCCAGAGGCTGGAGCCTCTTCAGCCTCTGTGTCGGCCCGGCCCTGCAGCTATGCCATCACTGAGTATATGTATCTTGTTGCATTGTTATAAAAAAAAGTTGAATAAAATTTTTTTTTTTTAAAAACAGCTTCACTTAAGGCCAACTTAAGATAAAACCAAACATTTTTGTTGTAACATACAACCAAAATTTTACTTACAACCAGAATTACGGCCAAGCCAAAACATGTTTCTGCTTGCGTGGTGACATTTATGTGACCTGATAATAAGTACAGGACATCAAAATGGACCATCTCACCAATCTACAAAAGGCTACAAGGCCAGATTCACTTCTTATAAAAAAAGGAATCTCAATCAAAACAATAATCTGCTTCAGTTTCTTCCTGAAAGCCAAAGATTTCAACTTGAATGGTGATAACACATTTTTGTTTCTTGTAACTAGGCTCATTTTAACTTTTTAGTGAAAGCACCAGGAAAATAATTGTTGTTTCCGGTAAATGACACATATTATACAACACTTTTTATTATGAAGTTATTATGAAGTCAGTTAAGGGGGGCTTTGGGAGATTCAGAACACATTATGAGTATTTTCATTTTTTGTTATGGGAAAAAATATATTGATTTACAACCAAGCCATCGGTTCATATGTCAAGGGTCCACTGTGTATGTATATTTATATATATATATATATATATATATATATATATATATACACACATAAAAGTAAGAATATGGACCAAAATAATCTAAATATGTTTTTTTTAGAAAGTGGTTGAAGTTACTACCTAATAGCATTAAGTATCATGCTTACCTAATAATAAGCTGAGATTTAGTGCTATAAAAAAGGCATAGAATTTTTACTTTCTTTCACTATGTATTTGTATCATTAACTATATTCTAGGTACCATTTATAAATGGCATACAGAAAGCAACTGTTCTATTCAATGGCTGTTGCCAGTCTAGAAAGTTTGGACACCAGGAGGTGTAATAATCAGTTTGTGAGCTTTTGATCTTGCTGCACAGTACTTCTTACCAGTGCTGTGTGGTAGATCAATAGAAACCTGTTTATTCAAAAAGATGCTGAATTGTACTTATATATGAATAGTATGATGTCCTCTTGCAAGATCAGAGGCTCAGAGAGTTGTTACTGATCAATAGTGATGTATTGCTGCCTATTTTCAGTAGATTGCTATTACACTTCATATATTGCTGCAGATCTCCATAAGGATCAACATTTTGTCTGTATAAATTATTTTTTTTTAAATAATAAAATACATTAAAATAGTAGATTGACAACATTGGATGTTCCGGACGGTGTAAGTTTATCTTTATATGTGTAATGTGTGCCCATGTCATTCCAAATTTTTTAAAAAGGCCTCTGGAGTGAAGATGATGTAGTATGAAAAAGGCCAGATGTCAAATGCGCATATCACTGTTGCCTTCTGCCCTATCTACCTGCTGGATTGCATCATCGGCTTGAGGGCTCATTTACATGGGAATTGTTTTT
>CM070037.1:63296031-63310773 GCA_036250615.1 Ptychadena robeensis | reverse complement strand
GTCAATACAGGGAAATATATCATATTCCTACAGATTCAATACAACTATGATGTATTAACAGATGGAGGCTGGATGACCTCACGGTTCATCCGTGACATACTCTATGTAATTTTTTAAACCTTTGTTACCAGGTATTGTATGAGGAATCTGATGTGGATACTTCCATCAAAATATCTTATATTGGACCCACCTGTATACAGTATATAAGAAAGCCTTTGCAAGATATAAACACTTTACAATACTGAACATTTCTGCCAAAGTACTTTACTATATTGAGACTAATGACACTAATGGAGACATGCAGTGCTCTCATAACTGGGGTGAGCCCTTGGTATTATTATTTCTAAATTACTTGCTATGTAAGAAAAAAATTACCGTCTGCTAAAATACATCTATTCAGAACTTGTCATATACAGTAAATGTTTTAAATGTTAATATGAGTATAATTACATATTTCCACCTTTTTTAACATGTCTGCCAGTAATTACAGTACAATATAATTCCTTACAATGTCAGATTTAATAACTGCCATTCAATTATTGTTTCAAAATTCTGATTAAACAGTATTTTCATACCTTTAAGCCTTAGAAATTGAATTCTAGAGTGTCTCTGCTTCTGAATTGTGGCTTTTATCAACACATCAAACAGAGGGCAAAATAGAAAAGCACAATGCAAATAAATGAGTTATTTCATATGCATTAGAAATGTAACAACAATGCAGTACAGGACTCTGTAAGACCCATCACCCCTGAAATAGAGCCAGTAAATGCATCCTAAAGTATCCTATAGATTTAGAACAACATTTTAACGAGTCTTCTGCAAAGGATATTATTTCATACCTAATACATTTCTTTGCATTTCCATCTCCTAATTTTAACTTCACTAGATATTTGGCAATCTTCTCATCTCTTTAGTAAATGTCCTTTTAGCTGAGCTAAACAAGTTGTTAAATATCTATATTTCTGCTAATTATTTATTTTTTACTTGAAATTCTTTTATGTTGAAATTTGTAGTGTATTTGTAGTGACGCGGCAATCAACCAGACAGCAGAGGCGGCTGTTGATGCTCAGAAAACTTTTTATTGATAAGCAAGATCCTAACGGGGTCTCAAACATAGGCAAAAATGGTGCTTAACAGTCTTTACAACTGGCCAACAGCTAACAGCAACAAGCTAAAGTCCAGTATCAGAGTCCACAGTAATAGTGCTTGGCAGCTTCGAAACCGCCGCCCGGCAGGGGAGGTCCTCAGGAAAAACCTCAATAAAGGTAGGGCCACGGATAACCAGCAAGTCCCCAGGGGGAGTTGATGCAGGGCATATGGCAGGCTGGCAAGTTCATTCCACAAGAACAGGGGCAGGTAGGCTGCGGAAAGGCAGACGTGGCCCAGCACAGTGCGGAAGAGGACCAACCCACTCTTAACTGAGCCGTCTCTAAAGGAAGCAGGAAAGGCGGCTGGCTGAATGGTAAGCTGTGTACTATTGTGCTCGTCGACTGTATGCACGCCAGCGGAGCAGGCCGTACTAGAGTCCCGGCTGGGAAGAGGGCAAAGAGCAAACCTGTCGTTCTTCCTCAATCCCCAGACTGAGCACCGCCTCTTTCTGGTAGCCACCTCTTATCTCATCAGGAGGCCCCATTGCATGCTGGGGTGTGGTCTAAAAGGATCCTTTGCCCTTCACACACCACTGCTCTCCGCTACATATTTATCACGATCAATGGCAGTCTGGCTCAAGAAAAGGGGTTTAAAAAATTCTCCAGATGGTTTGAATGTCAACATACACTACATATAATCTTCCTATCTGTCTCACCCTTGTGTTGAAGATGCAGAATTAGAGTGAGTATAGCGATGCACAATTGGTGGTCCTGTCCTGCATTAGTATTTTTTTAGGGGAGAGACAAATTTGCAGCTTATGATTAATGGGAGGGATCTTCTATAACTTAATCAGATATAGCCCTCTAAGTCATTATCCCAAGTTTGTCTTGAATGCCCAAAAGGAGCTATTGCACATCTTTTTTTCTCACTGCATTTACACACAACTACTTCAGCCTAAAAATATCCCAGTAAAAAGTTTTTTTTTTCTTTTATATAAAGAGTACCTTAAACATGAAAATAAAGAGCAATTGTAAATTTAAAAGACACAAATTAAAGGCCAATTCTGAAAGATAGCTAGTAATCCTTCTAGCGTTGTTATATCAGTAGGGATCACTTATATATATGTGTATATTTGCTCATTAACTTAAAGGAATACCATAATATTTCTACATAAGTAATATTCAGTACTAGGGCAGTACTAGGGGTGACCTAAGCAGTAAGCACAAATGCTCTCCCCAAGGTGAGCTGCTCCCTTCATGTGCAAAGTGGCACAGAGGCTTCTTACCTTTCCCAACCCCTGTGGTCCTTCCCCTTTGTGGTCCTATCTTGGCTCTTCTGATGATCTCACTGTTCACAAACACCAGTACAGGACCTCAAATAAGTCTGTAAGGGTCTGAGAACTGGTACTGCATTCTTCCCTGTGCTGCTTTGCATATTGAGGATGCACTTTGGGGAGTGGGTTGATGCTTAAGGCTTGGTCAATGCAGAAATCACAATGCAGATTTTCATTTATCAACTTTAATTCGGAACTGGTCTTACACATTTTTAAAATGGCAAAGGTAGCTGGATGTTCAATTGCTTAAGTCACCCTCCACTGGATGGCGTTGTAAGCATCCTACCAAACTCACTTATGCCTAGAAACCGAATGACACAATGTTATAACATAAGCTTTCCCAACCATTATATAGAATAGTCATTAGCAACCAAGAAAATTAATTGTATTAACAATTTACAGTAATAAATAATAGCTGAACCTTAACACTCAGTGTTTAGCTTATAAAAGTCAACCTAGCTACAGTCTTTTCAGAAATGACTCTATACCATTTCACAGAAGTCTGCTTTATTCTTCATTTCCTGAGAGTGATACCAATATACAAAAGAAAAAGCTGATGCACAGCTGCCCAGTTTTATTGATCGCCTTAGTACAAATATGGTTACCCATCTTACTTCCACATTCTTTTGGATGGAAAAAGCATGTAACAAAGGGTCAGCACAGCTGATATAACATAGCCTACATGCTCAGAATTCTTGTTTGATGCAGAGCATGGCCAAATCATGCTTAAGGAATAAATATTTTTTTAATGCATCTTTCTGCTAGGACCATGTGGAAATAAAACGAAATCCTATGTAACTGTCAGTCCATAATGTACTTGTAATTGACCTGTAGTTGGAGAAATCTGTTGTAATGAAACAAGGCATGGCCCCATTGTTAGCAACTCAAGTAATTAGTGAGCGTTCTATGTCAGCGCACATGCTGAGCCAGTCAGTTTTCCAAACCAAGGGGATGATGCTGGCAGACCCAGCAGTACAGCAGTTGAAAAGATAATGAGCAGGGTTTTGACAATTATCATCTTTTAGAAGTTTTTCAGTCTACAGAAAACATGAAAGAAATTTCTGTTATTGAAAAAAAATATATATAGTATAATAGAAATATTAATAGCAAATACTAACCAGTCCTCATAGAGGGCCATTGCTGATGCAATGACCAGTGGTTTTAGTTACACAAGATTAAAGCGTACCTAACACCAGGAGTGCATATTTACATCAATGGCACACAAAAACTTTCCTGTAATGTGTATTTTAAGAAGTTCTCTCGCAGCCTCTCATCTATCGACCCAAGAAGAGCCTGACGTCTCTGAACGCAGTGATAGCCGGGAAAGTCTCTAATCTCGCTCTGCATTGAATTGTTCACTGACTAATTATGCATAGAAAACTATTATAAATGCCTCTCAGTGGTCACTTGCGATATTGCACCATGAGTTAGCCCCCAGAAGCCTGGCATATCTCATATAAATCTACAGAACAGCAGGTAAGTATATATTTTTTAGGATTGTGGAGTAGTGATGGCCCGAACTGTTCGCCGGCGAACTATCCGCGGCGAACATCGCATGTGCGCGTTCGCGCATTTTCGCGAACATATGGCCGAGTTCGACCCGCCCCCTATGTTTATCATTCCCCTAACCAACCCAGTGGGTGGGCAACTGAGTGATATGGAGGCACAAGTTGCGCCCTCTGCATCACTAAAAAGCGGCCAATGACATCGTCCAACCCTCCCCCTGTTGAATTCTCGCGGCGGGGACCAGACAGAAGGCAGTCAAAACTGACAGCAACCACTCCCACTCCAGCCCCCCATCCTGACCTGGTCTTCCCATCAACATTGACAATTTTACTGAGGTAGGACCGCCAAAGCGATTGCAAAGATGGGTAGGCGTTGTGACCACTTCAAGGTGAGCTTGTATGCCATATGGCATACCAGTTAGGTTTTTGAGGGCCGCATGTGGAGACCAAAGGGGGCCCCAGGCCTAGGTGGGCACCTAGGCCCTAACCTTCACTATGATTGAATCACTCTGAGGAGGACCTCAGAGTGCAGTTCGCAAGACAGACAAGAACTTACGGAGACTGGAAGCTTTTTACCAAGAATAATGGGCAGCTTTATGATCTAAGAGGAGAGGCAGAGCCTCATCACAACTACCACCAAAAGACTTTTCAATCTGTAATTGATGTGAAGGGGGCCATCAGGCGATTGAGAACTAGGTTTGTAAACTTTAATCAGGGTTATTTTGGGAAGTTGTGTTGGGGATTTAAACAAAAATAAATACAATTGTTTGGACATAAAAGGTTTAAGCCAACTAACCATGAGTGAGAGAAATGTTATGGCTTCCATTCATATCTCTGAAAAATGAGTACGATCAGAAACTCAGGCATGGAAACTTATGCAGCAAAACTGTAAAGGATTCGAAACTCTTTGGGTATGTTCTAATAATTGTAAATTCAAATTAATCTTAAGAGGACAGATACTCACCCTTTGGACTTCACGGACCATTGCAGCAAACCTCACATGATGTGGATGAATAAAAAAAAAATATATAAGAAAACCCTTACAACGGAACCCTACCACCGAAACAATCGAATCTCACATAAATGCACTAGAAGTACCGATAATAGGGAGGAAGGCATTAAAAAAGATGTAGAAGATCCCCCGAGCCCTCCCTCACTGCCGGCCCTGCTTTGTATAGCAGTGGTGATACATCACAAAGAACAAAGGTTTGCCTGGGGTGATGGGGATCTTGGACTTCAAGGAAAGTAATGAGGAAAATTCCCATAGAAACATTGCAGCCCCAGTGGCCACTGGCGTTAACCATCGGAAGCTGGCAAATAAAGATGGAATGCTCAGAGGGTCTACAAAACAACGAGTTATAAGTTATAGTATTTTAGGATCAGATGAGCCCTAGCCTATCATACAGCGCAGAGGTAAGTAAATGATTGAGTAAATTCAATTGTCACCCCTTGTGAAGGGACATGCGCCATCATGGTGGGGAAAAGTCTAGGACCAAACATTATACAGTTTTCTATTAGATATATACAGATATATATATATATAGTTTTTTTATATTCATCCATCTATACGTTGGGTGTTGCCACGGACCAATTTTCTTTGTGATTGAGCAGTTAAAAATGTATTGATTAATAGTTTAATGTGTCAGATCAACTTGTGCGGGGGATGTATGAATTACTGCCAGCCTTTGCAAATGTATATGATCATATTTTGGACATTGCACCACACACATATTACAAGCCCCAAACTTTGCGCAGCACGTTACACCTAGTGGTTTTCTGGGTATATAATAAAAACTTGTTTGTATTCTTTGCTGTAATTCTCCAAAGCTCAGTAAGAGATTTGAAGGAGACTTTCTGATGCCAAGCATTTGTTCAATCTCCGCTTATAGAGTTTGCTGTCAGGGCTCTAGACCAGTGTTTTTATCCTGTTTTGGCAAAGGCACACGCTGTGGGCCAAAATCACCGCCCTGGTCTGTGGGGCGCGTGTTGCTAAAGCAACCGCATCCTCAAGAGCCGGTCCGTGGTATAACACAGTTGGGCAGTATAAGTCTATAGTATAAGACTTACAAAGCCGATAGTGGTATACATGGACCGGATCTGTGAGGATGCGGTTTGCTGCCCTCCTATCTAGCTGCCTCTATAGTAACGACTATACAATAAGAGGCAGCTAAGATAGGAGGCCGAGGGTGGGGTCAAAAACCCACCGCACACCAGCAACATCCCACGGCAACTAGTGACTAGTGGTTTGAAAAACATGCTCTAGGCTAACAATGAGATCCACATAATGTGCCTATATCACTCTACCTTTGCGTGTGAGTTCGTGTATGTTGGTGAAATATCCAGTTGAGGCTGAGCACTGTGGAACAGGTTTTGAGCATTACTTTTCATTTTTTTCCTCCAGTCAGTTTTCCTAACCATGACCATCTTCAAGTTTTACTGTTGCCACCGCTATAGGATATCTATGGGTCCATGGTAAGCAGTTCTACCTTTTAGACGTAATGATTTAGAACTCATTATTATTATGAGAATTTATTATGCAAGTTCGATTGTGGTTTGATCCATGGAATTCCCAACAGGTCTGAGACGATTCCATGTCATTTTTTCAAATTCTCTGTCATAAATTCCACTGATCTCTGCCATAAACAACAGGTATTGGGTGTCCTTTGGAAATGTCCGCTATCTCCACAATCTATGGAGCTATCCAGAGTGACCATCTGGTTCTTGGCCTCTTTCCAAGGCATTCTCCTTTGATTGACAGTGGGCCTGGCATACCAGCTTTTGAAAGTACCAGGTTATGGCCAAAACAACTTCCATTTGAGAATTATGGCAGCCACTGTCCTTATGAACTTTGACAGGGCTATGAAAAGAAAAAAAAAGTGATGTAAAATATAGAGGTATAAGAGATAGAGAGCAGGAAAACTTTAAGCAAGAGATTAAAAGGCCTGGTAATAGAGATAAGAAAGCCAATTGCTATATGGCACATAAAAAACAGTTTAAATAATCTAATATACCTGCAAGACCACACAATAAAAGCAAAACATCTATTTTACGAGGAACAGATGCTGAGTGTGACAATAAAGCAGACATATTCAAAGACATAGCATCTTATCATGTAACCGCATATGAATTAAAATAATACACATTTGCGGCAACAATAGAACATAACAAGCATTATGATAGGAATTGTATTTGTTCAACGTTCTTTAACAATTTTAATGTGGGTGGTAAAACAGTAGTATCCCTGGAGATGAATGTGCCTTGACACCTGAGCACAGCGAGTTTTCCCTAGATCTGCGACGCCAAACTGTAACTCAAACCCCACTTATTATCTCAAAGTGCCGACTTGGAATTTAACCTGAATGAAACACAAACAACTGCTCTCTGGGTTATATCTCGGGTCAGTTGTAATATAGGGGATCAGTGCAGTTACACGCTTCTGTAACTCTAGATGCTGATGGCCACCAGACCCCCAGCCTGCATATGGGCTTCGATTAGTGTCCCAGGCTTCTGACCAAAACATATAAGGCAAGACCCCAAACTGGCTGGTAATGAAAACTAAAACTGCAGCCAACATTATTGCACGTGCTAAATGAACTACAAACCCAGCCATTCATCCTGCTGCATTTGCTAGCTGTGTACAACTACAACTTCTAACCTATGAGAATTATTCGCCTTTATCTTATCATCCATGTTCCTACTCTCGCACTACACACACTTCTCTTACGCCCCCCTTTAAACGTGTCGATTATGCTCCCCCGACCCGATTTTTCGTGTCGATCCTGTCACCCCGATTTTCCCACCTAAAATGTATGGTGGTTCGGTCGGATGTAGCACGAAAAATCGGAATTAGAATTAACCGATCCATCAGCCGACCCTATTTATTAACAGCAGATGCTTCGTATTACAGGGCAACCAAGTACGGATACTCGAGTTGCGGATTCCACCAGGGTTAAAATATACCTTTCGCCACTGCGGTCTGGGAATGGGCAGCAGGTTCCAATTATGTGGACGGAAACTCGGTGAATAGGGTTCACTTATGGCATTGGCAGGGGACACAAGGGAGCCTTGCGCGGGATTCCACCCGACCCGTTTTACCTTCTGACAGAACGTACAGGACCGGACAATAATTGGTCACAATCTATTCTCATGCCTGGCCGAAAAGAAATGTCCCTGAAACGCTCAAAGGCGTCCTGAGGTCCCTATAGAGCCTGCACATGCCGCGGATTATGCAGGTGCGGACTGAGCACATGCCCCCTGAATGCACTAGGACCAAAGCAACTTGGTACTCACGGCCTTGTCATATTCGGTGGGTTGTTAGTTGATAGCTATACAAGGCTTCCCCCCTCAGTTACACCTTTGAACTGGGCCCGTCTCTGCGAGGGGTACATGAAGCCTGCTTCTGAGATCATCAAAGGACTAGGGTCGTTGGAAGGCTCGGCACCAAAGGCAGAAAGCACTGTTCCATTTCACCGCTCGTTTGCCTGTGGGCCATACGAGGCTGAGGATGTGAAGCCCCCTCCCTTGGGGTTCAGAGGAGTTGAGTAGGCCGGAGCTAAGTTCCACCTGTCGAGCGAAGGGGTTATGGGCAGCACGACTCAAGCCGGGTCACGGCTTAGCTAGGACAGTATGATAGCAGAGTGACACAGGTAGTTCACGAAATGAGCAGAGGATACATGAAGGGGATAGCAGGCAGTTTAGGTGGTTACCATAAACAGTGGGTACATTTCAACCCCCCTTCCCAGACTCTTGCCCATGGGGCCCAAGCACCTTAGTGAGGGCAGAGGGCGGTCCTCCTTCCGGGCTTCTGAGGTTTATGGCAGGTTTTCATAATAGGCACCAGGCTTACCAAATCGACCACAACAACAAACGACCTTTTCTTGAACAAAAACCCCACCCACCAAATCAATGGACCCCGGCCGGCGGACATGTGCGAAAAGAGTTGCCCCCCACTCCAATTGAGGGTTATGTAACTTGTCTTGGGATGATGTACCAGGTGGGTACAGAGTTGCGGTGCACTAACAGTGAGTCGGGGCTCCCGCGCCCGGGAACCGTGACGCGTGGTAATTCACACAGTCACCAGTTGGTGATTGTGGTGATGGGGGGTGCACCTTATCCAACAAAAAACCAAGGCGAAAGGACAGTGCACTGTGATTCAAGCTGGGATGCGATGGCCGGCGCTGTCTGCGTGGGCTGAGGCAAAGGTGGTCAGGTACTGCGGTTGTCTGCCTTCGCTCAGGCAGTGGAATTTGAAGGTGTACTGGATTTGTGGATGAGTAGTGCATAGATGACCCCCTCATGGCGCCCCCAACTCTGGACCAGCAGCTGCCCTGGGTGATCGTAGTGGGCAGGCGGCCACGAGGCAGGGGCGTTCGGATTTCCCCGGGCATTGGCGTCGACTCCTTTCAGTAGCGGGTTACAGATCTGAGCACATCAGGCACACAGGTTGTCAAAACATTGTGTCCGCTCGGTCTGCCTGCTAGGCAGTCCGCAGATGGCAGACGCAGCGTTTCTCATCCAACCCAAGAATTGACGTTACACCGCAGGGACAAACACACAGCAGTTGGTCACGCACCATAATCTTCTAAGCAATCATAAGCCCATGGGTGGGGCCTCTAAGTACACTGGACGGAATGTGCCGACCAAATAGGACATGTGACCACATACGCATGGAGTCCGCTATGCGTCCTTTGTCAAGGCACCGGAACTTTTTGCCAGATAGAACCTCAGGGGGTCATGTGCGTAATTGGCTGTGTATACTCTCATCCGCTCTAAGGGTAATTCAGCAAAGCATCCAGTTATTTTTGTAGCCGCAAGGGGCCTTTGTTCAGATGTTCTACGACCCCCCTAGTACTCCTGGGCAGACTCATTACTGACGGCAGGCTTTGCTCAAAAGATCGCAAGAATAACAGTCAATGTCAGGGTGCTCTTTCCACTGGGTCAGCAAATTTAAATTTGGCAACTCACGGGTATGATGCTCTTCTGCGGGAAAAGCTGGGTGAGAGCTCTGCAGGGTTGACTGCAACTGATACAGGTCCCAGTTCATGCTCGACGCTAGGCGTTGCGCTTCCCGTATCGCAGCACAGCATGGCGTTGCTGCAGCAGGCAGCTGGCGCTCCATATATTCACAGGTATCTTCCAGGTCAGAGTCATTAGCTTTGGAGGGGCTTGGCTGCCTTACCCGGGATACCACTAATGGATAGTCCAGTCCTGGGCCGGTTTCCAGGAGACCGTCTCATGAAGCTCCAACAACAGGGTCCGTACCGAATATGTTTCTGCTTGAGGGCAGACGCGGTTCAGGATGTCCCCCCTCCATGGTCAGGATTTTCAGTCTATGGTTCTACAGGACATTACGGGACAGATGGGTTGGCATCTCTTAGTGACCCACCGGCTCCCACGGTTGCTGGGCATCCATATATCAAAAGTCCTGTAATAGGTTGTCCCTTAGACCTACGACTGGTATCAATGCTCGATACTGCCCAAATTTTGAGGTGTGAGAGGCTATTTTCTCTTGTATTATCTGGACACTCCCATGCCAAAATAAAAGATGGATACAGAAAAACAAGAGTTGGTGTAGGGGAACTGGGCTTACACAGTATCTCTGATTCGGAATCAGTAGATTGCCACTGAGCCACAACACCACACAAATTAGCGAGGTTCTGTCTAGATGCTTTTTGTAACACACACCACATCCCCACTATACTGGCCAACAACTCTGTACACGCACCACCCTGGGCCAGACCACGCAAGAGGCCTCCCATCGATTTCAACACACAGAGATGCCAAACTAGCGTCGAGTACAATCAGTGCGCCGGAATGGGCCGCAGTCAGACCATAAAGGGAGCCCGTTTGGTGCAATTTAACATGACCAGAAATAACACAATATTTTGGTCTATCACTGCACCATCCCATTTAATTCGGGAAGGAAAAGGAAACTGTTTGAGTCTAAAACGTCTATTTGGTAGAGACTTTCAGAAAGATAGGGAAGCCGTTCTGCGGTATTCAAAGCAGGTAGAGCTGAGAGAACTGATAAGAGTCATTTATTTTAGCAATACAAGTTATTAAAAAACAATAATTATTAAAATAAAAAATAAAGAGGAGTGTATTTCCAGGGGTAAATAAAAACAATTGGCGATAAAATCCGCAGAAAAAAAAAAAAAATTGAAAAAAAACAAAAAAAAAAAAAACAGAGAAAGAAATGATACTTAAGGTTGGAAGAAGAGCATGAGATGTCTTCTAGGGGAAAGTCCAAGATTATAAGTCCAAAATGGAATAGCCACACGCAACGTGTGTTCTCCTGATGGTGCTCTTAGTGGATGTAAAAGGGAGAACTCTTTAGAACGCATGCTACCTTTTGTTGTTTTAAGGATGAAACTCCTGGCGCGGGTTTTGAAGATCCGGCCCCCCATGGGCGTATTATATTTTTGGTAGGAAACGACATCCAAAATATGGACACGATCCATTATTTGGCCCAGGGCCGTGCCACACAGATGATATGGCCCATATCCAAACTTCCCCAGAAATTATCGCGGTCAATTAATACCACACATTAATGAAATGGCATATCAAGTCATGAGAAGGTTATAACGTTGCGCGTTCCATGCCAGAAGAAATATTTATATCAGGTATGCGGATGGGTCAGACGATCCGATGAATACCGGTTTCATAACTGTCATCAGGTCTGATGTCCACTAAAATATAAAGCGCATCTAGTCGTCGGTCGCGCCGCAGGGTCTATTGTATTGTCTGTACGGATCAAATGTCGGGATACAATTAGACACCTTACTTATCAAAGACAATAACGGCCAACACCACAGCGGGTGCTGGAGTTAGCCTTATGCAGATAGTTCACTGGGAGAATGCACATACTATGACACTTCTAAGAAAACATAATTGCAGCCATCTATATCTTGAAGTTTACAACCCTCTAGAGGATAAGACCCACACTCTATTACATATAAAAAGGCCTTCAGTGTCAATACCGGGAAATATATAAGTCTACAGATCAAGAAACTATGATGTATTAACAGATGGGGCTGATGACCTCAGGTATCGTGCCATACTCTATGTAATTTTAAACCTTTTTACCGGTATTGTTGAGGAATCTGTGTGGATATTCATTCAAATATCTTATTGACCACTGTTACAGTATATTTAGAAGCCTTGCAAATATAAAACTTTACAATATGAACATTCTCAAAGTACTTTATATATTGAGACTATGACACTAATGGGACATGCAGTGCTCTCTATAATGGGGTGATGCCCTTGGTTTATTATTTCTAAATTATTGCTTGCTAGAAAAAATTTAGTGCTAAATATACATCTATTCGAACTTGTCATATACAGTAATGTTTTTTAATGTTTATGAGTATATACATATTTCCACCTTTTTTAACTGTTTGTTTGCGTAATTTACGTACAATATAATTCCTACAATGTCAGATTTAATAACTGCCATTCAATTATTGTTAAAATTGATTTAAACGTATTTTCATTTTTAAGCTTAGAAATTGGAATTCTAGAGTGTCTTGCTTCTTGAATTGTGGCTTTTATCAACACATCAAAACATGAGGGCAAAATAGAAAAGCACAATGCAAAAAATGAGTTATTTCATATTGCATTAGAAAGTAACAACAATGCAGTACGGCTCTGTAGACCATCCCCCTGAAATGAGCCAGTAAATGATCTCTAAAGTATATATAGATTTAGAAAACATTTAAGAGTCTTCTGCAAGGATATTATTTATTTACCTAATACATTTTTTCTATTCATCTTCTATTTAACTTCACTAGATTATTTGGCATTTCTATCTCTAGTAAAGTCCTTTTAGTGAGCTAACAAGTGTTAAAATATATTTCTGTCTATTATTTTTTTTTACTTGAAATTCTTTTGTTTGAATTGTATGTTGTATTTGTAGTGACGCGCAATCACAGACAGCGAGGCGGCTGGTTTGATGCCTAAAGAAAACTTTTATTGATAAGCAAGATCCAACGGGGTCTCAAAATTAGGCAAAAATGGTGCTTAACAGTCTTTACACTGGCCAAAGCTAAGCAAACAAGCTAAAGCAGTATCAGAGTCACAGTTAATGTGCTTGGCAGCTTCGAACCGTCCGCCGGCAGGGGAGGTCTCAGGAAAAACCTTTCAATTAAAGGTTAGGGCCACGGATAACCAGGTCACCAGGAGTTTGATGCAGGTGATATGGCAGGCTGGCAAGTTCATTTCCACAAGAACAGGGGCAGGTAGGCTGAGGAAAGGCCGATGTGGCCCAGCACCAGTGCGGAAGAGGACCAACCCACCCACACTCTTAACTGAGCCGTCTCTAAAGGAAGCAGGAAAGGCGGCTGGCTGAATGTAAGCTGTGTACTATTGCTTGTCGACGTATGCACGCCAGCGGAGCAGGCCGTACTAGAGTCCGGTGGAAATCAATCGGATAGGTGATCGATCGGCCATGGAATCCGACAATGTATGGCTAGCTTAAAAGTTGTTCTTCCACACAATATTATAGACTGCTCAAAATGATAGAGTACCCATTATTAAAGAAATGCCAAACGCTAAACTGTCAGAGTTTCAAGCTGTCGTTGTAGTTTCCTTAATGCTACAGAAATGAATGGCACATATGATGTTGGCAGGTCTCTTTGGGTCAAGACCTGGCAATTTCTAAAATGGTGTCCTCTGCTCTTTCCAAGAGTTGGTTAAAGTCTAAACATAGCAAAAGGATAGAGGTCTTTGTTTTCAAGTGATTCTGAAAACCAATGGACCCTTATATTGTTCTTTTTAGAAATGTTCTCCTTGATGAATGCATTCCTGCATTTAGATTTTTGCATTATTTTGAATATCAGATTTGGTTTTTCTATTTCTGTGCTGTCAGGGTGATTAGTTTAGATTTTTCCAAGCTATCAAACTAAGAACAAACATATGAAACATCCAGCCTAAGGGCTGAAATTTCATTTCTGAAACATACGTTTCTAGGCTAGACATTGTGGAACTTGTGGAATGGGTATCGACCCGTGTATGAAGGGCTTTAATTATATGATTGCAGGTAAGAACAATCTTTTAGTTCGGCTAGGTCAGAAGAGTGGCTAATCAGAAGAGACTCCTCAGATGGAGAATGAGGGGTATCAATGAAGTCTGGTCTACATGTAAAGGATAGAGGGTGCTGACATATGTTTCCTCCTGTGCTTGGGTTGCCTTTTATTGTGGCTATGTTGCCCATGTAATGCAATTTACCGTAATTCACACAAATATAATGTTTTATGCAAGTACAGAACATATCTGTTGTCAGAAAACAGTAAACAGTAAAACTTCTTTCCAATTAATTTAAAATTTCCAATAGTTTTATCAATCTTTCTATCTTGCTGTGAGCAATAAAATACCTCACTACCTAAAGGAAATTAGAAGAGAGTGAGGTGTTTGTAATTCAAATATGCCCAGCCCAGGGTTGAAAATGTTCCTCAAGTACATTGAACATACATTGTTATCTTGGTATAAGTAGTATATTACTGTCAGGATCATCAGGTAAAAGGAAAGTTATCTTTTTGTTTGCAATGAAAATGAAAGCCTTTCAAACAATGTAGAGTACAACAGGTCCCAGACAATAATTACATTTAATGGAAAATTATTTACGTGATTAAATTAACAGATAACAACACTACTAATACATTGAGCATAAAATAATGAAACATGGCCAACAAACAGATTGATAAGAAATAATTAATATACAAAGAGTACAATGGTTATGAAAAAAAATACTTATTCATCATAACTAAGAGATACAGGGGTAAAATACGGTATAGGTTCTTGAGTGGCAATCTCAAT
>CM070037.1:63266711-63292354 GCA_036250615.1 Ptychadena robeensis | reverse complement strand
CTCTGGCCTGTGCGTCAGGGTGATTGTTTAGATTTTTCCAGCTATCAAACTAAAACAAACATATGAAAATCCAGCCTAAGGGCTGAAATTTCATTTCTGAAACATACGTTTCTAGGCTAGAATTGTGGAACTTGTGGAATGGGTATGACCCGTGTATGAAGGGCTTTAATTATATGATTGCAGGTAAGAACAATCTTTTAGTTCGGCTAGGTCAGAAGAGTGGCTAATCAGAAGAGACTCCTCGATGGAGAATGGGGGTATCAATGAAGTCTGGTCTACATGTAAAGGATAGAGGGTGCTGACATATGTTTCCTCCTGTGCTTGGGTTGCCTTTATTGTGGCTATGTTGCCCATGTAATGCAATTTACCGTAATTCACACAAATATAATGTTTTATGCAAGTACAGAACATATCTGTTGTCAGAAAAACAGTAAACAGTAAAACTTCTTTCCAATTAATTTAAAATTTCCAATAGTTTTATCAATCTTCTACTTGCTGTGTGAGCAATAAAATACCTCACTACCTAAAGGAAATTAGAAGAGAGTGAGGTGTTTGTAATTCAAATATGCCCAGCCCAGGGTGAAAATGTTCCTCAAGTACATTGAACATACATTGTTATTTGGTATAAGTAGTATATTACTGTCAGGATCATCAGTAAAGGAAAGTTATCTTTTTGTTTGCAATGAAAATGAAAGCCTTTCAAAAAATGTAGAGTACAACAGGTCCCAGACAATAATTACATTTAATGGAAAATTATTTACGTGATTAAATTAACAGATACACACACTACTAATACATTGAGCATAAAATAATGAAACATGGCCAACAAACAGATTGATAAGAAATAATTAATATACAAGAGTTACAATGGTTATGAAAAAAAATACTTATTATCATAACTAAGAGATACAGGGGTAAAATACGGTATAGGTTCTCTGAGTGGCAATCTCAATCTCCTAACCCAGTGGTGGGCAACTGAGTTGATATGGAGGGCCACAAGTGCAGCCCTCTGCATAACTAAAATGCGGCACATGACATCGATCCAGACCCTACCCCCTGGACATATCTCAGCAGGCAGGGGACCAGATCCAGACAGGCAGTCAAAACGGACAGCACCCACTCCCACTCCAGCCCCCTCCTGACCTGGTCTTCCCATCAACCATTGACAATTTTACTGATGTAGGACCGCCAAAGTCGATTAGCAAAGCTGGGTCAGCGTGTGACCACTTCACAGGTGAGTTGCTATGCCCTATGCATTAACAGTTAGGTTTTGAGGGCCGCATGTGGAGGACCAAAGGGGGCCCCCAGGCCTCAGGTTGGCCATCCACCCTCCAGGGAACAGTCACCTGAACCAATGCAGATCGGGGCAACCAGACCATCTTTGTCGGCTGAGGAGAGGGAGAGAAGGTTTTCATTCAACCTCTGCCTCTATTGCGGTACTGCGGGACACGTGATTCGAGCCTGCCCAGTCCGTCCGTCGGGTAAGCCTGTCTTCCTTAGCGGGGGGTCCTTGTCCGAGGCTCCCCAGTTCCGCTCACACCTTTGTTTACCTCTTACATTACAGGGCCCCGACGGAAGTGTTGAGGTGGAAGCCATTGTGGACTCTGGGGCCTGCTTTATGGACACTGGTTTCGCGCAGTCCCTACACCTACCCCTCAACCAAAAAGATACGCCATATCCCCTCCGATTGGCCGATGGCTCCCTAATCCCCTCCGGTCCCGTCTCCTGGGAGACCCCAATTCCTGCTAGCCAGTACTCCCTCCGGCCATACCGAGAACGTCCGGTTTTCGGTGATCCCAACACCCCTTTTTCCGGTCGTCCTCGGACTTCCGTGGCTGATACGCCACAACCCCTCCATCAACTGGGTTGCCGGCACCATGGACTTCGTTTCCAGTTACTGCAAGACGTCCTGCCTCGTCCGAAACCTCCCAGTCCTTGGGCTCACGGACGACCAACTGGACCGTACCCTCGTCCCACCTCACTACCACCAATATCTAGATGTATTTAGTAAGCGGGGGGCTGAGAGATTACCGCCACACCGTCCATACGACTGCCCCATCGATTTGCTCCCCATTGCTAAGATCCCTTTCGGACACGTGTACCCCTTGGCGGAGCCGGAGTCCCAGGCCCTCAAGGAGTATATCGACACCTCCCTGAAGAAGGGGTTCATTCGCCCCTCCACCTCGCCTGCTGGTGCGGGAATGTTCTTTGTGCAAAATAAGGACAAGACCCTCAGACCTATCATTGACTACCGCCAGCTAAACGTGATAACGGTCAAAAATAGGTATCCCCTTCCTCTCGTCTCCGATCTAACACAGCGCCTCCATTCTGCACGATGTTTCTCAAAGTTGGACCTCAGGGGGGCGTACAACCTGGTGCGGATCCGACCAGGTGACGAATGGAAGACGGCATTCAGGACGAAGTTGGGCCACTTTGAATACCTGGTGATGCCATTCGGGCTATGCAACGCCCCCGCCACTTTCCAGGCTTTCATCAATGATGTTTTTCTGGATTTCCTCGACCGTTTCGTTATAGTCTACTTGGATGACATACTCGTGTTTTCGGACTCCCTAGAACAGCACCGCGTTCACATGAAGAAAGTCCTTGATAGGTTGCGGGTGCATTCTCTATACGCTAAGGCTGAGAAGTGTATGTTTGAACAAGATAGCATCCAGTTCCTAGGATTGGTCATTTCCACCACCGGAATCACCATGGACCCGCCTACCCCCTCTGACCGGAAGGCCGTCCAGAGATTCCTAGGCTTCGCGAATTTCTATCGCCGCTTCATTAAGGGGTTCTCTCGGACAGTACTGCCCCTCACCCAGCTCACAAGCACAAAGACCCGCTTCTCATGGACCACCGCTGCACAAGCCGCTTTTGATGACCTGAAGGTCTGTTTCACGACAGCTCCTATTTTGAAACACCCCGACCCCTCGCTGCCGTTCGTCCTCGAGATAGACGCTTCGGAAGTCGCCATCGGTGCCGTTCTCTCTCAAAGGTCAGGGGAGAGGAACTTGCTGCACCCGGTGTGTTTTTATTCACGTAAGCTCACGCCGGCCAAGCGGAACTACAGCGTGGGGAACCGTGAGCTCCTAGCCCTGAAGGCCGCGCTTGAAGAGTGGAGGTACCTGCTTGAGGGAGCTCAACACCAACTCCTGATATACACAGACCACAAGAATTTGCAGTACCTCCGCCAAGTGAAGAGGCTAAACCCCCATCAAGCCCGCTGGGCTTTGTTTTTTGCACGTTTTGATTTCCATTTGACATACTACCCGGGCAGCAAGAATGCCAAAGCTGACGCGCTCTCGCGCATGTACCCGGGGACCCCACCTGTCTCCACACCCGAGCCCATTCTGCCGGAGAAACACTTCTTGCTCCTCGGCCCTGAGATGCTGGAGCACCTTCAGGGCCTGCCCACGGAACCGTTGGCCCCCTCCCTGGGTTTGCGGGACCATGGGGGACTACTCTGGAAGGAGGACCGACTCTACATCCCCGAACCCGCTCGCCAGACGGTTCTTCGGCTGTGCCACGACTCCCGTCTCGCGGGACACATCGGAGAGAAAAGGACCCTGGATGTCCTCAAAAGGTATTTCTGGTGGCCGCGGTTGGGAAAGGACTGTTCTTCATACGTCCTGGCCTGCCCGGTCTGTGCACGGACGAAATCTCCCCACTCCCGTCCGTTCGGTTTGCTCCATCTGCTGCCGGTGCCCGAGCGTCCCTGGTCCCACCTGGCGATGGACTTCATAACAGATCTGCCATCCTTGGACGGTTCCACGGCCATCCTCACCATAGTGGACAGATTCACGAAGATGGCACACTTCGTGGCCTTGCCGGCCCTCCCGACAGCGGCCGAGACCGCTCGGTTTTTCCTGCGGGAGGTGGTTCGCCTCCACGGCCTCCCGGACGATGTGGTCACGGATAGGGGTACCCAGTTTACCTCCAGGTTCTGGACGGAGTTGGCCCGTCTACTGGGGTTCACTTCCTCCCTCACCTCGGGGTACCACCCCCAGACAAAAGGCCAATGTGAGAGACAGAACCAAACTCTCGAGCAGTATCTCCGCTGTTTTACCTCCGACACACAGGACGACTGGGCCATTCTCCTCCCCGCAGCTGAGTTTGCTTATAACAATTCCAAGCATTCCAGTTCAGGGCAGACCCGTTTTTTCCTTAATGGGGGTGGGCCCGCGATCGGCTCCTTGAATCACGGGAGGCGGCGAAACTTAGGGCTGATCTTGCTCGCGTTCCGTTCCCTGCTCTTAACCCGGGGGAAAGGGTCTGGCTCTGTTCCGCTTCCATCAGGTTGCGCTGCCCCTCCCGGAAGCTGGCACCTCGGTACCTGGGGCCGTATTTGTTTGATCGGGTGGTGAACCCCGTGGCTGTACGGCTCCTCCTGCCCTCCTCGCTCCGAGTCCACCCGGTGTTCCACGTGTCGTTCCTGAAGCCCGTTGTGGTGGATTCGTTCCCGGGTAGGTCTCCTCCGCCTCCTCCTCCTGTCCTCCTGGATGGAGTGGAGGAGTTCGAGGTGGAGGCTGTTCTGGATTCCCGTCTACGGGGCAGGGGTTTTCAGCTACCTGGTCCGGTGGAAGGGTTACGGGTTGGAGGAGGCTCTTGGTCCCCGCTGGGGGGGTCCATGCTCCTCGTCTGATCGCGGATTTCCATGCGCGGTTCCCCGAAGAAACCGGCATTGAGGGGGGGGGCTATGTCAGGATCCACGGGCCATCGGGCTTGTTGCACTCCACGCACCAACCTTAGACTCCCCCGATCCATTACCTGTGGCTGAAGTTCCTGGGGTCAGGGTATGTCTGGGGCCTCTCCTGCCGCCGCCATGGTGGAGCCGTCGTCGCGCGTCGTGCTGGGAATTGCAGTTCCTGTGTAGATGCGTGTAGTGAATTCTCTTGGCATGACTTCCCGGTGTTTGACCTGCTCGTACCCGACGATCCTTTGACCTCTGGCTTCCTGACCCCTGCGTGTACCCGATATTCTACCTGCCTGCCGCCTGCCTCGACCATCCGCCTGTCTCTTGACCATCCGTTTATTGCCGCCTGCCTTGGACCCTTGTTTGGACTCTGACTACTCTACACCTGCTGGTTTGCACAAATGGTCACTAGGACTTCCCTCCTGAAGGGGACCACCTTTGGGACCTCGGTCCGCAGCCTCACTGGGGGGTTTCACCAGGGAGTAGGACTGGCCACCTGAGTGCGGGAAAAGTCCACAGGGTCCCCTCAAGGGATCCCTGCCTAACTCCATTAGGGGGCTCGGGAGAAGACCCTCGGTGGCCTAGATTCCACTGTCCTGGAACCCCCGAGCAAACCCGGGAACTGCGGGCACAACAGAGGCTATGTAGCCTATTTTAATGGTGTGGGGACTGTCTCCGGCAGCTGACATGACCCCTGATGTCTCCCATGCACCCATTGATGGCCAAAGATTAGGCATTGAGTTTAGTTCAAACCTGTTTATTACACAGTCAAAATAAAATAATGTTCTGTTAAGTAACAGTTGTGCTGTGTGTTCTAAAAAAAGAAACAACAAATTAACACAATGCTATTACCCCATGGGGCCCTGACACAAAGCTGCAGGTCACAGTCACAGCTGCCTGGTAACTGTAACTCCCCTCCTCGGGTACTGTGTGGCCATAGGAATAAGTGGGCTGGTGCACAGGCTTGCCAGATGGGGCAGAGTGGGTCTCCACGGCATAAAACGATGAACCAGAGCCGTCCGGAGTTTGGCAGTTTCAGTTGCCCCCTGCATGCCCTGCACGCCTCTCGCTATCAGGTCCTGTGCAGCCTCCCAGCTGGGCCACAGATGACCCTGTTCAGCTTGGCAGCAATGAACAGACCATAGTTCTCACACTCGTCTTGCCCTTGCCTGAAGGATCTGCTGCAGGGTCTGGGTCAGGCTGTTCTCAGGCCAGGCTAGCTCTCCTCCTGCAGCCAGTGAGGAGCGCGGGGAGGGGACATAGCTGCCAGGACGGCTATCCTCCTCATACGAGGGACACAGGTTGCTCCTCATCTTGACGAGGGACCAGGTTGCCTCATCAACGAGGGACCAGGTTGTCCTGGAGGGTGAGAAAAATGTTAGTGACAAGCATACAAATTGGCGAACACTGAGCATTACAGACAAATAACAGTATCAACTCACCTCACTGCCAGGGAGATGCTCTGAGTGGAACCATCTCCTGGGTGGGTCAAGTTACCTGGGCCTTCAGGCCCCCCACCCTCAGATCCATGCATCATCGAGGAGGTTGATGCCCTCGGCTGGTCCTGCACAAACACAACGGAGGTCGTAGTACCAGACAGGCCCAACTCCTCAACCACACTAAAGCCCTGCAGAAGGTCAGCAGTTGTTGATACGCCTGTGCTATGCGTGCTTGTTGGAATAGTGAGGGCTCTTCACCTGCCACAGGCATGGCAGTTGGCGATACTGCTCAATGAACGCCGTCAGCTGGTCGGGTTCATTCAAGTTGTAGCCTCCTCTCCTCTTGGGGGCATGGCCTGCTGTAAAAGAGCCACAATGTCAGCACTGTGAAACAACTCTAGTAGGTGCATGATTCAATAAGCAACCCAGAGAGCTCATGAGGAAATCCCTGCCTCTCCTCCACTTCCCTTCTACAGGGATCCCTGAGTCCAGGGGCATGCCCCAATGGTGGAAATGCCTACACATACTTGAGCATTACAGTGGGCAGGTACATGACACAGAGCACCCCGAAACCTCATCAATTATGAACAATCAGTCCAAGTTCTACAATGACGTCTCCGGAGACATGCATGCGTCACAGATTCTACCACTGACATATTCGATTGATGGTATGTTGATGCCCAGGGGCATGCACATGCCCCCCCCCCTTCACACAACTCAGTTGACCCCACTGGCCTCCACCAATACCAACATCTCTGCACATCTAACATGGTTCAAGGGAATGGCACATTACAAAGGATCTGCATTCACCAGTGAGTACATATTTGGCCCAGGCAAACCAACAACCATGTCATATCACCACAGCTACAACCTGGTGATGCACCAAGCACTTGATTCCCACCACAACAGCGCATGGCAAAGGTCAACTCACCTATGGGTCAAGAGTTGAGCCTTCCCTGAGCCAGCAAGACAACAGGCGTATCAAACAACCAGAGAGGGGGGATGGGGAAGGGGAACAAGCTGGGAGCAGAGAGGAAAGGAGACAGATCAACTACGATCCACACATAAACGCAGTTGAGGTGCCCATGCGTTGACCAAAAGGCATGTCTGCTAATCACGTGTTGGATGTGGTGATGTTGGGGAAACGATTGAGGGTACAGGGAATCGGCGAGGCCTCAAGGAATCGGCGTTGACCGGAATCGGCGACGCTCAAATGAATCGGCGATGTCGGCGGATTAGGCGCAACCAAGACACGTGGTCTGCCACAACAAACGGGGACATGACATCAGTCGAGAAACACATAGCACACGAGGAGGCAAAAGCACATCGGGCGAAGTCGGCAAACACATTGCACTGCTACTCACATGGTCTGATTATATGGGGTGGAATCGGCGAGGGCCAACAGAATCGGTGTCGGCCGAGTCGGCGATGACCTACGGGAATCGACGAGGTGCCGGAATAGGCGCAACAAGACACGCGGTCTGCAAACAAACGGGGACATGAATCAGGCGGAAAACAACTAGCACACGGGGAGGCAAAAGCACATGGGGCGAAGTCGGCAAACACATAGCGTGCTACTCAAATGGTCAGTAGATTTGGCGTGGAATCGGCGAGCCACAGAGCGATGTCGGGGGAATCGGCGATGCGTGGAGCCTCGTATTGGGGGTCTTTTTATAGCAGCCGGCCAACACGCCCCTGAGGAGTTCGCGCCGACGAAATGGTAGCGAAACACGGGGGCATCCAGGGGCAGGTCGTCGCGCCATCTGGACAGAGAAGCGCAGGGGAGAGAAGCCAGAGGACGATGGCGTGAGGAGAGCAGCGGTTTGCAGAATGGAGAAGAGGAGAAGGAATCCAGGATGCGATCGACAGAAGAGGTAGCGTGGTGATCGCTGAGGGCCCAGGGTTAGGGCTGATGCACAGTGAGGAAGTTCAGTGACATGAGGTCATGATGTGTTTTCCCGAGGGGAAGAAGAAGAAGGCGCGATCCGCCACCAAGGGGTACAGGAGCCAGGAGAGCCGGAAGGATGGTCCGTCAACCTCTGCAGGTAGGCGACTCCGCCAGCCCTCAGGACATGCTTGTATTGCCCATGGTGCTTCAAGCGGGTTGCAGCTCATGCTTGTAGGCCAGGAGCGTGGGTGATCCCGAGGGCCCAGGGTGATGCACGGTGTGGCCGGTTCAGTGACATGAGGTCATGATGGTTTTCCAGGGGGGAAGCAGAAGGAGGCCCGATCCGCCACCGAGGGTCCAGGACCAGGAGCCCAGAAGCCAGCAGGCTGGAACTGCCACAGGTAGGCGACTTGGGGGTCTGTGAGGCTCACACATGCATGTGAGGGCAGGAAGTGGATGATCAGAACAGTGACATTAGTGTTCATTTTTGGCAATGCATTCTATGACTGCCTAGATGTGTATTGGGGCCTATGTGAACCACTGAAGTAGTGACATGCTCCAATTGGTGGCCAGTGTTTATGTGTGTGACTGCTATTGTACAGTGAGAGTGGTCAATGTCGCCCAATTCTCTGTACGCCAGGTGCCCAGGACATGCCAAGAGGGGGGGAGTCATAGCAAAGGGCCTGGGCGTTAGCAGGGCACATGTTTGGGATGAGTTTTGCAGTGGGGACTAATTTCTTTGTATTCTTTTTTCGACCCACAGCCTGTGGCCACAGGCGCGTCCAGGTCCAGACCTCCTGAGGTGCGAGCAGCGGCTCCAGAGAATGGAGGAGAGGCTGCAGAAGGTGGCAGAGGGCATGGTCAGTTGACCTTTGTTGGACGTTTTGGACCTATGGTCCTGGTTGTGGTTGGGTGGCCAGCTGTTTCCTACCCCCTGCCTGGTCATGTTGACCTGTGTGTAAATAGTGTAATTTTTATGTGTTTATCTTGTAATTTTGTATGGAGCGAGGGCCAACCATGGCGTTTGTAACTATGTAAAACCCTTTGCCCTGCATTCTAGTGTGTGTTGTCTTTACTGCTGCGCAGGGGTGGGAATGGTGGAGGGTGAGTTTTTTCCCCAGTGGTAGTGTAGAACTTGCAAGGGCTGCCAGGACATGATGTGGGATGTGGTCCTCTGTGCAGATCTCCTGGTGATCGATCTGTGGTCCACCACCAACGTGCCCGATCGGCCTGAATCAATATGATGGAACTAACATGTTGGTTCTCTGTCGGATCCGATTCTGGGTTTCCTCTGGTTTTCTTTTCTCCTTTCTTTTTTTCTTTATCCTTCAGAACCCATCTCCTCCTTTTTTTCTCCCGGCAATGTCTAAGCTGTTAATATCCTCTATCAACATCCCTCCTCTCCTCCATCACTTCGATTTTACTGCATACACTTCCCCCCTCCATCGAAGCGACATGATCGGAGCGGAAAAGGTGGGCTTCATGCGAGTTCCGGACGATTTTGGCTGTGCACGCGAATCGATCGTCCCGGAATCCGATGGGAAACGGACCAGTGTATGGGGGCCTTTAGCCTGATATAAAAATTTTATTTCTCTACATTTCCTGTTTGTTGTGAAAAAGCAATGGTCCCTAGAGTGTAAAATGCCAGTCACTCTAAATATTTGAATGAATGGTTCCCTCTAAAAATTATATACGGTATGTAGTATCTTATGTTACTCTTAAATCTATAATGTTTCTCTTCTTAATTATTTGCTCTCTCTAGAAATCTATATATTTTACTGTTTACTATGCTCCATCGAAGACCTAGTCAGTGATACAACACTCAGTATAATAGAAGGTATGTTCACAGACATCATAGTACTCAAAGCAGTAGAAAGGTTATGGGGGAGGTAATAGCTTCCAGCAGGGAGGCCCAAGATGAATCAAGGAAAGATATATATAGATGCATTAGGCAGATGTGTATAGCTTATAATTACTGTCTTTAGCAGCTATCCAGTCTGCAGGGCAATATAAAAGAAGATGTCTTTAACTGTCCATTATGTGAAGTATTTTAAACTCTTTGTAAATTATCAGGGTGATTCATATGCCAGCTATGAAATAATAATCCCAAGGGGACTTCTTTGTATTGCCGTTCCAGCTCAGATTCATCTTCCACTATCATCTTATAGTACTCTAATCAAGAGAAATTATCAGGCTTAAATATTACATCTGAAACCATACCGTAACATAAAAGATAAAAAGATGCCAACACAGTGTTGTAAGCTTGTTACAGAATACCTAATTTTTTGTACAGTTTTGGTGCTACCCTCCATGCTGGAAAAACAATGTTGAAAAAACTCATTCATTTTATATTGTGTTCTTGTTTCTATTTCAAATGTACTGGGATATTTTTATGTTAAGTTGTTTCACTGTGTTATTTTAAAATATATATTTATGTTGAGCAGCCACACATGCACATTTTATATGAAAGTAATAAGCACACAAACCAAGAAATATAGAATATTTTTGAATGAACAGAATTTAGTCTTCTTAGGTGAACTGAGCATATGTAAAACTTTTTTTTTTAAAGCACTGATCAAACTCTTTCTTTCTATGATAAAAAATATCCCTCTCTGTTCTCTCAACCATTGGGGGAAAATCATGCCAGATTTTCATGAACATTATGAAGCAAAACAATTGTTGAGCATCCACTTGCGGCTTTGAGCGGTTGTATACTTAAAATGTAAAAAAAATAAGTTTGACTTTCCTTTGAGCTGGTACCATGGTGGTATAATGCTCCACAATCATAAAAAAATATACTTAACTGCTATGAGAGATTCCATCTTTATCTGGTTAATTCATGTGCAATATCCTGAGTGGCCACTGGGAGCGCTTCTAATGGTTTTTGAGTAAAACATTAATGTGTATTTGAAGGCAAAGCCGAGATCAGAGCCTTTCCTGGCTGCCACTGCTCTCAGAAGTGTCGGATCTTCCACTTTACTATGGCGCTACATCATCAAAGACCGGGAGAGAGGAGGGGCTGCGAGGGACCTTCCTTATTTACTCATTTTAGGTAAGTGTTGTTTATGCATTTAGCTCTATTATCAACACTTCTAGTGCTATTCATACAAAGCAGAAAATATGATGGTAGGTCTGCTTTAAGACTAACACTGGAAACTCAACCATGATGCTGCAATATTAGAATTTTTTTTTTGTTAGTAGCGCACTTCATGCCCATTCAAAGCAAACAGCAGCCCAACTGCAGTGCAGCACACCTTCTTTTAAAAATGTAGCATGCTGTGCTGCTGTTCTGTGCTTTGCATTTGAATTGGTGGCAAATTGTGGGGTAGATAACAATATACACACTGTATATTGTTATGTGGGGCTGCAGGACTCATATTGGACTCCTGCAATATGAAGGAACCTTTAGAATTTCAATAAAGGGACCAAAAGAGAGGCATTAGAGGAACAAGAAGAAGAGGCAGAAGAAGATTTAAAGCTGGGCATAAACGTCACGATTTTTAGTTAAATTTTAGTGTGATTGTTTATCAAAATCGATTGCGCGACCTGATTGAATAAAAATTGAAGCATGCCAAAAGTGTCCGAGCGATTAATTTTGTCAAAAATCGGACAGAAAAACGATCGTTCACGGATCCGTTCTGATGGATAATTTTAATAAAAAGCACATGAATCAAGTGCTGTTAGTTGTCTCATGCGATCGTTTTAAGCGATCCATCTATGATTCTTGTGGAAATTCCCTTTGTTTGTGTGCTGTTGGTCACTGGCCAGTTCTTCAGCTAACACCACTCCCAACCCATAAATGTCTGCGTGCAAGACATACTGAGACTTTCAGGATAGAATCGCCCAGAAATTGAATGCATGGAATGTTGCAGTTTGCGATCATTTTCGCAAATTAAAATCGATTCCGGAATCGGATGGGCGATCGGATTAAAAAACGATCACTGGATAATAGAGATGTGTATGCCCAGCTTTAGCCAGTTAGTTTACAGGTTGCTTCTTCTCAGCACCCTATCTACACCTTTACTTCCTAGATCTAATATGCTCTAAAATGCAAATGCATTTGTCAAGACCACCAGGAGTATATTTTTAAAAAGAACAAAATAAGGGTCCTTGTGTTTTCCAAAACACTTAAAAAACAAGGACTTTATGTTTATGCTAACCAACCGCAGTATGAAGGAGCCTGTAGAATCTAAGTAAAAGGAATGATAGATAGAGGCATTAATGACATGAGAAGATTAAAGCCAATTGGATTAAAGACAGACCACAGAGAAGGGTGTTTCAATTATTTAGGTGGATCTATTCTGGGAAACAAAAAAATATTAAATTAAACTTTTAGTTACTTATGAGTCAGCAGTATGGTGAAGTACTTTACAATTCTATTAAGAAATATACTCTGCTGTTCCCTTAACCCTTCAGAGAAATTATCTTCCTGCCAGTCTTCCCTGAATAAATAAAGACAGTTCCACAAATGGTCACAAGATGGTGGTATATACAGTGCATCCGGAAAGTATTCACAGCGCATCACTTTTTTCACATTTTGTTATGTTACAGCCTTCTTATAAAATGTATTCAATTCATTTTTCCTCAGAATTGACAATGTGAAAAGGACAATGTGAAAAACATAAACTTGGTATTGTAAAATGTATAAAAAGAACTAAAAAATCACATGTACATAAGTATTCACAGCCTTTGCTCAGTACTTTGCCGATGCACTTTTAGCAGCAATTACAGCCTCAAGTCTTTTTGAATATGATGCCACAAGCTTGGCACACCTATCCTTGGCCAGTTTCGCCAATTTCTTTGGTTGTCCTTCTGAAAAGATCTCTCTCCACAGAGAACCTCTGGCAAATACATTTGCCTGTTGTGTGTAGAATACATTTTATCCATTGTCTGACTGAAATGAGTGACTGACAACCACCACCTAACTGCCCGCACACTGTATGAGTCAGCAGCAACCCTGAAACCCACAATGTGAATAAAGCTATGACTTTCCAATGTCTCATACAGACGCAAAACATTCAATAATTTATTGCAATGCAAAATAAAGAGTGCTGCCTTCCTCCGTGAGTTCACAGTTTAACTCCAAAAACATTTTCCAGGTGTTTTATCTCTTAAGAAAAAATATTCAGTGATTTTGATATTGGCATGGACACTGCTCTAAGACTGCAAAGATCATATTGTCCAAAAAATAAATATGAGTATATTAAACTGTCATCTGAGAGTTTAGTTGGCAAATCCTGCACCAGTCCATGGGTAGTGTCGTTGAGGTGCAATATAATGTGCTACTCACTAAGCACTACTCACACCCTGAATAAACCCAAATCCAGGCAGCTGGTAAGGGGCTATTTACAGTTTATTGAAGGAGTATACACACACAGCTCCAACTCCTGAGTTTGGGTTCAGTCTTGGGAAATAAACGTCCATGGGATCTATGGACAGGGTGCTGTAGGCTCTGTCCGAGATGAAGCACTAACGGTAGTCCGGTCAAGGTGTCACACTGTAGGGTAGTGATCACCTCACCCAGCGATCCTTGTCTGGGGACACCACTGAGGGTAGCTGTAGTTATCAGGGAAGCCAAATCAGAAAAGCCCAGAACATTCTAAGGAACTACTACTAATTACCTCAGACAGGGGCTGGCTTGAGGCCTGTAACTGGGTAGAACAGAATAGTTACATCTTGGAGAGAGAGCGGGAAAAGCTATTAACCGTGACCTTGCAAAAAGGGTACAGCAATTTGTGAACAACATGTGCAGCCCTTAAAGAGACATACACCAACTATAATACAATACTATACAGTTTCATGGGCCTTTGTAGTAAAATGAATATTTTCTTCAATACTTTCAGGGTTAATAGGTTAAAGAACGTACTCACCCACCTACTCCTCCTGTTGCAGGAAAATACCACATGGAGAGAACAAAACAAATTCATGCACTTAATATATTAGCTGCTGCACCTTTGCAATGTCTGACCATACACGGTGTATTGACGGTGTATTTCCAAATTTAGTAGATACACCCCTAAACAGTGTAGACCATAAAAAACAGCATTGAATGTGGCACAGTAGGTAAAGCAGCAGTTGAACAAAGGTTTTTCAATTTGCCCACAATGCGTTCTATCACGTTTTAAGTGTCACCTGCCTAGCCTTTTACATCCCCCCCCAAGCAGGCATTGCTCATCCAGCCCACTTCCCTTACCTGTGTTCCATTTCCTTTAACCCAGCCCTGGGCTTCTGATTTCACTATTCACCAGGCCCTTTCCCACTGTTGCATCCAATTGCCAAGTAGATCAATATGTTAATTAGCTTCCAGCTGGGGTTGATGATGAATGACTCCCTGTCTAGTTCACTGGCAATGCCACACACCATCATCATATGCTTCTTTTGGTTGTGTCAGTGCAGTACTGATTTGCTACCATTACAATTGCAATTAATATAATCTTAGTAATTGTGCAATATCTTTCTGGTTGTATCAGTAAGGTGCTCAGCTGTCAGCGCTAGGGAAGGGGAGGGAGGCACTCGACACAGAGTGGATGGGAAGTATTGATAGCACAGAGATATTGAAAGTAAGCCAAGCCTCTGGGCTGCTTATATTGCTAGCACTCTCTATTGGGGGTTGAACAGAGTTAGCAACGCAGAGACTATTACTAGCTTACTTGCTATGTCTCTGCACTGTCAGGAGCTCCCCATTAGTTTTCTGCCAGATGGGCTGAGCAAAATTTGCTTGATAAGAATATTGTATGACTATATTATATGAATGTATCGTCATACTTGTTTGTGCAAATATTGTTAAATTTTCTTTTTTTCTCACATGGAGCACATATAGCAAAGACTCCAATTGATGCCCACTGTTTGCGGCTAGAGGTAGAGATACAACATTTAAATTAATGGCAAAGGTTTCATTAGAGGTGGAGACTGAGCCTAAAAGCACATAACCATTAAATATCCAAACAACATCCACTTTGCCTTGGAAAGTGTAAAATTGGCTAAAGGATTAAGGCTGCACAAAACGACTGACATAAAAACGATTCAAAATCTATAATTCCAAAGAAATCATTGCAAAGGATTTTAAAATATGATTCAGTTCTAAAAGAGCCCCTATTGATATTACATCACAGCACATGTAAACTGATGAAGTATCAATCTCTTCTCTTGCACCAAAAACTTGAGGTTATAAATTTTGGAGAAGAAACTTGTAATAGAAAAAAATCTGTTAAGTGATTTTGGGTCAATGTTTGACACTACTGACCACATACCCCAAATAATCAGGTATGTAAAAATCTTTTTAGAAGTAGAAAAGTTAAAGTGAAAGAAGCACTTCTTATAACTAAAAAAAACTGAGGATAATGATGGCTCTTGCTCAAGATGATGATAATTGGAATTAATGGAGGCCTACAAGCTATTTGTAAAGAAAAGAACAATAACTATCTTCCACAGATGGAGAACCATTCTCTAAATTTGTGAGGTAAGCACTCATTTGCTGAAAAAGCATTATACGTGACATTTTTTGGTAACAAAATGTCTTAGTTCTTGCTGCTTTGAATGATCGATAGAACAAGTAAACTGAACATTCAGGAGTATCAGTAAAACGGCTATCAACATCCTGGAGAGCCTAACTCACCACAATGTGTTAACAAAGCTACAGGTGCTAAAGTTATTCCTCCTACATGACGGATGTTGTCATTCATAAGAGCATGCAATTGAAGGGGCACTTTTAAAATCAGATGAATATGGAATTGCAGTTCAGAGAAGAGCCAGGTTCAAGAAGAGGGTGCCATTAGAGCAGGCAAGTAATGCTGGACTCACTCAAGCAGTCATGTTTGGGGCTGTGTAAGCAAAGAGCTTCATATGATGGCACCATTATGATTATAACCCTTATGATTAAGGTGTAATTTCGCGGCTGAAATGTGTCAATATAATTTGGAAGTTTTTAACTTTTCAATCAAGTGTCATTCAATTTAAATGTTTCCTGTTTGTACAATTATACATAATGAATAGGGGGATAAAACATATGTAATATGTAGGAGGACAAAAATATTGTAATAAACCCTCTAATAAGGTTGATAACATTGTAATAATCCATCATGATATAAAACTATGTTCCCAAAAATACTGAGCAATATATTCTAATTTACATGCACCACTCCTAAATCTAACTTTAGGAGTGGTGCATGTAATTATAACAGATTACGGTGTAATTTGTTTCTACTACCTCCTCCCTCCAGCCCCCCTTCACATTTACAGCAGATGTGAGAGCAAAGACCGACTTTTTCTGCATATAATGCAGGTCAATGGGTCCGCCAACCCCGTCTCTTTGGTGGAAAGGATCAAACATTAGACATTTTGACCTACTTAGCTATTTTCACTAGACTAGGCAAGTCTGTATATCTATGTAGCTTCATGTAACAGAATCTTTTAGAAACTTAAATTTTTTAAGAAACTTTTTAAGGACTACTATGGGACAGATTTACTATGCAGCAGATCTTTTGCCTTCTTTCTCTGACAGCCTGGCATGTCTTCACCAGGTATTAAATGATCCACAAGCGCACATGTCCATCCACATGAGCAGAAGAAAAGGTCATTTGCCAGACCAGGCCAGCTTCTTCCATTGCTCCATGGTGCAGTTGTGATGCTCATGAACCCATTTTGAACAGTGAGTGGATAGGGATCAGCATGAATTCTGACTGGTCTGTTCTGACTAAATTCTGACTAAACTAGTATAGCATATACTTTGTTTTCTGACATCTTCAAGAACTAACTTGTTTTATTGTATTTTGTACCAAGATGTTACCAGCACATTGTAATATTTGTTTCCCATATTTAATTTTTTGCCAGCCTTCCATCTCTTTTGCAGATAAATAAATAAAGGGCAATGTCTACGTAGAGGGTAGCTGTAGAGTAGAGTAGGGGATTATTGCATTTAGCCTTCTTAGCAGTGTGGCCATACTGCATTCTTTCAAAACCATGGTATGGGCAATCAAAGCAGAGTACTCCCACCCACCTTTACACCCCTGGTATCATTGATGGCGGGGATGGGAGGAAGAACACCAACATTGCTCCTTAACATGGAGGTCTAAGGTGCTACTTTCCCTCCTTCCCTGCACCTCTCCAGTGTTATCGGTGAGAGTTCAGAATCGCCACAGCCTCTCCGGGGATAGGTAAGTGTGCTATAGTAGAGTAGAGTAGTAGCTAGAGTATAGCTTAAGCCCCCCATACATGTTCTGATTTTTCTCCCAACAGATTTTTCGTCCGATCGGGTCACCCGATTTTCACCGAAAATGTTATGTCGGTCGGTTGGCTGGCACGCAAAATCAGAATTTGAATTATCACCGATCGATTGGCCCGATACTATTTATTTACAGCAGATCGACCAAAATTTACAGACAGACCCGAAGCAGTCCCGACAGATTTTTCGAAAATCGGGATCGGTCAGGTACATGATTCCGCATCCGATTAATCTCCCGATCGCTTAATCTCCTGACCATGTTGGGAACGTGTATGGGGGGGCTTTAGGGTGAGTTTGTTTTGTAAGCAAACTTACCCCAAATGTTACCGCCAAAGAGGTTAATTTAGAAATACACTGCCAGTCTCTCTCTTATTAAAAGCGTGTGTCTTCCATATCATGCAGTAGTATTCTCTTTCTCCTTCTGCTTCCACATTTGTCACTCCATGCTCTAGTGTTTCGGTATCTTGTATTTGGGGATGTAAACTATAGAACAAAATACTTGTTGCTTGTCTGAAAAGCCTTAATCCTACCGTAATAAAAATAAAGGTATAGCCAGGAGGATCAATGATTGACCATGGTATGTTGGGAGAAAGGTCAGAGTGACTACCTATGTTACAGTATGATACAACTGTCATAAGATCCCATATCTATATATGTGTATATTATCCATATTCACTGCAAGCTCTTCTTCCAATTATAATATTTGCTTCTGCTGAAAGGAGATATCACCAGGCAGATATGATTGCCATCTACGACTCCAACGCAGATGTTTTAGTTTTCTCGACTTACCTCCTGCCACTTTTACTTTCTCACTGCAACTCCTTCCATTGCCACCTGATTGTCTTGAGAACTGCTCACTGGACAGTTGGCACTCCTACCTGGAATTCCTTCTGCAGGGTATATGTTCCTCCAGTTGCAAGAAACCAGTGTAAAAAGAAATTGTAATATATATTTTTCCCACTATTCATGATTTAAAGACACGTGGTCTGTTAATTATAATCAGATTAGTGAAGCAGCACCGTCCAAGATAGGTTGCTACAAGTGTCCTAGTATTCTGGATTTCTCAAGGCTAGTTTTAGTTTTTCAGTTACAAGTATTTGAAGTTCAAAGATAATAAAACAATAAGGGATACAGAGTTGAATGACTCAACTCCAGACATTAGTTTTACCAGCACACCACAGGATTGGCAAGAAATTGCAGACCCCCACTAATGCAGAAAATGAGAATACAGAGTTTCCAGCTGTACTGCCTGATGCAGCAAATAATACTAGTCAATAAAAACCTTCTACCTCCTTCTAAAATGTAACTATTCTAGCCTTCCCCAAATTACACATTATAGAGGGTATCAACACAGCAACTAATGGCAGCAAAATAAATCTTCCTACTTCTGGGCTCAGTGGCTCCACTCTATGTCTTGTTAGATACCATATATCCCATATATATTCCATATGTCTGTATGGCTTTATTACTAAGCACCATCACATCCTTGGCCACCAAAGTAACAGTAGTCATTAGGTCGACCTCCAGTTCTGTAGCAACCATAAGTTCTAAACAAATATTACTAATCCCCTTGTCACCAATCAACATCATTATATTATTTTCCACGTCCTCGCCAGTCCAATCAGACCAATGGGTGCCTTAACATCTAAGGCTATGTCTCCATTGGGTTTTAATGCAGCCCTTTGAACCTTTGAGCATGGCATGTACAATGAATGCAATAAAAACATTGTATGCCTCATTTGACACATTTTCAATGGACATGGCGTGCTGCATCGCCTTAATAAGAGTGTGGAGACAGGCACATCATTTCCCATTTTTAGTAATGGGCAGTGTCTTCGCCGCTCCAAAATTTATCCCCAAAAAAATTATGAGGCAGTGGAGACATAGCCTTAGTAATTAAAGGAATTAAACCAATTCCACTTTTGTTGCATGTGCTTCTTAGATGCATGGTCCTGAACCAGCTTTTATAGAACTAATTCACTGTAAAATTAGACGGGAGGAAATATACCCCACAACTAATTGGATTCCCCCTGAGAACATCTCAGGGGCAAGGGGACTTTAACGGTCACAGATGTGTGACAAGATAACATATAGGTAAAGTAATCAAAGCATTAGCAATTTAATAGATGTAATGATTAAAAACATAGGACATTCCAGTGTCGGTCGATGTTACAACATTGTCCTATAAGCATCAACAGCTTCCATATATTGCGAGTACAGAAAGACATGTAGGTAGACATATTAAAAAGTTCAATGATTGGTAAGTCAGGATAAAAAGTCCTGTATCCACAGGATTGACCCCAACACGCGTTTCGTGTAAAACTTCATCAGGGGGTGTATGTCTTTATCCAAGTGGAATCTGGAACGACAGCAGCAACAACACCAACAGGGGACACACAAGGAACATCGAGAAGGGTAGATTAGCATCTCAAATTTCTCAAAGTAAACCAGTGCCATAAATTAAAAAATTACTCACAGCGAACCACCAAAAGACCAGTCACTGATGAAACATACACCCCCTGATGAAGTTTTACACGAAACGCGCGTTGGGGTCAATCCTGTGGATACAGGACTTTTTATCCTGACTTACCAATCATTGAACTTTTTAATATGTCTACCTACATGTCTTTCTGTACTCGCAATATATGGAAGCTGTTGATGCTTATAGGACAATGTTGTAACATCGACCGACACTGGAATGTCCTATGTTTTTAATCATTACATCTATTAAATTGCTAATGCTTTGATTACTTTACCTATATGTTATCTTGACCGTTAAAGTCCCCTTGCCCCTGAGATGTTCTCAGGGGGAATCCAATTAGTTGTGGGGTATATTTCCTCCCGTCTAATTTTACAGTGAATATATTTTTGGGATGTTGGTCACATTACCTAGATTAGTGCAACTTTTTGTTTATTATATTATTTTATAGAACTAACACCACAAAACAAGCATTCAAATGTTTTAAAAAGTATATTTAAAACATGTTCTAAACCTTTAACGCTACTGACATGGAGACACAGAAAGATTAATACACTGTGTCTAAATGTTGATGTTCAAAGAATAAAGTTACCCTGTCTCTTTTCTTTAGGATTGGATAGACCCAGTAATTTCTGGTGATACACATGTGGTCGCTTATTGTTGCTATTAGCAGCATTATTGCAAAAGTCCTTCAGAAAATATTACAGGAAAAAGGACTTCAAAGCTAATTAACACCTCACACAACCTTTCTCTCTAAAAGACGGGTCATTGAGGTTGCCTACAAACCTCAAAGACCCATCGCAATGTTGTAAAAGGTACCACAGTACAGGCGATTATAGACTGCTGATATTAAGGCAAAGTTGGGTACTTACCCCGGTTGCATTTACTGACGCTACTCTGAATACTGTAATGACACTAGAAGTGCCAATAATAGGAAGGAATGCAGTAAAAAAAACTCAAAAACTTTCCTGTAATGACCATTTTAACAAGATTACCACACAGCTCCCCTCACTTCCTGGTTCGCTGAAGGGAACACATGAAACACATGGGGGTGCAATATCGCGAGTGGCCACTGGAGGGCGTTCAGTGATCTTCTATGGGAATTTTCAAAGCAGATCACTGAGGATTTAAACGTCTTCCTGTGACGTGCTGCCAATTTCTGCCTACAATGAACCAGGAAGTGAGGAGAGCTGCCAGATTATATTCTTAAATTGCTCATTACAGGTACATTTTTGGGTTTTTTCACTGCATTCCTCCCTATTATTGGCAATTCTAGTGCCACTCATGAAAACATAGATTCCTGGTGGTAGGTTCGCTTTAAGCTTGTGTTTCATTTTTACTGTCAGCTTTGGAATTTTCAGAAGTGTTCTGCCTAAAATTCACTTTATTCAACAGTATATATCAAGTATATGAAATATGAAGCCAATTTTGCAAATCTGCAAATCCATCAAATGGTCAATGCAAATCCGGCCTCTTTCATACTGTCAAAATGTGATCCGCAGCTGAAATACACAGCCGCACATTTGTGATGTCATCATAAGTTAATAAATGCATACCTGTTAATGGAAGCTGGCCTCTCTTAATTGGTGTTCTATTATTTATAACAAAAGTTGTAATTTGTTGAGTAGTGAGATGTTCTAGCGGTGTAGTGTCAGTTAAATGTTAGCTAATTTAACTGGCATAGCCAACATGTGGTAAACTGCTGAAGTTTTCATTTGTAGTAGTTTGCATTGTTTTTACAAATTGAGTATACAATGTGTGCACTGACTGTGGCAGGACATGGAGCAGAAAAGATGTGAATGGGTCCACTTTTAAAGAAGAGGTGTGTTGCTGGCAGGTTGGCCAGCTAGAAATAAAAATAAGAAAAAAACTCCAGGGAACAAAAGTAATGCAAACATCTTATCTAAGGGCTGGTAAGCTACAATAGCTTACATACAGTATTTGTTATTGGGTTTTGTAACACTAGAAATTTCAGTTGTGAAGCTGTTTTGTAGTCCTTTACACCTACGTATAAAAAAAAAGTCCAGAAGGGAGTAAGATGTACCACACAAAATATAATAATGTAATTATTTTAAATGCATGTTATGAAAAAATCCACTTGCATGACCTTGTGTCCAAGGTCAAATGGTTTTTATTGCATAAGGCAACATTTCCACTGTAAAAAAGCATTTAAATTGGTATGAGGATTAAAACCTAAAAAAAAAAAATCAAATCTACATGGTGCCTTCTGTTCTGTGCAAAATAATTAAATATGTGTGAAGATGGTTTTAAAAAGTTTAGTTTCTATTAACTATATTTAATCACATCAATGCAACAAGATAGTTCCTAAAATCTGTTATAAAGCCAATCTGAGGGAGGTGATATTTCTATACATTGATAAAGGGTAAAATAAATACCACACCACATGCGGCCCTTAAGGCGTCCTTTAGTGGCCCCCCTCAGTCCTCCAGTTGTGGCCCATAAATCTTTAAATCTTTAAATCAAGGTTATCCTCAAAGGCTTTGTTGAAATCTTTGAGGGACATAACCTTTGATAATATATGACATATGGCATTACCAGGGGTGCACATAAGTGGTACTCTGTTACTCAAAAGGGGCCAAAAACTAGCTATGCGTACCTGCATTATTGCAGCCGCAGCTTAATGTTAAATGTATACAATTTATGTCACTTGGATAACCGCAGGTAAACATGAATAACTATGAAAGGTTGCAGGGGTGTGAAATTGGGAATTTAAATTAATAATCCAAAAAAAAAGTCTTCTAAGGGTGTTGGAGATATGGGGGATGAAATTCAGAGTGGGCATATGTAGGGCAAAAATCTGACAAGAGAAAAGCACTGTGTGTTGGAATATGACTATGAAAGGATGATATTTGGACGGCAGATAGTCACAGGGATAAGTTACTAACCCAGAAAATATCAGGGTTGCCCTACTGAGATAGGAGATCTGGGGGTTCAAACGGTGTTGTACGGTGAGAGTTACATTTGACCCAAAGCCAGCTGGTGACCTGTGGATGGATACAGCTAATCGGACGGTCAATCAGGAACAGGAACGTCCATCTGCAGCAGAATCTACAATGTGCACCCCTGGGCATTACTATACTACAGTGTTCCCTAATGCCCTAAGAATCATTTAAAACAAGTTTTGCTATTTAAATTATGCTATTTTGCTATTTTTATTAAATTAAAAATAATGTCTTCCTGCTCTGAGACAGGATACGTCTACTGGAGTTCCGTTTGCCCCAAGGATTTATGCGCACAAAGTATTCCACCTGAGAGCTAGGACTGATGAAAGCCCCCAGGGACCCCTAGGGAACATATTCAGAGCCAAAGGGTTCATACACACCAATCCAGTCCAATAAACACAGTATGCAAAGGGTTTAATTGAGGTAGGTAGGTACAAAGCAGGGGTTCTACACAAAGATTCAAACCAACAAACAAAGCAACAAAACATGGGCAGCCATGCATGTGTAGTGCATTTGTGAAGTGCAGGCGTAACTGGCATAGTGGAACTCATGGAATAGACATAAATATAAACATAGGTTAAGCCAAGTCATCAATATCAAATTAAGAAAAACACAAAGGATTTAGCAAAATGTCAAATCTAATGAGGTAGCCAGCCTCCACAATATTGATTGCTCACAATAAATAGAGATGGGAACATTTGGATGGCATTGTTAGATACATTTTAATGATACAAATACAATGTACATATAAAAATTAAAGGAGCGAGTGTCCAGGAATTGGATCCCTCTTAGAGCAAGTGGTCACTCAGACCTGAACGCAGCTTAGCCCTGGGTATGTCACACATAAAAAAGCGTATAAATAACAGTCCAAAGTCACAGCCAATCAGAAAAGCACTGTGTGTTGGAATATGACTATGAAAGGATGACACTTGGACTGCAGATAGTCTCAGATTAGTTACTAACCCTGAAAAAGTCAGGGTAGTACTACTCTGAACCGCGATCCCTCTTGGAGAATCCCCTGACGTGTTTCGGGCCCAGGTGTCAGCCTCATCAGGAGGGAAAGAACAGAGTCCAAATTTAAGGTATAGGTGGGTTCAGTTGCCAAGGTGCCCAGATTCTGTGTTCCACTTACAATAAAAATATATGTGTCAAACAATGTTCAGTATCAATACATGTTCCATAATGCATTCCATCCCCCTCCCACACAGAGGTGGACATAAAACCTGGCATCTGCACACTAAAGCCATGCCAGGGTCCCATGGCCCTAACAAGCATGATAACAAGCTTGATTCAGTTTTGTTAATTAACTACAACCTTACAAAACAAGCTATTGGGGGGTGGAGTGAATTGATCCAATTGTAACCTTTTCTTCTTATCGTGGAATAAATGTGGAAAAACAACCTCTATTTTTGTACATAAACAATACAAAACCATGACATAAACCGTAGTTGCCATGTTGTTTGGAAATAAAGTAACATTAGTCTTGCTCCCACACTATAATACAACCATCATAAAACCTGGTCAAACATTGCTGGAACTTTGTGATTCATCCAAAATGATTTTCATCTCCAAGAGAGAGCAATTTTTCATTCAGTTGTGAAACTCCAGGGCACCATGTAACACGGTTATACCACACACTGGCATTAAGCACCCTGGAAAGTCAAAATATTGACTAAGTCATTATCTGTGTAGTTATATTATTGCATTGTCATATGTTTTCTCTTTCTTGTGCTTTCTTATGCTGTATATTTGTGTGTATATATATTACACAAAATAAGTTATTAAAGAGCGTATACTTAACAATAAGTGCTCTTTTACATTATGAATTACAGAAATGTGTTGCAATTGAAATTATGTGAACATGACAATAAAACAAAATATCTTGAATTTTGTGGTAAATATAAGTGCAAAACAGAAAGTGGTTACAATCCACCAGCCAACATTCCTGCCTTTTTAAGTGATTACAAGTGCACACAGAGGGAGGAAAAAACACCACTTTTTAAACATCTCTCATGACCAAGGTAGGGCTGACCCGTGTACAGATATTACTACCCACCGTTTTACCTCCTTTGCCCAAATAAAACAACACAACCAAAGATTTCCGTTGGAAATTTTTTATGTATTAAAGTGTAAAAACATAAATAAAAAGGCCACAGCTTATCAGAAAAATTAGGTCCCTCCCACAGTGCCTTCCTCAATTAGCATATATAAAAAAACTGTACATATTGATACATATAACCATAATAACTTATAATAACTTAAAATTAACTAGACCGTCCATACCAGCCACTAGCCCTTTATATCCTCTATCTCAGTGGGTACATCCTTAAAACCAAACCTGTTAAGACAGGAATTTTTCTAACCCAAAGGGCTTTTGCCCTCTATAAACGACTTTGGTGACAGCCATCCATACCAGCTCATCACCACTATGTTGCTTTATACTGCCAAGGCACTGAAGAGGACCCGCCATGCTGCGACATATAAAATACATCAAGAAAACAAATACAAGAACAAAATACAATAACAAAACAGGGTGGGTGGGTGGGACGCTGCTACCAAAATGGCTGCCTCCTTTTTGTCTCCTTTTTGTCTCCTCGGTCCTTCCTCCGCAAGCCCCGCCCCCTTCTCTGACATCATCTTCTGCTCCAGCCCACCCGGTCAGGCTCTCCTCCGCCTATCCTGCGGCCATGTCCGGGAGGACAGGAGTCAACGACTTGTGCCTCTGATAACGACTAGTCGGTTTTTCTGTTAATGCCCTAGCGAGAACAACAGTGAGTGAACAGTGAGCAATCAAAATATGTTTCAGTAACTGACCACATATTGAGAGTGTAAAAGAGTCCTTCCACTTTGAAGAAGCTTGGAATAGACTGTATATTTAAAAGACACATTAGATCAGATTAGTGAACTATGGTATGTTATGTGCAGGGTGCACATATGTGGTCCGGCAGTATGCAAATG
>CM070037.1:63200874-63243420 GCA_036250615.1 Ptychadena robeensis | reverse complement strand
TTTCAGAATACAGTGGATCACACCACCTGCCTTATGGACTTGCCAATCCCCCCACTCATAGCCATATCATAACGGAAAAAGGACAGTTCAGCACTTTTTGTGTACCGTTTACCTTTTATGGACATTAAAATATATGAGACACCGGTCAATGCTTTTAAAACAAAAAACCTATTTAGGTGTATTTATTTAACTATTTTGATATACTGTGTTGTACTAATTTTCATATTTATATATTATTGGAATATGTCTTGAGCTGGCCATTAAAGTGCCCTGGCCCCTATTATATAGATAGGGCAAAATCTCCCTTTCGGGATGAAGGGAACGAGAGCTTAAATTTTCCACCCCCAACCCATTCCATTTTTTCATGGCATTTGGGATGTTGGCCAGCCAATGATACAGGAAGCCTCTGATTGCCTTCTTTATCCAGAATACAGTGTACATCACACATAAGACACACCCCTGTATACTGTTTCTTCTCTCTGCTCTTCTACCTCCCTTTTCCAAAGTATTGATAGATGTCACTTAGGAGGAGGGAGTGCTCAAAGCAGAGAGACAAGCAGCCCCTGTATACATGCTTTATACATAACTGCATCTTTTTCCTCTCTGCTTTGATCACTACCTGCTCAATCCCCTCCCTCCTCCTAAGTGTTGATAAATGGCACTTAGAAGGAGGGAGTGATCAGAGCTGAGAGACAAGCAGGCCCTGTATGCATGCTGTATACATGAGTGCATCTTTCTCCTCTCTGCTCTGATCACTACCTGCTCTCTTCCCTTTCCTCCTCTTAAGTGTTGATTAGAGTGGTGAACCGGATTGGTTTGGGTAAAGTGGGGGGTGCATCTTTAATTGAAATAAAAATGGTATGGTTAGAATTGAAATGCCCCAAGTTCCAGTACTGGAGTTAGAATTCTAATTGCTAAATAGAGCTCTTCCAACATTAGTGGCAGACCTCACAAATGCTTTACTAGTAATCACAACATTTCAAATTATCTTTCCTAAAGGTACCCATACACGTTGCGATTTTTCGGGGACCGATGCGATATTCGATTTCGATGCCCGATTTTTGCTTTAGTGCTATTTTTAAAAGTCGGTCGGATGCCCGATTTTTCGGCCGATTATTCGACCGATCGGCTGGTTGGATTGGTAATCTTTTAAGAGTGGCCGACCGTCCAAAAATTACAGGCATCCTCATTCGGGACCCGACCGACTTTTCGGCCGATTTTTCTAAAAACAGCATCGGTCGGACTACATTTGCATGTTAGGAATCCCGAACGATCGACCTACCCGACCGACCGGGTCGGTCGGAAGGGCTAAAATCGCACGAAAAATCGCAATGTGTATGGGTACCTTTAAAGAGTAACAGCTGTAGAGGAAAGAAAAAAGTGGCAAACTGAAAGAAGGACTAATGCTCAAATTCTTGGGATGGAATGTCCAATGAGCACACATTTTACAATCTTACAGGTAGAGAATATGAGATAATGAAATATATTAAATAAAGAGAATTTAGATGATATAATGATACAGAGAAGTGATATGAGCACACAACGTGGGGTTAAGACCCTCATTAGAATTCCTGTACAACATAATATAAGTGCAAAATTGTTCTAATTCCGCGAATGTATCATTATTGAAGTGACCGGATCATCACAGCTGTTACACATCTAGTATTTCCATAGGAAGGTCAGAAAGAGCAATCTGTTGCCAATCTGTACAGAATTCTATACAAAAACACTGTTTCTGTGCATTGCTTTAATGAAATCTCTCATTACCAACATGCTGTGTCCCCAGCATAGCAGTGAATTAGCTTTATTGATGTTTTCACCAATTATTGGTCAACTCACAATGAAAATAAAATTGGAATCTCTGCACGTATTGGTTTTATTCAAAACATGTAGAGAGTATGTGACACAGATACTAAAATAAAAAAGTACATCTGTACATAAAATATGATCATGAAAATATTTACTATTACATATACAAAAAGACAAATGCATTGAGTTCATTACATTGTGCTGCAGGATGACCACTCTAGCCTCTCTATAAGCAATAAATAAAACCTCACTTAGATAGCTGTCACATTAATTGAAACAAATTTGCTTTTATTTGCCATCATCAGTCAATGTCTGAAAGCATCTATCCTAGTAACACTTCTCAGAAACATTGTTCTCAAGTAGCACTTTGGCCAGTTCTTGGAACGTTCAAGAAGTATGTTTTCTGATCATGACATTCAAAGAGTATTTAATTAACATGTGGAGAGAAATATTGTTAATTGTAAAATCTTCAAGTATTTGATACTAGGCTATGTCCACATTAAAGATAAACCTCCGTGTATTAAAAATAATTAACATTTGCAGCGCATTACCCACCCTACTGCAAGGGCAATTTGCTTCCTTAGGTCTAGGGGGCAGAGTATAGAACAACGGTGGGCAAACTTTTTGACTTGTGGGCCACAATTGGTTTTTAAATGTGACAGAGGGATGGGACCTGTAATGACTGCCCACTATGGGTGTCCGTATTCCATGCTGGGGGCATGGACATTGTCATCTTTTTTAATTTCCTGGATGCTTTTAACAAAAAAAAATCATACTGCCATGAATGTAAAAAAATTAAAAGAATAAAAAAATAAACTGAACTGCCATATACAGAGACACTCTGGCTATGCTTGATCACTGCAATGAGCAGAGATAAAGTGGACATTGAAAACCATCTAAGCATTATGGATGCTCATTGCAGATAACAAGCAGAGAGGACTCAGAGCATCTTTTTATGTAGGTGACAACAGACTGGATTAACAAGCTAAACTGGCCGAATCTGACCTACAGGCCTTAGTTTGCCCATGTCTGCTTTAAAATATATGCTCTCCTGACATAGCAAAAGGGGTAGATCCGAGCAGGTCTGCTGCGTACAGTGTGGGAGAGCCCCCCTCCTTTGCAGTCGTCGGTGTCCTGCTCTCAGTTCTGCCTGTCAGCAGCTCCCAGCTGGTGTAGTGAGATATAGGAAAATATCTTACAACACTGGGTGTACACAGGACCAGGATCCCCATCGAATGTGCAAAGTTGTGCACATGGATTTCCGTTCGATTGACCCTCGATCGAGTGCAGCATGGTGGCATCAATAGCTAGCCTTAACGTAGGTATAATAAGTAATGATAATAATAATAGGCATACAAGGCTTGATTATTTAACAGATGCGCGTTCATGTCGCTCCATTGTGCTCGACTGAGGGTCACCATCCAAAGTATCAGACGGGATCCGATCAACAGTTGCTCAATTGCACGGGAATTGACCCTAGTATGCCTAGCAAGCAGTGTAGGAATGGAGGAGGTTTTTAAAGGAGTGAAGGATTGTGTGAGTATATGTTACTTTATCTTTCTTTCTGTGCCCTAAACCTAAATTAACTCTAGCGGTGAGGTGGAAGGGGCACACTGTATGGGACCAAAAATTATTATCTGCATTCTTTGGACTGGAAGACGCACCCCCAAAATCGGGGGGAAAAGTGCCTGCATCTTGGCTTCCCACTAGCTCTCCTGCCAAGGAGATTAGCCAGGGAGCTGTCCGATGAGAGATGCTGCCATGGCTGAATCTCCCATCTGAACTGTAATATTGCTTTTGCCAGCAGAGCCCAGAACCCTGCTGGTATAAGCAATGAAGAGATAGATGAACTCTCTCTCTCTCCTACTCTGCAGTCACTCTGCAGCTTCCACAGACACAGCCAGAGAGAGAGAGGAGATCTGAAGCCATTCCCCCCCCTCCTCCCGATCAGTGAGGAGGAGGATGTGTTGTGCTGTAATAGTACTGCTGCTAGTGAAATCAACTGGCTGAATTTGATATTGCATTAACCAAAATTACTTGAAAACTTATATATTAAAAAACTTTTTTCTGGTTTTCCTGCACTAAAAACTGGGTGCGACTTTATAAAAATATGGTACATGAAGTTTCGATTTAAATATCATTTTGGATTAATCATAATAATATATATTATGTACACTTCATAGGCAAAAAGCACATGACACATCTCACCACACCTAAAAAAAAAAGTTCAATGACCTTCCATAGTAAATACATAGACATATGTAGAGTTCATCCTCTTTGCCATCATACCAGGTTCCACTCTTCTGGGAAGGCTTTCTACAAGAATTTGGAGAGTAGCTGTGGTAACAATCCTCAAGGCCATTTCTGAGCGCTGATGCTGGAAAAGCAAGCCTGGCATGCAATATCTTAACATGGTATGTGTGTTGGCCCTTAAAGTCACTCAGTCTTGTCTATACTCTTAGAACATAAACTTCCCTTCCCCAATTTCTTCACATAACGATCAAAGCATGGAATTGTCCAAATTGTCTTGTGTTATAACAACCACATTGTTATCCTTCACCAAAGATTGCTGTAGGCAGAAGTAACATTTTGTGAGCTTGCGCCAAACCCTAGACTTACAGAATAGAGTGACCCTTCACACCACTGAACATATTACTGCTAGATTTTTAACATGTGTGGCAATAGGTCTGAATGGCAAAGGTGATAAAATCTATAATTCCCAAATAGATTAGAAATGCATCTAAATAAGAGGAGCATGAAGCATTTTTTTTGGAGTGTTGTAGTGCCAATAAACCGTACTGATCTTCATGGATGAGAATAAGACATGGAATAATATTTTAGTTGCTAAGCAGTTGATTTCCTGCATGGTGCCTGGGCACTATTTTATATTCTTGTATCAGGTTCTGCCCCAACTAATGAATCATATATAATACATTTTGTTTTTGTATAAATTCCCCAAAAAATAGGATTTTTAGCTGAAATATATATTTCTACATTATACACCATGTATCTTTTTAACTATATATTTATATCATGCCATATATGCAGATATATTCAGAAAATGGGCTTCAGTAACCTCAGCTACCATATGCTATTATAAGCTAAATGTGAGTTAAGGCCCCCATACACCAAAACCATGTAATATGAGGGACTTTCTAAACCATCAAGTCCACCTGTATTCAATCACAGAGGACCCTATACTACATAGTTGTTGGTAGATCTAAAGGATATATCTGACAGAGAGATCTACATGCGTATGGCCAGCTTTACAAATATACTTCTAATGTACCGGATTTAGGAATAGTAAGATCCAGTATATGGCTGACTAGTTCTCTTTTAGCCAAATGTTATGGGGAAAAAAAGAACCTACAATCTTAGAGCAACACTCCGAGTCAAAGGAATCTAAATCACATTGAATTACATTTGGCTGACAGCAGTGTACAAAATGAAGCAAATGGCATTGATTTTCATCTGTGCTGCTGATCTTCTATGACCTCTTTGCAGCTGGCTGCTGAATGTTTACATAAACTCCAGTGATATTTAAATGGCATTTGTCTGGGTGGATTTTCTGATGGTGACATTGAACAGAAGTCTGTTTAATGTGTTATCAAACAGCCACTTGTGCTCCCCAGCACATAAACCCATGTTACAGGAAGGGAACGCTGTACTAAAGCTAGGAGGCTGGCCGCAAGATCTAAACCTTTATAGCAAGATCAGCAAGCATTATTAAGATAGATGCAAATATATTCAAAATGCCTGACCCACTGAACAATTTGTGGCACTCAGATTTTGCCGTGTTGAATTTTTGCTCTCCAGGTGCATACTGGTGTGATCTTGAATCTGCCCCTACAAATATACCATAGCATGCATGAAGCAGATGATCAGGGGAAGGCAGAATTTACAATACTTGACATGTCAAGTATAGATGATCTCTAAACAAGGGTCAGAACAGTTTGGTTGCATAAAAGTAAGTATAGCTTTTCATATCAAAACACAGGGTTCATTTCAGGCCTATAGTAGTTTGATGCTGGTGACGGAATGGAGGTTTCCTCCCACTGACATTTTCACAATTGTCATTTTTTATTAAGGATTCTGAAGCAAAAGCAAATGAAACTGTAACTCTGGACTCTGCTTCAGGCCCAAGTCTCTTGCACTATTACATAGGCAGAGGCAACAATCTTAATGAATAGAAAGCATGCAAAAGCTGTCTTCACATTACCAGATATCTCTCCAAAGCAATACTTTGGATAGCAACCTTGGAAAATTGACAGACTGAGCTCCCAGTTAAGCCCCCTATAACGCTTTGATTTGCAGCTGATCGGCCACCGTAATGTGATTGATCTGCCACAAATCAAAAGTTCCCTCCTGAAATCAGCCCACAAACCAATCTGTGCGTGATGTTTTGAACAATCTCCTTCTAAAGTAAATGCCGGCACACAAAGGGGGCATGGACGATTCTCAGCACAACCGGCCTCGCATGATAACGTCATCACACATAATCAATCTGCCAGGAGATCGACAGGTATTCTAAACGTGTATGGGAGGTTTTAGCCATGAACAGTTGGAGAAACATTTCTTCTACCAGTAATAGGAGTGTGATGGCAATAAAGCATGTCCGATGTGTTCAGATCTCAGTGTCACTTTTTCTGAACAAAACTGCAAAAACGTTAAGCCGCCTTGACTTTTTTGTATATGTAATACAATATCACACCACATATTTTCCAATTATCCATTTAGTAGTTGGCAGGTAATAAGAGGTGTAAAATTTGTGGCATTTCAAATACTTTAGATGTATTATAGTGTTATCACAAACTGTATTATGACGCTTTTCATTGGAATAGCTTTGGAAAAGCATGTGCGCCTAAAATACACTACCCAAAAAAATAAAGGGAACACAGACATCCTAGATTGGAATAAATAAAATTCTCTTATTAAATACTTAACCTCCCTAGCGATATGCCCGAACCCAGTTCGGGCAAAGGGAAGCTGCAACTATCGATACGCCCAGGTTCGGGCACATCGTGGGAGCTCACCTGCTCCGCCGCCGCCAGATTCTCCCTCCGTCGTCGGCTTTTTCCGGGTCCCGGAGTGACCCGGTCTTTTTTTAAATCTTTAAATCTTTTTTTTAATGTCTTTCTATAATCCAGCTCAAAGTGGATCCCGCTAGCAGAAACGCTCGCGCTGAGCGTTCCTGATAGTGGGATCATCTTCGGCTGCACACGAGCCGTTCTGGAAATAGCCGAGGTCTCCGGCTATCTCTGTGACCGGCTCTCATGTGCCGATGACGTCATCCGGCGGGCGGGAGATTTATGAGCATGGTGATAATTTTTTTTTTTTTCTTAGATTTTTTTTTTTCATTTTTTTACATTTGTTTTTATTTTGATTGGATTGGATAAATATTTTATAAATGTTTTATCCAATCCAAATCAAAAGAAAAGAAAACAAGTGTAAACTTAAAAAAAAAAAAATTATCACCATGCTCATTCGGGGTAAGCGCTTGGTGATCAATTGCAAAATGAACGCGCCCACCTGGAGCAAGTACTGGCGCAGTCTGATCGTGAATCAAACTGCGCCCGTGCCGGAATCGGGCGCAACCGCTGGCTCTCTGTGTGCCTGCAGCATTTCTACAAAGCTGCAGGCACACAGAGCCTTTCCGCCCCTATCAGCGTCACCGGTGACGCTGATGGGGGCAGAAAGGCAAAACACTATCACTTTTGGTACAGAAATCTGCACCTCAGTGAACCGCCAGGGAGGTTAATACTTAATGTTCTTTACATAGATTAATGTGCTGACCACAAAAATTATGAATGGAAATCAAATTTATCAAAATTAAAGGTGGGAAAAAAAACACTACAAGCTGATCCAACCTTGATTTAATATCCTTTAAACAAGACAAAATGAGGCTCAGTAGTGTGTGGCCTCCACGTGCCTGTATGACCTCCCTACAATGCCTGGGCATTCTCCTGATGAGGTGGTGGTTGGTCTTCTGGGGGGGATCTCCTCCTACACCTGGACTAAAGCAAAGAAGGGTCGCTGTGCCTGTCCATAGCATAGAGGCACTACCAGGAGATAGGCCAGTACATCAGGAGACGTAGAGGTGGCCATAGGGAGGCAAAAACCCATCAGGACCACTACCTACGCCTTTGCTCAAGGAGGAGGAGCACTGCCAGAGGGACCGACATCCACAGGTGGGGGTTGTACTTACAGCCCAACACCATGCTTGATATTTAGTATTTGCCAGAGAACACCAAGATTGGCAAATTCGCCACTGGCGCCCTGTGCTCTTCACAGATGAAAGCAGGTTCACACGAAGCACAGATGCCGTGGAGAACATTCTGCTGCCTGTAACATCCTCCCGCATGACCAGTTTGGCAGTGGGTCAGTAATGGTGTGGGGTGGCATTTCATTGGGGGCTGCAAAAGTTTTCATTCAGATCTAGGATGTCTTATTCTAGTGTTCCCTTAATTGTTTTAAGCAGTGTAAATATTTAAATAAGAGTTCAAAAATTGTGTGTGGTCTAATAGGACCATAAACATATTATGGAAAGTAATTCAAGAATCTGAATAATATTTTAATATGTATAATAAACCAAACCAATACTCCAAAAATATTCTTAAACAGATGCATCAAACATCCTTCTAGTGTGCAAGGTCAGGCATGTAGAGAACATTCGAGTCCATTCCACCAGATGCATTTCAGTTGTGCAGATACAGTTCTTGTCCCACTGAAATGGAGATGTAACCAGTAAGATTTCCCCTTCTTCTAAAAGTGTAAGGAAGAATACCTCACTGGAAAACCATTGGCTTTAAGAGGACACCCAACAGTCTTTATTCATACTTCACTCCTGGGATATGCATGGGAAATGTCACATAGACAGTCCTACCAATATCATGATGGTGAAAATGTCCTTTTCTTTGTACACAGGCATTATAAGTTTTCACTCCTCTGTATTCCAGTAAATACAACCAAATACTAATCATGTCAGTCATTCAGAAACAGTTTATGTGATGTTAAGGTATACACAGGACACTGGTATATTGGCCAGAGAATGTGGTGTTTATGATGAAGGTTCAAACTTTTCTTTCTTTCCTCTTCTTCTTTCCACTCTGTGCTCCTTTCTGTGCAGCTTTCACTAGTCCTTTAAATGTGCCTTGCATCTTGGCTTTTTTCCTGCACCAAAACAAAGGGTTATAAAACTTAGAACCACCAAATACAAAAAGCTATTTGTGGCCTTATTAACCAAATTATGAATTAAAGTTGTACTTTGCCCAAGCCACTGGCTACAGGTTAAAAATTGGGGGTGACTATTTTCAAGATATACACTACAGTCCTAACACCGTCTCAGTAAGGCTGCCACTGCAATGTTTCTGACCATCTCCTGTAAGGAGTCAAAACACAGACACATTTCTGCAGCATGTAACATTCTGTATTGAACACTTTTATAATTCTAGAATTGTGGTCATTATCATTTGCAAGCAAATCTTTACCTGAAGGAACTTGACCAATAGAACACAGCAGGACTTCAAAAGTAAAACCCCATCTATGGTTCAATAATTACTTTCCTAGAACTACCGTATTTTTCGGACTATAAGACGCACCGGACCATAAGACTCACACAGTTTTTAGGGCAGGAAATCCAGAAAAAAAAAAAAAAGATTTATTAAGTTTTCACATCAATTGGGTTAATGCAATGAAGGCAATATTCAATTCAGCCAGCAGGTGTCACTAGCAGCAGTACACTCTCAGACTCAGCGTCTTCACACTGATCACTGATCGGGAGGAGGAGCAGAAATCTGCAGTCTTCTCCCTCTCTGCTCAGCTGGGAAGATCAGCTGTGATTGTGTCCGTGGGAACTGCCGAGTTATTGCGGTTCCCACTGACACAGAGAGGAAAAGATGGCAGTCCATCTCTCTCTCCATTGCCTATGCCAGCAAAGCTTTGCTGACAGGCAATTATACAGTACACCTGGGAGAGCTGACAACAGCCGGCATCTCTCGACTGATCGCTCCTCCAGCTCCCCGGCTAACCGGGAGAGCTGGCAGGAAGCCAAGATGCGACCACCAACAGCCGAGTGGCCGCGGGGGGTCACACATTCGCACATAAGACGCAGGCACTTTTTGCCCCCAATTTTGAGGGTGAAAAAGTGCGTCTTATGGTCCGAAAAATACGGTAATCCATTTAAAAGGCTGACATGACATTTGCCAGCTTCCATCAAACCAGTAACAGAGAAACATTCCATAGCTGCAAATTCTGGTGTCCATATCTGCCTTTTAGTCTACTTATGTTTACCTGTTTTGAAGTCAAAGTACTTTATTATGTCATTTACCTGCGGTTGAGCTTTGCTTTGTTCAGGGGGATGTAGGCGTATGGATCATGCTTGCCTTTTTGCTTTATGTCACCTTTTCCTTTCTGCAAAAAAAAAAAAAAAAAAAAAAAAAAAAAATTAAAAACACAACCATGAACACCATTCGTATTTACAATCTGCATTCAAATGTGTTCTCCCATTTATAGGTAGAACATATATGAACACATAGTTTGTCATTTAAAACTACTACTACTTTAACCCAAAACAAAGAATATCACGATACAGTCTGTCTCCAAACATTAACACTAGTTATTTCTGTGTCCTTCTTGGAAGACGGTTTTATTACCTGTTCACTTTGCTAGCTAATGTTTCTTTAGTAGACTGGACATAGTTTAACTAAAAGGCTGAGACAAACAAATACTACACAGGGGTGCTCACAATAATCAGCTTTAATACATACAGTTAGTTAAAGCCTCTATGCCAAAAAGAAAAACAAAACCTTTATTAATGTTTAGCGGGATACAGGCTTAGATAGGCACTAAAAAAAAAACTAAAAAAAACTCCTGCAACACTACCCTCTCCACAGACTAAAGCTAGCCACACATGGTTCAATCGATGCTCGATTAGATCGAGGAATTCAATCGTCTAATCGAAAATCGATCTTAATCGCATCAACATACACCCTACATTGAGTTTGCGATTGTGGTGAGATTTCGATTCCAAAATATTACTAAAATCGTCGATTTTGGTATTGAAATGTTTTAATTCCAGATTGAAGTGGTCTATGTTATGTATATCTAATCTAATCGATCCAGGAGAAACACCACAAACATCGATTTTAAAACGATTTTGGCACAATCGACCATGATTTTTTAACATGTCCGATCAAAATTCGATTCGATTTTCTGCCTTCATCGAACAATTATCGTCAATAGTACCATGTGGGCATTTCTCGATTTTCGTTCAAACGATGAAAAAATTCATCTAATCGAGCATCGATTGAACCAAAATCGAACTGTGTGTGGCTAGCTTTACAAAGGTACTATGCCAGTGGTGGCTACATTGATCTTTCAGAGATATTGATTAAAGAAGGGGCCGCACTATAACAGAATGTGGGTCACTGGCTGAAACTAAAGAAAGAACCAAAAAACAAATATAAACACTACATCTAAAGCTAGGGCTTCACTATCCGATAAATCTCTGCGTTGAATGTAGGTAATTTATAGGAGTGCACAAGCCGTCCATTGATGGCAATGCGGCATTGGCAGGGTTGTCTCCCCAGCCTGTCAGAGCTCCTGATGCGTTGGTCCAGGCCTCCATCACATTAATGTTGATGCAGCCCATAGTGGAACCCTAGACTAAGGGCTGTAAGAAGCAATATTCAAACGTTTTTAATAACCCTTTAATAATAGCAAAAACAACTTTAACTGTGAGGTAGGCATGTCCAAGGAAGAGTAGAGCTTTCTATCCAACCTGTACTTCTGCATTAACATTATCTAGGATAAGTACAGTACAGCAGCAAGCCTTTCACAAATGGTCCAGAATAGGTTTTATATTTTAGATTCATTATCTTGATCATAAAATTAATCATTGGGATTGCTTTCAATTAACAGGGTGCCTTGTCAAGTGTTAGTTTGTGGAATTTATCGTCTTTCTAGGGCTTGTCTATACTAGATGTCATGAATGTGTAGGCGTTATAGATACATGACACCCAATTAGGGACATAGGCATGAGTTCCCCAGGTTTATGGAGTAAAAGGGCTTTTCATTGTACTGCAAATCCTATGGCAACGATGCGGGCAAAAGACACAGAATAAACGTTACGACGCTTCACTCCGTGTTGTTAATTATGCAAAGTGGGCTATAGGGTACCTGCAAATGATGCACATTAGACCAATGAAAATCTGTACTTTAGCCTGAAAATTCTTTACCTTTGATTTGAAATTCTGTCCAAAGTCTGGCTTTTTGTTAATAGGCCGATGAATTCCAGAGCCCCCAGCTACCAGGAAATAAAGATAAAACAAAGCAAGTTAGCAAAACATATGACTTAAGAGGTACACAGCTGTCCACCAGTAAAAGATGTAATGTAAAGTAGTCTTAAAGGTTTTGATCTAGTAAGGTTCTTATCTTGTGAGGAAGGTTTTATAACCTCTAAAAATATTAAATGAAGAGTATGAAAGGCCTTCATATGTTTTTTACTGATGATCTTTAGAGGATCAAGTAGGCTGCACTCCTTTGTTTGGTTACGCAATAGAAAACAGCAAGGGTCAGGCAGTTTCATAGTGCAGTGATTTGTCCTGTGACCTGATCATAACACTTGAACACATGATACATAATTGCTTAAGAGACCATTTATCTAGAATGAGCATGTGAAGCTTGAGGTTGTAAACCAAAAAGAGGTATGATTTTAGGTTCTAAACGAGTGAGGGATTGACAGATACAGCAAAAGTTAGTCCAGAATAATTTTAGGAGGGGCACAAAGCCATTTTACCAACCACTGTTCCAATACTTTCTTGACAAGAAGAAACAGGTAACAGCATGGTATAAGCAACATGGCAACATAAAATTTATATTTGATATATTTATCAGATATTTTAATACAAGCATGTATTGCTTTATTTACATGAACCATGAAACACAGAATAAGCTGTCACAAATATGGAAAAGCATTATAGCAAAGGGTGGATGGAGACTAGGACCTGCCAACCAAAACTGAGGAAGAAGGAAAGATTACAACCAAAGGCTGATGGGCACATCAAGAGGTAAGAGGAATCTAGCAACACATCACAGCAGAACTATAACAACATCCTTTCAACATATTAAAACAGGCAAGGAATCAAATGCTTAGATCATTGAAAATGATTGTGGTAAGAGCTTCCAATAAAGGTTATCACATTAATCACTATATGTGATCAGTAAAGGCAGCTGTATCCTTTGCATGGCTATATATGATAATCGACTTGGAAGGAGACCCATTTGGCTCCACTGTGGGAACAGACCCAAGAGCTGGAGCAGCAGCAGAGAGATGCTACCTCAACGGTGGGTGAGCAAAGGAGGTGAAATGACCCCACACCTGGCAGATAAGTTCAGCCTTCTTATTGGCAGAGCATTGAAGCCACACTGCACCAAGGGATAAAGTGCTGTTGGAAAGAAATCTACCTTTATATTGAGATGGCTTTTCTATAGCATCATCGTCGTCGTTATCCTCTCTGAAACGCTTCTTCTGAGCCTTGTTCTGCAAGCAGAATTAAAGAAAAAGATTTCATATGTACAGAAAAAGTTACAAAATATATTATTTTACTTGTACAAAAATGTATATGCTTTCACACTGGCATCAACTGTATATCACAGTATAGGATTACCATTGCTGCAGAAAACAGTTTTCTGAGCGCAAAATGCAGATTAATTTAACTTTAACCTAAAGGGGGAAACATGTCTATCAGAGAGAATGTAAAGAAAACCTTTTGTCTTGCCTTTTTTGAAGCCTGTTGTGTGTGAATTATCTACAATAAATACCTGGTGGTAAAAAAGAAAACTGTTCATTTGTTGCATGTCCCATCTCCACACTGTTAGTATGAATAAGGGATAAAAGCATGTTTCAGCAGGATATGCAGGGCCGGTGCATGCTGTATATTGGTATTCACTAGGAGTAGAGTCACTAATATGAGCCCAGAGCCTAAATCAAAGATTTACTTTACACAAGCAGCACACCCTGGAATATGCCATATCACTCAGGGGGAGGGTTTGAGTCTGCAGCTGTCACAGCTGAAACATCCTGTAAGGACCAGTCCTGCACACTCTGCTGGAAAACGCTGTATGTTCTCTCTGTATGTGCATGAGTCTCCCTTATTACTTCCCCACAACCATGGGTGTGTCTTATGCCCACTGTACCGGCCACCCTGTTACCTTACACACCAAGTCTAGATTTGCATAACAGAAGCAGCATAACTTGGTTAGTAACTTTTGTCTGCACAATATAGGAGTAGCAGGATGAGATTTGTTTTCTATCACTGTTCTCTCTTCTTATTTGCTCACCAGCATAAAGGCCGCTCCTGATTACAACTACTGGGGAAATCAGCTCTAATTCCTACTATCAAAAGCCTTATATAGAGAGTCCTCTTGCATTAGTCAGACCTGATTCTAATAGATTTTACATGAAGCAAAATCACCATGTAGCACAACTAATCAGAGCCAACATTTATGAAGATTACAAATATACATATATAAAAAGATATTGTGCACATGCCTTTCTAAACATTTTTTCTGAATACCATTTGCATTAGGATCATAGTATGCTTTATACAGAATAATATAACTAAACATCAAGTACAAGTTGTAGTCACCTTCAAAATAATTTGTAAAACAGATGGCAGCACAAGTATTGGTAGTAATGGAATTACTTTTCACATATGCAGTGAAGATAATTGCAAAATTAGTTACCTTCCCATGCATCTCTCTATATATGCAGATTACCGCAACTCAAAGTGTTCTGCAGATTAAATCATACAGGATATATTCATGCAAGCATGCCGCCTTTGAAAAAATCCCTACTTTGATTAAAGGACCTCTTAAAATTCTTTTTAGTCATCTGAACATGAAATGTTTCATATGAATATTTCATGTTTGTTACTTGCAGCTAGTCAGCACAAGGCAACCCCAGCAAGTGGAGTGACGGCATTCTTTGAACAGACCAGCAGGACATCAGATTACACACAACTGGAGGAGTCAGTGGAGGTACACCCCCCACCCACTAAGCCATCACATGAAAACCAGCATGAGTTTTTAGTTGCAGGCTGTCCTGGGCTTTCAAACAGGTCATTCACAAACTGTCTGAGAATCATGCTGTGTAGCAAGTTTTGTTCACAAACAATTTCATACAAATAATTTTACCATCAAATTATAATCATAATAAAAAAAACACACACACACACATTAAAGTCTTTAAAGAATTAAAGACTTATAAACTTACAGTGCGAAGCCCAACTTCTTTCATTAGATCTGCCATCTCCTCATCCACACCTGAAAACATGAAAGTATGAAACATCAAATCACCACCTTCTCTTTAGCTGCATACTACTGAAACCCATCTGACTTAAAAAAAAAAAAAAAAAGAAGAAGAAGAATTGCTTGATCTCCCTAGTGGTCAGCCCCTTTTCAACGGCATGGTACGCATGATAGCAGCAGAGTACTCTGCTTGAATTTCCCACCCCTCCATTATAATGTAAGTTACTGTATTTTTCTATATGATAACAAAGCCAACTATAATAACAAAAGATCTAGAGCTAGTTTTCTGTTATCTTATCTATTTAATTAATTCACAAATCAGGTAATGGCCCCCATACATGCACAGATATTAGCTGCCGACCGATTAAAAACGATAAATTTTTAGATCGGTCGACTGAAAATTTGTGCATGCCCACATGGCCAATCAACTAAATTTGATCATAACTGAAAAAAATCGTTCAAAACATGATCGGACATGTTGGAAAATTTTGATCGGTTAAGTACAAATTAAGTACAAATTATTTTGTAACCGACGGATTTTGATCGTTCTTGATCATTTGCATACTAATACTTCATTGTCATCAAATGACCATGCCCTCTGTACACAGCACTTCCGATTGAAAAAATAATCGTCCGATTAAACAATCAATTTCATGGACGATCAAAAATAAAAATCAATCAAAAATTGGTTATTGCATGTGGAGTATATTCTATTTTCCATCAATCAATCTCCGATTTGCAAAAAAAAAATAAAAAACAAGATTCGTGCCGATCAGCCGTGCGCGGCCAAAAATGCATTTGCCGCAGCCCCCCGAGTACATGCCCATTTAAATTAATATGAGCGGCCTACCAAGGTTAAAACTCAAAAAACAGCAGCTGCAAAAAATTAAATGGTACTGTATTGACAACACTCCCTCATGAATATAGAATAGAGAGTAGGGGTAATACAGCTACCATTTCATGCTTAGTACACCATATATGTAGCCCCCCCCCCCCTTCTGTGGAAAAAAACATGAGGTAGTAGTTAAATGGTAACAAAATAATATGAGGTTGATAAGGGAAACCGCTTTTCTTAAACGTTCCCTGGCGGTTCACTGAGGTGCAGATTTCTGTACGCAAAAGTGATACAGTGTTTTGACCTTTTCGCTCCCATCGGCGTCCCCGATGAGCCGATGGGGGCGAAAGCTCTTTGTGCCTGCAGCTTTGTAGAATGCTCATGCACACAGAGAGCTCGGTTGCGCCTGATTCCCGGCACGGGCGTCAGTTTGATTCACGAATCAGACTGCGCCAGGTACTTGCTTCGGGCGTAACACTAGGGAGGGTTAAACCAGCATAGACGGCTAATGCTTGCGGGGCGTTTTCGAACATCGGCCGCATCATGATGAAAATCATCATGCCATGGTCCACTCGTTCGAAATCAACCATTTTAAGATTTGACAAAAAGAAGAAGAAAAAAAAAACACCACAATAACTAATCTATGGATGGAGGACCTATTGTCCACACCATATCAAAGTATGAGCAGACGAACCAAGAAGAAAAAAGGCGATTTGATTACATACCTCGGACTGCATCCCAACAGTATGTGATTGGCAGAGATACGGGGAAACAGGATATGCTAAACCAGGTGTGGGCGCGTTCATTTTGCGATTGATCACCAACGATCACGTCCGAATGCGCCATGGTGATCATTCGCAAATGGCCATGAGATGGAAAGTGCTATGGCGCTTTTTTTAGATGTCAACAGAAAAAAAAATTTTTTTGGTGGGGAAATTTATTTATTTATTTAATTTTATTTTTTTTATAATTTAACACTTAAGTTTCTTTTATTTTGATTTTGGATGGGATAAAAACATTTATAAACCATTTATCCACATCCAATCAAAATAAAAAACAAATGTAACAAAAATGAAAAAAAAAAACAGAAAAAAAAAAAATTCTGTTACCTCATTAAATTCTCCGGGCCGATGACCGTCACATACACTATCACACACTCAGCACAAGTACATCACACGGTGAACGAAGCAACAAGACCTCTGCTAGATTTTCCGTGCATCTTGGCTCGTGCAGAGAGCAGAGATGATCCCAATAGCATAAATGTCTCAGCGCGACATTCTGCTATCGGGATCCAACTTTTGAACTGGATTACAGAAGACATTTCTCTAATCCAGTCAAAAGTAAAAAAAAAAAAAAGATTTAAAAAAAGAAATGTTTTTCTCTAAACCGCGACCCGCCGCAGGACGGCGAATGGCGAGGCGGCTGAGCAGGTGAGGCGTGCCCACGAGTGCCTCGAACCTCAGTTCGGGCTATCGTTATTGCAGTGTGCCTGTGCCCGAACTGGGTTCGGGCATATCGCTAGGGAGGTTAATACATATTATAGCAGAAATATTAATGGCATTGAGCTGCCAGTGAGTGGATTTGTATTTAAAACAGATCAGGATGGAAATAAGCAAAACCCCACAAACATCTAAGAACTGCAGTGTGAATGAGCACAATATGTTAATGTTATCCTACTGAAGCACAGGAGATTATAAAAAAAATACTGTTCATCAGCACACTGCTGAGAATCCTGATCGCTGTACATTTCCTAGTAAGAAAACAGTGAGAGACAAACCTTTTGACTTCTCCTCCTCAGCTTCCTCATCCTTGATAATGAGCCGACCATCAGCAGTGACTTTGAAGTCATGGCTCTGCTTTGTGCTCTTTAGACCCGGCTTTGTGGCTGTAATACAAACAAAAAAAGGCAATTTCCACATGGGGTTATTATCCACACAGCCTGATAAAGACTAAGCTTAAATAGAAAGGTAATTACATTTATGGAGTTATACAACCCTCTTGTTTCAGGAAGGATCATTTATCTAAAGTGTTTGCACCATAGTATCTGTGCTAACCTACGCTCAAATGCTACTCGCCCTCATACCTTTTGTATGACCAGCTACAGCAATGGTTTCCAAACCAGAGACCACTGTGTGCACACACCCGGCCAGAATTAGAGAGAAGGGACCACTCAGCTGCCTATTGGCTCTCCATGCGATCTGTTCACTTCTCCCTCTGCCGAGCGCACAGCACCCCCACCCTTTCCTACTTCTCCCAGAAGTAGGGAGGGACAGACAAGCTGACTTACGGTGACCATAGTGGTTCGATTTTGCCCATTTGATCCACTTAAAATTATAGATTTTTAAGTCGATGGAACGGATATCGATTTCTACCCACCTGGTGCAATCAACTAAAAGTGATTCGAAAAAGAACATAAGATCGAAAAGTGATCGGACATGTCAGTAAATTTTGTTTGGTTGTACAAATGGAATTGATACTTATGATGGAATCGATTCCTCTGAAGAAAATCGATTTTACAGGAATCAATTCCTTGAGGGAATCGATCTAGTAAAAATTTCATCGACGATAGAATTGCAAAATAATCAACCCATGTATGACTAGATTTAGAAGCCCATACGGGGCATGTAGAGGGTATAATGTACAATTGGTGCAAGTGTATGATGCATGTCTCTACGAGATTGGCGTTCCGCTTTTAAGCTTAAACCAGTTTAATTTTACCAGTTGTTTATAAAACTTTAGTATGCTCTTTTTTTCTCCCATGGTGGTGAAAATGAACCATTTGTAAATACATTTGTTTTACTCAATTAGAAAAGGGAGCAGTATATGGTAAAGGCTCAATCTAGAAAAAGGGGGCCCTGTACAGAAGATTATTGAGCTACAGAATGACAAGAAAATCTAAGTATTCACAAATTATCATCCAGATACGCTGCCCTTCTGCTGATACCTTATCAACCCAAGGACAGGCTTATTGATTGAGCCATCCTGCAGGTAAAAAAAACATCAGACAAGCAGCATGTCTGGCATGATGATGATATGCTTGTCACTTGGCAGATCAGAAAACAGTTTTATTGAAAAGGAAAAAAAACATCTAGCTTTGTTGTAGATGTTACATTATGTGATCTTCTTGAAGAACATATTTTTAGTTCTCATTTAATAACTTCTAAAAAATAAATAAATAAATTCCTTTTATTCTAGTAGTCTTTGCGGGAACACACAAAGCCTGGACTAAGCAGGTAAATCGGCTATATACAGAAGGACTGGACATGGTTAAAAAGAAAGAAAGCCTAGTCCAGTCATTTCCATTATCTCCATGCTGTAGTTTTGTGCTTTTTTTCCCCTAAGTTATGAAGTACTGAGAGCATGATCATACACATAGGATAGAGAATGCATTTCCAATACAACAGCTAACAGGTCCAAGTAAATAATAGAGACCTTGAAACTGCATGAAATTATGTCTTATGAATTAGTGAACATTGGGATGTCTGCTACAAATGTTGGTGGCTTATCCTACTGCAGTATCCACAAAAACAGAGTATACCACAATTTTTTTAAACCTTACCTAATGGGGAAAAAACCAACTGTACATGTGTAATAAAGATATTTTAAAAAGCCTACTTTCCAAATAGACAACAGATTCAAATAATGGGAACTCCAGAAAGGTATTAAGGGGTATAACAACTGTACAAAAACCAAAACCTAAAAATAAAGGTTGCATTCCATGTGCAGATTGGTGCAAATGTCAATAAGGGCAAGAAGGTTCTGTGAAGTTTAGTAATGTAGTACATCACAACATATTCAAAGGAAAATCAAAGTCCTATTTAGTAAAAGGGAACAATATGAGGTGTTCCCCAGTAAACAGAGAAATATTATCCAATGCTTCAACCTCATCATGGAGGAAGAGACAACCAATACCAGTATTTTTATGTATAGAATACATAAAAATACATTTGTTTTATTTGTTTTGTTTTTTTCCTCCAGTGCCCAATTCCTTACTGGCAGTATATTTTACAAGTATTAGTTTCTGTGGCCCTCAACAAATAAACAACCTTAAAAAAAGTATATATGTTGCTTTTTAAAAATATAATTGACACTTTCTGTCTAGGTGCATTTGCCCCACCTTTGGTTGCATGTCATTGTGAGTAACGGTGGACCAAGCATATCAGTACACAATATATCAGTAGCAAGCATTTTTTTGCCACAGTACAAGCGTCTACCATACGCTGGTATGAATTACCTACAGCAGCAGCATGCATTGACACAAGGTTTTATTTATCTGCAACCCATGAGCGTGTAAGTGTGAAAGGACCCCAACACGTCAACTTATGATTTCATGATTTTCTTCTAAATTCAGGTAACATACATCTAAGAGAAAAGGTGTGATTCTAGCTTAAAACCTTTGAGATTTAATGTGTTTAGATCTACTTTAGATCCTCTGACATTTATATATTTAAGATTGACACAATCCTCCTTTAAGGCTTCTGGTCAATGAGGCTGCTAACAATGAAATAAAATAGAATAAAAGCATAAACGCGACATCTGGGAGAAAACTAGACTTATATGAAAATGTCACATTTGCATATAACTTCCACTATCTGTATCTTCAGAGTAAGATTTATTTTCCCCTTTTCACAGTTAAGCTTTAAAACTGATCATAAAAGCAGCAGTTCTACAGCCTGTGAAAATATCCTTTTAGTTGAGGCTTGTACCTTCTATTTAAGTGCAGAGATCTTTTTGCATTAAAATCACAAACAAGTGAACATTTGAGTGCGGATTAATTTAAAAAACACAGTAATGTTCAGTATGAACAGTAACTCACCTAATACTCTCTGAGCTGCATTGGCATCAAGGAAGTTCAACGGTTCATCTCCTTCTCCTTCCTTCAGCCAGGCTTTGCTCATTTGCCGCACTTGCTTCTTCTGCTGTTTGGTCTGCTGCTTTGTCTGTTTCTTATCCTCTACTTCCTCTTCATCCGTGTCTGCTAAAATGTCCTCAATGCTACAACCACACAAGGGATCAGGTTTTTTTTTCTGTTGTGTATTCTTAAAAAGGTACAGATTTGTAAACTTCCCAATGTCTGAGAATACATTCAAGTGAACTTGCTTTTGCAAAGCATAAACACGCTAAATAAATTCAACATGGGATTTTTCAGATTATAAAAATGTTCCTACCTGTCCCCTTTGTGTTTTGAATCCTCCTGATCACTTTCATCGGCATTAGAAGCTGCTTCTTTCAGGGACTTTGTCTTCTTGTTTTTAGCCTCTGCTTTGCGGATATTGACCAGAACTTTGTGGTACTCCTCTGGTAACATGCTTTTCACCACGTCAAAACTAAGACCAAAAACAGCAAACATGCTTAAAAATTATCTTTCCTTTTAAAAATGATACCCATTTTTTAAAAATTCTACAATGTTTAACATTTACGTCGTTATGTAATGTACTTCTAGAGGACATTGTTGTATATTAAAATACTAGATACATTTGGCTTGACTTTTTGTTTTGTATACCGTTGTCTGGCATAGACCTCCTTCTGAAAATTCAAACTATCTACTAATTTACCACTTAATAGGGAAGTTAGAGAAAAGCCTTGCACAAGAAAAAACATGAAACGGAATAGAATTGTCAGGACAGGTCAGAAATGGCCAACTGAATAATTACTGAACATCTGAGGCCGAGCACTATGTGCAAATCTCTTTAATTAAAAATAGTATGAATAAGAGCACAATCCTTTTACAACATAGTTCTAAAAGTATAAACCACCCTAGTGGCCAACCACTACAGAGTGCTCTGCTTGAATTTCCCTTACATTACAAAATCTGCTGGCTCAGCAGCCAATCATCAGTCCCAGGCATCAATATGGAAGATGTCCACTGCGTCTTTATCAATGCGCCCAACACGGGGAGAAAGGCGTAGAGAAGACACTCGTTATCATGCCACAGGTGGCACGTCTGTCAACAAGATGAACAGCTCTAGCTGCAGCCTTTCCACATCTTTGACATGCAAATGAACAAGGCGCATTGCTACCGATGCAGTTGTAGCGCGCCCTAAACTGAAGACAATCCGCCGCCAGCAGAATGTGAGTGATTGACCCGCCTGTGCCTTTTTCAGTGGACACATGTCCTTATTGTAGCCCTGTTAATCCAGCTATACTACATGCAACTTCAGAGTGTAAGCTTTGAAAGGCACAAAACGTATATTGCACTACTACATTGATCTTGTGTTGACAAGCTGACAATCTGAAGCAGACCTGCACTTATTTTTTAAATGTGCAGTTTTGTACACATGATGGCAGAAAAATGTGATTCTGGTTTGATTTTCTTTATTTATTTCAGCCGATTACTGTAGAGGAAAAAATACTGATGATGATACACAACTGTTTCTTAATTTCACGATTTGCCTCATCATCTTACCCAAACTTCCGTATAAATTTTGTAAAGATATTCCTCAGTTTCATGCGGAAATGACGCCTCATGTCCTCGTTTATGTTACCAATAGCTTCCATCTTAAAAGTTAAACAAAAAGCAAAAATTACATGAAATTACTACTTTAAAGTACTGTACCTGTGGAAATCAATAATTTTAAGTACAGAATACCAGCACATGATGGTTAAATAGTAAAAATAAATTGAAGAAATATAACAACTTGCAAGAGATGAACACTTCAATAATACATTTTTGATGCAACACCAACTACAATGCCATTTTCATTTTCACATTTAACAGTGGACTTCCGTAAGGGATAAAACACCAGTCTTTTTAAAAGAGACCTAGCCAAAGCTGAACAGCAGGCAGACATACCTGATACATACAGATTTAATGTGTTTTAGAACCGCACTCAACACTGTAACTACACACTAACTCCCTCTCCAGCAGAAGTTCCAGGTGCTGGAATAATTCATGCCCATCTCCAAGGTTCTGCCCAAGCAATAATCCACATTTGAAAAGTCTGCACACCGGTAAAAATCCAAGAACTTAATTGTTCCAAAAAAAAACAAATACATACAGTTTGCACGATGCAATAATTCTTTTGGGGGGTCCTGACCTCTGATGCCTTTCACACCATTTATATGGAGCTTATTTGTACAGATGAGCTCCATATAAACAGGGTGAACCGCATCAGAAGTGAGGACCCACCAAAGGGTTATTGTACGGTACAAGCTATGTATGTATTAAAAGTTTTTTGGAACAATACTTTTTTAAACATATACATTTATACATTACCCTGTATTTATTAATACACTATTCAATCTATATCTTATAAAAAGCAAAATCTCTGAATTCAAGCTTTGGTATGTGAATACAAGTCAGGTATCAAGGAATTTCTCAGCTGTTAAAATGAAGAAAGGTACCACAATGTGCCATGTGTTGCTTACAATTCAGACAACTATAACCATGGCATGTAACAGGCAAACTTAACTACTTCTCTGTATCAAACGTGAACCTGTAGATTGCAGCTTTACAGAATCATATTGAGATTGACCTTGCTCTGCTTAAAAGAAGATGGGTTACCGTGGCCAAAGAATGTTAGGATTTTAAATATGTAGCCCGACCCACACGTTTTATTCAAGAAAGAAAAAAAGTGTGAGCCTAATCTCTTTTCAAAGCAGCCATCTGATAAATGAGGACATTAGGGTGTTCTTGAGAATCAAGCATAATAATGCACCTTTAATGAGGTTGTGCTTTTACCAAAGGCAGATTACTCATTTCTCAAACCGCTCTCTAAACCTAAACCCCCAAAGATTAAATACACACCAAGCAAAACCAGACCTGTAAAATGTAAAAGCAGCCCAACTATAAAATTATAATTATATTTAATTATGGTTATTGGTTCAGAACAAGATGGAACAATGTAAAAAAAAGAGACTCGACAATCAAAAGAGAAAAAGTAAAAAAATAGCAGTAAGGTTTAACATAGTGTACAATTAAACAAGAAAGGGGTTAAAGGGCGGAGAGACTGGAAGTCCCAGTCTATCCACCCATCAGAGTTTTCTCCTTACTGAAACAAGGACAAGGGGACTTTCACGAGGCCATCCTACTAAACAGACATTACCCCATGTGGGGATTTTACCATAAATAATCAGTTTAGTGAGTAGCAAACAAGGCATGGTCAGAATAGCAACACAGTTATAAATGAAACAAAGGGTTAATGGAGTCCAAATAATGTAGTCCTTGTTTAAGAACAAAACAGTCTTTTAATCCTTGCGTAAAAAGAGTGTCAAAGTTTTCTCCGGGCTAACATGATAAAAAATAATGTCCGATTCATCTTTTGGGTTTATATATTGTCCCATCCACCTCGACGCGCGTTTTAAACGTTTTCATCAGGAGGTGTGGTTGTCTATGGTATGTGAATCAGATATATATAGTCAATTTTAAGAGATTTGTCAGGTTACTAACTGATATTAAAAAGGAGAAATGGCTCACCGAGAGTTGTAAATCACTGGGTTGGTCAGCCCGGCGTTGAACTGCACACCAGGAACGAGGGGCCACTGTGGGGAGCCACCGGGATGCACGATAGGGATGCATAAGTTACAGATAAGTAGGATATATTCAAAGAAAGGGGTTCCAGAAAATTGAAGAAGGTCCAAGTAGGTAGAGGGGTCACCAGAGCCCTTTATCAATAGGTATTGCTATGTTAAGTAGGATGGCCTCGTGAAAGTCCCCTTGTCCTTGCTTCGGTAAGGAGAAAACTCTGATGGGTGGATAGACTGGGACTTCCAGTCTCTCCACCCATTAACCCCTTTCTTGTTATATTTTCTTTTGGGATGTTGGCCATATACCTACTGGGGAAGTGTGGTCATTTCTTTATGCAAATAGTGTACAATTAAAGCTGCACATTTGGAACATTTTCACATAACCAAACCACCAAATAAAAAAAAAAAAACGGCCAGCTTAGATCTCTGCAAATGTTTTGTGGAGTATTAGGACAGTTTTTTGAATGCCACTTACCATTTTCTGCAAGTGTTTGGATAGAACTTTCAGATCCATGACAAATATGACAACTTTAATAAATCCCAGGGCAGCCTTTATAACTTCCCGTGTTCTAGAACTCAACAATAGACACACATTCTCCAGAAGCTGTTCAATCACCTGCAACCCCATGTGATCTGTCAAGGGGTAAAAAAAAACAGAGGCACATTCCACTGAGGCATTACATTTTGCATTTGAATGAAAGAAAGCTACATGCTGTGTTCTGCGTATTTTTCCTGCAAATAGCATTTTTTCTAGCTGAAAATTATTAAGCTTTACAAAAATGCAAGGCACAGAAACCCAAATCTTATGGATGTTTAATAGCAGTCCAACTAAGGGGTATTCTAACACCGCGAACATACATGAAAAGGGGGTGGGGGGGGGGGGACTATCTGTTGCTGAAAAGAAAAACCTTTCAACTAGCAGAAAACAAATGAAGGACACAATAAAAAACAAAATAGAAGATATAGCGTGTTGAAGCATACTTCCTGGATGTATATCAATCTACCAAAAGCAAGTGGAAACGCGTTAAAATCTGATGCCAAGGTTCAACTTTTTGGCCACATTTCTAAAAGCATTTTTGGCATAACACTGCATAACAAAAATTACAACACCCCTACAGTGACTGAATGGGGAAACAGTACAAATAAAAACTAGAGAAAACTTAAGCGCAGACTAGAGTGCGACCTAAACTCTCTGCTGATCTCACATTTGCTTCTTATATACACATTTAAGAGCTCTTGGATTGGAATATAGTATAAAGATAGTACAAAAATTTCCTTCTTGCATGAATATCAAGTACTCCTTACCTTTAAATTCGAACAGTAGGCGGGTCAAGGTGAGGACTGTACAGCCAATCATAGTCACTGAACCAGCTAGCCCAGCATAGACAATACTTAGGTAGTGCTCCATGGCCTCTGTAATAAGAGTATAATGAAGTTATGCATGGACATGAGATATACGTATATGTATGTCACACACATACAGTGGGTACAGAAAGTATTCAGACCCCCTTACATGTTTTACTCTTTGTTATATTACAGCCATTTGCTAAAATCTTTTGAGTTCTTTTTTTTTCCTCATGAATGTACACACAGCACCCCATATTGACATAAAACCACAGAATTGTAGACATTTTTGCAGATGTATTAAAATAGAAGGACTGAAATATCACATGGTCCTAAGTATTCAGTCCCTTTGCTGTGACACTCATATTCAACTCAGATGCGGTGCATTTCTTCAGATCATCCTTGAGATGGTTCTACACCTTCATGTGAGTCCATAATGAAAATGGGATCAAGGGGGAAAGAAAAATCATAAGGCAATCACTAAGATGAGTCCAACTGTGTTTGATTATACTGTTTGGACTTGATTAGGAAGGCCGCACTCCTTTCTATACAAGACTTAACAGTTCACAGTGCATGTCAGAGCAAATGACAATCATGAGGTCAAAGGAACTGCCTAAAGAGCTCAGAGACAGAATTGCCGCCAGGCACATATCTGGCCAAGGTTACAAAAATATTTCTGTGGCACTTAAGGTTCCTAAGAACATATGGGCCTTCATAATCCTTAAATGGAAGACGTTTGGGATGACCAGAACCCTTCCTAGAGCTGGCTGTCCGGCCAAACTGAGCTATCGGGGGGAGGGGGGGAAACTTGGTGAGAGAAGTAAAGAAGAGTCCAAAGATCACTGTGGATGAGCTCCAGAGATGCAGTCGGGAGTAACTTGTAGAAAGTCAATCACTGCAGCCCTCCACCAGTCAGGACTTTATGGCATCATCTTCATGCAAAGAAAACCTCACAGCCTTCCAGACCTGAGACACTGACACTTTGCTAGAAATATTTATTATAAACAGACCATACAAATGATTTCATGCAACCAAAAATTCACCATAAAGATGAACATTTTTATAGAGTATGCAAATATAAAAATGTTTTCAATCGCAGAGAAAAACATTTCTTCTAACAACTGGGCATGTTGTAGGAGGTTACAGGAGACCACATTCATTGGCTATAGAACCATCTTCTTGTCTTTTAGAACAAGACTAAAGGATCCTCAGAAAGTTTTGTGTACTTACACAAAAAATTTTAATATAAGTGAATTGTTTACTTTGACAAGTGATGACACTTCACAATCTCTGGGACTACTCCATCCTCTAGAGCAGGGGTCCTCAAACTTTATAAACAAGGGGCCAGTTCATGGTACCCGAGATTGTTGGGGGGGCAGGACTATATTTACTGGCCTGTGTTTCTGGATACCCCTGTAAGGGCTTGTGTCCACTGCATTTGGTAAAAACGTGGTAAACAACATTGCATCTGCAGTGCACCCCCCCCCCCCCCCCCCCCCATTCAATGTCAATGGAAGTGCTATGCGTTGTTTGCGCATAGTAAATGCACAACACATCCATTGGCAATGAAGGGGGAGCAAATGCTGCTTTTTGGCAGATGTAGTGGATGCAAACTCATATACACATATTGTATTGTTCCCCCCAGCACACACAACCCCCCTGTAAAACACATCATATTCATCAGCACACACTATTCACATCAGAGAGAGTGAAGCATCACAGGGGGCGTGGCAGCAAAAGCCAACAGGCACGTTGCTGAGCCTGTCAATCGGCTTCCCCCATTGTTGCCACGGCCCTTGCCAATCGAGTTTCACAGCTGCAGCTTCTACTCTGTGGCTTCTCTCTGCTGCGGGTACCCACCATGCCCCCCGGGGTGCCCAGCTTCGCATCAGGCCATAGTTTGAGGACTGCTCTAGAATTCCACTGATTTAAAAAATATGCACATATAGGTAATTCAGTGAAGGTGGAGCGTTTAAAAGCACTTAAAACTAACATTCAAAAAGCTTGTACAGTTACATTACTGGCCATATAATCCCATCATTGTGATTCCAAACCATGATGAGCACCTGGCAGAGGATCAATCACTGACCTATTATATATAATATGGAGAATTCTGCCCTAGGTACAAATTCAATTTAAATGAGAAACTATTTTAAAGAAAAAAAGGAGCAGGGCATAGTTAGGACGAAAACCTTTTGGGTCTTGGATGAAGCGGAGGAAGGTATGTCCTATTTCTGCCAACAACGTATATGCATTTTTTCTTGCTCCCACAGACACTTCTTTAGTGCAAATCATCACCTGCAATTGACATGAAATTTACTTTTAGAAGTCATATTCTCAGCATGGTAAATCAATCATCTGCTTCTGATCCTTCAAAACTGGAAAGCTGGACTATGTTCCATTATTTTTTTATAAGTAGCATATTCCTATTGAAATCATAATTTGTTTGCTTAACGTGCAATTTTATTACATTTCATGCAACACATCTACCGTATATTTTGTTTGTCTCTTGCTGGAAATGAACAAAAAAATCCAATTGATCATGCTTAAAAAATCCAAAAAGGTCATTTATTAGCCAGAGACACTGACTCTGTTGTATTAAACCCCTAAGCAATGTTATTGGGCACCCAGGTGCAAGTTCTCTCAAACTAAAAAACACCTCCCTATACCCATCTTCATAAATTGGTATAATAAAGGGGACAGCAACTCTTAGATACGGAGAAAGACTTTAACATTAATGTGATTCCATAGGTTCTCCTCTTGGGACCCAACAGTCTTTCAAATTTAAGCACACTGTCACTTTAAAAGAATGATTATGGAAGTAGGGTCATCAAGGTCAAATATTTGAAGATCCGAGCACAGCAAAGAAAGAGCACATGAAATGTAACCAATTCACTGATACGAAGGGCAACTAAACCAATCCAAGATCCTGCTCTTTACTGACTCATGAAAGGTTCATAGGTCTTACCTCTGGAATAATAGATTCTATAAATTCTTCATGATCAGCGTTGAGGAGCTTTACGATATGAATAAGACACTTCAAACGGGGCTACCATGACAATAAAAGAAGAAAAAAATAATAATTTATCATTTTATCACTGTACGTTATTATCTGCAAAAGCCTGCAGTCCGGTACATGCATGTGTAGATGTACTGCAACTTCAGTACCCCCATACACTCATCAATCCTGTGTTGATTTTGCAGACGATCGTCGGCAAAACTGAAGCACCCACATGGAGCAATCCACAAGGATAGCCCCGCATGTCTGATGCACAGCGATCTGACTTGATGGTTCTTTTCTGGTCAATCGCTATACTTTGGATGGGGACCAGGGTCCTTATCTGAAGTATCGTACAGGAAACAAAGTGTGAGTGGCACACATCGCTATTCCTGGGAATTTGCGGATGCCTGAAAGCAGCATGGCGACGTCACCACGCTTTAATCAGTTGCTGGCGGAATGCAAAGGAATCTACCAGTGTAGGTGTATTTCAACATTTACCTCACTGGCACCTGTACTACTTTCTATTCAATAACTTGGAACAGGCAATCAAAACATGGTACAGGGTGGTCTGCCGTGTTTCCCCGCCCTCCCCTCTACACATCCCTGACATCATCGATGGCTGGGAAACTGATAAATAATATAAATAATGGTAAAACATTGATTATTTGCAAAATTGATCAAGTGATAAAAATAGAATATAAAATCAATCAAAAAGTAATTGGTCATGTAAACGTCTTTTTTGTGTTTTTGGGCACATGAACTGAATGTATGGTAGTAAGTTTCATCAATGTTAGACTGACGATTTTTTCAATTGCACTAGCTGGATGCATGTATGGCTATCTTTAATCAACTACATGATAGACATCCAATTATGAAATGGTAACCTGAATAAAAAGGAAAACATTGAAGCGGACCTTCCTTCTCACTGGGCACTTTACACGATCAGCAGCAGCACTGCTCATTATTAGGCAATCACTGCTCAAAATGTTAATTACAGGAGGAGGAGAGGCGATTCTCGGGCTCCTCCCTCCAACTGTGTGACGTAGCTGTGGCAAGCTTGTAAAACAATTGGGGAACAGGGACAGCTGGGAGGATGTCCGTAGTCTCCTGTGACTTGGAATGCAGCTTCACATCTGCAGAATCTAATGTGATGTAATCGAAGCTCTATCTAGTGGCTGTTCTTATAGAATTACAGCCCCAGTCAGAATGAAGTATGGGCAGAATTGCTTCTGTCTGCCGATAATAAATATGATTTCCCCGGGAATGAGGAAGGAGAGTACATTGTTTTTTTATTCTGTAGCAGTTTTCACAGATGTATTCTGCTGACAGGTGAGGTATATTATGTCAATGTAATGTATAATATTTTTTTATTTTGAGTATAGTTGTCTTTAGGATTTTGCGACACCAGATTTACATTGCATCACATACTTCCTTCCATTAAATTAGTACAGAAAACAAGTTAGCTGACAATATCTTACCCTTTTGGCTGGAGAAGAAGCACTTTTCAGGGATCCAAGGAGAGTTTTCTTCAGCTCTTCCAAGTTCTTGCTAACAAACTCTCCACAAGATGGTCTCTCCCCTCCACAGATCTCTTCCAGCACCCTATATGCCTTTTTCTGCAAGCTATGGTTTTTATCCTGGCATAGGAAGATAATGTTAGAGTCCTCTTGGGTGCTTACAAAGCATAACTCAAATATGTCTAGCTTCAAGTTAATTTCTCCATTTGTCCAAACTCTTTTGTATCAACATACCTTTAGGGCCCTTTCACACTATACATGCTGAGGAAACCGTTGCACCTTTTTTTTTCTCCTGCAGCACAAGCATCTCCCATACACTAGTATGGGAGACATAGTGAAATAGTATGCATTAATGCAGGGTTTTATTTACTTGGAATGGTAGTTTTCGTGTTCAAATTGCCCCAAAAAACTGCACAACAATGACTTATATAGCGAGAAATGACTCTAAAGCTGTAAAGACACTAGTTATTTAATTATCTAGCATTTATATACAAATGTTGGCATTGGTTGTTCTGTACAATATCTTCAATTGCTCACAAAGTCTTTTTAATTATTTTCTCTATTAATGGTGGGGAAAGCCAAGGAATGTGAGCAATCACAGCCTTGGATTACATCAGTGCTTGCACAAAAGACACTGAATCAATAAAAAACAACTAAATGACAAGTTACTAACATCACCTACCTCCAGGAAAGGATGAATAGTCTGATAGACCTTGGTCATTGATGGTTCATCAGCATAGGGCGCCATGGCTACAATGAGATCTAGCACAGCAATTCTAAAGACAGAATTATAAAATGAGAGGTTTTATTCAATCAAGACAATACAAACAATGACTTAGAAGTAGTCATAGCCTGTGGGCCAACCGGAAGTGCTTGTGGAGGAGCAAGTATCCACACTATGATAGAGACTGCTTCAGCAGACAATAACAATATTTAGAGTGTGCTCTTAATGCGCTCTTCAACATCCTACAACTAGATCTTTAACAGAAATAAAATACAGAGTTGCCACTAGTCAAATGTACATCTGTAGTGACTGCAAAAAAGCATTTAGCCAGGAGCCCTTTATAAGCAGATTTATTGAAGCAAAATAAAAAAAAACTGCATATAAAATAACTCCATCATTGCATTTAGAAAAAAATATATTCTATAATTTATTAAATAATAACTTAACTACCACCAAGAACATGAAAAACATGCATCCTAAAGGTTTATTTACAAATCATCCCATAAAGAAAGCACAGGGTCGTTTACCATGCACGGTGTGCAAGGGCTGCACACAGCAAAGGGCAGTCTGAATGTACACTAACAATAACACTTTAAATAATAGGGACAATACAAAAATAAAAATAACAGTGCAGGCATTAAAAACCAAAGATGATTCAACCAAGTCTTAAAGGCCCCCATACACCTTACAATCTTTCTATACAATTTCTGTACAATCAAATTTTGCTCTACCAAAACCATGTAATATGAGGAGCTTTCCAATCCTTCCAATCACTATGTTCACTAATCACTATCAGGGAGGCCACTATACTACACAGTTGTTGGTAGATCTAATGGAGATTGTATGGATCGATCTTAAGGTGTATGGGGGGCTTAAGGGAGCAACATAATTTGAAGGTTCCGTTAGGTAAACACTAAACAAAGAACCAAGAAAATGATGGATGCTACATATGCACAGCCCACTAGTGAAGGGTAACAACTACAGGGAACAAGAGCACACTAGAGGGGATTCAGAAGACTGTAGGCAATGCCCCCACCCCCCAAAAAAAAAGAACCCCAATCCAAAGAATCGACCATGCAAAGTGGTACACATAGATATACCGTCCAATCGGCAAACACTAGAGCACATTGTGGTAAGGAGCATTCGTCGATCGAGCAGATATCGCCCTTTATATGGGGACACCAAGAGCCAGACAATGAAATTAAAGGCTTTGGACTGCAAAGGTTCTTCCCAGACTATAAAAGCATATAGCAGGTTTTTTTACATACAAGATTAATTTTCAATGTTCAAATATGAAGTCGTAGCAAAGTGACCTGCACCAACCAACAATAAAGTTTGCTTAACACACAACAAAAATGTGATGCTCTTTGAAATTTGAAAATCATTAGGGGATAAACAAGATACTGTAAGCCTTTTTTGCACCCAACTGTGAAACCTGAAGCTTGAAAAGCTCATCCTACTTATGTTTGTACCTATATTGATCAATTGTAGGGCTCACTTTTATCAGCATCAATGGCAGTACACAGATGCAATGAAGTAAAAATATTTGAAAGCAAAAATAAGCCTATGTGGATTAGCAGCCCTATACAAGATATCTAAACCAACCACACCAGAAATGTATTCCATAAGGATGCTATAGACAATCTGCAAAAAGTTGCAAAACATGGCTAACAAACCACAATGTGACTCAACTAAATCAGTAAACCAAATAAATGCCAGTCTTCTAATGTCTTTTTGCATGACCATTTTAAAGCTAAAAATCCTCTTTTTTTAAGTTACCAGCAATAGGCTACAAAATTTTAAAGACACACCAATACTTTTCTTTGGTCATTCATGGCTGTGAAAAAAGCAACTCCCAACAGCTGCCACTCCCTCCAGCAACTCCTCATCGGTGTTCATTGAAAACAAAATTGGACAGCATTACTTGCCTCATGGCTGACACTTCCAAAATAAGTAATGTCACCACATATTTACTTCTGGAAATCAAATAGCAATCATAATAAAAAAAAATAAACCAAAAACATCAGGACTCACCTCACAGACTCCGTACTTTCTGGCTCTGTTAATTTCACACTTGCTTTTGCCAAGAAACTGCTGACCATCTAAAAACATCGACCACACAATTGGATTAGGAAAAAGTATCACATGATTATCAACCCTGCTAAACACGATGACAATTGTGGTATTTGTTTTAAAAACGAATTGAAAGTGAAAAATGGTGTTGATCTAAATACAGATATATATCTATATTTGTTACACAAACGTTTGCATTCAAAATGCCCAAACATAGGAAAAGGAATAAAAATATACCAAATACTGAAATACAGATATTTTGGGGCATACTTAGATGACAACAGGTAACATTTTTAGAGCATAAGAGTTGTTGTTGGGCTCATTGACTAACAGATAAAGGAGTCCAGGCAAAATAGTTGCCTTTAGAGAGGATGGACCTTCTATCAAAGGTTTTAGAAAAGGAAGGTCCATTCGAAGGGGTCAAGAATTCGATTAAGGTGGCACATAAAATTCCCATCACCATTTAGGCCATACTCTATGGTTTTGCATTTGAATTCCTATTTTAGTCTCTCTCTTTGACTTAACACTCCCCATCAGTACTAAAATCTTGAGATAATTTAAACTTGCTTTTATTTCTAAAATGGAAAAAATACAAAGTTCATCAGAGAAGCCATGTTTTAAATGTGCAGTTATGAAGTGACCTACATGTACACTATATATACACACTACACTTACCTGCTGATCTGTTACTGTCAGATAAACACGTACTGTATCCAGAACTGGAAGCTTGTGAGCAGTGCCCTCTCCTGGTGCAGGGGCCAGACTGTACACATTGAACAGTATAGGGAGAAAATTCTTGGCAAACCTGCTCACTTCAGCTTTATCTAACTCTGTGGAGGAAAAGAAGCCAATTAAACCACATAGATGCTAAAAATAAAAACGTTCCTGTCACATGTCGCCTATCCCACATCACCACCATCATTAGTGATGCTGGTGATGCATTGAATTGGCACACCTATGTCAGGTCGGCCATTACAGGCTCTTGGTCCAAGCCCCTTTATAAAATTTAAGAAGCCAATGTGACAATGTGAAAAACAAAATACTGAAAACAACTAATGCATTCTCAACAGTGATATGCACACATTGAAGAAAACCAAGTGGAAAGAAAAATAAAATGTACATAAAAATTACAGATTTCTCAACGTATTTACACATTTTCATAATTGGATTCTATTCCATCAAAAAGTTCAAATTTTGGATGAAAGCTGTATGAATAAATATAGATATCCATTAGATGCAAGATTTTTATTTGTGTGTTCAAACAATGTCTTCCTAGACTACAAAACTATATATGGTAACTGGCTGGGCTTGATTGCATTAGTTACCCTCTAAAACAGAACATTAATGAAATACATGCTTTCTCTACCTGTTTCGCATCCCTTATTGACGAGTGTGCGTAAAGCCTGACATACAGTGAGACGTAGGTCTGGCCGATCACTAATAGCCATTCCCAAAGTACGAGCAATTCCTTTGAAGGAAACTGCCACATCTGTAGGCTTGGTACAGAATCCAGGAAGCATCGTCCAAATCTGCAAAACAAAAACCATTATATATATTTTATAATTAACTACTAAAAATCACAGTCTGGTAAGTTTTGTGTAGAGAATTTCAACATCGCACTACACTCAACCCTATTTAGGATGCCTATTAACTTCCTGGGTGTTAAGTCCATAGCTTTTCCCCACCCACCCTCCTCCACCCCCCTTTACGTGAGCAGGAAAAAGAACACCTGGGAAACTATCGGCGAGTCTGCCTATATTCGGAATGGCCGCTGGCTCGCTGGAGATAGGCAAGTACCCCTGAGTAACAAAGGGCGAGTTTGCTATGCTAGGCATAAATGCTCAGGAGGTTAAAACATAAGACGATATGGTTTAATTTTCAATTTAATATAAATACTTGCACTCAAGTCTTCTTTTAGCTTAAGAACACTTGGTTTTCAGAAAGCCTTCCTAGAGAAGAAAAGGCTGCTATAGTTGGTCATACAGGAAACCTTCATTACATTATCTCTGGAAGTACGTTACCTGCCACTGAAGAGTCTCATAGATTTTGGCCTCAAGATTCCTTCCAGTTTCAGCCAGTTGAACAGCTGCAGATTAAAAATAAATATTATACATACAATTACATATGGCTAAAAAGCAAAAAAGATACAAATAGTTACATGCAAAATACACTGCAGTTGAGCAAGTTAAAGATGCTCAGCAAGCAACTAAAACAGACTAGTGCCTCAATAAAAAATGTTAAGGATAAGTTGTTCCATAATTCCTACATATAAGAAGAGCATCAATGGCTTGTTTTTTAGCTTATGCAGATGGTAAATGTGCTAAAACCTTTCCTGTATCAGGGCTCGTTCACACTGACTGCAGTGTGGTATTGTAGGTAAGATCAACACAAGCTACACAGGTTTCCATAGCAGAAAATGTAATGGCAATCGCAGCACAGCTAGTGTGAAAAAGCTCTATAAATATTGTAGAGCACTGTACATGGACAGGAGAAAAAATGTTTTATTAATTCATGAGTCATGAATTCCCAATAACATCACAATCTCAACTGATGTTCTTCAAAACGTGTTGTGTGATTTGAGCTAAACAATTGATGTTGTCTTCTGTCTGACAGCAAGCACCTGGATCCTGGAAGAAAAGTGGAGGAGGCAGTCAGCTCCCCAGGATCAGGTTAGCAATTCCAAGTGTGGCTTTGGGTCACCAATAGTAGTAATAAGAAAAAATAAATATAAATAAAAAAATCTATTCCCCTCTACTGGAAAAACGCTGAGCTATTTCATTATTGTTATACTAGAAAACGATCTGCCTTCCCCATCAACAGGAGAAAATGAAAATATATTGGTCAATTACCTCTATTCTTCACATTAGCGGCCAGTGGTAGGAAGTATCTGGTAAAGAAACCCAATTCTGTGTTTTTGACATGATCGCGGATTACAGGCACCAGCCAGCTGCGGGGAAAATCACACGTCTCCCTAAAAAGAGTGACAAAAGATCTATTAGAGCGTATTTACAAATGCTTTCCTTTCTTCTTAGTACTCTAATCAATAACAAAAATGTTTAAAACATGAAAGGAGTAGCCTTCAATAATTGAAAGTCTTTGGCTTTTTTTTTTTTTTAAGATTATTAGGGTAACAGACTTCAGCTTCATAAAAGGGCTCTACTAAAGTTGCTTAAGAACAGGTAAAGACTGTATTTCTGATAAGGTCAAACGGTTATTATCTAGGAGCTTCCAACCCTTAATGAAGAAGAAATCAAACAGTACTGCATAGAAAAAGTATTTAAAGTCTTTCAGGTTTTTTTTTTTAAAACCTAGTTCTAAGACAGTAGGCTGATCTGCTAGTCTAGGAATAGAAGTAGGTCATTGTCAGAATCCAAAAAATTAGCCTGTATGGTGCAGCTGCATAAACAGGATAAGGGTAAAGGTAGCCATACATGCTACGATCTGCGGCTGATCGACCGCCATTGGTAAATTCCTGGCTGATCGCATTACTGCAAAGTGGCCCCAAGAGAATCGGGTGGGGATGGTATTCAAGGTGTGCTTAAAATGTTGGATCACCAAAAATAAAGCTAAAAGACTTCTACAGCTCAACAAGACTGTACAGATATTCATCTAAGGACAGGTGATTCGGGCAGAGGTTCTGATGTGTAAACCTAATCTTGTTACGGTCACATTAAAGTTTACCCACTACAGCATCACATTACTTTCTGTGTCTACAGTCAGCATAAGTGGAAAAGCTTCAGGTGCTCACGAAACCTCTATAACTGGTGTTGGCAAAAAGGTGTAATTATAAAGCACATGAAACTCCACCAGAACCCGAGGTGAAAATTTAATTGCTTTGTATAATACCAGCAACAATTTATCAAGTTTTTACAGTTTCGGGGGTAACAAAAATAGCCTGATAGGTACAACAAAAATTAAGCAATGCTAATAGTAGGAGGAGTCTCTATAATGTGAAGGAGTATTATCTACAAACAAGATTTTTGCATTTAAAAATAAGGTTAATGTAAGCATGGTGTGCTCAATCACAAAATAGTGTGCAAAATAAGTGCTTACTCTGTGCCATCAATCTGCAGAGGAATGGCCTTCAAGACCACCTCTGGCCCCATGCTCTCCACAGCTGCTCCCACTGTGCGGTCCAGGTCTCCGGTGTGTGGAAAGTGAGGAGAGACTCGCAGGTCAGCGAGGGTCTGAAGACACTGCAAACGAAACCCCTCAGTAATTAGTGAAGAGCACAGTAAGAAGAAAGGTACTATCATCACATAGGAATCATCATTTTATTAACTCACCTTCTTCATGAATGGGTGACAGAATTTCCCAGCAACCTCAAAAAAAGTCTGAAGAACTTGAAGGACAAAGGACCAGGAAGAGTGGAATTTGTACGATAATCCATCTTCTACAAACCTGAGAAATGCAGAATAATTTACGGACTGTATTATATTCAGTGCATCATATTTACACGCACAGCATACAGTAGCTGCACTTATATTTGTAAATTTGCCCAGTTTAAAAATAGAAATAGTTTAAGTCAGACCATTCAAACCTACAGACACAACTACAAAATCAGCAATGCCACGAATAGTTTCACACATAACATAACTAGTCAGTTTTATACATTTATTATTTCTTCTCTGGATAAAGTTCCCTAAAGCCAATCATTCTGAATATTTAACTTAATAGTTTGATGAACACTAAACCAAAAACATGTTTATATAAAGCAAACACTAAAGAAACCATACTTACCTCTGTGGTTTCCAGCGAAGAGGCCTGCAAAGTCAATGCCGATTCCTGTTCAGCGACGGGTGTATGGACCCAACTGTGTAGTCCCTAGGTGCCCAACCTGGGGCCCGGGGGGCGCATGCGGCCCTTTGGGCGTTGTTCGACGGCCCCCCTTGGTCCTCCACATGCGGCCCCCAAAACCTAACTATTAATGCACAGGAACTCACCTGTGAAGTGGTCACACGCTGACCCAATCAACTTTGGCGGTCCTATATCAGTAAAATTGGAAATGTTGATTGGGGAAACCAGGTCTACATATGAGTGCTGCACCCAGGGGAAGGAGGGGTGGGGGCTGTCAGCTTTTGACTGCCTGTCAGGATCTGGTCCACTGCCTGCTGAGATATGTGGACAGGGTGGGGTCTTTAGTGATGTCAAGGGCCGTACTTGTGGCCCTCCATATCAACTCAGTTGCCCACCACTGGTGTAGTCCATCAACAAATACCCCTCTTCCATGGGAAAATTATAATCTAACCATGCCCAGAGCATGATATGCAGTTCCATTAACACACTACTGTAGTGTTTAATAAGAAACTTCCCAAGGGACATCCTTTATGATAAATGTACAGCACAAGGCCATATTTATAAGTGGAAGTAACTGTGCTATGTAGGTATACTCCTCTAGGAAAATGTAAAGACACCAGAAAAATATTTAACCAAATATTGGAGAAAACAAGAAAACATAAGGCTAAAATAGAAATGGTCTAACATGCATACAATTTGACAACAGAATGCTTCTAAGCAGGATGCAAGTAATTGAAAGTATACTAATCAGTTTGATATATCAGCCTAGTTTAAAAGTCTGTTTAGGTCACTGCAACATGCTTTCTTTGGTTGTCCACAAGGCAACATGGTAAACATGTGACCTAAATGAAGGGACCTTACAAGGCACTTGAACAAAGGCCAGTTCTGACTTCTGAGACATTGCATTATAAATGTGTGAAATATATCTGAAAAAACAAAAGGCCCCTCGACACGGGCAAATCTTCCATTGGTGACACTTCATGCCATGCATTTAGCATTCCTGATTAAAATTTTAAGGGTTTAATACTTACTTGAACATTTTACAGATTTGTCCAGCTGGTCCTGATACTGGCGCAGAAGAGACACTTCCAAGGTCTTTAACATGAGAGCCAATACACTCCGTAAGAACAGACTGCAGAAAAATAAACGTCATGTTTAAAAGATCAGAAAACAGATGCAGGAGTACAAATAGAAAAAATTACACTTAGCTAAGCTAATTTTTAGGATCTGTTTGTTTACTTGATGGTTAATTCACTTTTCATGGTGTGCATGAAAGAAACTTAACACAAAAAATAGATCAGAGGTTACTGTGGTAAGGTAGATTTTTACCTTCAGTGTTCTGGTAGCTGCAGACACAACCTGCAGGTGTGGAGACAAGAGGCAGTTCATAGATGTGGAGAAAAGGCGAGGAAGATGACCGAAACTCAGCTCACTCTGCAACCTAGAAACATAAGCAGTGCATTATAAGACTCATTTCATCTGCAACTGTCATGCACATTTAGTAATAAAACAGGTTAAGGAAAAAGTATTGTTCTTGTAGAAAACCAGAAGCCCAAGTCAGAACATATCATATTATGTTGGTTGAAAAATGCGCAGAAAAGGTGGGGAAGAACAAAGGACAAAAATTAACCACAACAATAGATGGATGGAAAATTCTCCACACTTGCAGGTAGAAGAGAGTAACTACAGTGGCTTGCAAAAGTATTTGGCCCCCTTGAACTTTTTCACATTTTGTCACATTTTACAGCACACGTCCCCCATTCTTTAAACTTAAATGTATTCAGGTTACATTGTTATATTGGCACTTTAAGATTAGAAAAAGTAGGCTGTGTGCTTCTATTTGGGCAGTTGCCCTCCAAACGTTTAGCCATCACTACCCTAGTAGCATTTGCATCCACCCATTCCAGTTCCATTGGACACTAGCTGCCTATCAATAAAGTAGTGATCACTTACATACTTACAGCGATACTTACAGAACACTAACTACACTAACAATGGAGCCCATCAATCTACAAAAGACTAATAAGGTAAAATTGGTAAGGTAAAAAAAAAAAACAAATGCTGAAAAGTAATTGGGCAGCAAGAGAAAAAAAAAACATTCTGTAATGTGTGGAAAAACAATTACCGTGATAAGTTTATGTGAGCTTTTTCCATTACTGCCAGCCAGGCTAGTAAAGGCTGCAAGTCATTTTCATTGGGCAGATAGTCATACAGGGCCTGTCATATAACATGAGACAATGCATTAAGTTAGTGTGCAAGTACTAATAATACAAAATTATACAGAATGGCAAAGACCATGTTTGATAAATGTTTGATTAAAACAAATGTATACTCACCGTGATGATTTGGGCATTAAGCTCTGCAGTCAGACCACTGGTGTCAGTGTGAGTGCTGAAGAGAGCATGGAAAGCTTGCATGGCACAAGCAGTGACCAGCTGCAAAGTGAAAAGAACAGTAAAAAATGTTTAATACTTTTGTCAACATTTCTCCAACCAATTATGACAGAAAGAAGACGTCATGTATGACAAAAGACTTTGGGCTTGAAACTGTTTAACACACTTCCAAAATAATTAAGAATTAATTTAAATCCGCATTCTGACCGTAATCTCAGTTTAAATGTGACAGTTTGCAATATTATATACTTAAAAGGCAAAGTATATTCCATAGGAGTAAATGGGACAGGCGTGCTACAACAAATGCCATGTGCATTGTAAATGAGTAACTTCAGACTGCTTGTAAAAAGCAGCCGCTCTGTAACCCTAATGGCACAAGTACCTTTTGTGGGTAGATATCAATGTCCCCCGACTGCCTGCTTTGTATCGCTATGAAAAATGAAACTTTAGGACTCATGGCCCACATTGGATTCTTAGATTTTATAAAAAGGCTGGACCAAGAGCCTGTAATGGCCAACCCACCAATAGATGTACCAATTCCATGCATCACCGGCATCGCTAATGATAATAGGAGACATGTAACAGGGATGATATATTTTTAAATTTCCTGCACATAAAAAAAATGCTCATTCATTGCAATGAGCAGAGATGATTCCGAGAGACTGCCAGTTGTTGCCATGAGGATGCGCCCACAGTGGCATCGTCCCCAAGGCAATGTTTGGACACCTCTAAGCAAAAGGCAGAGTAAAGCATCTTTTTAGCAAGGTGACCAAGGGTCGGATTCAGTCCCCAGCCCTTACTTTGCCCACCCCTGCTGTAGAATGACAAATGCAAGTTTCTTGTGTCACTGTCAAGCTCATACATTAGCTACACACCTACAAGTATCTATTTAGTTTAGTATCCTCAGAAACATAGTTGTTTCCATTATTACCTTTTTTACTGCTTTTATGATTCTGTGCCTGCAAAAAAGCACACTGCAGGCCACTTGCACTTACGAGCACGCTAGCGTTATTGCAAACACAAGCCTAGTGTGAAAGGTACACGTTTGCTATGAACCATAGCCATGCTGTGCTGAGGTACTGTCCCGCATAGCAGCTGCAGGATGGCTAGTGTGAACGTGTCCTAAATGGTATTAGATATCAGGCATAATGATAAGAGAACTATTAAAGGTGAACAACGTAAGGATGTCATCATGGATTATGGAAAATTAATAAAACTATATTTTCAGTCATCTGATCCTAAAGGCCACAAAGGACTCTCTCCAACTGTGAATGAGAAATCCAATGCTAAATTGTGTCTGTACTTCAGCATCCAGTCACAATGCATTGGCTGCAGTTTCACTTTTACAAAGCAATTTAAAGTAAGTAGAACTTCAAAATTGCGAGAGAATATTTTCCAGTTCAACTGCCAGAGACTTTGATCTGGGATTGTATGTATGCACTGGTCATTGAAATATTTCACAGCAAAAACGTCTGAGTTTTCTTTGATGTTAGATTCTCCACCGAAGCAGCTCGAGAAGACAGCTGTCCAATCACTAGTGTGTCCTTAAAGCGTCACATACACATTAGCAATAGAACCATTGTGTGCGACCAAACTGCAAACTGCTGAGGACTATAACAGCTGGTGTAGGTCTGCAAGATAGTGAAGTTATGCTAAGCTAAAATGCATACAACAATTTACATATTTTACAAAGACTTAATTCAAATAATTATTTTTCAAAGAATTGTTTAAAGTGAAGGATGAATGGGAAAAAAATTTGCATCCAAACAGCAAAAATTAAGCTGTAGCTAGAAAGTGGGGCAGCACAACTCCTTATTGATGATATGGTTGCCAGGTATACAAACACTTGCACATATAGTAAATTAATAATTGGAGTGATATCCAGCCACTGAAGAACTGATTTATAAAAAAAAGTTGAGGCTTAAAGAAAAAATGATGGGATTTAGCTGGCTGTACACAATAAATTAAGCCTTTTATAATAAGGTACAGAAGAGTAGTACCAGTTTAGCAGCCAAACCAAAATGTGAAGTATGTTGTACAATACTTATTCTTTATATGCTAGAGAGGACTGTCAATGTCAAAACTCTGAGCATATATTCAACATCTGCAAGAGCATTGCAGCATTAGTTATTGCTGTTACGTTGAATAAGCATATGGTACGAAAACTCCACAACTCACCACGTGATTTAAGGTCATGACCTTTAGCAATGTCTCACAACAGGTTTTGACCACACTGACAGGAAAACAAGACAGCAGATCCTTCAGCAATGTCAGCATAT
>CM070037.1:63179187-63189662 GCA_036250615.1 Ptychadena robeensis | reverse complement strand
TAAAAAGGGCTTTTGGGGTCTTTTCAGGACTCTGTCCTTACAGCAGACTAAGAGCAATGAGGAAGAGTACACTGCAGAAGAACACTGCCTAGCTAATAGTTCACTATGCAGCGCAGCAGCTCTATGATCTGACTGTCTCCTTCTCCATCAGCATGTGAAATGGCGTCCTCTACTTGCTATGCTATAGGGGGTGGGATGGTCCGTGAGGTGGGGGGTGCTGATTGGCTGGATTATGTCTGCTGACTGTGACTCACAGGGTCAAAGTTTAACTACTGTAAAAAGATAGGGGGCGGGTCGAACTCGCCATATGTTCGCGAAAATGCGCGAACGCGAACATGCGATGTTCGCCGCGGATAGTTCGCCGGCGAACAGTTCGAGCCATCACTATTAAGTATCATGAACCAGAGAACCGCTACACTAGCACATTCAGGAACATAAATGTGGCTGGACTGATTAAGGAACCCAAAGGTTAAGGTAATATTTGCTGGTGGATGGCAAAGGAATGGGTCATTACTGTAACCCTCTTTAAGAAATGATCGAAGTTTATCGGATGTAGTTGCCTTCAGGAAGTTCTTTTGAGGCAAAACTGTACAGTCAGAATTAAGAAACATTAACACATACATGAACTTATTCTGTCTGCAGTACTATTTCCATCAGTGGATCAAATTTATTGGTATGTGCTGATGGAGTCTATTACAGTAAACCTCTGCTGTCAGCACAGACATTTACTTTCTCTCTTGGTAGCAGCAGAGATCATATAGACCTAATTTATTTGAATTTAGATCCATATCAAAACTAAAGTGTCTTTAGACCTACAGCAGAACTTTTCTCAAGTAAAGTGAGACTCTTCCTTCATAAAAGAGACAATCGGGAGCTTAAAGCTAAAACAGATATATTAAAAAATTTAAATGTTAAAAAGAAAAAGAAAAAAGAAATGCACCCATATCTAACAAGGCAAAATGTATCCAATGTATCCAACCTTCAATGCCTATTATTGCGGTGTACAAGGTTTCATTTAAGAAAGCCTCATATTATGTTTCAAGAATGAAAAGAAAGGTAATTAAAAATCAGAAACTTCTTTGAGTTGTGTAATGTAAGTCGTCATTAATTAGATGCTCTGTTGCTTAGGCACCTTGTATTAGCTTCTTCTCTATGGCTTCTCTAGCAGTATAACCCCTCCCCAAACATCAGCTCCTAATCACTTGGCTTGACAAAGCTCCCTGAGAGGTTGTCAGCTGCTCTGAGCTGAGTTTGTTGTAGATACTGTCACCAAGGGCTATTCATTATGAGTTGACAGAGAGGGACTTTCAAACAAGCAACACATCAAAGCATCACTTGTGATCTAAACATAAACACTCATTCTGTTCTGAGCACTGGCACATTGAATCCAACAGGACAATATTTTATATAGTAGCCTGATGCTGCCATGTCTTTGCATCCAGAAGACAAATGTATAGTTGGTATGGACGCGCTACAAACCATAAGCACTAGATGTGAGGATGGGGGTTCTGATAGTAGTGTGGATGAGGTGCTGACCTTCTCTCCGGACCTGGGATTGTCACCTGTCACTTGTCTTTCTGGAAATATGGATCATCTCCAATGTATGGACAGGTAATGTGATTCTGCGTTTGTTATAGTTTATTAATCTAACCCAGGAGCAGTTTCCTGGATCTTTTTATTTTATATTTCATGCCTAATACAGTTTTAAAATATTGCTTACTAATTTCTCTATTAATTAATCTATTTTTGTACATTTGTTGTCTTTGTGGTGACAACAAATTTATTTTTCATTTCAGTCATGTCATCAAAATGTGGCATTACATAACTGTCAAATTATTACATAATGAGATCCTATGAGTCCTTAAAGTTTTAAATGATGTGCTCGGTGGTGCCCCTGGTCTATCAGGACCCTAGAACCACTCCTGATGTCCGCTATCAGTACTGATTTCTGATAGAACAGAACGTGACTAAAATTAAATGTTTTACTTTTATCTAAGGGACTGTTGTGTGCTTACTATGTAATCATTTTCTACATATCTCAAATATGTGGTAAAATAAAAGAGCAAAAATGTTTGTTATATATACCATAGAGTTAGATGAATTACATTCATTATGATCACTTTGTTTATGTGTCAATGCCAGCTATCTAAACACAATGGTTCATCAACACCACTCATTCATTTCAATACACCCCCCAGCCAGGTATTGTTCATCAGTTTCAATGCAAGCAACCTTTGATCATGTATTGATCAATACAATAGACAAATAGTTGTTTTTCATTTAAAAGGATCTAGTTTGTAATGACTGTAAATACACATTTGTTTCTACTGTTTAATTTTTTTAAGAAAGTATCCACCCTTAGCACCAATCACATCAGAACCTGGTTGACAGTAAACTTTTAGAAAAATTAGGTTCCCTAAGATACAAAAAATTAAGATTTCATAATATCAAGTTAACAGTAGCCCATCCATATTCTGAAGGACATACATTATTCAGTAATTTTGCAAGTGTTGTTTGGTATTGATACTGAGTCTTATTTGTGATTACAGTGCTTTACTGTATTTACTGTATCTGTGGTTGTGCACTTTCTTATATTTAAAGTTTAAATTAAATCTGCACATTATTTGCCTCACCTAGTTTCTCCTTCTCATATTCATCCTTATGTTAATGAAATGTTTAAGGTGGGTATACACGTGTTGATTTTTTTCGCGCATACGAAGAACGAAAAGTTTTCGGTTGATTGAACAAAAGTCAAGAATGGCCAATTTGTTCGATGAATACATTTTTTTCGACCTCAAACAAAATTTTTTTGAAAGGTCATCGAACATGTTGCACATTTCTATCTGTCGTTGTAATTTCCAATGTATTTTCATTTGATTTTGGCAATGGACAAACATAAAAATCTTATGTTACATTTGAGAAATGAATGAACGATGTTCGACAACGAACAAAAAATCTAATTGGCAGTTGATTGCTGAAAAAATCTACGTGTGTAAACTCACCTTTATGTAAAAAAAACTAATTATAGGGTCCCCATATAGAAACCTTGAGATTTCTCAGTCAGATTTCCTTTAGATCTCATTTTGTTCTACCAAAACCATGTAATATGAGGGACTTTCTAAACAATCAAGTCTACCTGTATTCAATGGCAGAGGACCCTATACTACAAAGATGTTGGTAGATCAGGATATCTGACAGAGAGATCTAAAGGTGTATTGTCAGCTCTACTATTTTTAGACCCACCTCTTTACAGTGATGGGTGATTAGGATGATGGTGGCTGGTGGGTTTTTATACTTCATTACCACATGGGATGCAGAGAATTTAAAAACCTTTCCCTTACCTTTTACTGTACTACATAATTGTTGTAAGATCTAAACAAAATTGTATAGAGCCATTGACAGGTTTGTTGTTAGCTTACTGAATGAAATCTGCAGGGACAGGCACAGTTCAGCTAGGAAGACAATGGCAAGATGATGCTGGGTTTCCATCATCCAATAAATGGGGCGGATTCCAACTGACTTGTTCTAACTTCTCACCATGAGAAAAGCTGATTGTGGAGAGCAGAAGCACAGTTAAATTTCAGCATACCAGAGGTGACTAAAACTGTGTGGAACTGAGGGAAAGGAGTTCAACTTAAGGTGGGTTTACGCAATGTAGATTTTTTCTTCAATCAACTGCCAATTAGATTTTTTGTTCAATGTCGTTGTCGAACATCGTTCGTTCATTTATCGAATATAATAATAGATTTTTGTTCCTTCATCAACAATATCGAATGAAATTACAACGACAAATAAAAATTTACCAAAACGTTTAAAACCTTTCCATCGATTTTTTGTTCCAGGTTAAACTAAATTTAGCCATTGAACAAATTGGCCATTCCAGATTTTTGTTCCTTAAACCATAAAATATTTGTTGATCGAATAAAAAAATCTACACGTGTAAACCCACCTTAAAACTGACCTGTATATTAGATATATAAATCACATATGAAGAAATTACATACCAAGAATACTATGCCTCATTAGGTACACTTGGTCTTCGCTTTCACTGCCATCAGCCTGGTCGGCAGTGCGATCCTCTTTTGCCAACCTTCTTTCATTGAGGGTATCTGCAGGTAAGGTTTTTATATATTACTTATTATTTTTTATATATTATAGTGTGTAAGGCCACAAGTTCCATCCTGATATACAGCTGACTATAAGTCAACTTAAATTTAATAAATGGTACAAAAGAACTTAGCTTAACATGACAATGAGCTCAGAAAATGTGCTGCCACACCATAAATAATTACTATTGGAATTGTTGCTATGGACCTAGGTGTTGTGAGCAGAGAACAATACACATCTAATTTTCTTTCTTCTCCATCTGCAGTATCAGTCCAAGGAGAAAACTGAAACTTTCCCCTGATTCCCAGAATCCCAGCCCTACTGAGTCGCCGTTACACACTACCATGGGAACAGCCGTCTTTTCAGGTTAGACAAAACAGGTTAATTATCTCCATATGACAATCTTCTGCGCAACATGTCTTATTAACATATCACCAGGAGGTCTGGGTGATCTGAAACCGTCTACATACCAAGCTTGGCCACTTGGGGTTAATAATCTCTGAAAGAAGCATGCTAATACATTTTTCTCACTGCATAGTTCACAGTCTTTACCACTTCATCTATGAAAAGATTTGTTCTGTTATAGTTTTCTCTGAAACGATACCCTAGATAAACACAACGGATTTTACTATTGGTAAAGCCCGGCACAGAGGTCTGGATGCCGGGCCAATTTCTCGTGAGATTGACGGCAGTTACTTTGGATGGGGACGCTGCAACTTAACTTTACGGACATGTCTGTAAATTTCCTGGCCGATTCATAGCTGAATTTAAGGTTTAAGCGTTAGATTTGCAGGCGATTTTGCAGCAGAACAATCGCCCTCAGCGTGCACAGCGGTGGCAAAAAAAAGACGAAAAATGAACTGTCTATGGCCAACTTTAGTCATAAAAATTTTCTATAATGTAAGTACTAACTCTGCATTAACTCTGTACTGCATTAAGTAGATCACCAATCATTTTTACATGTTCCACTGCAAAGGTAGTATGAATTTAAATGATGGAAGAACATCAGTGTGAAAGTATTGCGGCAATCTCATGGCAGTAGAGAATTTAAAGGGTAGTGATGAAAGAGAACTTCTTTGAAAATGGATATCAGGCCTTTAACTCCAAAGGCCCCCATACACCTTTAGATCACTCCATGCAATTTCTTTTATATCTACCAACAACTATGTAGTGCCAGGGCCTTCCTGATAGAATACATAGTGATTGGAAGGTTTAGAACGGTCCTCATATTACAAGGTTTTGGTAAAATAAATGTGGATTGCACAGAAAGTGTATGGTAAGATTGTAAGGTGTATGGAGGCCTTAAGGCCAGAGCCAATGAATCTATTGCACTGAACATGACTTAAATGTTGTTTCCCATTGCCTGGTCATGTTTGCCCTCAGAAGAAGGTTGTCAATATACTTTACAATGGAAATTTCCATTAACAAAGAAGAGAAAGCAAGAAGCAGTTATTACAATTTGATTAGGATTCTCTCCCTTGGCAAATCCTAGTAAGTGCTAATGACAGTGGCGTGAAAGTACACACCATTAATGTTGATTGATATTAATCAATCGCTGTGATGGACATGCTTAGTGAATGGATTTTATGTTGAACAAAGTTGTTGAGTGCCAGTAAAAAAAAAAAGAAGACTTCCGGTTCCGGCGCTCCATGTAGGAGCCGCATCTTCAGAGAGCTCCTGCGCCCGGAGGCAAAACTATATAAAACCGGCCACCAAATCTCCCCCTTATTGCTACACGGGCACCGGAACCCCCACGAAGCACGGATGAACCGCTATCTGGCCTCACTACACGCTAGATCCCGTGCGGTGGGTCGCAATGGCCCTGCCACGCCACGGGGCAAAAAATCCAAGATCCAGAATAAACGCTTGGATGAGCTGGAATCCAGGGTCTCCCTGATGGAGGAAACGACCCAGAATTAATCTTTCCAAGATATGGAAGTTACAGCCGAGCTTACGGAGATGCAAGCCAAAATTGATGATATGGAGAATTGGTCCCGCCGTAATAATCTCCGTATCCTGGGGATACCTGAATCCATACGCCCTGCCCAACTCAGGGAATACTGTGCCGAGGTTATCCCTGGGGAACTAGGCCTGAGTAAGACCTGCAAGGTGGAAAGGGCCCACAGGCTGGGGCCGCTCCAACCTAACCGCAAAGTGCCCAGACCAGTCATTGACTATAATGAGAAGACAGTGATTCTCAGGCAGGCGAAACGTCTGGTGATTTAAAATCGCACTCGGCTTATCTTTGCTGACTATTCGGCAGAAATTTCACGCAAACAAAGGGCCTTCTCTACTGCCTGTTCTTGGCATTACAAGAATCAGCTCCACTTCACCCTGCAGTACCCTTTCCTTTGATGAACCTGACAAAGCTGCAAAATTTCTACACTCCCTGAAGCTGCCTCCTTCCAAGAGACCCCCCGACCATCCGCCATAGGTAGCTGTTGATACGTCCCCCACGCGTCAAGAACCGGCCAGAGATCTTTCACCTCACTCTTCTATGGATGGCTTGATGTGTAAGGCCTGCCCCAGCAGTGGGGGTTGACTTGACCGAGCCTTTCCCTCCGGGTAGCTTGTTCTCTGCCTGTATTCGACAATGGACCTACATGGAGAAAAAATTATGTCCCTAAGGTAATGTATGGTTTTTACTTGACTCATGTTTTTTTCCTTACTTTTTGGTCTTTTTTGGGCCATTTCTTAGTTGTTAAGATAGTTCATTTTCTGTTTGGTCGAACATGTTTAAGGGGTAGAATGCTGCACATGGGATCATTCTTATTTCTTTCCTGGCAGCACACAGACTTTAGTGGTTCCACCCCAGTGCGCATACCTATTCGTAATTTTATTGTCATGCTATACCTACTCACCAGTTTCATTCTCATAACTTATAGTTAATGCATGTAATCTCCTGGAATGTTAGGGGTTTGCGTACTCCCCAAAAGCGCTACCAAGTGTTGCGGCACCTGCAACGTCTGAAAGCAGATGTTACCCTCCTTCAGGAGGCGCACCTCTTAGAGGCTGACTTTGGTCGCATGCGCAATTTGTGGGTGGGTGAGGTCATAGGTTTAGCAGCAGCTGGCAGGAAGGCTGGGGTGCTTATACTCTTTTGCTCAAGTTTACAGTACACTCTGGTGTCCCAGGACTCCTTACCCGGAGGGAGGGGGGTTAGGGCAGTGATACAGACCTCACAGGGAATGGTTACCATCTTTAATATTTATGCCCCCAACTCCCCGCCATGCTCCTTTTTCCAGGATCTAGGCGGGTGGATTTCCACTGCATCGTCTGAGGCTGTCATTGTAGGGGGTGATTTCAACATGGTCATGGCAACGGCGGAAGATTGCAAGTCTGAAGCCCCCCACAAAGGTAGATATGCTTCCGCTCATTTGCTCCCTGCAACCCCGTTGTCGACCTTAGTTGAGGCTTTGAACTTGATGCATGTGTGGCGAGTACAATCCCTCTCACCCCTGCTCTTCGATCTAGCTATGGAACCGTTGTCCAGATATCTTTTATCGGTGGCAGGCCTAAAGGGTATTCCTGTGGGGAATGGGAGATTATGCTCAGCACTGTTCACGGATGATATTATTTTGTTTTCTGCTGACCCCTCCCATGATGTGCCTATCATTCTGGAAACTTTGGCCCGATATGGAGCGTTTTCAGGTCTACATGTAAATGTGGACAAAAGTGAGGTTTTACCTTTGACACCGAAGAGGAAGGGGGTTTGGGGCTTGGTTTGGTGCCTTTTGCAAAAGCAAACACTCATATTACATATTTAGGCATTAAGGTAGGGAAAACACCAGCTTCCCTGTATACATTGAATTACCCACCCTTCGTTCAAGACTTGGGTAAACTTCTGGAAATGTGGGCAAAGCTGCCCCTGTTGCTCTTTGGTAGGATACACTTGTTAAAGATGACCTGTTTCCCTAAACTGCTCTATCTAATGCAGACGCTCCAGTTACTTTTACCCCATAAGGATACTGGCTGTATACGTAGGATGTTTACTAATTTGGAAGCAGGGAAGGCCCAGGATTGCATATAAAAGGTTAAACCTCCCTAAGGTTTTGGGGAGTATGGGATTACCAGATCTTCGTCTCTACAATCTGTCCTGCCTGTTGCGCCACGCAGTAGACTGGATCAATCAGACTTCCAGCTACTCTAATTGCTGGAAGCTCAGATGGCCGCGCCATGGTCTCTAGCAGCACTGTTACATGCTCCCCCGTTGACCTTACCACCCACAGTCAAGACCAATGTGCTATTCCGGGATACGGTGGTTGCATGGAGGGAACTACGCAGATTGATAAAGGCCCCAAGTCGAGTCTCTGCACATCTCCTCTTGATGGGGAACCCGACTGCCCCTTACTTCCCCATCTCGACTGCCTATAAGGTCTGGGCATCCAAAGGCCTTTCTAATTTTTTCCATAAATCGACATTTGAGCTTTTGCCATTCTCGACACTAGTGGAACGCTTCTCCCTTCCTCAGTCTCATCATTTTTACTATATACAAACAGTCAATTATTGGCGGTCCCTAAAAACCCCTGCGGAGGCAGCTTTGTCAACGCGCAGCTTTGATACTTTCATTTCCCATAGACAAGCGTCTATCTCTAATTTGTATCACTCCTTGCTATTGGAAGCAAATGAACACTATGCGGCATCCCAGTCTACTGAATGGTCCAAAGACCTAGTTACTAAAGATATTCCAGAAAAATTGCTACAGAGGTACCTATCAGTGACTAAATTGATTACATGTGAGGTGGCGGGAGACACAATTAAAGATACTTCACAAAGCCTATTTAGGCTTCTATCCTATCTGCTCCTCCCAGAGCCCACATATTTCCTTAAAGCCCCTCTTTATCACTGCCGGTGGGCTTGTCCTGCTATACAAGCCTTCTGGCGACTGGTCCTCAAATCCAGTCCACCACGAGGTGACAACAGTTGTGCTGGAACATTTCTATTGGTATTTGCGTACTTGGACAGGGAGGCCAATCTCTTCCTCTGTATCGGCAGTGGGCCCAGTTGTGCCTATTGGCTGCGCAACGATGTATAATGGCCCAGTGGCTCGCTATGGACCCTCCACATATGTCATTATTACGACGCACAGTCGGGATCTCTTCAGCATAGAGAGGCTGGCAGCTGATAGCCAATCTGATAAGGCTGTTACGAATTTTTTTAGGAGGTGGCGTAAAAACATTGCTACGCAATTGTCACCTCAGGAAATTAGGGAATTGATGCTCAAGCACTGCTACTCTTCCTGGTATGCCCTTAGTGACCTTCCCAATTCCCTGGGCCCCCTCAAAATTGTTTAAAATTGTTAAAATTATTAAGAAAGCCTTATGCCTGGCATACACATGCCGATAAGCGGCCGATTTTTCACCTGACCGTCGGGCGCTCGCGCTCGCACCGTCGGTCAGCGGAAAAATCGTCCGCTTATCAGTATGTGCCCACAGCTCGGCCGGCCAGAGAACGGACATGTCTGATAATCTCTGGCCGATGGAAGCCAATGCCTTTAACTTCTATGACTGGCGTCTGGCGTCTTCATTGAAGCTAATGGCCAGCACACAAAGGGTGCCGGCCGACTAGTGCAGCTCCATAACGCATCAGGATGCAAACATGATGACGTCATCACATTTGCATTCCGGAGCTCATCTGAGCTGCTCTGTCTGCACCCGGGGGTGTGTATGGCAGGCATTACACCACTTCACATGGACAGTTATCAGAATCCATGTGCTCTGCTGGAATCTTATTGTGCTGTAAACTAACCTCCCCCTTTTTGTTCCTTTCTTTTTGCTGCTCGACCTAATGTTTGGTTTATGTTTTGAGTTAGTTGTTGCTGTATAAGTTTGAAAAAAAAGCTATGTATTGAATCCAGAACAAGTTGTGCTAATCAGCAGTTTATATGTTACAGAATTGTTATCGGGCCATTTGGCCTTTCAACTTGCCTTTGTACTTTCTGCATTGTCTGTGCCGTATGTAATAATTGTTCAAAATGGCAAAACTTAATAAAAATGGTTATAAAAAAAAATTACATTTGTTTTAAACAGAATCCTCTGTAAATTTCCTGCTGAGAAATCAAATTTAAATTAGCGGTGATGCTAACCCTGACATTATATGAGACCATGATCAAGTCCATCTTCCAATTAGCTTTTTTGTTCAACAAATAAACTAATGTATTTATGAGAGGCAGATTAGTCCTGTTTTCAATCTTTTAAAATTACCTGTTTAAGGCTAATGGCCTGAGAAGCATTTTGGTTGCACAAAAGCTTTGTAAGGACATTTGAATTTATTTTAAACAGATTCATAAAAGAAGGAATGATAAAAAAAAGTCTTAAGCCCCCCATACACCTGCAGATTCCTCCATACAACTTTCATGAGACCTACCA
>CM070037.1:63167829-63179087 GCA_036250615.1 Ptychadena robeensis | reverse complement strand
TGGTAGGTCTCATGAAAGTTGTATGGAGGAATCTGAAGGTGTATGGGGGGGCTTTAGAATAGACATGGGCAAACTACGGCCTGGGGGCCATAACGGACCCATTTAGTGTTTTAATCTGGTCCACTGCCACGTTGGTGAACAGACAGTCTGGCACCCCCTGTTCATTCCCTACAATGAGCGGAGATAATACAAAGAGGCATCCAAACTTCAAAGATTGGTCACCCCTTATTGCAGAGAATAAGCACATCGAAACCAGAGCTTCCTGTCAACATACACATTTTGTTATAGATTTACAGTCTAGCCCCTAACATTCATTCTCAATGATGCCCAGGATGAAAGGACTTGAAACTATTACAGGCTCTTGGTCCAGCCCCTCTGTCAAATTTTTTATCCCATAGTTGCCCACAAGTCAAACAGTTTGCCAACCCTGCCTTAGAATTAACGTGGGGGAAGTTAGTGGGAGATTTAAATTTGAAAAATATATGTGCATCCGCTGTACAAAGCAGCATGTCTTGGTTACAGGGTGAGTGCATTAAATAAGTGAAAAAAAATGTAAAATGAAATAATAAAAAAGTATTGTCAACAATCAGGAACGGAGAAAAACAACTGCAGTGTAAAGTAGTAGTTGTAGTATATGGTCACTAGGTGTTGACATCCTACTAGTTGTTTTCTGCTCTACCCAGCAAGTTTCTTCTGTAGCACTTCCATAGATCTTCAGCCTAATTTGCTGGCCAGGATTATTTGATCATATCTTATGTCTGCTTCCTGTGTTTGGTAAAACAGGATCAGCCATTTAGACAAGTACTAATTAATCATGTGCTTCTTCATGAGAAATATTTTTTCCACACGTTTTACAACACCTGCATAAACAAGGGTAAAGGGTTAATGACACGAAAGGCTCGTCGATTGATTTGTATTTGTATATTTTTCAGCTTGTAATCAATGTATAATTTGTTTTATTTGTTTTACATGCTTAGGTTTACCCATTGAGTCAACCCCTCCACAGACATGTAGCACCAGGTAAGGCGTCATCTAGTGGATTTCATAAGATGTACAGTGAATGGATGCAGGGAGCCTATTGCTGGCTATAAAATTACTGATAGAATTGTATATGTTATTAAAAGTACATATGCTCCATACCCACATTGCCATTCCATGAATGTGTAGCCTAATTCTCCAAATATGTTAATGTGTATAAAGATTAATATGTATTTGAGCTGCATGGATTCTACATAAAGACCAATCAAAAATTAGTGGATCACAAATCATACTGATCTTATATGTTCCAAAAACTAGATATTCCATAGTGGTTTTTTATCTCTCTATATGTATCAAGTGTATAGAACCTTCAATGTATTCCAATGCTGTCCTATGTAACCTTGTTAGTTGCAGTGCTACTTTACCTGATACAGTTTCTTTTGAAATATTCAACTGATGAATTATACAGTTTCTTTTGAAATATTCAACTGGTGAATTATTCATAAAGCATCTGAACATGTTATTATAGTCTATGGACTTACTTAGGGAAGTTACAGGCCTACAATGTAAAAAACTTTTTTTCCATTAAGAAAAAACAGAAATCTGTACCTCAACAGTACGCTAGGGAGGTTAAATAAGTGTCAAAATAGTGGATAAAATTAAATGCCTAGAAACATAAAAAGGTAAAATATTTTACAATAATCTTCATACAAAGCCATGGATTTGAAACTGATTTGCCACCAGTATATTACTATGGTGTAAATTTTATAAATAGTATTGATTTTTTTCAATTATTCTGCAGCGATTCATCACTTGAATATGACACCCACAAACCGGTAAGTGAACTTTAATCTGCTAACTAACCACTCTAAACAATCAAATCAGCCTGTAATAATGGTCTTAAGCCCCCCATACACCACATACAATTACCATGCAACTTCTGTACAACCAACTTTTCTTCTACCAAAACCATGTAATAGGAGGACCTTTCTACACCTTCCAATCACTATGTATTCTATCAGGGAGGTCACTATACTACATAGTTGTTGGAGGAACTCATGAAAGTTGTATGGAGGAATCTGAAGGTGTATGGGGGGCTTAAGTTAGCACTCTAAATCAGCATCTGGAATTTGTGCTAGAGTCTTATTTTACTATTTTAGTTTAAGAAGAAGGCAACAAGAAGAATAAATGTGAGAGACAATGTGGAGGACAGATGCCAAGCAGATACCACAAAGGTAAGCCTATCAAATGCAAAGGCCATAAATACATGTCAAATGCTTTTCCTGAAAAAATGAACAGTTTGTGGATTAAAAAAAACTTAAAAGTATAAATAAGGCTCTAAATCTCTAAATGGCCATAGATTACAGCCAACAAAAGAAATCCATGCAGCACATATTTGTGGTAGTGCCCCATTACACTGAAAGTCAGTGCCGGGCCCCTTTACAATGATGTCAGATGTCAGTGGAAAAAGGCCCCATTACAGTGTTAGAAGGTGTACTCATTACACTGATGTTCATTAGGCAAAAGGAAGAATGTAGACTACAGTAGATAACAAGATCATTCTCTGTGATTTAAGGTATTGCTATTCATTTAAAGAATATCTTTTTAAAACTGAAGGAAGTATAGGATTCACATAATAGTGTGTAGACTCTATTGTCTGTCCAAACTGCAACTGCAGAAATAAGAAAAATACCCTCATGGGACTTTAACTGGAACACCGACTCCCTTGTTGATATAGACTCAAGTCATAATCTTAAAAATATTACATTTATTAAGTTGCATAAGCAATGTCACAGTAGATGCTATACAAAAAGCACATACAAATCCAAATACAGGCTATATGGTACAATCCACATATTACAACATCAAATAAATCTATATCTATAAAAGCATCCACACTGTGGGGTGCATTTGGCAGCTACATGTTTCGCAGTTCGAATTTGGCTTCCTCAGGCTGTGCACCAACAGAAGATGTGCGAATCTGGGATTAATGTGGGAAGAAAATGCCTATCTCCTTTGTCCAAAATTAATGTCATGGGTGTAAAAACACTGAAGCATTTTCCTGACTGCAGCACTATTCCGGTGTCAGGGTGTTGGAAACACAACGTTTCCAGATGCCCTTATAAATGATCTCTTACTGCAGGTAGCAGGCATTGTTTGGTTAGGTGATATCCTGTTCAGGGAAAATTGTACATACAGTGGATATAAAAAGTCTACACACCCCTGGTAAAATGTCAGGTTCCTGTGATATAAAAAAACGAAATAAAACTTTTCGACCTTTAATGTGACCTATAAACTGTACCACTCAAATGAAAAACAAACTGAAATCTTTTAGGTGAAGGGAAGAAAAAATACAAAAATAAAATAATATGCATAGGTATGCACACCCTTAAATTAATACTTTGTTGAAGCACCTTTTGATTTTATTACAGCACTCACAGCACTCAGTCTTTTTGGGTATGAGTCTATCAGCATGGCCCCCTTTATTTGGCAAGATTTGCCCACTCTTCTTTGCATAAACACTCCATATCTGTCAGATTGCGAGGGCATCTCCTGTGCTTGGCCCTCTTCATATCCCAGCACAGATTTTCAATCGGATTCAGGTCTGGGCTCTGGCTGGGGCATTCCAAAACGTTAATCTTCTTCTGGTGAAGCCATTCCTTTGTTGATTTGGATGTATGCTTTGGGTCGTTGTAATGCTGAAAGTTCCTTTTCATGTTCTGCTTTCTAGCAGAAGCCTGAAGGTTTTGTGCCAATATTGACTGGTATGTGGAACTGTTAATAATTCCCTCTATCCTAACTAAGGCCCCAGTTCCAGATAAAGAAAAACCGCCCCAACGCATGATGCTGCCACGACCATGCTTCACTGTGGGTATGGTGTTCTTTTGGTGATGTGCAATATTGTATAGTGTAGTGGCAAGACGAAATCCTTTACTAACGAAGAAAAACATCCAAGCCAGGCTACATTTTGCAAAAACAAATCTCCCAAAAGCATGTGGCAAAAGGTGTTATGGTCTTATGAAACCAAGGTTGAACTTTTTGACCATAATTCGAAAATATATGTTTGGCACAAAAACAATACTGCACATCACCAAAAGAACACCATACCCATGGTGGTGGCAGCATCATGCATATCTTCTCATTGTGTCTTGTTTAGAATTAACAATCTACTCTAGCTCTTTTTCAAATGGTGAAATCAAAATTACACAATATATAATTTTTTAATTTCTTCTATAGAAAAAATCTAGAATGAAGCTTTCAGAACTGTTCTACAGCCCAGAACTTGATATGAAGAAACCAAGTCACAGAACAGAAGATATTAGACAAGGACCAATCAAACAGAGGAACTTCAAAACAAAAGAAGTCAAAGCCGCTTCTGATAATAAAATGTTTATGGTAAAGCCTTTTCAAGATTCCTGTCGATTTCTCTTTAATAAAAGCTCATATTATGTCTTTGTATGCCAAACATCCTTATAGCCCTGAGATTTTATTTTGCTTAGTAATATAAGATGATTAGCCATGGAAGTCACCTAATTTGCAACACATATAAGGCCTTTAGAGAAAACCTAAATATGGCATTATACTATTTATAGTGTATGTGCAGATGTAGCATGTGAAGTAGACCCTTATTATGCAAATTATTTTATCAATGCATGTTTATATATGTTTAATATGCAGTAACTGATTTCTGCTACCCTGATCTGCACAGTGGTTACTTGTACACACAACCTATGTCTATAATATAAAAAAGCTACGCTATTGATTTAACTCACATTTACTAGTAGATATCTAGTAGAATTTTCCTGGTTGAATGACAATGAGTATTACTTAACTCACTGAATCCATGGACCACCGTCATGGGGTGAAGTCACTATGCAGCTCTGACCTAAAAGTATAAGTATTATTTCATTTTTCCTTTTGGGAGAGGGTTTTATTTTTTCAATGGACATTAAAAGACACCTTGTCTGATCCAGTTTTTAACATGCTGCCTTAAGCCCCCCATACACCTTCAGATTCCTCCATACAACTTCCATGAGACCTACCAACAACTATGTAGTATAGTGACCTCCCTGATAGAATACATAGTGGTTGGAAGGTGTAGAAAGGTCCTCCTATTACATGGTTTTGGTAGAAGAAAAGTTGGTTGTACAGAAGTTGCATGGTAATTGTATGTGGTGTATGGGGGGCTTTAATGTCATTCAGTTAATTGACTTGACTGGTGTCATTTTAATATTTACGGCAATTAAAAAAAACTATAAACTAACTAGTGTTTACTGACAATACTAAATATGTTCCTTTTGGTATTCATGTATAACAATGTATTTAAAGCCCCCCATAGACGGGCAGACTCCCGGCCATAGTTGTAGCAGACCAACCTGCGTGCTCGCTCCCGCCAAGCACATCAAGGTTGGTCTGCTGCAACTATGTGGGAGCCCACCTTGATTTTTGTAGAAAAAAAGCCGGCAGTCGGATCACACACGGATCCGACATGCCGGTTCTTTTTCTGCCAGACTGACAGCCAGAACAGCTGCAGGCTGTTAACGCTGTTAACTCAGAGGGGGAGTCTCCTCCCCCTCTGAGGTAATTGGCTTCAGTCTGACAGGAATCCCGTGTGTCAGTGGAACACACAGGATTCCTGGCCTACATTTAGCAGACTGCTCACAGCGTGGTGACGTCACCACGCTGTAATCAGTCTGCTAAAGGTCTGCCATAGATCGAGGTGTCTATGGCAGGCTTTAGACATAGGCATAGTAACAAAGGAATAATCCTGCCACTATAAATAAAAAATTTTCCAGAAATTTTATCAGATTTGTTTTTAATTTGATCATAATTATAAATTAACCAAAGCATATGCTTGTATGAATGTAGTGGGGACAATCCTGGTACCAGAATCAGTTTATGTTTATGACACAGGAGTCTACTAGTATAAGACGAGTTATGCACGCAGCAAATTATTTAAGTTTAATTAGTGTTAAAGATTAGTTTTAGGGGCTGGGTCAGGTTAAGGCTTTAGACCATTGCTGATGCTATATGATTTAAGAAGAAATATAACTTCTGCATGGGTGTTGCTAATTGTCTGTGGTTTAGTAACTTGTCATGGCTAGTCTTCTTACTGTCTTCTCCATGTAGCAGAACACTCTTTCATTATTATTGTTCTTGTTGGATATGACCATGAAAATGTCATACATGGCTTAAAAATCCTGCATATGCCAGTCATATAATACACCTTTACAACTTACCCAACCAGTACCCCATGGACAGGCTTTTGTTGTCTTTTGTCTATTGCAAGAGAAAAGTATTTAAGTGTTAAACATCAGTCTCTGAAGGCATGTACACATCTGTGGTAATGTTCTTTCTAGATTTCCAGTTCTTTTCCAGCAACAATTATTGCACTTAAGTATGTGTAAGGGCATAATGTTGTAAATTGTTAAGGGTTCCCTTTGTTTAGGGCCAAGTCACACTGCCAATACCTACCTTACACAGACATTTATAACGTCCCTTTACTATATCCACAAAAGTTACGGGCACCTGAAAGCATTGCATCATGGGATAGCAAATGCACCCTCGCCCCTGCTCTGAAGATGATGCCCTCATGTCATACAGTTGTGTTGCAATATCTATAATAAATACTGCCAGTGCACTACTATGGCAACATGTAAACAAAGTAGTCATCTGGTACAGTGCTGAGTATGCATGCATTGGAAATTGTGGTGGGTTGTCACAGCTAGGTAATATGGAACATATGCTTGCACGGAGCATGGCATCACTGACGAGTAATCTTTATCAAAATGAAGACTAGCTTTCAACTTTATGGCAGGGTAAGTATGTATTTTATAAATTACACACTATACATGCTGTGATTGCAGCTCTAGTTTACTGGTAATGGATCCATCTGCAGAAACATGAACATTTCTGTTGCAGGTAAACAAAACCCACATTAGCGCATGCCAGTGCGCTAGATCTCCCATACCAGTGTATCGGAGATGCTTGTGATGCAGTAAATGAATGTTGCAAGGCTCTTGTGTTAATGCGCTGCATTAAGGCAAAGAAGCAACACAGCACAGTTTTAAAGGTACATAGGTTTACAATGACATTCTATGTACCCTGCACAATTTTGCTGCATCCCATTTACCGCAACGCACATAGTGTAAGAGGGCCCTAAAGGACATTTACTTTTGATTCTAAGATAGTGTAGCTTCCTTAGCCTCCTCACCGTAGCCCATTGTTATTCATGTAAGAATATTACTATGTCACATAAGCAGCTGGATAGTCCCTGCATCCAATAGAAGCAGTGTCAAATGAAGGTTAAGGGGATAAAAATTTAAGGCACCGTGTTAATCACTTTACACCAGACTCCTGGCAAATATATCTTTCAGACCTTGTCGGGTGCAATCAGATTCATTAAAAATTTATATCAGGCTTACCATTGTTTTGAACTCATCCTTGGTGAATGCTCTGTTTAGACATCCGCAGAGGCTCAACGTACTTGACTATGTTCAGCCTTGCATCGGCGGAATGGCTCGGCGCTGTCAAGACACAGCATCCGCCGGGCAGGTAAGTAAATGTGCTCTGTTTGGACCTCCACTATATGTCGGGACTCCCTTCATTAAATATATTGCTTGGCAGGGATCCCGATGGAGCACATGGACTTTACCTGCTTGACGGATGCTGTGTTTAGACATCTGCCGATGCAGAGGCTTAACATACTCCACAACGTTCAGCCTTGCATCGGTGGAACGGCTCGGCGCTGTGAAGACACAGCATCTGCCGGGCAGGTAAGAGAATGTGCCATATGCTTAGCGGAGGGGGCCCCGACACATGTGGAAACCCCCCTAAGTGGAGGGGGTTCTGACATATGTGGAAACATAGCCTAAATAATCATCAGCAAATTTGCTGGATATGTAGAGAAAGGTTATTGGAACATTAAAAAAATATTGCTCTAGCATATGTAAATTTTGCACAAATTAGGTTCAAATTCAAGTCAAATTTAAACTTATTTTATGCAAAAACTTGATATTCTGATATTCTGTACCTAGGCTGCTGCATTCTCTCGCCCCAGGCTTATACTCAAGTCATTCAGCTATTCCATATTTGTTTCTAAAATTATGTACCTCTGCTTATATCCAGGTCGGCTTAGACTCAAGTATATACCGTACTTCATTTTGAATCACAGATTAATATTGTTCCTATCTTTTTCTAAATACCAACACATTATGCTAGGATGTGGATCTTTTTCTCTTCTAACTTTCTTGTACCAAATAGGATTCTCAAATATCATAATACTCCCTTACCTTTACCAGCTATATCTGCTTGTTTTAGATGAGTGACATTAGTCCAACCTTTAATTCTGCTGATAATGAAGATGATGACCTTATTGGTGATTTTTCTAAGGTATGTATTATTTGGAGTTTTTTTAACTGTGTATTGTGTGACCTTAAACCTATTTTCTTCGTTGTCTGCTTTATAGAATAACTATACTTTAATTGCTATAAAAAGCTTTATAGTAACTAAACTCAAGATACATAAAAAAAATCATGTTCATGGTCTTAAACTTTGGTGCCATTTAAGAATATTCTATTGCCCCCCCCCCCCATACTCCATTCTCTCTGTCCATTACAAATGGAATATACATGTTAATGATGTTAATGCAGTCAATAAAGGTTGGGTTTAGTACCTCATTCTTCAATGACATTCAATGCAATGACATAGGCAAGGTGCAAGATCAACAAGAGCACTGATATCCATGAGATACAGCCACTGCTTTATGTATGCATGAGGCCTGCAATCTGATGGGGAGGCAGTGCATGTGACCAGAATAAAATATGTGTACTTCCCCAGGCTCACCATCTTAAAGGGGCAGTTGAAAACAGGTCAAATATATAAAAAAACACATTATTGAGCTTGTTAGGCTAAAGTCCGACAGGATGAGCTATAACCACAACTGTGCCACTCTACTAAAGTTTTCATGGTTGATCTGCCCTATGGTTGAGGTTCTTTGTTGATTAGGAGTGGAAAGTGGCTTAAGCTGGGCAGCTTTACACATTCTTTCCAAAAGGTTTATTTATACTTTATGACATCCCTATATAACAGTTTTGCTTTTACTGTTTGCAGCGGTATTGTTTACCAGTAGAAAAAGGAAAACACCAGGATCTTAGATATATTACAAGTAATACAGTAAGTAATTTTTGATTGATTTAGTTTATGTAGATCTATACTTATACTTAAAACATGAAATTAAACAAAAAATTCTTCCAGAAAAATAGCAGCACACCTCCTGCCATTAAAACGCCACCCACTTACCTTTTATACCATACATACCTCATATTAACATATTGAGAAAGCTGTCAGGTAGCACAAAGGTAGCTCTGCAGCTTCTGCGGAAATAATTATTAAAGCACAGCGCTATATTTTTTTACCCAAGATAATATATAAATAATTAAAGCTTTAGACAATAGTTTTATTGTGTTGATACAACTAATAGGGAAAACTAGCTTCTCTTTAAACCTGATCACCCAAATATTTAAGCGCACAAACCCACCAGACAAACTTTTCCCGCTAGCTAGCCAACCACATTATTGGAGCAATATGTAAATAAAAAATCATTACCTGTGAGGAGATATCTGTATATTCCCTCCCTCACCCCTCCTTCTGATCTCACTAGGTTGAGATCCTCACACTGCCACTGGACATTCCTTCTGCAGCTGTTCAAATTTTTTTCCCCCTAGTTTGTGTCCATTGACACACATTGTATCTGGCGGCCCCCCGGTGGCCGCCGGCGTTATTGCAGACTTAACTTGTTCAAGACTGGAAGCAAGACATCAGCAGGATAGCTAAATATATATTTTTTAGGTTTTTGAGCAACTTTGAGCTATTTTGACAGTTTAAAGGTAAGTAAAAATGAAATAAAAATTTTTGGATGTTTTTATATTTTTGAGTCTATAAGTGGCTAAGCACCATGGAAGCAGACTCCATTCTACTCAATGGGCTGTGTCTTCGCCCACAGAAAACTCTTAATGGTCAACAGCCCTTAAATTCAATTTAACCAAAAAGTATTTTTCCCAGACTGTAAAGTCACACTTTTAGCTCTCTGTTTTATTCATATATATACAGTATATAGTTAAGGCACATAATTCTGGCTACCAGTCCACGTTTAAGTGTATGAGTAAACAAGTGAGTCTCATTGAGGCCATATTGCTTAATATAATTAAGTTTAACAATAGCTTTCGGTGAAATGTGTGCTTAGCTATCTTCAGTCCAATGTGTGTATTATTTATCTTTCTTCAGCTAGCCTGTCTACTAGAAGAAAAATTTAAGGACAGCATTGAAAAGTACTACCTGGTCGATTGTCGCTATCCATATGAGTATGCTGGTGGGCATATCAAGGTATATTCTCTTTTCCATTAATGTGAAAAAAATTAAAGAATCAGAATTGTTGGGTTTGCCATTTTGGCATTCCTGCAAGCTGTGCAGACCCACTAGAATTAACCTTGGTGGATCAAAGATCAACGTTCGTCCCCTTAGAAAACCTGTAAAGCCCCCCATAGACAGGCAGACTCCTCCATGCAACTTCTGTACAACCAACTTTTCTACTACCAAAACCATGTAATAGGAGGACCTTTCTACACCTTCCAATCCCTATGTATTCTATCAGGGAGGTCACTATACTACATAGTTGTTGGTAAGTCTCATGAAAGTTGTATGGAGGAGTCTGCCTGTCTATGGGGGGCTTTAGTGTTTAGTAATTACAAGTCAAAAGTACCATAGTTGATGTAGACAATACTATAACTTTTTTTGTTTTTCTAATGCAGTGTTTTTAAAGATCCTAATTAAGGCTTTATCAACATTGGGTGCCCATGTGTAGGATACATAAAGGGAGCACATTGTAATGCAGCAATAATGTGCTGCCATTAATCCTATGGACCTAACAACTCATCATTGTTTAACATATCCATTGCTTTTAATGTGTCATTGCCCTCATCACAGCACTAGCGACACCAGCCCTGTGTTGTTATTGACACAGCATGTTGTGGGCTATGACACACCTGTTGAGATTGACCCAATGTAACAAAAATTCTGTGACACATGTAGAATGCAGGAATTTTGACACAATGAAGACGAGGCCTTAAACCTTCTACACATGCTAGATCAGATTATCATAGTGTGTGTACAGCTCTTTATTGTTGTGGCTACAATGTCAGTCTCCATTTCCTATGGCAGGACTACTCAAATATAAATTTTAAAGGTCCACTTACCAAATTTCCATTCAGTCTGAGGTCCGG
>CM070037.1:63151329-63161468 GCA_036250615.1 Ptychadena robeensis | reverse complement strand
GTTGTTGCTCCCAATATTCTCTTAGACAACCTCTGAGGCCGTCACAGAGCACCTGTATTTATACTGACATTCGATTACACACAGGTGCACTCTATTTAGTCATTAGCACTCATCAGACAATGTCTATGGGCAACTGAGCACTCAGACTAAAGGGGGCTGAATAATTACGCACACCCCACTTTATTTATTTGTAAAAAATGTTTGGAATCATGTATGATTTTCGTTCCACTTCTCATGTGTACACCACTTTGTATTGGTCTTTCACGTGGAATTCCAATAAAATTGATTCATGCTTGTGGCTGCAATGTGACAAAATGTGGAAAAGTTCAAGCCACTGTATATTCTTGAGTATAAGCTTAAGTTTTTGAGCTCCAAGCCTGGATCACTGGTGTTAAACACTGTGCTATTACCATTGCTGATCGCTTTATGTTGGTGAGTAATTCCATTTAAGTTTAATAGTAGGGTGGAAGTTGTTGAAGTCTCTGTGAAATTGAAGAGCTTCCTCACTTTCAGTCCATATAATCAAGATGTCATCAATGAAGCGGAAGTAGGCCATGGGTTTTATGGCTAGGAAGTCCTCCTCTATTTTAGCCATAAATAGGTTTGCATAGTGGGAGGCAAACCGTGAACCCATTGCCACACCCATCTGTTGCAAGTAATGGTCCTGGCCAAAGGTCAGGATAAAATTTGTGGGTCAGGATAAAATGAAGAAAGGAAGTGGAGACATGATGCAATACGGTCATGGGGAATGTTGGTATATAATGATTCCACATGCATGGTGGCTAGGATTGTTCCTTTAAGTATTGGTCCAATAGTAGCTAGTTTTTTTAGGAGGTCTTTTGCCAGCTGTTCATCCAATTGATCACCTTGGTAGTGTTGTTCCTAGCCTCCCATTCAAGTGTGAATCCCACCTGCTCTCAGTGAATAATCTTGTGGTGCAATGCCAGTGGCTAAAGCTGGGCATAGACGTTCCGATTCCTGCATGACCCTTAGGGATCGGGTCATGCAGAAATCGGATGCAGCAACAAGCCGGATTGGGCTTAAATCAGCTGTCCTGTCCGATCGCAAATGGATCCGACAGGACTGTTGATTTGAATCCGATCCCATTCATTCGGATCGGCTGCCCCCAGCCGAAGTAATGACAATTCTCGGCAATAGCGGGCGGGTGTGATGACGCCACTCCTAGTGCCAATATTTGGATCGGGAATCGACGATAAATCGTACCGTCTATTCCCAGCTCAAGGCTTTTGTAAATAGTTAAAGATCCTAACGATATGGGTAGGTGATTACTGCACTGGGATGGGTCTTTGCCCTCTCTGTGTAATAAGGTGGTGTGGGCCCTAATTGAGTCAGGGGGAAAGAGCCCCACTGGAGCAGCGAGTTCTAAGCCATGGACCGTGGTGTCAAATATTGAAAGTTTTGTAATATAGCAATATTTTTTTAAAGCTAAAGTTCATACTGCAAAATCCAAATCACGAAATCAAATCAAAATTCGATTGTGAATGTCGAAATTCAAGTCGAATGGGATTTTCTTAATTTTGACCATCTTTTATGAAGGTCACTTTCTGGAGGCCCTTGAAAATTTCAGAATAAACCACGGAAACACAGAAACTGCACAAATTGAGCAGTTGGAATGCCTGCTTCATGTTTCTTTATATATCTGCTTTGAAACTTCAACAGAACAGTGATGGCGAACGTTTTAGAGACCGCGTGCCCAAACTGTAAACCAAAACCCACTTATTTATCTCAAAGTGCTGACTTGGCAAGTTAACCGAAATCACACACACGTTTTCTTTGCTTTCCGTTGGTCCCCCCTGGGCTTCTGATTGGTTGGGAGTGCTAGTGGAGGGTATGAGATGCTGTGTGCAATCAGAAAAGAGAGGAAGTAAACTGACAACATTTAGAGCCAATGGGCTGCAGTTCTTTCCTCTATCAGCCTCTGTGTTGGCTGACAGGTTGGATGCCCACATAGAGGGCTCAGAGTTCCCCCTCTGGCACCCGTGCCATAGGTTTGACATCACAGTCAAAGGAACCTTATACTACTTCAGGAAGATCTTTATTCAGGACGATTTATATTCAGGACAACTCTCACTTTCTGTATGCTGACCCAGCCCCCCCATACATGGTAGCTTCTTAGAGGGAACTAAGGAGAGTACTTTAAAAGAGTCCTTTTCAACATGTGTCCCTCCAAAGGCTATGAGTGGTCCCAAACAGCGATCACCCCTTTTCCACTGGCTTTCAATGTAAGGAGGTATTTCTCCATTGGTCACCAACGTTAAAGTGTCAGTGCACTACCTACCAATAATAGAGGTCTCAAAATCTTTCCAAATTTCAACTAGCTGGTCTTGTCATTGCAGAGCCCCTGAACACCAACACCAAAATTGTTAGAAATGTAGGGAAGAGTTGTAAAAAAATTTTTTAATGTATTGCTCTAGCTCATATGTTTTTTTTTTAATCATTTTTATTAAAATTTTCAGTTTTACAAGAAATAAAAGAACAACAAAACATGGTATGTCAAGCAGTACATCACAGAATATGAAAAGGGAAGGCGTGTATAAATCCAGGGTTTGCGAAGAGTGATCAAACTCTACTTGGTAATATACAGGATATTGTCACATGCCGACACACGAGACTATAACTGTGTTAACTTTCCTGTTCAAAGGCCACCATACCCTTTATTCAGCATCATAGCAAAAACAAAATAGAACTAAATAAAACATACAATCCATCATAAACCTTAACCTCAACTGTCTACTGTTTCTCAGAGCACGCCTGAACCGTACGATAATCCAGTGTTCTAATTCTATTGTCCCATACTGGGGCATCTCATTTGTCCTGCATCAGTGGAGTTCTATTCCCCGCCAGCATCTGAAAGTTCCAAGGGCAGACCGTAGTAGCACATAAAAGGTAGCCATTTTTTCCAAAACCCCTGTGCAACCATATGTTTTTTTAACCTCCCTAGCTCACTGCTGAGGTCCAGATATCTGTACCAAAAGTGCACCACAGACTTTAATTGATTTTTTTTATGCTGTAGGCCTGTAACTTCCCAAAATATATCGGTACAAGGGTCTAGTAGACATCCTGAATATGTTTGAAACACACAATTATGTAAAAATAATTACATTAAAAAAATGTAATATAAAGTATAATCTGAATGATAAAATTTCTAAAACACTTCTTTTGTATGATAGATTTAAGTATGTATTTATATTTCTTTGTATATAATAAACATTTTATTCAATTATAAATGTGTTTTTTTACTTTAAATTGTACTGGATACAGTTATCATTGTATTCAGTACAATTCCCCTTAAAAATTGGCGCCCCCACCCCCGTGTGATGTCGCCAGTCCCTCACACCAGGAGGGAGAGGATTTCTAATTGCTTTGAAATCAAACTGAATACAGCTTTCTAAGGAGAAATCCAATGAGCATTAGCTCGGCTTAGCGCCATTACAGAAATCAAAGGACTGGCCTAGAACTAATGCACACCCGGCAATCAATGGACACATCATACACCAAGCCTGTATTGCGTTTATGTAGAAGATGGTGCCCCACGTCAACATAAACGCGATGAGGGCTTGAACTGACGGACTGGGGGCTATGACTGGGGGCTGTGGAGAAAAGCCATATCATACCACATTGCTTTCAGAGCCTGGCTTGTGCATTAACCTTCTGAGCGTTTAGTCCGAATTAACTCATTATGCATGGGTGTGACCCTAGTAATTTTGCTATTTAACATGTAATTTAGCCTTTTTGAGACTTTTATAATCTTCAGGTTTAGGGTTGTTTTTTTAAGGATTCCTCCATGTGGACATGTTGGGACAATGCTGCTAGAGATATTATTAAGAGATTAGCGCTAATACTGTAGTGTAATGGAATTGCACAAATTATTGTATAGCTGTATATACCTGGCCATGACCTGGTTAATGCTTGTAAACTATGTGGCTATGTCTGTAACTATTGTATTAAATGCCAGGAAGCTGCTGAGATCCTGACAGAGGTCAAGCCAAGGCTCCCCCCACTTCTCGTTTACATTGTCTAGTCTGCCCAGTAAAAGCTACTGTTCTGGGCCATTCGGCCATCTTTCTGCTGTAGTGACCTGCAGAATCAGGGCTGAGTCCTCTTTCAATTTCTTGCCTATGATGTCCCTGGGCTCCAAGCAGAGATAAGGGAGGGTTCTGCCCTCAGGAAGTTGCTCAGTCTGGGGATCAAGGAAGAAACAGGTTTGCCTTGTGCCCCTCTCCCCCAATGGTACTCCTGCATGGCCTACCGGACCGGCGTCCGTGCAGCTGGTGAGCACAATAGCATGAGGAGCGCCTGGCAGTCTGCCGCCTTCCTTGCCTCCGGTGGAGAGATTGCTACGTTTAGAGTGGGGTGGCCCCCGCACCCGCCATATTGGCCATCCAGCCTGTTTCAGCTACCCCATGGCACCCGCTGTCCAGCAGTGGCCCTCCCTGTGCCTAGGTACATGTTGAAGACTGCCCCTGCCGGGTGGCAGCTCAAAATGCAAGTATCACTAATTCTTTGGACTTTACTGTTGGACTTTAGCCTGTTGCTGAGTTCCTGTTGTCCTATTTGTTTGGACTGTAAAGCACCTGTCTGCCTGTGCTACCAGACCCAACTAGGGTCTCACTGTTCAATAAAAGTTTTTGAGCATTAACAGCCGTCTTTTGTTGTATAGGTGATTCCTGAACCTAAAGGTGGGTTTACACGTCTAGATTTTTTTGACCGATAGACGAAAAACAAACAATTTTTTGGTTGGTTGTACAAAAATCTAGAACGGCAATTTGGTTTGTTGGATTTTTTTTGTTCGATCTCGAACCAAAAATCATTCAAAAGGTTATCGAACATGTTGGTAAATTTTCCGATTTTATTTTCAGAGTAAAAAACGAACACTCCTTATTTCACTCGATAAATTTTCACTCGATTTTTAACCAGTAGCATGACGTATTTCCTGCGCAATGAATGGTGGCATTTTTACAATGTATGATTTTGATTAGTCTATGATGTTGTTTATATTGTATTTCCAAGTAGAACATTCCGAACAAAACAATTGCATTGTGGACCAATGTAACAACGTGCTGTCTATAGCTGTGGTATATGGTGCTTCAAACATAGATATATTTCAATAGCAAATGTTCTTTGTAAATAGCGAGTTTGTAGCATAGTGTCTATAAATGTTTGTATTTTTGCAGTAAGTCCATGTGGATATACAGGTGTGTGTGTACAGTATGCAGAAGTGAATATACAGGTGTGTGTGTGTACAGTATGCAGAAATGGATATATACAGGGTGTTGTGTACAGTAGCAGAAGGGAATCTTACAGGTGTGTGTGGTGTAAGTATGAGAAAGGGATACTTTACAGGTTGTGTGTTTACAGTATGCACAAGGGATATACAGTGGGGTGTGTGTATGTATAGTATTGCAGAAGCATATAAAGGGTGTGTGTGTGTGTGTGTTGTGTGTGTGGTACCAAGTATGCAGAAGTGGATATACAGGTGGTTGTGTGTGTGTGTACAGTAGGCAGAAGTGATATACAGGAGTGTGTGTACAGTATGAAGACGTGGACTGAAAGGTGTGTGGTTAAGTATGCAGAAGTGAATATAACAGCGATGTGTGTGTGTGCGTTACAGTAGGAAGAAGGGATATTACAGGTTGTGTGTGTGTACAGTATGCAGAAGTGGATATACAGGAGGTTGTGTGGGTGTATGTTGTATGCAGAAGTGACTCTACAGGTGTGTGGGTTACGTATGCAGAATGATGATATATACAAAAAAGGGGCGGTGTTTGATGTACATATGCAGAAGTGAAAATCTACAGGTGTGTTGTGTGAGCCAGTCCGGCTTGAAGCAGGCTCTTCACAGTGTGGTGAAGTCACCACGCTGTGGGGAGTCGCCTAGAGAGATCACAGAAAAGAACCAACACATGCCATTGCTGTCAGGATTGTAGCCATTTAAGGAGAATCAAGGTACAAGCCTGCAGCAGGATTGTTTTTAGAGGATCGGGGTCCAAAGGAACCAGGCAGAGAAATTCGGTATAAATTTCCAAATTTGGCTTTTTGGGTTGAATCCGAAGCAAGCATGACGTTTGGTCGCACCAAGATAGCCGGGAGGGGGAAAATGAATGGCCCATCTAGGGGGCTTGGTGTCTCTTTAAGTGGATAACATATTGATGTAATAAACATTATCCAAACAAAAATTTGCTTTTAATGTCTTTATTATAGTCAGACAAAATACAAAAAGGTAAAGCAAAGGGGCTAACAGCAATTGGCGGGAATATTGCCGCCCTTTTTACAACCATAGCAAATGGGGAATATGTGCAACCTCCGCCTGTATTTAAAAAAGAAGACTATAAAAATAGAGGCATCAAAAGGTCTGGGCTGGAGCAGTGCTGACCAAGTTACACAACCAAACTATTGGGTATTTGATCTCTTTCCGTCATAAAAGATCAGGACTTCCAAGGGAGTGACAAAGTCTTTGCTGACAACTGCCTGCCACCACTGAAATCTTCAATGGACAATGAATGAAAGCCAAGAGAAACACCATATGACATTGAAAATGGCAAGGGAAGTCGGTCAACGAGGAGCTAGAGTGTTTTGTGTTTTTTTAACATCTCTTCAATGGATAATACAATTTTATAGATCATGTACAAAATCAAAGTTGTTAACCGTATATTTTCGCCCTATATAGATGCACTGCCATATAAGCAACCCATTTTTTAGGCAAAGAAAACCAAAAAAAGATTTTTTAATAAGTTTTCACATCAATTTGGATAATGCAAATATTTTCAAGAAAGCATATTCAATTCAGCCAGCAGTGTCACTACAGCAGTAACACTCTCAGCTACACGACGTTCATTTCTACACTGTTAACTTAACAGGATGGATCGGGGGGGGGGGGGTTTGCCTGTCACATCTCTTCTGACTGTGCTTGTGTCTGTGGGAATGATATGTGTTCCACTGGACAGAAGAGAAAAGGTAGATGCAAGTTTCATCTATCTTTTCTCTTCATTTCCTAAAAAGTATAATGATGAACTTGCATCTACTTTTAGCAAATTTAGACATTTCAATGTTAGAGTTCGGCAAGAAGCCGGCATTTCACATCTGACAGCTTCTCCAGCTCCTCCAGCTGATTTCCATGCCGTGGGAGTGGCGGCAGCCAAGGTGTGACCACCGGTGGCAGAGTGTCGGCGGGGTCGCGCATTCGGCATATAAGATGCAGGCATGCCCCCAATTTTGGGGGTGAAAAAGTGCGTCTTATATGCCGAAAAATACGGTAAATATTCATGATTCTATAATATCACAATTGTCATACTGTGTTTGGAAAGATAGCTGAACATCAACTACTTTATGGAACTCATTTTTAATGTTATTGTTTTTTTCCCAAGGATAATGAAGTAACAGCCACTCAAACAGATTGCATTCCACCAAGTGAAAGTGACCCTTCCCAAAGTAGCCAAAGACAGTCTCCACAAAGAAGAGAGAGAAAACGTAGGAGGGCATCGAACAATGCAGAGAATGGGAAGATATGGAAGCACTTTTTACAAAACAGGGACGATGATTTTGATGTTTTTGGACATGGTATTGCACGAAAACTCCGAAAAATTACTGAAGAACAAAGAATTGCAGCTGAAATAATAATGATATAAAGGCATTTTAAACCAGTTAAACCCCGCAAATCCACGGTAAATTTTTTTAGAGCACCACACATGTCTCAACCCAACAACAAATGACTCCTGTCCCATACCCAATGATGCCACCTAACAATGATCACACACAACATCCCTATTATTATTCCCATGACAATGCTCCCACCTACACCGATATGTAACAGATAATTGCCTTTAGTATTTTTTCACAAGGGTGCTGTTAATAATATTTCTTCACTATGTGTGACGTTGACATGTTAGAGTGAAGTTGAAGTTGCAAGTGTTTTCTAATATTTTAAGTATTTATTTGTTTAATATTTATATTTACTGTTTTTAACAGTTTGGTTGATGTTGTGAAATGTGGACAAAAAACATTAAAAAACAAAAAATATTTATTGATAACTTAACAATGGTATTTATTATTCAACTATTCAGCAACAATATATACATTATAAAAGGTAAATAAATGTCAAAATGCATTTGTAAACAACATCAAAAAATCATATCATTTGCCAGGGGACACTTCCAATTCCGTTGAAATATTCAACATATCTGTCCCTATTCTGCTGCGATTGTATAGTGCTTCTATGCGTAGGGGTTGGCTGCAAGTTTGTGAATATACCGGTGTCATTCATTATCGGCCGTTCTTGCACTGTAATATTTTGTTCTTCATCACTTGTATGCGAAAGACAATAAGACATACCATTGTGCCTATGCAAAAAATTGTGCAGAACACAACAGGTCAGTACTATGAGCTCCACCTTTTCAGGACATAGGTTAATGGGGGAGAGAAATGTTCGAAAACGTTGAGCTAAAATCCCAAAGGCATTCTCAACTACACGACGTGCTCTTGACAGTCGGTAATTAAAATTTTACGTTCCTGAGTCAATGTGGGCATGGGAAAGGGTTTTAGTAAATTGGGACCAAGGGCAAATGCCTCATCACCAATAAAAACAAAATTTAGGCCATGCTTGGTTTCATTGTTTGTGGGTAGTTGTAACTGATTTGCTTTCAGGCGACGAGAAAACTCAGTCCGCTCCACCATCTGACATTCGCCCATTTTTGTCCACGTCAACCATTAAAAATGTATAATTGGCATTTACTAATGCCAGCATAATGATACTGAAAAAAACGTTGTAGTTATAAAAATACGATCCACTTTGGGTTGGAGGGTTTATGCGTACATGTTTGCCATCGAGGGCACCGCCACAGTTTGGGAAATTCCAGTGTTCCTCAAAGTCCAAAGCTACTCCTTTCGACTCGTCAGCACAAGAGGGAAACTATACATTCATATAGGAAAAAAGAAAAATGAAGTTTATTTCAATAGTTCACACATGGTTACTATAGTGATCTCTATAGTGACTACCCCTAGTGACTAGCCCCTCATCATTCTTCTTCCCCTGTTTTAGCTGTCTACACGTCTGATCCTCCATAGCTTTAAAAATATCACTAAACCATAACCCCCACCCCCCATAACATTATATGTTTTGTGTTAATCCTTGTTGACAAAGTATTTCTTTAAATGGAAAAATATGTTACCTTTATGTATTCTGGTAAAAGCTTCTCCACTATTATCCGACACGCCTCAGGAATTATTTGTGACAATGCAGGAACAGAAATGGCACACGAAAATTTGAGGTCAGCATAGGATCTCCCAGTTGCCAGGAATCGTTGAGTGCAAATTAGACATTCTTTTGGTGAAATTGGCTTTCTCATAACTGTAGTTTGTTTGGTGAGTCTTCCACCAAGTCGAGCCATTAGTAAATTAAAATTCTCTTCAGACATGCGAAGATAGTTCCTAAAATCTTCTGGATAATTCTCCTTCAGCTTGTTCAGTAATGACAGAATAGGTATCTCTTTGTTGCAGCCATTCCTTGCTCCATATTCTTTTTTTCTTCTGCTTCTGCTTGCTCTTGCCTGCAATTTGTGGAAAAAGAATGGCCATTCTGAGCCGCTTTTTTTCGTTTGGGGTCAAAGACATGTTTCCTCTTTAAATTCCAAGGAAGCACTAAGAAGCCCTCGAAGAAATTGGAGCCTAGCAATGCCCACAGAATACATCACTTCCTAAAAAAATCTTATAGATTTTTCATTCGAGGATCCGACGATTTTTTTTTTATTCGATATTTTGTACATATTGGTTGTACAAAAATCTATGTTACATTCGAGAAATGGACGAACGATATCCGATAAAAAAATCTATAAAAAAATCGAATTGGCAGTTGAACGAACAAAAAATCTAGATGTGTAAACGCACCTTTACACTGCCGCCTTATGACTTCACCTTGCTGTAACTGTTGGTAGCTGTGTGTCTCCAGAGCAGGGGCCACTTATGGTAACAAGACACCCCTCTTGGATTAACCACATCTTTGGTGAGAGCCGCGGCCACCTCTTCTACTCTTGGCAGCAGGTCAGGGCAAAGTTCGGAACTGTAGCATCCTAATGCCGGCCATACACATGCCGAGCTGGAGCGATATCGCCCTCCGATATCGCTCC
>CM070037.1:63102238-63150120 GCA_036250615.1 Ptychadena robeensis | reverse complement strand
GTGCACCAAATCGCACTGCACCACACTACAATCCTGAATGTATGGAAGGTAATTAAAAAACATGCCAACATACATTAATATGATTAAAACATTTGGTGATAACTAGTGTAATGTTGACTTTTCTTCTCCTGGCAAACAGTATGGGTGTTCGACCCGCCACATTCGCCGGCCAGAAGATTTTTATTCAGGAGCAGAAAGATCTGGCCAGATCCGGGCTGAGAATCGGCTTTAAACCCGTCAATGACGTCACGTCCATTAATGGGAATAAGGAACTGTGCGTTCCAGATTCCCATTCAAATTCCGCACAAACAGATGGGGAATTTGAATTTCCTCGCGAACAGGTGGACCTTTCTAAAAGTCCGATCCGCCTGTCCACGTAGGGATGTGACCAATGTTGGCCATCACTTGTGATAATAGTCTGATGGGGCTCCTTGGATTTTATAAAGTTAGGCTTTGTTTCCATTATACGTCAGGACTGCACCGCTAAGCGTATACAGTATATATACTATGTATATATATATATATAGCGTATATAGTGGGGGTCCCAACATAGCATTGATATTGCCTGCTTGGCGGATGATCTGTTTACACATCCGCCGGTGCAGAGGCTCAATGTACTCGACTACATTGAGCCTTACATTGGCGAAGCGGCTCGGTGCTGTGAAGGCAGATCCTCCGCCGAGCAAGTAAGTCTATCTGGGGTCCCAACGTACATGGAAACAAGCCCTTACTCCTTCATTGTAATTTTTTCTAAATATAGCTGCCACAATAAACAATAGACAGGTTTGGAAACATCTCAAAAGTCATGATATGATGCTCACTGACATAACTTTCCATAACTCCTCACAGTGTTCATACTAAGTTGAGTCATTGGGGAAATAGACTCCCCAGCCAATAATTTCACACACAGAGCTGTACTATACACTTCCCGCCATTAGAGGACCCACTGAGACAGAACTCTGTGAAGGTCACGTAGCCCCGTCCCAATACGTGCAATACGTGCACCAGAGGCCATTACCATGGGGCGGAGTCTAATGAAGAACACATCTCCAGAAGCTTGCTCAGCCATCTTTAAAAAGGGCTCTCCTCAACCTATCAACTTTTCATATATAATATTGTACCGTATTCGCTATCAAAATAGCGCACTGTAAACCAGATGTGTTGTATTAGCGATAATTGTTCATTAATTAATTAACTTTTTACTGCAAAGAATATAAAACACAATATGGAGTGACCGTGGCGTGCCGGGGAGGTGCATGTGACGTCACGATTCCCACCCATTCGCTCTGTTTGATTAACGCATGCGCGGTGTTGCCTGTCTTCTGCAGTGTGACAGCCAGCCAAGAGGAAGCGATGGCAGCATACAAGATTGTTCTGATCCGTCATGGAGAGAGCACCTGGAACCAGGAGAACCGCTTCTGCGGCTGGTTCGATGCCGATCTCAGCGAGACTGGAGTGGGAGAGGCCAAGAGGGGAGGACAGGCTCTGAAAGGTAGTGTATAGCAGTACAGGGGTGTCATACACATGCCTAAATAAGTCATTGATGATTTATATTATTTATATCTAGCATTTTATGATTTATATAATAATATATAACAAAGCATACATCATTATTCATACTTGAGGTCAATGCCAGGTTCATTGAACTATAATAGATGAATCTTCCAGCCATTGATTCACCACCTGTGAATGTTTGGTGAAAGTGGCATTATGAATGTGTTTGATGAATGCAGCCAGTTTGCATATGTGCAATGTAGCCATGGTATCATATCATATAATGCTCTCCAATGTCCGGTAATCCCAAAACCAACAGGCAGGAGATCGGTTAAGGAATGGACAGCATTATAAAAGCATAGTCATTTTATTATTTTAGCTCCATGGTTGAATTCCCAAGCCTTGTTGGCTGTAGCTTTTGAATAACAAAATATCCTACCTACGGTATCTCCAGTTATGACAGCTTTGCTAACTGATCCTTTGATCTTGGAAGCAACTCATACATGCATTGACATATGAGCCCATGCTCATTGATGAAAGCTCATCTCAGACAATGATGCTGGTTTCTGAAGGAGCGCAGAATCTTTACACCCTTTCCCATTCCTTTATTGAATTGGCTTTAGTCTTGGCTCACACCTATAGGCTCTTTTTCCATTCACATTGGATATAGTGTGAATTTGTTGGTTATGCTTAACATACATTGCCCAATGCATATAAAAAAAAAGGAATAGGGCCTATGCTTTGGAGACCAACGTTGCCATATATTCTATAAATTCACCCTGGAGACAGTTTCTTAAATTTCCAAATATTGGCAGTATATTGAAAATTCTTTAGATGTATATAAAAATGTTTGGTGCATTGCATGTGTTTTTATGTTTTGTATCTGTCTTTTTATACAAAGTCTAACCATCATACATACAGGTTCTCATAATTAACCTTCCCCTCAATAGACTGATCTGTTGTTGGTGCCATCATTATTTCCCTTTATACTCTTTTATTGTGTAGCACCTAGATTGGCCATTTACAAGTTCTGTTTTTTTTTTTTTTGTTTTTTTTTATAAAAAATTACGTCTCCTAGCTATGCCTGCTGTAATATTTTCATGATAAGATCCTTCTACAAGTCAGTATAAATTGAAAATGTTATGTGCGCCCTTTAGTAATGCTTAGGGCCTCACTTGTGGCCCTTCATATCAATTCAATTGCCCACCACTGGGTTAGGGCTTCCTTGACATGCTGAGTGGATATAGAGATGGCCTCTGGGGTAATAGGCTCATTTGGCCCAGTTGAACGTCTTTTCAGTCTCACCTCCGGAGAATTGCATCATGAGCCGTTTCGTTCTGATTTCTTCCCTGAAAGGAATGAGTCATTTCCATGCCTTGCTCACTGCAGAATTTCCAGTAGCCTTCTTATTCGGAATGAATCACAATTCAGCATCCGTGTCTTTGTGGCTACTTCGAGTTCAAACAGAGCTTTTATGTGCCAACTGCCATAAACCAGGACCCACTTACATACTATGGTGCCACAGATGAGACGGCTGGCTTCTAGTTATTTGTCCGCAGTGTTCTATTTGACATTACTGATAAGAGCCAACTCCAGTGATGACTCCTAAAATAACATAACACAGCTCATCGACTGTATAGTACTGAGAAATATGAATAAAATCAAAAAAGTGCATTATCCACAGCTAGCCATGGAGGTTTGAACTTTGTGACTGGTTTTGAGCCTTTGCCCTGCAATAGGGAAAACACCTTCCGGTGCTGAATGTCGGTCAACCTGAAAAATTGGCAGAAAATGTCCTCTTTATGAGAAACTTTTTTTTATGTTTTTGTAGCTATTGAATGTAATAAATTGGGAAATGTTAGGTTTTAAATTTTGTATGTTGTAACATATACATTGCATGTGTAAGCAGGTACGATGTTAGGGTTTCCAATACAAGTCTGTGTGGGGCATGCTATTGTTATATTTAGTGCAATACTGTGTTTTGTGATGATGATCTGGTAACATGTCTACCATGTTCTATTGCAATGCAGTGTGTGTATAGTGTAAAAGACCCTTAGACGTGCCATACACATGCCGATAAGCGGCCGATTTTTAATCTGACTGACGGGCGTGCGCGCTCGAGCCGTCGGTCAGGTTAAAAATCGGCCGCTAATCGGCATGTGCCCACATGGGGCAACAGATCCCTGTCGCCCCACTTCTCGGCCGGCCAGAGAACAGACATGTCCAATCTTCTCTGGCCGATGAAAACCGATGCCATAAGCTGCAATGAAGCGGCGTCTTCATTGCAGCTTATGGCCAGCACACAAAGGGTGCCCGGCCAATTGAAGGGGCCCCATAATGCAACGGGAGGCTAACGTGATGACGTCATCACGTTAGCCTCCCGGAAAGATATCGGGACTAGTCTGCTACACACATCGGCGTGTGTATGGCAGGCTTTACTGGTGAAACCAATAGGGTTTTATAAACAGATTAGCAATAAGACAAGTCATTATTATATCTGATAAAATACCAATTCATGTGACATAAACGTTATTGATAATTAATGTCCATTAATATGGGAAATGTATCAGCTGGGCATTTTAAACCTGAAAGGATTGTGAGATAAAAAAAGAAGCATTATTATGACCTTGAATTGCTGAATTTTTCTGTCCTTGTTAGTGCGCTTCCGCCACCACCGGGATTAGAGATGTAGAGCATCATCTATGATGAACATTCTTCCTGCAAAGGACTGTAGGGTGTACACAGAAATGTCACATTCATACTAAAATGGATTGTCTTTAAACATAACCAGGCTTTCTGAGCATGTGCTAGTGTTTTCAGTTCATTAAAACCATAAAATATGATCTGTTGGGGTTGTGTAGAAAGCAGGTATGTTGCTTTTCCTTCTTCTCATGTACACTCTTATACTTTTTTGTGGTGATGGTGCTAAAAGCAGAAATGAGATGTGACACACTTCTCTCTTGTTCCTATTTGGGAGACACAAACCCGAATAGTGTATGGCTAGCCAAGTTTCATACGTATAAATGGAATAATTAAAAAATCTGCTTCTCTTTTTTGCTTCTCTTACCAACCAAGCTTTGGGGCGACAAATCTGTCGCCTCATGTCAGCACATGGTCCGTGGCTGATTTTGCAGATATTTGCAAGCGTGCTTGCCCATCAGACGGCCTAAAAAACGCCTGTGGTGCGCAAGGTGTATGGGGGCTTTGAGAACACTTTAAATGAGTGAGGAGTTTGGTGTTCAAGTGTCTGTATTCCTAGATGGCTATTGGCTAACATGGTACAACACTCTACTATGAGTCAGGGGGAAAAGTACAACCCTTGGTTAGATGGGCTGCCTCATCAAAGTGTTGTCTATCGCCTTACACTGATAAATCTTAAGCTAGCCATACATACTGTGGCTGATTCCCGAACGATTGATTGGCATTCGCTGCGATAGTTCAGGAATCAAATGCACCCACTTTGACCGCAACCTTTTTGGGTCAATTGTTCAATCAAAAAACAGATCGAACAGGGATCCGACAAGTCAGTGTTTTCTTGTTTGATCCCCATTACTTTGGATGTGGACCCTCAATCCCCATCCAAAGGTTGAACCAGGGATCGATTTCCCAAAGTGGTGCACATTGATTCCCCAAACAATCGTTTGGCATAGTGACGTAACCACGTTATGATCAAAGGGAAATCTATATGTGCATGGCAAGCTTTAGAAGCACTTGGGGAAGTCAGTATCTGGAATGCTGGTGTTGGACAACGATGCTCTTCCGATCTGTGAAGCATGTTCTCTGCTTATGTGTACAAAAGCAGTGGATTTAATGTCCCACACTTACCCGCTTATGTTTTTCTTTACTCCACCTACTGTTCCATGCACCTGCAAACAAAATGCCTAGGCATGATTATGTTCTCACTTTCCTTCTCTTTATTCATGTGACAGCACTAGTGCTAAGGGATTGGCCTATCATGGTCACATGAGGCTCTGTGTAATCTTCAATGGGAGGATCTCGGGTAATCAGCTATATAAGAGAGGGGAAGGCAATGAATGTTATTGTTGGAGTTTGGGTTAGAGCTTACTGCTTGCAGAACCCGAACCCATAAATGCAGGAACACTTGAGCTGTTGGTAAGCTTTGAGGACTGAAGTTAATTACTTTGCAGATAGGTTTCTTGTCTTGTGTTCTTAAACTGTAGGAAGTGATGTGTTGCAAGCTGTGAAGCAATACTGAAGTGAGGTGTTGTATCACTTTATTCAGCAAGCACATACATTTCAGACTCTCATTGCAAGATGTTCTGCATATGCTCCTGCATGAGAACAGAATTTGTAAGATCTTGAATTTGTAAGAACATGAGTGGCCAGGCAAAACATTACTTTTTTATAATATCCGAATCAATTTGATGTCAACACACTGTATTTATGTTGTCCTCCTAGTTTAATGTGCAGCTGTCGCTCACACTCCATTAGAGATCAGTCGCCATGCTTCACAGTAGGGATGTCTATTTTCTGGATGACTGACCAGACCGTTGATCATATTTTCCAAACCGAGGCCAATATTTCATAAATCTGGCAAGGTGATATAGTGAAAAATTTCATGTTTATAATATAATATATGTGTAAGACTTGTTTGCTTTAGTCCACATGTCTAATAGTGTTGTTTTTTTCCCTCTGCAGATGCTGGCTACCAATTTGACATTTGCTACACATCTGTCCTAAAGAGGGCTATTCGCACCTTATGGCTGGCACTGGATGCTACTGACCAGATGTGGTTGAAGGTCGTCAGGACCTGGAGGTTGAATGAGAGGCACTATGGTGGCCTGACTGGCCTGAACAAAGCAGAGACAGCTGCTAAACATGGAGAGGAGCAGGTTAAGATCTGGAGACGATCTTTTGACATTCCTCCACCAACCATGGACCCAGATCATGACTATTACAACAACATTTCCAAGGTAAATCAATTCTCTTGCCATCATATTAGTAAACTTTTAGTGGTCACAATATCTCTGGGTTATTTTTAAATTAGTCAAGGACAAAGGAATACTTACAGAAGACTAATGTGCTTCAGTTCCTGGAAGACTTTTTTTTTTTTTTTTTTTTTTCCTTTCTTAGTACAAATCAATGACCATCTGTCTAATGTTCCTCGCACAAGGTCACTGTTTTTTTTTTTTTTTTTTTTTTTTATTGGTTTACTTCATGAAAACATACCTGCATTTCCCTGCCAGATGCTGTAAGTTTGATCTGCACAGATCACATGCATGCGCAACAGTATATAAGATCAGAAAACACATTGGTGATCCAGTTGCTGAAAACAAAATGCACATCTAACAGGATTACTGAAATATGAATTTATGTTTCCATAGTTTTATTTGTTGAATTTGTATTTTTTATCTTCCTCCTTTTCTTTCTATCCAGGATCGCCGTTACTCTGACTTAACAGAAGATCAGCTCCCAAGCTGTGAAAGTCTGAAGGACACCATTGCTAGAGCCTTACCATTCTGGAATGATGAAATTGTTCCAAAGATTAAAGAAGGGAAGAGGGTCCTCATTGTTGCCCATGGTAACAGCCTTAGAGGAATCGTCAAGCACCTGGAAAGTATGTACAATAAAACTATTTGCAGTCAAATATATGAAGCTGTGTAATGACAAGTCACGTTTTATATGGCCAATGAAGTAGACAGCTGCCTGGGAAGCATCTTCTAGTGAAGATCAAACAGAAAGAATTGGCTTTGGTTGTTTTAAACAAATCCACAAAATTGCTTGGCTCAGATGTTTCCCAAGGAAATGTGGTGGAATAAAAACTACAGAGAGGATGTTTGTGTAGCCTTTATTCGCCTTAGTGCATCTATATAAAGCATGTAATCTATTTCACATATAGAATGATAAGCATGTGGGTTTTAAATCGAGAACACTACTGAAATATACCCCCCTTGTTAAAAGATCCTAGAGGCTTTGACAACAAGACCTCCCTGTCATCGGTGTCAGCGGTGTTTCATAGGGGTCTCCCTCCCTCAGCTCTGGTGAAAATATTATTGTAGCTGCTGCAATTTGAGATTAATATAAATGTGAGAAATCCTAAACAGCTTGGTGTGGCAAGTAGATGTGCCTGAGGGATAAAGACAGGGACTACATTTAAATATTAAGAATTTACCAAAATATGGTTATTTTTAGGTTATATTAATCATAAAATTGGTTTGGCGGAACACTTTTTAGTACAGTGACGTATTGTTGATTAGGGTATATAATGCTAAAAGATTCTTGTTTCTCATAATTTCCATTGGGTAACTTTAGAACTTGAAATGAAAAGTATAATTCCATATGCAGAGGATTGCTCAAAGTATTCCCCCCCCCCCCGGAACATTTGGTGTATTTCATTCTGAGGCGTCCATTGACTGTCACTGGACATGATATACATCAAGCCTCCTTCACGTTTATGTCAACATGTTGGGTGCTATCACGGGCTGTGGAGCCATGTCATAGCCTAGTGATCTGCAAGGGTGGCTTGTTATCTGCGCCGGAATTCCCTGTGTTGAATTTTAGCGCAGTGGAGAAAAGGCAGTCTATGCTTATTTGTATTTTCTGTACTACATATTAACAGTTTTTGCCTCTCTCCTGCAGATATGTCAGAGGAACAAATCATGGAGCTGAACCTGCCAACTGGTATCCCCATTGTGTATGAGCTTGACAAGAACCTGAAACCCATCAAGCCAATGCAGTTCCTTGGAGATGAAGAAACCGTGCGCAAAGCCATGGAAGCAGTGGCTGCCCAAGGAAAAGCCAAAAAGTAAAGAGTTCTTCTCAGAGGACCGTCAGCTTCCATCCCTTAGTTTACTTTTTATCTAGACACCTGACAGCTAGGAATTCTGAATGCAGCTGTATTGGGAACCTTGCATCTAGGCAGCCGCCCATTCAAATATTTCTGTAGCCATCTGACATAATGCATCTCTCCAGTGTGTTCTGTTCACCCCATTTGTTATAGGACTAGAGTATTTATTGTGTGTTAGAATGTTATTCCTAAAACACATCAGCTTTTGACACATGGCAACAAATACTTTGCTTTATCAGTTATAAACATTTCAGATGGTCTGCTTAATGGGCAGCAAAGAAGTACATACTGCAGTAACCCATGACCGCTCATCAGCCATCTTATTGGGGGGTTTTAAGTTGCTGCTCCATACTTCACACTGCAGAGACCAAACCTTTTACTGTTTTTGTTTACACTTTTTTATTTTATCAACCACATTCTTTGAATTTCCTTAGCTGTTAGAAAGTTTTTGCACAGACCGATCATGTACGCTAACTTGCACTCAAATGACAGCCATGCAACTGTATGTTGGCTACAGTGTATTTTAGGGATCATGTTCACGAAAAAATTTTTTAATAAATTTTCTAGGGCAAACATCCTATGTTTTCAACTGAAGCCTTGATTATATTCTGCACTGATATCTTTGTAATTATTTGCCTTTGACCATTTGGCTCTTCATTAGTTCTATTCTGGGACTTGTAGTTGTTTGACAGCTGGAGAGCCTGGGTTGCCTTTGTGCAGTTTTGAGTATTATCTAGCTGCCCTTGGGTGTCACATGTCTCTGCAGTAGTAAGACACTATGACGGTTAGTATGCAAACCAACACAAATAGGTCAAGTATAAATGTACAATTTGTGCTGCAGACCAGCTTTCTGTTAGAACATTGATACATTCCAGAGAGATAGATGATGAGGGGCCATTTACTGTCACACTGTAGCCATTTCCATGTGGCTTGTTTTTACTGTTTGCCATGATTCCCATCAGAGTACTGATCAGCGTGCATTGTTCATCACCTTGTCTCTGCTGCTAGATAGAGGTTTATGAGCTTTGTCTGTAAAGTACACCCTTAATCTGGCACTTGTTTTTTTGACGGTTGTTGTCCCTTATAGAGGTGTTCATTATTTAAGATCATTTCAATAAAGGAGTGATGTGCAATGATCTTGGTCTCTGTTTGTTTAATATGTAATTGTAATGAAACATTGTTTACTTTGAAAATGCAGGTATTTAGAAGTACTAATATGTATGGCAGAATACAACGTAAGCCCTAAGGTATCTGTATTGTGACCTCACATACTGCAGTTCTTAAAAACATTTCTATTTTATGATAGAAAATTGAGCGCATCCATATCAAAATTGGCACGCAGACAGCCATTAGAAAATCACACTAAAAAGCTGGTAAGTTTCATTGGTTTACTGTATTTTTCGCCGTATAAGACACACTTTTTCACCCCCAAAATTGCGTAGCCACTCGGCCGCTGGTGGTTGCACCTTGGCTTCCCGCCAGCTCTCCCGGCACAGAGATTAGCCGGGGAGCTGGAGGAGCTGATGCCGATGTCCGGCTCTGTGTAATTGCCTATGCCAGCCCTGAGCTGGCATGGTCAATGAAGAGAGTTCTAGATGAACTTGCATCTATAGCTCTCCTGTCCGTGGGAACAGCAATCACTCTGCTGCCCCCACAGACACAGAAACCGTAACATCGGCAGAGCCCAGCCCCCCCCCCTTCCTCCTGCAGATCAGTGTGAAGTATGACGTTCTGCTGAGTGTACTGCTGCTAGTGACACCTTCTGGCTGAGTTGAATATTGCATCCATTAAATTCATTGCATTAACCCAATTGATGTGAAAACTTACTAAATCTTTTATTTTTTTTTTATTTTTTTCTGGTTTTCCTGCCCTGAAAACTGAGTGCGTCTTATACGGTAATTGTAATCTGCATTTTTGTGGGTTTTTTTCACCTCCCCGGCGTGATGGCGTTAAAACTCCGTATGGTCAGTTTGATATCTTGGATCTGGCACAATTGTGAATCTCTGAGCCTGCAGTGCTGCAGAAGCTTGCAACGTTCTTCCGTCTCCAAGCCTTCCATGTCATCGGAGGGGGCGGGACAGTGCCATAGACCTCCATGTCAATAGAGGGAGTGTTGCTTTTCCCCACACACATCACTGGTGTCTAATTGACACCGGTGTTGTGTAGAGAGGTGGGGGAAGGGCAGGGGATCTTGGCGAAGTACAGTGTACTCTGCTGCGATTGCACGTACACAACTTTTTGTGTCATAAAAAAATTGTTTGAAAACTGTGTTAAACCTCCCTTACAATTGACACAAACCCAGTCAGATGAACTGGGTATGTTCTCTGGGTTTGTTCTCCGCAGTGTCTCTTTACCTTCTCTGGTGTCAGCTGTGTCTCCTATGGCTTCTTGACTTGTTCCTGCAAGGAATTTTTTGCTTCGACACCTGTATTCAATACGATTTATTGAAAATTACATACCCGATTGTACACTTTTGCATCTGATCGCTTGCTTCTGTTCCGGGTGTGATGTCACAACGTCCATCAAACCGGGGACGGGAGCACCAAATTTAAAAGGGAATTGTGGATACAGTGATAACTGTAAATAAAAAATAAAAAGAACTCGCAAATCACACTGATTTACATTTAAAATTTAATAAACACTAAAACCACATATAAATACATTGTAACGGTTAAAAGAATTACCTGGATTGCTAGTGTTTAACACTGCTATTACCATTGTTGATCATTTACTGTCTGTCTATCTGACCTTTGCCTGAATACCGGTTTGTACCTGCTACCTGCCTGCTTGGATACTGACTAAAGCTAGCCATACACCTTTTTAGATCTCTGTCAGATATCCTTTAGATTTACTAACAACTATGTAGGGCTGGGTCCTCTGCAATTGAACACAGGTAGACTTGTTGGTTTAGAAAGTCCCTTAAGCTAGCCACACATGGCTCGATAGAGTAACAGATTAGAGGAACATCGGGTGGCGTGCACGCTCACGGCTCCCATGTCTCCTCTCATCTGTCACTTCATCTGAGCCATCCACTTTCCCTTGTCCTTGAATCCATTGTTCCTGCTCGAAAAACGTCGACCAACATGTTGGAAAACCTTGGTCGAAATCCATTGCATTGAATAGGGACAGCGCTATCCCCATTCAATGCAATGGATGACAGCTGGAGCCGGTGTAAACAACGGAGAAGCAAACACAGGCTGTGACAGGCTGTGTATTCACGGCTACGGCTCTGTCTGTGTTAAGGGGGCGCAGCCAACACGGAAGAAAAGAATCTACAGTACATGTGTAAAACCCACCTTTACTCTGCCTGTCACCTGTCCTGAACATTACTTGAACTCTGACATCTCTGCCTGTTGCCCGCCATATGTGTCAAATACCGAACCCCACAAGAGACACTACAACGACATGCTTCATACAAGCAACATATTTTCGAGATTTGTTTCAAGCTATCCCTTTTTATTAAATGGATCTGTTTGATTGGATTCTTGTGTTTTTGTTGTTAATTTAATTATGAAATATATATATGTTTTTTACATAATTTTGTGTTTCAAACATTCTTACATTCAGAATGTCTACTAGACCCTTGTATGGACATATTTTGGTAAGTTACAGGCCTACAACCTTAATCTGGACCTCAGCAGTGCGCTAGGGAGGTTAAGTGTTAAAGTCACATATTTTGGGATCTCATTGAACATCTCTAGAAATGTCTGCAAAATGTCAGCAACTCATTAAGCATCTCTATTGGGGAATAAATAGAAAGAAGGTTTCTTTATATATATATATTATATATATATATATATATATATATATATATATATTTGAGTAGTTAAAAAAAACCACTAGGGAAGTATGGTAAACTTAAAGCCCCCCATACACCTTAAAATCAACCCATACAATTTCCATTAGATCTACCAACAACTGTGTAGTATAGTGGCCACCCTGTGAGAATACATAGTGATTGGAAGGTTTAGAAAGTTCCTCATATTACATGGTTTTGGTAGAACAAAAGTTGATTGTACAGAAATTGTATGGAAAGATTGTAAGGTGTATGGGGGCACAACTTTCTACAACCTCATTCATGCATGTGGTTTCAGGGTGCCTGACTGCTCACAGCCGCCTTAAAATCGCTGTGTGCAGGGGTTGTACATATTGAGCAGGTATTTGGAAGACAGTTGGCAAATATTGACAACTGTCCCAAATGTTATCCGTAAAATCAGCATGCACTAAATGGACAGCTACCTACTGCATGTGAATGAGGGCTAACAGAGTATTGGATAGCAATGGGCTATCTATCCTTTGCCATGTTTCTTGTATCTTGTTAACTAATAGCCCTTAATGTTGAGCAAATTGCTCATCGACAGAATTCATGTATTTTATTTTTTTCAGGGGGGGTGCTTGCTCTCTAAATATATTTTTCTTATAAAGATGGATTAGAATTTTATCTCTTTTGAGTGTCCATAGAATCAGGATCCACCCACCCTTTAACACATCCCATGGTACAAACATGACTGCTCAGCTGAGATTCATGCCTGTTGCTATGGAGAGAGGAGGTGGAAACGAGAAAGCGGTAATTGGGTTTGCTCATTACAAGGAGTGCGGCATGTGGCAGGGTTGATATTCTTCATATGTGGTTGTTCCTCCTAAGCAAGGTTCTGCATGGGTCCTGTAAACATATGGTTGGTCAATAATTTATATTTTTTGTGGCTAAAGGTTCATACATATGCTAAATTGTTGCCTGAGATTATTGATTGGGATAGATTTAGGCAGATTTCTATTGTGTACCAATGTAAGTAATGGTTGTTTAGAGATCCAGAAGGAAGTAAACTCCACTATGTTATCAACATGTGATATTCCCACATTTTCCAAGGGAGGAGAACAGAGGTAGGTGCAGAGGTAGAAATAAAGCGTGTCGAATTTAAAGATCAAACTCTGTATGATCACCTTTAGGCTTTGTATCTATTTTGCCTGAGTGTTAACTGTAACTAAGTGTTAACTGTAACATGATTACTAATGTATTCTTGCTTTTCATGCATAAAAACATACTAAGGGTATCATTCACGATTGTAGTGAATATTATTCATTATCATGGTGTCTATAGTTGCAAGGGAGACATGGTGGGTTCCAGGACACGGCCTGAATTTCTTGATGTGCTCTAAAAAGCAATGATCGGGTGGCAAATAAACTTCAGGTGACCTCGAAATCCTTGCATCAAACTGCGAAGTTAAAAAGAAAATATACACTTACGGTAACATAATAAGCTTTCCCAATTTAGATCAATTAAACTTAAATATTTAGAAACTTCAGCTTAGTAATTTGTCTACTAAACAAGGGAGTCTATATATTCAGCTTGAACAATTATATGCCTGTGTATCCTTAACCTCCTTAGTGTTCATCACGAGCCCATCTCGTCCAGAGTTTGTGTGAAGAACAAACTCTGGATGAGCTGGGCTCCCTTGTACACTGCTGCCATTGCCTGTACCGCACTGTTAAAAACGGTGCGGTGCAGGCGGTGCGCTAGGAAGGTTAATAATGCAACTGTGGGAAAAATTTGAAAGAATGCCCACTTCAAAGATGGCCGCGAATGACCTTGCTTTACTCTGAAGCTTTAGTAGCAGCCAGTGAGCAATAGCCTTTGTTTGTGTCACGTGACACACCGCTACCCATTCCGAGCACAGGCTAGGGTTCACGAGTCACGTGGTAGTAATGGCTCCGGTGCGGTGGTGTGTTCCTGGTGAGTGTAGTGAAGCATGTTCTCATAGACGGCGGTGTTTGTGTCAGTCACACCGCTGCCACCGTAAGAGGGGAGAGGAATGCCAGGGCTTGCTCTCTATTGGTAACAGGTCTAGGTAGCTAAGAATAGTTTTTGGTATAAGCGGGACCAGCATGGTGATCAGTAGTGTGAACACATGTGCACCCCACAGAGTTACGGGCAGAGAAATCACATCTATAGTCCGGTATTAGGACGAGGCCTGCTTTACACGCCACATGTACTTCTAATGAAAATATACTTATTCCATACCCAGACCTAATGAAACTCACCCTCCACACCCTGTCCTCCTTGCCACCAACCAGACCTATGTGTTTAGGGCAATGGTACTATGCAGGTGGCACTACCTTGTAGGTGGCTATCGTATTATGCAGGTGATTCTAGGTGGCACTGATGGTACTGTGCAGGTGGCACTACCTCTTAGGTGGCTATCGTATTATGTAGGTGACACTGATGGTACTGTGTAGGTGGCTATTGTATTATACAGGTGGTTCTAGGTGGCTGTGGTACTGTGCAGGTGGCACTACCTTGTTGGTGGCTATAGTCTTATACAGGTGGCGCTGATGGTAATGTGTAGGTGGCTATCTTGCTATATAGGTGGTTTTACCTGGCTATGGTACTTTGCAGGTGGCACTACCTTGTAGCTGTACCTTCTTTACACACAAGGCCCGGAAAGGTTAGCTTCATGTAACCTATTTGTTTTGAATAGTGTATAGAAAAGCTGCAAATACCTAACCTTGCTGGGGAGATGGGCACTCACTTACGTTAAATGTGACACCTACAAATGTAAAAGGAGACCCATGTGAGACACCGTAGTACATTTACTGTTGGGAGTTGTCCTTCCCTCCTTTTGGCTAAAAACTTTTTTCTTGCCATTACAAAGTTCTCATCGCTTTTTTAAGTGCCCTTTCACATTTGCTGCACTGCACACTAGCTGGTAACACTAACACATCTGTTGCAGGCAATAAAAATCACACTTTATCTCACTCTGTTGCACCATGTCTCCCATACTAGTTTATCGGTGGTGCTTGTGCTGCAGTAAAAAAAGGCATGCTGCATCGCAATTGCATTGTGCATTGCGTGCATTGTGCATATTGCAATGGAGGTGTGAAAGCATATTTCACAGTACCTAGTTAGTGCAAAGTACAAAACAAAACTTTCTCCTCACATGTTCTCTTATGAAGATAATGAGACTACCAGCAGCAACAGATACAATGCTGTCCATACTGAAGGAACTGAGCAAGACTACCATGGGATGGTCAGGTGCTAACTGGCTTGTCGCAGGCTTATGAGTTAGCAGTCTGGGTGCTGATACCAATATCCCATTGCAACATTTGTTTAGTAGAATAAACTGTGCTTTAAATTCAATAGCAGTAAAGCATTATTGACACATTATTACTGGAAGGCACATTGAGTTCACTATACTGGTCCTTAACAGGGATTTGTGTGTTAGGATTTTTTTGTTTGAGATAGGGGACTAAAATAAAACATTTATATTTATTATTTGGAGATCCTAGTTTTACCTTAGAAGTATAACATATAATTATTTCTTTTGTAGCTGAGAGGCTTTGCAGTCTAGAGGATTGTACGCCAGGACATGGGACTTATTGCAAACATGGTTACATCTTTGCCTCCATCGCAGGTTATGTTGTTAAGACCAGTGACAGTGGTTTGGTAAGTTTGCATTTACTATTTAACCAATCAGATATGTTTGTCCTTGTCAATTAAAGAAAATGTATAATCTTGTGCTAATGACTAACTGAAATTTAACTGAATTTCAATTTAACTCATAATTCACAGAATTTTAATGAGTAACTGAAATGTGCACATTCTGATTATGGAGTCTGACAGTTGCACGTGATCATCTACATTTTATGATGATGATATATGATGGTCTGTTTGGGAACCTGGCACTTAGCCCTAGGCTCCACTATCCATTAAAACCCCTGCGTTGAATGCAGGGATTTTAACGGAGTGCGCTAACAGCCCATTGAAGGCAATGGTGCTTTGACAGTTTGTCAGAGCCCCGAATCCGCTGGTCCCTGTCTCCATCAGGGTAATGTCGACACAGCCCATCTTCATCCACATTAACGTGATGGAGGCTTGTGCTGACATAAGTGGATGCCAGCTCATAGTGGAGCCTGGGGCTTAGTGCTTGTGCAACACTCAAGCAGATTACATATTTTCTTTGCCTTGTACCCATTTAGATTTAGTTGGTGGTACCGAAGAACGTTTTTAGAACAATTTTATCGTGACACTCATACTGTGTTCTGTTGCTACTTAGAAGTAATTTTACAGATATGGTAACCCAACCATTAGAAACTTTACATGCCAACATCCCAATTAAATAGAGCAAACCTCAAAATAAGATATGGTCTTTTGTGTACTATGTGGAACCATATCACAGTGGACGAAGGATAAGTGCTGGAAGAATGGGGAATTTAGTCGATGTAATCAGAAATCGTTGTCTTATTTGTTAGGTCGATAATTATCTAGCATCTTACAGGGTTAACCTCATGTAGGGCATATAGAATTAGGCCATTGTGTGTCCTGTGTCGTAGCAGCTGTACAATAAGGTTTTTATGTAAAAAGCTGCTTGATGAAGGTCGAAAGTGTATGAAACTGATCTCAATTACATAAGTATAAAAATGCAGGTTCAGCATTCAGACATTTGTTTCTCCTTTCTAAATGCTGTCTAATCTTTGTCTTCAGCTGCCTGTGTTATCTGTAGTGAGAGACACAGATTCTCTTCTCCTGCCAGATGTGGGTGCCATTGTCACGTGTAAGGTAAGCAATTCCAACATTTGATTTGGCATCATACAATTTAAGATCAGTTTAAACTCCCTAGCGGTTGAGTTTGTTCTCTCTGGACTTGCAAAAAGTGTACTGAACTGGGTTCGTCTGCCACCGAGCGGTTCCCTGCAGCGCTTACTTACTTGTTCTGGCGTCTGCGGTGGCTTCAGTCCACTGTGGCAGGCTTCTGGGAAGGGAGCAGATACCTACCACCCCTCCTCCCTCCCCACTTCAAACCGCTTTGAACACAGTTTTCTATTCAGAGCGATTGTATTGTGAAGAGCGATTGGAATGGATAGTGTCCCATTATTACTTCCAGGACTCCGGGTGGTGGTGGGGGGGACTCTGCTCCGATCTCAGGGGAAGCAGTAAGTTTTCACAATCCAATCGCTCTGAACACAGTTTCTAAAAAGAAAACTGTTTAGAGCAGTTCAAGTTTGAAAACTTACTATTTCTTTCAGATCGAGAAGAAGAGTCCTCTTCTTTCTAAGCTTTCTGCTTAGAAAGCTGTATTCACACCCAATGAAAGTAAAAAACACAACTAAATAAAGGCTCCAGTGCCCCAGAGGTCCCCCCTTTTCATTTAACTCTCCCACCCCTGGTGTGAAGGACCTGATGACATCACACAGAGGGGGGCAAATATAATTGTCTATAAATATAAAAAATATATAAATACATATTGGTTTGAAATCTGTCATACTTTTGGCTGCATTTTGAATTTAGAACATAATCATTTAAATTCCAGTCTGATATCTTCCCTGCTTACTTCAATGCAGATGCCTTTAGAGAGATAATGCCATTGATTTAATGGTATGTGTGAGACGAGTGCAATAAGTTCTGAAACAAATTTACAAGCAGAATGTTCAGATGCTTGCTATGCTCTCATGCTTTGTTTTTCTAAATTTATTTCTAGGTTATCAGCATAAACCCACGGTTTGCGAAAGTGCAGATCATGTATATTGGTGCAAGAGCTTTAAAAAACACCTTCAAAAGCACAATTAGGTAAGGTGCATGATTTTATTGTAACATAAATTATAGTATTCAAGCTTTCTATTGGAATTTGTTGGCTAATCTCAAAACTGTCCTTCCTTGTGTGGTAAAACAACTTATTCTGGAAGCTGCTATGCTGAGGGTTACAGGAGGGGGTGTTATGACAAGTTCAGATCCCTGTGCTACTTTTATGTAAAACCAAATTCCATATATAGAAACTTGCGATCACTATAAACTATGAAGAAAATCTGCTAAAATATGTTCTAGGTTTTCTGAATTCAGCCTTTGTATTCCCATATAATGCACATATTGACAATTTATTTTCTGTTTGTAGAAGAGAAGACATTAGAGCAACAGAAAAAGACAAGGTAAAAGGGTGCAGTACTATAGCTATCTCAAATCTTAGCTGTTAAGGTGGCCATAGACAGTTCGATTTGTGTGCGATTTCGGCACAGATTGATTACCATGCATGCTCGGGCGATCTGCTGCAAAATTGCCCGCAAATCGAATGAGCCCAACCTAAATTCGTCCAGAAATTTTTAGATCGAAATTTTTTTTATCAACGCTGGTCCCCATCTGGAGTAAATGCCGGCACACAAAGAGTGCATGGCCGATTTTTGGCGCAACCAGTCGTGTGTGATGACGTTATCTTGTGCGGTCTATCTGCCAAAAAATCCAAGAAGAAACAAGATGTCTATGGACAGCTTTAGAAAGAAGTCTATCAATTATGTGTATTGAGTTGTGAACCTTTTCCATACTATTTCACAGCAGTTGACAATATGTTCTGGACAAAATATCATATGGTTGGATAGTAAAATAAAAAAAAAATATTAGACTTTCAATGTTTTAAAGCTGTGATTAACCTCCCGTGCAGCTTAAACTCTGCTGTGCAAGGGATTACATTAACCTTCTGGGCATTATGCCCGAAGCTAGTATCGTCAGTTTATTCTTAAAACACACAATGCCCATGCCTGGGATGAGGCAAACAAGCCTGTGCAGGGCCTGGGGGGGGGGGGCTTCGCTTTTCTCGGCCCATAACAGCGGCAATGTGTATAGGAGGAGGAGGGGCCAACAGCTGCAGTCTTCTGTCTCTGCTCTCCTTTCTGGCTGGCTGTTACTGTGTCCTTGAGAGCTGCAGAGTGATTGCAGTTTCCACGGAGGAAGAGAGGGAAAGTTCAGCTATCTCCCTCTTCATTGCCTATGACAGCAGGGCTCTGAGCTCTGCTGCCATAGGCAATTACACAGTTCAGATGGGAGAGCCGGACACCAGCCAGCATCTCACTTCAGACCATGCGTCTCATGGTCCGAAAAATACGGTAATTCGGATTTTTCAGCACTCAAAGTAAAATGTTCTGGAAAAAATCACTAAATTGTGCAGATTTTTTGTTAGATGCAAACTCCCTGAGCATGGTATCATCATTCAGATTTGCTGGAGATATTGAGAAGGGTTGTAGACATTTAAAAAAAATACAAATATTGCTCTTCCCACAACCCCATCCACTAATCTCAATTAATTTTGGTGATATGAGGATCTCAAGAGCTTCACAATTAACAAACAAATTTACTAGTTGAAATAATAAATGTAAAAACAAAAGCACATTTGCTGTGTGTTTCTGTGTTTGTCTACATCATTCAGTTTTTCTAGAATGGTTTGTAAAATTCCGTACCTTGGCTTATGCTCGAGTCTATACGGTAGTTCTTTTCTGTCCTATTTTTTTTCTATTTGGGCTTCTAAATTCATATCCCAGATGAGAAGCTAACTTTGTTTTCTATATTTTCCGCAGGTTGAAGTTTACAAATCTTTTCGGCCTGGTGATATTGTCATGGCAAAAGTTGTATCCTTTTATTTACAGAAGTTATCTAGATAATGATAAATTGCAGATGACTATAAAACATCACTATTTAAGGGATACATTTGAAACATCAAATACATTTATATATAGGACCGGTTTCCCACTTAAGACTTTCTTGCTTGTAAAACTGGCACATGTGGGTGGGCGGGGGATATATTTTTGTACTGTCCCTCTTTGGCAGCGCAGTTTTTGACTGCAGGCAGTCGACCGCTGGCATTTTGTCACACATTCACCTGTGGCAGCATAATTGTTCTTCATAGTGCATGTTCGTGTAACCGGTTGCACCCATAGAGAATGAATGGACGCAGTTAAAAATCATGTCCATTCATGTCTATGGGTGCGGGGGCTGCAGCCATCCGCCCAAGTGGGTACAAGCCCATTTAAAATAATGTAAGCGGCCAAAGTGGGGACAAGCCCTAACTGCTGTCTAAATAAGAAATTATTTAAGGTGGGGTGGGAGGCCGAATAAATAAATGGAGAGGGGGAGAAAAAGTTCTGACCTAGGAAGGCATACACCAAAAACAGGCTAGATACAAACTGTACAGAAATAGGGCAATCCTTATAAAATGTTGATTTTAATCTGTGCTACCCCACACCACCACCCTGATATCTTAAACAGTACCTTACTCCCTTGCTTTCCCATTCCCATACCCTACCCCATTTGGCATTTAGATGAGTTTGGACTGGCTACTGAGGCATCACTTTGACATAGGTTGACCACTATGACAAAGTATTGTAATATATGCAAACCAACATTATATTTTGACCAGCTGTTTAATAGATTTCAATTGAATGGATTTTAATGCCCTGTTCTTAGAAAGAAAATTCTTCTTGACCTTGTGTCTAGATATCCTTGGGAGATGCTCAGTCTAACTACCTGTTGAGCACAGCAGAGAATGAGCTTGGAGTAGTAGTTGCACATAGTGAAGCAGGTATGTATATGGAAATGTGTGAAGAACATGAGGTGTTATCAAAAACGCCAACGAATGTGGTTTCAATGCATTGCAAGTGACAAATAATGCCGAACTACAGTTGTTCATGATTGAACATTTTAAGCATTGCTCCTCCGTAATTTACACTGAGAATATCAGATGTGTGGTGTTAAGTTGTTTGGGGTTTTAAGGTAGATTCCAATTAGAGTAACATCCAAGGAATCATGGTCTCGACTGAGTTTAATAATGTTGTAGCAAGATAGATGTACTGTAGCTATTGGTGATTGTTGTGTTTGCTTCCACAGGAGCAACCATGGTTCCGATCAGCTGGTGTGAGATGCAGTGCCCCAAAACACACATCAAGGAACCGCGCAAGGTGGCACGAGTACAGCCAGAGTTTCTACAGACATAAAAATGTGTCACTTAACACCAAAGGTTGCCTTTTTACCACTGTGTGGTTCCTTTCTGGAAGTATTTAGTACAAAAATAACAAAAAAACATAAAATGTCCAAAGCCACCATTGTTGACAATACAGGTTTTCGTGGCTGATTCTAAACTTGAATTTCTAGTTCTATTCGCTATTACTAGAGATGATTAATTAGTCTGCTTGTCCATTTGCCTTCATTGGCTTGTTTTTTTTATCAGTATTTGTATCAATCGATTTTTTTTTTTTTATTCAAGTCAGTATCAAAAGATGTGGGACAGCATAAGAAAAAGAGATCTTCAACAAATGTAATCATCCGCTTTTAAATTTTTTTAATGTTGCTAACATTTCTTGAGGGTGGGTTTGGAAATTTCAAGACATTCTATTTTCTTTTCTTTTTTTTGCTTTCTCGTTTGTTGACTTTGTGTTTTTTTTAATCTGTAATAAATGAGAAGTGCATTTATGATTGTCTGTCAGTCTTATTCATCTAAAGTCAGTCCATATTATAAGGGTTAGGTATACAATTTATTTTTTTTAGTCCCAAACATCCTGGGAGCAATAACTCTGCATTCAAGGAGGTTGGAATTTGTACCATTCCCTCAAGTCAAGCCATAAGGCCATCTCCAAGAGGGAGATTTAGCTGTATAAGCACTAGCAGAGAGATTTAGCTGTATACGCACTAGCAGTACCCATTCTCTGAACACATTGACAAACCAGCAGAGTGAATTGAGACCATTTAAGATAGCATGAATTGTGTATTTACATTCTGTGGCACAGAATCCTCTCTTCTCCCTCTTCTGTGGTAAGTTGTTTGTGCCACATTGTAAAATTTGTTTCTCCATAAGCTAGTCATCGAGTTCAGAGCACATGCTAAAATTTCTCTCTCCAAAGCTATGGGTCTTCTAGTGCAAAAATATGTTAACTTTACATAACCGCTTCTCGGCCTTTTGGCTAAATTTAAGTGTAGTATCTGTTCTCATCAGTCTGGCCAGAACGTTATGCTATTGGTAGGAATAGCATACCTAGTACGAAGTCCAGTTATAAATCTGGAATGGTTAAAGCCTAGTTAGGAGCTGTTGAGGCTGTGCTGCCTTGGTCTGGTCAGGGGTCATGAAGCGCCCTCCTTATGTGTTGCAGTCATAGGGGTGCCATTTTATCATTGCACGGTGCTTGGGGGAGCACTACTCAATGGAATGACACTTAAAAATTTCGGGCACCGCAGCACAGGGCTTTTATGGTACGGGTGTTTTGCCTTCACAAGCTTAAACCTCGGAAAGTGTTTGGGGGGGAAGGGGGGGGATTGCCTACGGATCCTCTTCGCCTCTTTGGAGGACCCCAGGTTAGTGCTCTGCAGTGTGCTTCGATAAAAAATATTTTTTACGCTTCTCTGCCTTTTGGCTAAGATCGAGTGTAGTATCTGTTCTTATCAGTTGCCTAAGGGGATTCCTTGTATAATCTTTTCCTACGGGATTGGGTTCCAGGTTTCCTCATTTGGTGAAGGGAATGTATGGGTGTAACTCCTGCATTTCCTTGTCCAGCTTGGACGGGGAAGGAGCATGGTCGAGTGTCTCCCATGTATCTGGAACCTTCCATGAGGTGAAAGTGGTAGGTGATGTTGGAATAGCCCGGCCTCCTGGTGGCGGAATTCTTTACAATTTATATAGCTGCGCTGTGTGTTATGCACTAGGCACTTGTTTTTTTTATGAAGTACGTCCCCCCCCTACCCCTGCGCGTTTGTTTTGTTCACTAGTACGGGTGTTAGTCCCCCTGGGACTTTGACCACGGAAAGTGGTGGGGAGAGACTTATGGCTCTGGCCCGGCAGTCTCTTCAAGTTCGGGACCCTCTGAGGAGGGCCGCCCACCTTGGTCCCTTGTACTCGGGAGACCTGGCTCCTGTCGAGGTCACCTGGGGAACTGGACACTCAAGGGTCAGATGGCTTTGGCTGCCTGACCCACTTTTTGAGGAATGAGTCTTTAGCCCCTTTCGGGGCGGGACAATCAAACGCCTGTGTGGTTTGCTTCACTACTGTGTGCACCTTAACTTTTTTGCACTGGGTGTAAGAACTTCACGTAATGTTAAAATAGCACAGCTTTATTCTGGCCAAAAACTAGTCGTTGAGTGCACAGCCAGGTAAATTATCAATTTGGTATTTCTAACCTGGAAGTTACGGACTTTCGTGCTATTTTTTCTGGCACTGTACTCCGCCGTGATTCCTCGCCTCCTCACAGTGCCGGCATCTGCGATATGCAAAGAAATGGGCAAAGCCTGCACTGATGCTAAATCGGTGCGAGCTTGCAAAACACCAGCGTGTGTGCTCGATTACCGTATGTGTGCCTTTTTGTTTTATGAAAAAACTGCGCCTGTAGTTGCTTCAGGTTAACCTGCAGCCATAGTCCAACACTACTGATAGAACAACAAGTCACGTATGAGAATCTGCCTACTTGCTGCTTAATAACATGATGCTTAATGGTGAGGTGCATGTTAAGACCCACTATTGTCATAATCGGGATGCTGGTTCAAAGAGGATATGTCCAGTCAATGTTGAAGAACAATCATGTATACAGGAAATGGCTAAAATAGGCTAAATGTTCCTAATCATCAACTAAGGACAAAATTTTTGTCTATCGGTCACTGGATACCTAGTCTGGGGCTAATTGTTTCCTGCCATATAGTGCGAGGGCTCTCTCATGCTGCTCTTGCTTTCAACAAGTCTTCAGTCCCTTCCTACAGACCACCTTCCGTGACTGGTTCCCTCTGCCAACTAACTGTATCTTTTTTTTTTTTTTTTTTTTTTTTAAAGTAACTGACCTCGTACAGCGATACCATTTTATATAGAATACATGAAATGGTGGTGATAAAGGCCAGTGTTTGGTTGCACCGTTCATTCCGAATGTGTGACATTTACAGGTTTGTGGGTGTTGACATTTTGTGACATTGTAATGCATCATGTGAACATAGACAGTGTGATTTCAGCTCACGAACTTGCCTTAGGACCCTTTCACACTATATGCGTTTTTGTTTTTTAACTGTGCAAGTTTTTACATAGACAACCAATGTTACCATTCACATTGCATGCATTGCTTATTTTAAAACGCAGCATTTCCACATGCATTTTTTTAATGCCCTGCTGTATGCATTTTTCATTGATTTGTTCAAAAATGCAGACGCAGATGGAATGTGAAAAACGCCTGCATTTTTATATATATGCAGAAACGCATGCCTTTTAAAAAAACACATATAGTGTTAAAGAGCCCTAAGGCTAAAGCTCCTCTATGCACTGGCATCCACTGGCCTCTGTTACGTTCCTGTAGACGCAGATGTGTTGCATTACCATAACCGCGACGGAGGTGGGGAATGATGGATTAGGAGCTCCATTGCCATCGATGGGCGGCTCATGCCCTACATTGAAATTTAATGGATAGTGGAGCCCTTTTCTTCTGCTGGCTGATTGGCCCAATGGCGTGCAAACAGCCAGTGCGGTAGGTATATAATATGGAATGCAATTAACGCAGGGGATGTCCAAGGAGCCCTAACACTGTGGAAACACAGCCTAACTATCACAATATTGCATTGTGTAAGAGCTTGTTTCCACTTATGCGGCCGCCCGCGGTTGCCCACAGGGTGGATATAACTGCGCCCATAGAGGTAAATCGCTGCAGCTAAAAACCGCATGAGATGCGTTTCTTAGTGGCGGCAATTCAATCGTGCTGCCGGTAGCCGCATAAGTGGAAACAAGCCCTTAGTATGGCAATAAACATATGAACGTGGCCTAAAGCTTATGTTGTCATATAGTTTTGTGTCCTGAACCCTTACACAGTGGATTGCATGGCTCAATGTAAGTTTGGTGTTATTTGCTACAGGAAGATTATTGTGTAATATTATGGTTTATTAGTTCCGGTTAATTGTAAACACCAAATTGTAGATATGTTATGATATGAAGCAGTAAATACCTCCTGTAGCATCTACACCGCTGTACACATTAACCTGCGGCGGCACTAAGCATGTCCTATACCCAGGCAGTGAACAGGTGGTGTGACGCATGCGTAGTACGTGATGTCCCGTCGCGTGCGGCAAGGTGCGCCTGGCGCGTGCGCAGTGGTTCCTCGTCCCCGTGTTGTGTGCCGGGCATGCGCGGTGTACTATGGCTCCGGCAGATGCAGGCTGAGCGGAATGACATCCGGTTAGTGGCGTTCCCGGTGTGAAGGGATGGAGTGTGTGAAGTGGGATAGAAGCAAAGAGAGGACACCGACTCCCCCTACAGCGGGAAGCAGGTGAGGAGGGTGTAGAGGTCACCGTGCATACCAGTATTTCCTGTACGGATGTCCCCTGTGGTGGGAGTGTTGTCACCATACACAATGAGCACTCTCCATACATCTCTGACCTGTCACTGGTCAGGTTTTCTGTGGCAAGCTCTTCTCCTGAGAATACAGATTGCCTGGCAGCTGGTGTGAGGATTACACTATTCTATATCATCCAGCATCATTGTGTATGACACATAACACCCTATGGTGGAGGAAAGCTCTGCTCCTGGCGTTGTCATTGTCTCCTATATGGGATGGAGACTGACCCCAACCTGTGTTCATATAGAATCATGTGACTTTATTTTACCGAAGGCTGATCGGGGTGAACTTTCCTGGCTGTCATACTGATCCGCTGGATCTCACTTTCCAATCTGCATATATTTAGCAGGTCGCAGACTCATGAATGATTGAGGACAGACAGCAGGCTTGCATTTTATTTGCTCAGTCCCGCAGGATCTTCCTTTGTACTGATATGTCTTGTGCACATAGTGAGCGTCTCATAGCATGCATAAGAAGCTGCAGCACGTCTCTGCTTCTTTTCAGGCTGATGGACCCCCAACACTATCCAATCCTTCCCACCCCCAACTTTACTATGCCAGATGTTCCTCTTCTATTCATTCCATTTACCATAATTTGACTTTAATTCTTGTTGGGGGGCTAAACATCACATATGATCATTATCCCACCTTACAGCTTTTGGAAAACTGAACATCACCATGCTGACCCTAGCCATGATCCACAAGAAACCTGAAAGCTACCATTGTCACATACAGTACAGCTATTCTGTTTATATTCTCTTTCCCAATTTCCTTCAATACAGGTCCAATGTAAATCATAGCAGCAAACAGGAAACAGAAAACTTTCCACATTTGTAGTGCTGCAGGTTGTTGCAGTGTGCTAAGAGGAGATATTGTAGTAGTCAGCGTATTCTTGGTTGGACAATCGAGATACTGCCATACATTGCTGTCTAGCGCCATGTACTACTATGCACTGCTTTGTATTCCCATGTACCACCACAGGGCACACCCTTTTTATTGTTGTACCCCAACATCGGACACAATCATAGTCTAGTACAGTGATGGCGAACCTGTGGCACTCGGAGTCCTCTCTGTCAGCACGCGCACCATCAGCCAGCACTTATTCTTTCTAAAGCAAATCATATATGATCTAGATATGATTTTTTATATTTATAGTAGAGATAATTAAGAGTGGTTTAAGATCTGAAAAGAAATTAGAGTTCATAATTCAGGTTATATTGCCATGCCGGCACTTTGAGATAAATCAGTGGGTTTTGGGTTTCAGTTTGGGCACTCGGTCTGTAAAAGATTCTCCATCACTGGTCTAGAATAAGTCCCTATGGGTAAGGCTATGTTTCCTGACGGAGCACATAGACAGATGCTGTGTTTAGACATCTGCCGATGCAGAGGCTCAACGTACTCCACTACATTCAGCCCTGCATTGGCGGAACGGCTTGGCGCAGTGAGAACATCTGCCAAGCAGGTAAGTGAATGTGCTCCGTCTGGACCTCCCACCAAGCAATACGCTGAGCGGAGGGGGTCCTGACGCATTTGAACCCCCCCCCTCAACACTCATCAGAAAAAAGTCTTGTGTGCAGCAGGATGTTTACATTTATGGAACAATAATAAAGCTTCATTAACCAGTAAGCAGCGATGCTGCGACCAATCAGAAGGCACAATTATTATTTTGCATGTTTCCTGTAATTCAGATTTTCATTGTGAAAATGTATCGGCTGAATGGCCACAACTGTATGGTCAGCGGGCACAATTATGCCATGGGAAGGTTGGCTCCAATATTGCTGTATTTTATATATACTATATAGAAAATTTACATAAAGTTTGAAATCAGAAGCAGCCCTGCTGCCATCACTGCCGAGCAGTTTTGTTCTGCTGGGACATTTTTAGAAATTGGTCATCAGAATATTTTATTCCTGGATGTTCCTGGCACACATGATTGGATGTTATTACTGTTCTCTAATTCCATATAGCATGTCCACAAATGAAGTGCACTGGGTAACAAGTGTAACTAAAAATAATTTTAAAAGATTTGCAACTGTGTGGTAACATTACACGTTCATGTTTTTCCTTGCAGTCATATAAACCATTGGCTGGTTAATACATAAGAGAGTGGGGGTGTGTATGATACATGTGATAACTATACTTACAGCAATATTGTTTTTGAGTAGGAGAGGTTTAAATCGTCCAAATTGTCCATTCTTTGAAATTTTTGGTCGTTTTGCTGTCCCATCCAAAGTAAATGCTGGCACACAAAGGGTGTGCTGCCGATTCTTGGCACCAACGGCCGTGCGTGGTGATGTCATTATGCATGGTCAAACTGCCGGGAGATTAACAGGAATTCGCAGCATGTATGGGGGGCTTTACATTTGGTTACAAGGTGACTACAACAGTGCCGCTCTGTGTTGCCACAATCAACCCCTGACCACCCCAGTCTATCTCAATGAGCAACTTCATTCGGATAGACGTGGCAAACAGGCGGCTAACAACCAACCATGTGAACCTAACCTCTTCAGTAGGTTACTACCTATTCTATAGATTATACAGGCAGTTTGAGCACATCAAATTTTTTAATTTAGACAATTTACCCTGCTAGTGTAATAACTCACTATCTTGAATTTTTCTAACCCCTCCTTAATTTTCCTTAGTATACACTTTAACACAAGGTAGACTTGTTCTTTGGAAGACCAACTCAGGAAAAAGTTCAGAATAATATGTATTCATGTTTTGCAAGTATGAAGGCAATGAGTGTGTTCATAACCTCTACTATAGGTACTATACCTCTGCCAATGTGAATTTCACACTAGTTTCCTGCCAAAAAAGGGGGCAAATAAGTTTATTGGGTTTACAGACACTTTAACAGTACATTGTACTCTGCGAAACCAGCCCATCCAGTTACTTCCTTTCAGGGAAAAATGCCAATTTCATTATATTCTGCTGAAAACTGTTTCCTATTTTAGTTATTAAAATATATGAGAAGTCCGGTAGAAGTGCATATATGAGCAATGTTTATAATTAGTTTATAATCACTGAGTTGCGGTGTATGCATGTCACTCCAGCAGTGTGGATACAAGGACGACCTCACTTTCTGGTTATGGGTGTTGTAGGCACATAGGCAGCGAGGTCTTTCCTTAATTAGTTATAGGGATGTGTTTTAGATGGCAGTCCTTGCCTCAAACACAATCATGTGCCTTGTGTCCTGGGTCTTATCTGTCTTCTGTACACTGCTTGATGGTCTTTATGGCTACTGACATAACTCCTACTTACTGATCAGAGTTGTGTGTAATTATTTATATCTTTTTTTTCCTGTCTTTGGATGTCTAGGTAATGAGCAGTGGGAATGAGAAACATTCGGCGCCTGTTTTTGAGGTGCCTTCGTCTGGGACACAGAAGGAAATGGACCTATGTGAACCTCCTGACTGATTACCTGCGCTACTTCCGGCTCTCCCTTGTGTCTCTGTCCTATAATTCCTTTACCGACAGTGACGTGGTCATCGAGTCTTTATTTGAACCTATTTATTGGCTGGTAGATCATGTGACTAGATGGTTTGGCATAGTAAGTAGTCCCTGTATTTTATAATTTTCACTTTTTTTTACTTTTAGCAAAATAGGAGCTTGAAGTATTTGATTGTCAGTACTAGAGTTGCTTCTGTTTCTACAGAGCAGTATTAAAACTGCAAAGAAAATAACTGTGGATGTTATTATTATCACCATGACCAGGCAAGGAAATGGGGGTACATGCATTGTCAGGAATGACCGCTATTGCTAAAGGATGCTATGGGAGAAGAGTTATATCATCTGGGAACAATGTAATTCACTTCCCCAGATTCTCCTCAATTCTGAGACAAAGGATATGACTGTAAAAGTAGCTACCATTGACAGGAAGTTAGTATGGAGCCTCTCGGCAGATGTTTGGAGGGACCTTATGCTTCCAAGTTGGCCTTTCATTTTATTTATCACACATGTGAAGACTTTAGTTCTGCTCGAGTCTAAAATGATTTTCTCTGGGATACAATTTATGAGTTTCAGCTTCAGTGACATTCATGTGGAATTTAGCTGCTGGATCACTTATTTCTTCTCTTACACATGAATGGTTCTCTTAAGGTTGGAACAAGATTACGCAAAAGCTGGACTGTTTTCCCTGAATTTTGCAATGTTCTCATTTCAGGTGTTTGTTGTTCTGGTTATCATACTGACCAGCTCCATCGTGCTCATCGTTTACATATGTGTGCTTCCTTTGATACTTCAAACCTATTCCTTTGAGTGGATCTGCTGGCACATCATTTATGGCCACTGGAACCTCATCATGATCGTATTTCATTATTACAAGGCAATTACCACACCTCCTGGACATCCTCCACAGGTATCTCTTAGTGTAGTTGATACTGACACTACTGTTGTCTGGATTTTTCTTTTTTTTTATGGTTGTTGAAGCAAGGGGATTAATACAAAAGCCAGAAGAGTACCATCATCAGAAGGAGAAAGTGTCACTAACAACCTCTATGTTTTAGAATATGTTTCCTTGGCATTATAGGCTCTGTTAACACTCCCTACTTTAAATGCATTCCTTGACGGGCTGTCAACGTAGCCCATCCATATACGTGCCTACTGCACCGCCTGTCTCCACGGTGATTAGCCGATCCACTGGCCGGTGGTTGATGTACTGCACTATTCTGACCTTCTGGCCATAGTCATGATAGGTTTTGCTTAGGGAGGGATGAAGGGTTGGGTGAAAGTATACATTAAGCCAGTGGTGGGCAACTTAGTCGATATGGAGGGCCACAGGTGCGGCCCTTGGCATCACTAAAGGGCCGCAAATAACTTTTTCAATCTATACTGACTAGTATAAGTATTTTATACTGTGGAAATGACAACAGGCATAGATAGATGACATTACTTTTCATTTTTTACATAACAAAATGTATTTTAAATGATACTTCAAGCATTGGGTAACACTGTAGTATGGTGATGCACATTTTGATTCAGAGGTTATGTGATGCAATATGAGTTCCTATACATGAACAGTTAGGGGCCACAAGTAGAGGACTAAGGGGGGCCGCCAAAGAACGCCCAAAGGGCCGCATGCTCCCCCCGGGCTGCAGGTTGGGCACCTAGGCTTTAAGCTCCCCATAAACGTATAGATTGTGACTCAATCGACCGTGCGTGATGACGTCATCACGTGTGGTCAATTGGCCGAAACATTGGGTCACAATCAGCCCAGGCACCCTAACACGAAGGGAGCTGCAAGCACAGAATCTTAAAGTCTAACTAAATCATATTGTACAGTACAAAGGGGTGAAACATCAGAAAGCTAAGATATCCAAATTGGAATGAAGTATGGCCTACACCAGGTGTGCCCACCCTTCTATGGCTTGCTATATATACATCGCCAGGCTATTCTCAGGATTTATAACTTTTTCAAACATTAGTGGTGATATTAAGCAGTTTAACCTCCTGAGCGCACTGCCTGTATCGCGCCGTTGTGGGTGATCGAGGCAGTGTACACAGTACACTGCCTGTCATTTCCGGTATCTCTCCGGAGCCATCTCTGGTGTCATTACTGGGATCTACCCATGACATGTGAATAGAATAGTTTATTTTAGAACAAATATTCATTTTTTTAACATTCTCTTCTATCTCCTCTTTCTCAGCAGGCTCAAAAAAATGTTCCTTCTGTGTCCGTGTGTAGGAAATGTATTGCACCAAAACCCGCCCGGACGCACCACTGTAGCATTTGCAATAGGTAAATTGTGTATTTTTTTTCCTAGTTGGCCTTTGAGCCTGTATCAATATGATAATGGTGATGAAACGCCAGACCTGCCTTGACAGTAAGCCGGCCAAACACAGTTACATTTTTCATTTGATTCCCAAATGATCAATCGCTGTGAAAGTTTTTAGGCATTTGGAAGCCCACCTTGAGCGACCAATCCTGCTTCAAGTAAAAATCAATCAAACAGGGATCTGACACCTCGGTATTTGCCTGTTCCATCGCCATCCAACGGATTGGCCAGGGACTGATTCCCGATCAGTCAGCGATTCTTTCGTAAAGCACGTTGCGATCAATCGCAAACGATCGCAGGGGAATCAAGCCGTGCATGCTTGGCTTAAGTGATTGTGTCTGTTAAAAGCATACCTGATAAAACAAGGCATCAGTATGAGGAACCAACTTATACATACAGTCCTGGCCAAAAGTTTTGAGAATGGCGCAAATATTAGTTTTCACAAAGTTTGCTGCTAAACTGCTTTTAGATCTTTGTTGTAGTTGTTTCTGTGATTCAGTGAAATATAATTATAAGCACTTCATATGTTTCAAAGGCTTTCATTGACAATAACATGAGATATAAGAGTCAGTATTGCCAGTGTTGGCCCTTCTTTTGCAGGACTCCTGCAATTCGACTGGGCATGCTTTCAGTCAACTTTTGGGCCAAATCCTGACTGATAGCAACCCATTCTTTCATAATCACTTCTTCGAGTTTGTCAGAATTAGTTGGTTTTTGTTTGTCCACCCGCCTCTTGAGAAACGACCACAAGTTCTCAATAGGATTAAGATCTGGGGAGTTTCCAGGCAAAGGACCCAAAATTTTAACGTTTTGGTCCCCGAGACACTTAGTTATCACTTTTGCCTTATGGCACGGTGCTCCATCGTGCTGGAAAATGCATTGTTCTTCACCAAACTGTTGTTGGATTGTTGGAGGAAGTTGCTGTTGGAGGGTGTTTTGGTACCATTCTTTGGGCAAAATTGTGAGTGAGCCCACTACCTTGGATAAGAGGCAACCCCACACACATGGTCTCAGGATGCTTTACTGTTGGCATGACACAGGACTGATGGTAGCGCTTACATTTTCTTCTCCAGATAAGCCCATTTCTAGATGCCCCAAACAATTGGAAAGGGGCTTCATCGGAGAATATGACTTTGCTCCAGTCCTCAGCAGTCCATTCACCATACTTTCTGCAGAAGATCAATCTGTCCCTGATGTTTTTTTGGGAGAGACGTGGCTTCTTTGCTGCCCTTCTTGACACAAGGCCATCTTCCAAAAGTCTTGGCCTCAGTGTGCAAAGTCTTCACCTCACTGTGCTTGCAGGTGTGTTCACACCTGCCTGCTGCCATTCCTGAGCAATCTCTGCACTGGTGACACTTCAATCTCGCAGCTGAATCCTCTTTAGGAGACAATCCTGGCGCTTGCTGGACTTTCTTGGACGCCCTGAAGCCTTCTTAACAAGAATTTTACCTCTTTCCTTAAAGTTCTTGATGATCCTATAAATTGTTGTTTAGGTGCAATCTTAGTAGCCACAATATCCTTGCCAGTGAAGCCATTTTTATGCAACGCAATGATGGCTGCACGTGTTTCTTTGCAGGTCACCATGGTTAACACTGTAAGATCAGTGATTTCAAGCCTTGTGCTTGTCCACATTCTCACCTGAGTTAACAAGACGATTACTGAAATGATCTCAGCAGGTTCTTTAATGACAGAAATTAAATGCAGTAGGAAGGTTTTTTGGGGATTTTGTTTATTTTCATGGCAAAGAAGGATTATGCAATTTATTTAAACACTCTTCATAACATTCTAGAGTATATGCAAATTGCTATTATAAAAACTTAAGCAGCAACTTTTCGAATTTCAAATATTTGTGTCATTCTGAAAACTTTTGGCCAGGACTGTACACAGTCCATACAGCAAATCATTTCCAGCACCACATTACTACATTGCCACAGTTGTAACCCTTATCCTCTCAGTGATCATATGTGGCCAAAATGTCTTCTAGAATTATATTTTCTCTGCCAAGATTTTTCTGCCAAGATGTTAATTCCTGTTCCTTCTACAGAATGGAAATCTTAAATGTATGAATAGCAGACCCTGTTGGGCAAACTGACAGACTTTGCCTTTGCTTGTCATTTAAGTACTAATTTAACAAGGCTGTCTATGATCTACTAATTTGTAGCATCCACGAGCCATAAACATTTGATTTTACTGCTGGAAATGTATGTAAATGCTGCATAAACTTATGCACAGAAATGCATACATGGCTAATTTGTATATTTATTAATATGAAGCAACAAGCATATGATTGAAATTCAGAACTTTATGGGCTGCATTTACATCTGAGTATCTGTGTCACAATAGAAAAGCATTTTATTATCAGATGCACTTTGGCTTATGTCTGCTAATAGGTTTTTTATTTCCACAGGTGTATTCTTAAAATGGATCATCATTGTCGTATCCTTTCATTTGTAAAATATTAAGGTGAAAAAATGGTGACGTCCTGGTACAGAAATACAGGAGCTGCTATTCTAGTTTAACTAGCTGCATGCTTATTTCAGGAGAGAGACTCTTTAACCCCTCTAGCAGAATTTTCTTGAAACTGGGATCACTAAAACCGGAGAAGAGCCGTTGGTTTCCTAGTCCACATCATCATTGACGCTGATGATGTGGACAGGGGAGGGCGTTAATCTCAAACAGTACAATTTACTCTGCTGCGATCGCCCTTACCCCGTTGGGCTGGCAGCTAGGGAGGTTAATCTGACAAAGTTAAGATAGAAATGAAACAGGCAGGTATTACATCTGTACTGCATTGTTTGTGTCAGTGCACACAAACAGAGCCCAGCTGTTATAAACAATGCAGAGGCAGGTAAAAGAGCTGCCCACCTGGCTCTGCCTGTTTATGTGAAAGCTACCTCATGCTGCCAGCTCTCACATACACACAGAGAGCCATAGCACTGTGTAAGCAGCCAGTGCGGCTGGGGTGGATCTTTCCTCCAGCTCACAGACCGAAGCTCTGCTGTCAGGGCTGGAGGTGGAGGATCGATGATTAGGTTGGGTGTAAACCATCTAAAACTAAGGTTTCCATAGCATTTAACTCAGAACCTTGTTAGCAATAACAATAAAACAAACATTGTGATTGTATGCAGGATTCCTGGCCATTTGTATCCTAGCTGTTGGAAAATCTTATGACACCGTTATTCAGATAATTTTGAGTAGAATAGTAAAATTTTCCATCCTCTGTTGGAATTTTCCTAAAAAGAATAAAACTTCCTTCTAGAACCTACGGCCCGCAGCCATATCGGGACCGTTTAGTCTTTTAATCTTGCCCTTTGTCAACTTGTTGTCAAGATGCAGTTTTCCCTTCAATAAATGGCCTTCTAAATACCATAGAATGTTTCAGTTATATATAAGCAAAAGGCTACTGTGGATATTTATAATTTTTTTTTTATATATTTTTTTCTTTATTTAACCTGCACAGAAGTATTTACATTGATAATTTTTTCATACCACCTAATAATATCAGTTTCAATTTCCCACCCTGCCTATGAGGACTTAGGACTGGATGGCCCTCACAGGTTCTTTGTCCAGCCCCTCTGTCGAATTTAAAAACCTGTTGTGGTCCACAAGTTAAAAAGTTTGCCTACCCCCTGGTCTTGAAAAATGTATTAGCATCCAGCAGTTATATGGGGGATTGCAGACTTTTAAGGACAACAGTTTATAATGTGTCTTTTCTGAACATATTGCTCCTTAACTCCTTCATGTCTCAGCGTGGCTTAACAACTGTGTTGGCCATTTCAACCATCGTTATTTTTTCTCCTTCTGCCTTTTTATGACCATGGGCTGCATTTACTGCAGCATCAGCAGCCGGGTCATGTTCCGTGAAGCCTATGCAGCCATTGAGGTGAGATCCTCTGCTTCATCAATTATATTAACTATTGAGCAGAAATCATGTTCCACTGGTTCAGAATGAAAGTTACTGCCCACCAAAAACTGCTACTTCCTTGCACACGTCAGCATGTGCTATCACTTGCTGATTTGGTATTTCACTGGACTTGGGTCTCTACCTCTTCCAGTTATCCAAAGCCACATAAAAATATCAATCTGTGGTCAGACTAAAGACCATATATTATATTATTTATCAATCCCAAACAAGCCACTGCCCACCCCTGTAGCTGCAAGGAATGTACAAAAACTTTTCTTACTGCCAAAGCCCCTTCTGTCTGAGAAAGCAAGGGAGCCAAACCATGGTTTTATTGTGTCTGCTGTAATAATTAAGGTTCAATTGTTTTATGGTGAAGCTTTTTAGAATATATTAGTATTAAATTTTCCTACCATAACGTCGCAAGAGTTGTGTGCGCTTGGGTTAACTTAATTGGTGGGACCTATCATAGTGCATAATTGGGTACGAAGAACCCCATTCTATGTCTACCAACAGGGCATTCTTGGCAAGACTGGTAGGTAATTATGGTCATGTTTCCCTTTTATTAGAAATTCAAGCACCAGGAGAAGGAGAGACTGAAGTTTGCAGTCAATGAGGTGGGCTGTGTTAAAGTGATCGTCAGCTGTGTGTCTGGTTTGCACAAAGAAGTGCAAATGTTTATTGTCCTTCACTAATGCTAAATGGTTCTTCTATTACTTGGGCTTTACTAAACATTGCTTAAGGCATGCCCCACTGGTAATTCTTCCCAGTTTATGATGCATAGTTGTGTCATGCCACTAACCTTCCTCCTCTGTCACAGTCTGTAGTGTATGTCTGCCCTACATACACTAGAATATACACAGAGTAAAAGTAAGATGTTGCAGACTGTAATAGAATAATGTTGCTGGAGGTCCGCAGTAGGGACCAGCGAGCTGCTTTTCTGTCTGACAGCATTGGCAATTGGATAGGTAATGTATTCAATGTTTTCTTTAACAGGTATAATTATTTGTTGGTGTTTCACTTTACTTGCAACATCACTTGAACAGAGATGTGCTTTAACCTGGGAGAGAGTTTCCAATAAAAATATTTTAATATGTGCATAGTGTGAAATCTACGTGTCTCCTGTAATTGGCAGTATTGGTTGTGTAGCTATTGTTTATAAACTTTTTACTTCAACTTCATGCTACGTGAACACTTGGGATGAAATATTTAAGACTATTTAAAATATCTACTGTATTTTTCTGACTATAGGACGCACCTGACCATAAGATGCACCCAGTTTTTAGAGCAGGAAAAAATATTTCATGTGTTTAAATGAATGTGAAAAAATCCCATGCAGTACCCCTTTGCAGCCACAAAAATAATGTCACTAGAGAGCACACTTCAGCATCCCTTCTTCCTCACACACAGGGAAGGGACACTGATCTCTCTGTCTCCTCTCTGCTGTGTGTGTGAGGAAGCTGCCAGCGAGTGCAGCTCTCCCCGCACACACTCTGCATTGGCTATATTTGCAGGGCTCTGCAGATATAGCCAATACAGTTCAGCTCCTCGCCAGTTCTCCCTCTGCACACAGCTGATCTTCCATCTGCCGGGAGAGCTGGTGGGGAGCCAAGTGGCCATCACTGGCGGCCAAATGGCCACGGCTGGTCGCACATTCGGACCATAATGCAGACACCCCCCCCCCCCATTGAGGTTAAAAAGTGCGTCTTATAGTCAGAAAAATACGATATATTAAAGACTACTTCCATAGGTCTGTAACTCACAGCCCTGCAGGAGAAGAATACAGAGAAACATCAGTCTGTGATCTATACTGTAATACTGTAATCCATAATAATCTATTTTTTCATTTATTGTTCCTAGACTCTTTCCGGTCAGACTCCATCACCTGCTTTTACATTCAGAGAGAGAGCGTTTCACAAGTGTATCATCTACCTGTGGGTACTGTGCAGGTAAGGTCAGCCAGCTCTCTCCCATGATATGGATTGCAGGAAGCACTATCCAGTATCCCCGTAATGTAGTGTAATGCCAGTTTTCCTCATTAAGAAAAACAAATCTAGCAGCAATAGAAAAAAATACACATGCTGCAGCTTAAAGGCCAAAAACCAGAACTTTGGAACAACATTTGTTTATTATGTTGTTACATAGCTGTTTAAGTTTCTGAAATACCAATACAATACAATGCCAGAAAAAACAGCTGTGGGTGTATTCAGACCAAATAATTCATCATTTCCTTCTGTACTTGCTTAATGGGGACCTTTCCGAAATATGTTGTTTTTTTCAACTTATAATTATTGATTAAATATAAATCATTTAATAAATATTAGTATGTCATCATCTTCCCTGCTGTAATTGTATATAGATAGGAATGCCCTCATGTTTATTAAAACAATTGTTGCTGCCTATTCAAATGAGCATCTATCCCCTACACACACTACTATTGCACACACAAGGCTACTTGCTGTAGAATTGTGTAGGTGTTACACTTTAAGCCCTGCCTTTGGCAATCATACAAGAAAATTGGGTTTTTCCATTTTGGAAAAAGGACATGTATCACAAAAAGGCAATAATAGAGCCAGGAAATGTATATTTGTAGAATCAGATGTAATAATTATATCAAGTATATGGTGACTCTCCCATCTGCCTTCTGCATACACTGCCATGCTTTCAGCCCAACTCGCATACTGTATTTTTGGACTATAAGACGCACGTTTTCTTTTTTTACTTCTAAAGCTTTTCAAATGGCTCAAAATCGCTCCAAAAGCCATGCTGATTGGTGTGTAGCTTCCTTTTTTCTGAGCGGTTAGTCGCTGCAGTAACGTATGGCCACCAGATAAAATGACTTTCAATGGGAGAAAATCCAATAGACTTCTAAAGCTATCACGTTTCAATATATATCCTGCATGATATTGCAATTACAGCTGCAGCGTTTTTGGAGAGCGGAGAGGGGAGGGGCGACTAGGGACATTCAGCAATATCTCAATATAGTTAAGGTTTTTTTTACAGATCTTAATAACGAGGTGTTTGCCAGGGACAGACACAAAGTGGTGATCAGGTGAATTTAGTAGCACTTTAAGGTGACAAGGACTGGCTGATGGGGGACAGTCTGTTTATGTAGATAAGATGGTTGTGTTTCTTTCTACAGTTCTGTTGCTGTGGCACTTGGTGCACTCACATTGTGGCACGCCATGCTCATCACGAGAGGTGAAACCAGCATAGAGAGGCACATCAACAAGAAAGAGAGGAAAAGGTTACTGACCATGGGAAAGGTAAATATACTGGATAGTGCCGCTCCTTCACAGTGTTGGATAGAAAAAATCTGCCAAGCAGAGAGCACATCTATATTCCCTTCTATGTAATGCTGGGCATACACGGCTCGATGCCTGTACAATGAAGGGGCTATTAGAGCGCAACGTGATTCTTTGATATCGAGCCGCAGCACTTCTGTGTCATTGATTCCATCCCATACTTTGTATAGGGACCCATCCAAATTAATGTAAATCTAACAGGGTTTTCCAACATTTTGGTTCCTTGTTCCACCAAGCTTTGAAGAAATCCCGCAATCGATCCAGCACAAAGAAAGGCTGGACGGCTCCATTTTTTTATAGATCCGAGCGCACGGTGTTCAATTGTACTCTAATCTATAAAAAAAAATTGAGCGTCCATTGATTAAGATAGATGCTGCCATGTGTTTAGTCTGTATAGACTAACCTATTGAGTACAATGGGGGCTGTTCAGGCACGTCTAAAAAATAACATACCCAAGATGCTCCCAAACTGCCCCAATGGAGCCTCGGCCTAAATAAAAGTCCTCTGGAATGACGAGGTATGAAAGGGGTTCTAGTGATTTTTATGGTTTGCATGGAATTCCTCCTAATAGGTGAACAGGTAAGGAAAGTGGACATTATAAAATGAATTTCTATAGTAGAATACGTCTTCCCTCCATCCTACCACAAGGGGAAACTACTTTGATGTTTTACCCTGTATGGTGAGGCTATTTATAATGCCTAACTTACAGTCCTGCTGATTTTCTGTAGAACTGCTGTCAGGTGATTATGGATATTTCTATTTTTAATGATGGTATTCCTGTTCTCACATTATAGGTATTCTATAATCCTTACAGCTATGGTCGGTGTAGTAATTGGAGACTTTTCTTTGGTGTGGAAACAAAATTGTAAGTTATTTTGAAATAAGATCTATTAACCCCCCCCCCATGTTCATAGACTTGTAATGTAAATATAATCTTTCTTGAACATATCATAAACATACAAATGGCAACTTTCTGGGACTGCCACTCCTTTTAGCTGAGTCAGCTGATTGTATTGCTTTCAGTCGTTTAGGAGATCACTGCTCCTTGCTAAGCCTTATTTGTGCCTCCATTATTATGAGTATTTTTTTTAATTCTTTATCATTAATAGATCTTGCATTTGTTGCACTAGGCCGTGTCCTTGTTCCTATTCAGTCTGCATACATGTTAACCAGGCCTTTAGAGATGAGCAGTGGTTATTCCTGGTGCACCAGCATACACAGTTTCATATGTGTGGTATTAATGGATGCATGGACATAGACAAAAAAGATGTAAGATGCTGGTAGTCAATCAGCCTGATGAAGATTTACATTTAGGGTATTCATAGTAGGATCTGCGGGTAACTCACCCCCCATGTAGTTTGAGATGAGGACAATACTTGTCATTAGTGGGAAGGCATTAACACTTATCCCTCTCTTCTCAGACATTGGCTAACCAGAGTCCTCCTTCCATCTGCCCACACTGCTTATGGAGAAGGATTGACATGGAACCCTCCATCCTGGATTCCCACAAGGCAGACTCCCGTCCTTGCGATATGAGTTTCTGTACGGCACGGCGGCTAAAATAATTTTATTTTTTGTAATCTTATTCCTGCCCCTTGCAAACAAAAGGTTTAATATCAGGTTTTAAATGGACTGATCTGCTTTTTGTGGAAACAACCTATGGAATAGAGAGTCAGTATGCTGGTACTATGAACAATGACAGTGTGCAATAACATATAGCAGCCAGTCATAAATCATCGCAACTACAATTTCTTTCTATCACTCCATTTTGTTCATAATTTTTCCTGTACTACTGGATGGAACTGACCGCAGGTAACAACTCTACATTGATATCATTTCCTGTAGTGAATGGATAGGCCATCTTTGTGAAATCTATTTAAAAATGTAACTTCTATTATACAATATCTGAAAACAAGGCATACCCTGTTTGTGCATACCTTGCCTTTCTGTTTCTGAACTCGTCTCTGAAATGGACACTTCCAGCAGTGTTTATATTTTGAATCTCCTGCTTCCTCTCTCTTCCCTATCAAGAGTGGTAGTTGGTCAAATGAGGGAACCGCTGCGAACTGCTGGAGATCCAAGAGTGCAGCAGCAGAAGTTCTTTCACACGTCAATTTTACTTTGCAGTAATCACAGGGTCACACATTTACAATGCCCAGCTTTGCTGTAAGTTAGAGAAGAACTCTAGTAGCCATGTTCCAGCGGCGGATTACAATTGTATTCCTCTTGCTTCAAATTGCTTCTTTTTGGAAGACGTGACCTAGATTAGACTAACCGCTCCTCTTGTGATAACTACTGAAATTAGCATTCCAAAATCCCAGGGCTAAAAAGATACAGCCACCCAAGATCCCCAATGACTCTATACTGGCTGTAGGGATGCCCAAACAATTACAAGGACCGACATCTAATATGAACAAATTATGTTTGTTTTTTTTTGTGGAAAGAGACCTGTAGTGTGAAATATGTATCAGGGGTTATAATTTCCTCATACCATCATATTATGTTACGTGAAATGTTGTTTGCTGTTTTTAATCCAAGTTTTTCTAACTGTTAAATTAAAATATTTTAAGAATGTGAAACTTTGTTTATGGACACTGCATTATAACGCATCATAAATGTTATATGTGAGAACAGATCTACAGTCCACTCCCACAGCAATATTGTGTGCTGCACAGAGGTTAATCTGTTTACTTGATTGCCTTTTAGCCAAGCCAACCAGAGAAGGCAGTGCGTCTAGCGTTAACACAAGGTACATATCCCTAGAGTTACAGCAGATGTATACTCAAAATATAAAAAATACATAGGTTTTTTGGATTGTGGAGTGCCATGTGAATATCATACCAGCTCAGAGGTAAGTCAAATATGTAAAATGATATTTTCCTGCTGTTAAATATGCAATCTCTCATACGATTCTAGTGCCAGGCTTCCAGGGGGTTCACTTCAGGTGCAATATCGCTAGTGGCCGCTGAGGACGTTTGAATGGAATGCATTTTCCCATTGAAAACGAGTAGAGGTTTACCTGTCTCTCTGCAGTGAGTGCCGCGGCACAAGTCAGGCAGAGATGAGGGGCCTGCGAGGGATCTTCTTAAATTACTCCTTACAGGCAAGGTTGTTTCTTTTTATGCATTCCACCCTGTTATGGGTACTTCTAGTGCCATTCATGAAATTCTCAATTTCTGGTGGTCAGTCCACTTTAAGGGCCCCTTCACACTATATGCAGTTTTTATAGGCAAGCGTTTCTGCATAAATACAAAAACGCATGCGTTTTTGACATAACATCTGCGTTTGGGTTTTTGAACAAATCAATGAAAAGTGCAAAAAAAAAATCAAAAATGCATACAGCAATGAGTCTTTAAAAATGCAACGCATGCAGTAACATTATTAAATAGTAACATTGGTTGCCTATGGGTTTTTTTTTTACGCACTGCAACACAGTGTGAAATGGCCCTTAGGCTAGGTATGCAATTTATAGAAAAGTAAGACACACACCATGTACACTGGACAAAGCGGCTAGATTTTAATGTAAACATATTCATGATGCAATGTTTTAAAATATTTCACATTTATTCACCAGAACATTTTGAAGTTGTGTAGAAGTTCAGGTTGCATCAATTGTTTGTCTCAACACGTAATATCGTTTAAAGGCGTCAGTGTTAAACTGCAAAAATATATATACAATTTACTAACATATCATACCCATCATGTACACAGCAAAGGCAGACTTCGAGCCAGCCACTACCGGTTAGCTCTACTTTCTGGGAATTCAAATAAACGTTTCTGGTTTAGTCTGTCATGGAAAAGGTTTTCTCACTACTTCCTGTCAGGGGGGTTACGGTACCCTGGAAATGATGCGGCGGTATAGGGAATCGCTCCAGTTTCCCAGGGCAGTATCAGGTTTTTCTGATCCCCGTTCTAGTAGCGGTTGATACAAACCCTGAACTGGGTTCACCTCAATCGTGGGGAGGTTATGTTAAAATGCGCCCACAGGAAATCTGCCAATTTTCTCCAGAAATGACAACCCCCCAACACCAGGGAACATCAATAAACATTTGACAGGGGGTCTAGCTACTTTATACATATTTTTGTTTACTAATTTACTGCCAGGGACATTTCTCAAACAGATTTTCCTTAATATCTTATAACCTGGAGGACCAGTAACAGTCAACCAAACCATACACACACACACAAAAAGATCCTTGTTACTTTCTACAAGAAGAGCACAAGGTTGGCACTCATTAAATCATATAAACTATACAATATACATTATATATAGATTTAATATACTAGTTTCCTCCTAGACATGCCAGATCTCCTCCTACTGTAAACTTGTGCTAAGATTACTGAAGTGCAAAGGACGCCGGATGGAAAAGTAAAATATGGAATGCAGACAGAGTCCTTAACAGATAAGATGTGGGCGTGGCTAAACAAGATGGCACAGACTTAATGTTAGTTGTACAGGTCAGTAAATTCGTGGCATCCTGGTTAGATTGTCTCCGTGCAAAGTTACTATGTTCTACATTGGATTCTCAACTTCCAGAACTTCCCATAAGGAACCTTAAAAAGAAAAAAATAGTACATCAGATTTTTATGAAACCATACGAGTAAAAATATATGATGTTCCCAGGAGGCTGACAGTTTTTTCTCCCTAGAGAGAAGGTAATAGGCCAGTTCCAGAATGGAGGTCTTCATTGAACAGGGCTGAAAATATAGCTGTGTCTATTCACCCCTTTCACAACCCACCAACCGACTTAAGGCGCCCCCCCCCCCCCCTCCCATACACCTTTAGATCACTCCATACAATTTCCTTTAGATCTACCAACAACTATGTAGTGCCGGGTCCTCCCTGATAGAATACATAGTGATTGGAAGGTCCTCATATTACATGGTGTTGGTAGAAGAAAAGTTGATTGTATGGAAAGATTGTAAGGTGTATGGGGGGGGGCCTTATAAAGAGTTACATTTAAAAAATCACTTACTTTTTAGGTTGCTGGTTTTTAACTCAACCCAGTAAGTGCTCATTGCCTTACCTTCTTTACTTATTGGGTTTTCCCAAAAAGAACCTCTACACTGTTTTTCTCTGTACATCAGCAACTTTTTGGTTTCTCTCCTTAACAAACCATATCGGTTTTGTTTGTTTCGTTTTTTTTCCCCTGGGGGACCCTCACATTGAGGCTCTTCTCACCTAGCCATCTACATTTTAAAATCTGGCACAGACAGCTACTAACATGGGAGGAGAGATGAGTCGGCCACATAATTTTTTCAATGCAAAATGTAAATACATAACATATGCTATAGCAACATCAACTCATTCCACTATTTTTGTTGTCACTCGGCAGTCTATTGTGATAGTTTTGGAAATAACATCTTTTTTTATTACTGCCATGCAGAAAGTGAGCATGAGTTGTGTATTTATATGAATGGGGGGGGGGGGGGGGGGGGTTATGGTAATTATTCTCCCCAATACAGCTATCCTTCTACTATTCTATTTATACAGCACATGCAAACCAGAGCTCTCTTGTTGTATCTCTTGAGGACCCAACCAACACTCCATCAGAGGAAAGCTTGATGAATCGTGATATTTATCAGAGCACCTTCATAATTTGATTTGAATCATGTTATTTTTCTTGTCTGCACACAACACTGGTGAATATACCTGCTGTAGGTTTCTCATGCAGTTTACCACAATGCACAGCAGTGCATCACTTATGACAAAGTTGTCCTAGGTAAAGGACTGGAGGTGGACCACGTGACATGACTTACAGCATAATAGTCAGTTCAGCTGACCTATGAGCCACCATCAACTTCAGGACTTGTGTTCACTGCTGTTTCTGATGACGCTGCGTATACTGAGCGGCACGTGCTGTTTTGAAGCTGCGGGCTGCCATTTCTTCAAAGCAGCATCGCCAGAGACACCTCCATAGAAGATCAATGGAGGCGCCTTAAAAACACAGAAAAACAACACCCAATGCTGTTTTTCCATGTCTTTCCTCTGCCGACTCCCTAGGGTGTGGGCAAGCCACAGGGAATCCACCCGACAAATATGCAGCTTCTTGATTCCCTGCATTGGACGAATCCGCAGTTTGGCCTCATAGCCACTTCATATAGAATTCTGTCATCCTATCTTTTTTTGGGTATAGATCTGTTCTAATCATCATTGTTTCACATTGCATTACATCAAAGTCTGATATCACCTTATCTCAACCTACCACTGACAGCGAGCCTCAACGGCCTCCTTTCTCACCAATCTCTTCTTGTCATCCAATGGTTTTGCTAAGGCACGGATAACATGCTGCTTGAAAGGCAGGAGCTGCAAGTATGAGGAGGTAAAAAGGGTTTTACATCCCTTAAAAATAACACTAGAACAAAGAACACTTTGTATGTAAAGTATGACAGCATATTACCATAGGCAATGGGAGCTTTGTTAGGGCCAGCATACACTTCAAAGCTGAAATCCGAACTTCCTGGAAGCCATTAAAAGCATTTTAAAAACTTAGTTGATATTATTATTACACATCTACATAATTCATAATGATATTAAACTATTCATTTTTTGTATTTTATTGTCTTAACCACGAAGTAAAAGCATACAGTGCAAATCACATAATTCCATAGCATAGGGACCAGCTATTCAGACTTTGTACCTACCATGCTAGAACTACAGGTCAGGCCGAGTAACTCTCTGATGAGGGTATCTATGTGAATATTCAGTATGTCCGCAGCATCCAACAGAAGAGGCTCCAGGCAAGTCAGCGTGGACAGCTGGACAACATGGTCAGGGCAGGAGAGGGCCTCCAGCAGTAAAGAGAGCAGCTACAAAGGAACAGATTACAGGTCCAAATATAAGAGAAGGTCTGTGAAAGATATTCACACTAGGTAAGACTAAGTATCGGTTACATTTCATTGCCACTGGCTGATTCATATCAGTTACTTCATGTAAATTGCATACATGTTCGATAACTCTGGACAAGCTGGAGCTTACTATATTGCAAAATATGGTTTTTCGGAGTCACCTCTCTATTTGCATGTATATAAGTCTCCTAAAACTGTCCTCATGTCCCACTAGCATTGTGGATTTCCAGACAAAGTATAATAATTATTATAGGTAGTATAATAATTATAATGGAGGTCTATGGCATGGCCCCCAGCTCTTCATCATCACTGATCTGCGGGCCTACAGTGATGCAGACTCGCAGAGGACTGGCTTGTGTGTGCTCAATCCTCGCTAGGTTAGAGTTCACTTTATTAACAAACTCTGTACGAACTGGATGGGAGTAAGAGGATAACCACTCTTTTCTAGCTCAGATTTACAGTTTATCCCATGTTATTTGCTATCTCACTGAACAACAGCAGCTTAATGTGAAAATTCAAAAGGTCCCCTGCTTGACTATGGGCTGGTAAAGCTCTAGTATATTAAACTTTTTAACTACTGATAAGTTGTAACCAGGTCAACACATATTACCAGAAACAATATAAGTTCCACTTACTGATGGTAGCTCTGTCAGGAGAACCTGCTTTGGCAAACAGTTCAGCACATAAGATAATGCCTTCAGGTAATTTGGCTTATTTTCTACCCCAGAAAAAAATAAAATAGAGTAAATCAATACTCAGCAGTGATTACAAGCCTACATAATGCATGTATCGCACAGACCATCATCTCACAAGAACATAAAACACATTACCTTTACTAGCAGAGTTAAAACCTTCCACCAGTTTGGGAACGTTCTCTGTGAAGAACCTTTGGCGAAACATAATCCTGATATCTGCATGACATTCCTTGTTCAGGATATCCGGACAATCCGACACCAGAAGAGAGAACATGTCGGCAGCCAACTGTCCCAGATCTCCATCACACAGCAAGCTAATCATCTGAGAAGAGAAAATTCAGATTCCAAATCGTATAGAAATGTCAATCTTACATATAAAAGAAACCATTGTAAATGTACATGGGGAAGCCTTATCTGTTCATTACACAATGCATGTCTGTAAAGCTAGCCATACACTCTGCGATAAAAATAACCATCTATTAAAACCGACAATGTATGCCGACGTCGGAGTCGTTTTAGATCGCAATTTTCGTTAAAATACTACCACATGGAAAATCCAATTTTGGATAAATTTTTCTGGCTTTATTGAAAATAATCGCCGTTTATATCGGACAATGTGATTTTAAAATGAATTTAAATGTAAATAATAAATATATATATATATATTAGTTTTAATTCTATATACATAGATACATATTACAGATAAACAATATATAGAGATACATATTGATATGTTTACAGACAACAGATATATGTGTAGTATATCCTATGTAGATGATATTTTTGTATACATGCCGTGTACTACCATACTACATATACTAATACATTTGAATACAATTGTAATATATCTTTACATCAAAACCTAAAAAACAAAATCTTGGGAATTTATGAATACCATGACATTAGAAGGTGCTACACTGAATGTATGTGATCGTAAAAAAATTAATTTACGATCTAATATCATAAAATATACACTACAGCTTTAAAAAACCTCTCCGGTCAGTTCAAGTAAACTATATTAAAATTATATATATATATATATATATATATATATAAATACTTCTACATTGCGACAACTAGTACGGCTGCTATGCTGAATAGCCACCGTGTCAGCGGCAGCAATATGCCGGCGGTGGAAGTCTTAACCTCCCTAGCGGTTGAGACGAACCCTGTTCGTTCGCTGAACAGGGTCCTCTCAAGCGTAGGGGAAGCCGGCAGCGGGGAGACCCTATGCCTCCCCGGAAAGCTGCAGCGATTGTCTTTATCGCTGCAGCATTTCTGGGTTTGCGGCACCGCCCACGATCGCGTCACAGTGACGCGGAAGGGGGGCGGCGCCATAGACCTTCATGTTAATGGAGGAGCGCCGGCTTTCCCTCTCACGCAGCTGTTGTCAGTAATGATAGCAGGTGCGTGTAGAGCTCCGGCGAGGTGCCGGAAATGACGGGCAGTGTACTGTGTACACGGCCTCGATCGCCCGTATCGCGCTGCTGTAAACGGCGCGATACGGGCGGTGCGCTAGGAAGGTTAACCTCCTGAGCGTTTGGTAGACAATCCCGGCACTACATAGTTATTGGTAGATCTAAAGGAAATTGTATGGATTGATCTAAAGGTGTATGGGGGGCTTTAGGTAGGAGTATTAGGAAGGAAACATCGAGGTCCTTGCCATTTCTAGCAACCATTCAGGCTTCCAACTACTTATTTATTGTATTCACAATGCCTTATGCAATAGATTCATCCTGTACTACACATGAAATTCTAAGTTAGGAGAAAGTACCTTTTCAGTCAGCTGCTTATTCAAGGGATGGTACCGCAGAATTAGAGCTTTGTTCACCTGCAAATGTCAAACATTCAAATGAATTACTTAACTGCACATTTATTACATTTAGCAAACATCTAAACAACTCAAGCAGGACAGTTTAGTCTGCCAATAGAAAATCTTGCTGGGGGGGGGGGGGGG
>CM070037.1:63080079-63090771 GCA_036250615.1 Ptychadena robeensis | reverse complement strand
TTTCAGCATGTCAGCACTGGACGAGCTGGACTCGTCACAACCGCTAGGGAGGTTAAACAGTCCCACTGTCCTTATTTGTCCATCAGAGACATTCTGTAGCCCAAGATAATAGGAAAGGCTAAATAGACTCCAGGCTTGAGATCAACACAGTAAGTGAGAATAGAACAGTTTAACTTCTGACAGGATCTGCAAGTAGTTTTTGCACTCATAAAACAGATATAACAAAACTTTTTAATGGTATATTTTACTGAACCAAACCAATAATAGAAGTTTACTATTCGAGTTGACATGAACTTTAAAGGCTTACCTCTGCAAAACGAGGGGTGCTTGCCAAGACTGCACGAAGGCTCACTATTAGGTCTTCTCTAGTGATGCCATGTGGATCATTGGAAGGCTGGAGAACAATCATGAAGACATCATGAGAGGGAATAAAGAACAATTATTTATGGAGATGCATCACATCCAGTGGCATGGTACTACACATCAGCACAGGTAATATATGATGATAATAATGTAATAGAGAAGATGATAATAATGGGATGCAGAAAATTCAGCTTAAGCATTTACATTGCAGGTAAACTGAAGATAAGCAAATCCATCAGATCCACTGCAGCACCTGGTTTAAATTCAGTCTGCTTGCAATTTCCATGCTTCTGTTGAATCCTGGGCGCCATGATATTAACAATACATAATGCACTTTGTTTAAAGAATAGTGACATATGAATGGAAAAGATGTGGAGCAATATCCAGAAATATAAATAAATGAAGCAAATCAAACTTACCGGATTAAAGTCAATGGGGAAATAGCATGACACCACTTCAAATAATTCTTCCACAAATGGCCCTATATAAAAAAAAAAGTTTTTTTAAAAAAAGCCAGCATAGTTGAAATCTATATTTTTGTTCAAATGATTATACAAAGCATACAAAAAAAAAAGAATTGGGAAAATTCAAACAAGAAACTATAGATTGGCACCACACAATAAGCACTTGACACTTCCCATGTTAATTAAGTAGATTTAAACAATATCTTATTGAAGTGAAATGCATTTAAATGGCTACTGTGCTGGCAAGTATACCTAAAGGCTCCAATACACGGGTAAATTTTTCACTAGATTTTTGACCGATTGATCACCCGAGAACGATCAGCAAACGATCAGCGATCAATCGAGTCCTGCCCACCCTGAAAGATCGACCAAACTAAATTGGAATCAACTAGAAATCGGATCAGACATTGAACCGACATTACCGAACCGAAGTACCGTATTTTTCAGCATATAAGACACATTTTTTGCCCCCCAATTTGGGGGCGAAAAAGTGCCTGCGTCTTACACGCCGAACGCGCGACCCCTGCGGCCACTCGGCCGCCGGTGGTTGCACATTGGCTTCCCGCCAGCTCTCCCAACAGAGGGGAGCTGCAGGAGATGTCAGTTAAGATGGAAGTGCCGATGTTCGGCTCTTCCGTCTGAACTTTTGGCATCCCCACCAAGCAATACACAGAGGATAGCTGTGGGCTGTGTACGGTTCGGCTGTGGATGGCTCGGCGGGTCGGCGTCCCCGCCGGGGAGAGGGTGCCGATCGTCCCGATGGCGCCCGGGAAACCGGCGCTTTTGGGGCAGTTGGCGCCCCCTCCTTGGTGGGGGTGCCGATCTGCTGGGCTGTCTGCTTCTAAACTGAACGCAGCCTCCGCTCCCCCCTCCCTCTCAGATCAGTGTAGTGTGACGTGTGTTCAGCTGACAGTGTACTGCTGCTAGTGACACCTGCTGGCTGAATTGGATATTGCATCCATTTAATTCATTGCATTATACCAATTGATGTGAAAACTTATTAAATCTTTTTTTTCGGGATTTTCTTCCCTAAAAACTGGGTGCGTCTTATGTGCCGGTGCGTCTTATAAGGCGAAAAAATACGGTACATTGATGGACCCATAGCAATATGCAGCAGCCTTTGCGATCGATGGATTTTGTGAAATCGGCCATTTTAAAGATCGGCTCATGTCAAAATAAACCACAAATCGGATTCCCAAGGTGATGTTCCATTGATTCCCTAACCGATCAATTGGCGATTCCATGATCGCCTGAAAGATCGGATCGGGAAGTGATCGGTGACAAATTGACCCGTGTATAGCTACCTTAAACAATGTATAAAAGCAAAAACAGCCAGGCTTTTAGTCTAAACATTATTATTGTGCTAAAATCCAAAATAGATATGGAAAATATTTATTTGGAAGCCAAATTTGCTTGATTTAGCTAGACTCAGCTAGTCTAGCAATTTTCTTAAGAGGAAAGCTTACATTAAATTTTTTTTGGTCTTGATTTTCAGTGTACCTTAACAGAATAAAGCAGACAAATCTTTGTCACAATAGGCTGCACACAACATCACAGAAATGACTAAGAGTCAGCAGTTCCCCTAGTTTTAATTTCAGAATAATACTGTTAAGCATTATATTTTAGTGCCTGGATTTATAACTTTTGGGTTACCATAAAGTTTAGAGTCGAATAATGGATGAATAAAGTGGAAATATATATTTTTAAGGTTCAGAGGTGAGGCATGATCAATGTTTCATAAGATGTTATAATATCAAGTATGATTTTGTCTTTTTACAGTTGGAGTTGAGGTTTTTGCCCAAACATATTTTCTATTCAGATATAAAATTTGTAATACACAAAATCCAGAACGGATAAACTCCACCAGGAGATGGTGAATTAATAGCAATTTAATTAATCATGCTCTACAATTTAAAAGAGGTTTTACATGAAATGTTATGCAAAATAAAATTGCTTTAGAGAAGTACATAGTGCAAATCATAGCCACATCTGAATGAGTAGATAGCATGCGCTACACTGTTCTCCAAATCCTAGTATATGGCCCAGTACCATCCTACTTCCAAACTTCATGGTGTCACTCAACTAACTTGTTGAGAGACATCTAGGTGTCTTTAAGGATAGGTGCACTGGCCACAGACTCTCACACAGACTTTTCTTCTACGAGTCATGGTTATCATTGACCCCAATATTTACAACACAATCCCAACAGCACCATGCCAAAAGCTTTCATGCGACCGCTCTTCTGATCGCATACAGCTCCCCATACCCTCTCCTATGCTATCTTGTAAGAAAGTAGAGTTGTGTGTTTACATGCTATATGTGTGTGAATGAGTTGTGTGATTCAGGTTAAATTGCCATGCCGGCACTTTGAAATAAGTGGGGTTTGGGTTTCAGTTTGGGCACTCGGTCTCTAAAAGGTTTGCCATCACTGTTCTAGACAGTTGCATGTCTTACCAAGAGCATAGTTCTTCACTATAATATCGTATACAATATGGAAGGCCACAAGCAGGTTACGTGGGTCCTTTTCCCCATCCATAACTTGAATAAATCCAAAGGTGAAATCTGCTCCAAGGCTCTTTAGTTCTACAGATACAAAACATTTATTGAAATTTTCATGTGTATAAAGCAACTTTTTTTACAGTACCTTACAGTGTACATCCATACCACAGATAGTAAAAACAGATAGTAAAACAACAAGATCAATCTATATATAATCAAAAGAAAATAAACCTGTCACACAAACTGCATTCAAATAGCCCTGGGGAGAGCAGACCCCAGTAGCTTAGTACTGGCTAATATCTGCATCATTGTGCTGTTCTACTATATAGACCATGAGAAGTATTCTTAAACTGCTGAAGAAAAACCAGCATTGTACATTTAGTATAGGGGACTTCTGTGTCTTGACCCGCATAGATAAAGTTTGCAGATCACCTAAGTTGTCTTAGACCCTTACTCTTGCTAGATTTTGAGTAAGATCTTGTGAAATTACTATTGTGCTGGTTATGGTTCATCCTTAAGGAGCGGTACCTGTACCTTCATCATTAAACTAAGGGTACTAGTCATGGGGTCTGTCTCGCAAAAAGACAGGTCTCCGGATACCCTAAAGCCCTCAGATAGGTATGTTCTTGAAAGGGGTGATAGATACCTGGTTGGGGCTCTCCTGAAGAAAGACCCCATTGACAGAGGAGAGCAAAGTCAAAATGTGTATTCCCTTGCTCCTCAAAGGTTCTTCTTGTTCCTACTATTAGTCCCTTCCTCTACAAATGTTTCCACCATCCAAGAGTTCAGCATTTCTTCATTTGAAGACAAGAGAAATCCAAAATTGCAAATTGGATGTGAGCCAATCAGACTTTGAACCTGCTGGGCTTGATTGGCTTGGTTTCGGTCTGCATGTAACTTACACATTTATGTTGAAATATGGAATCTATTCGAAAGACTAAGCTGCCCTCTCTATGTGCAAAACAAGCAGGTGGAGGTTGTTTCTCCAGTGCAAAGATAAAAGTCTCTGAGGGACTCATTCCAAAATGTATGCATTATTTGGAGTGTTCAAATCAATATATCAACAATAAAATCAGAAAAAATTACAAAGAATAAGTCAACATTTCATACCTTCTTCTCTACTCTTCATAAAATTGGTTATGATCAAATAGACAGTATGGCGATCTAATTGCATTAAAGACTGAAAGAAAATAAAAATGTTGCAGTTTAGTATACCAAAAATGTCTATTAAAGGAATACATGGTATTTCTTTATGTGGGTTCAGGGCTAGAAACCCCCACTTTATTTTCAGACATTAAACAAATGCATATGAATATTTAACAATTGCCATCAGGCGGAGTTCTCTGCAAGGACAGGATGATTTGCTAAAACGAGACACACCTATCAGAGATGGGAATATTTTATATGTGATTACAGACTCTGACCAGAAACTGTGATGCCAGCACTGTGATTTTCTATTATAATATTGGTTTATTGCAGTGTTTAAATAATAATTTCCCTTTTAGAAAACATTCCGTCATACTGTTCCAATCATCTGGCACTGAAACAACTGGCCAAATAAAGAAGGAAAATCATATTGAGTAAGCCACAAAAAAATAGAAGATCTCTCCTTGTAGATACAGTATGTGTACAACTTAGAAGCCACTTACACTATTAATTAGATGTGCACAATTTAGGCAACTTTACCTGAACATGAACCTCTTGGAATAAAGACTTTAATACAGAAACTGCCAGACCCAAAGGGAAAACCTCGGACATACTCTGTGGCAAACAAGAAATCATCAAATTATCAGTCAGTAGTAAATGTCTCGCTAAAAAATATAAGAATTTCAGCATTTAAAAAGTTGGTCACTACACAAAAGATAGAAACCATATGGGGGTTGTAGGCTGTTTCACTTAAGTACACAGAGTGGATAAGTGCTTCCAACCAAGCTTTTTAATCATACAGATGCACCAACATAGACCTGACCAACTTTGACCTGATAACAGAATTGATATGGTCAATCACTATGACTAATACTACATTGGTGAAAATTTTAACAGCAGCATGAAGAAGCAGTTTTTACTGATCAAAGAAGCTTGGCATTCTAGTTGAGTAAGGGGACTGAAAGCCACTGCAGATATGTGTAGGAATCCTTTAGGTTCCCATATTTTGTACTCTTCAGCATTTTCTTTTTTCGTGTAAATGTCAAAGCTTTAGCAAATATTTTAATTAAGATCTAGGTTGATCTACTTGACATGCTCAGACTACAATTAAGTGTACTAAAAGCACAAACTTTGCTGCTACAAACTGTATGTTTAATTTTATTTATCCAGACAGGAGAGATTCTTCATCCTATATACTTCAATACTTAACCTCCCTAGCGGTTTAGACTTGCTGTTCGTTCGCCGTTCAGGTTCGCCCCAACCGCAGGGGAAGCCGGCATCGGGTACCTCCCCATGCCTCCCTGGAAAGCTGCAGCGATTGTATTCATCGCTGCAGCATTTCCGGCGTTCCATGTTATGGAATAATGACACCAGCTGTGTGGAGAGGGGCGGAGGGAGGGAGTAAATGACAGGCAGTGTACTTTGTACACTGCCTCGATTGCCCATACCGGGCCATTGAAAACGGCGCGATACGGCAAGTGCGCTAGGGAGGTTAATACTTCAATACTTAATACAACAAAATCTATCAATTCTTAGTGTTGCTTCAATGAGAGGAAGAGGAAAAACTTACCAGGGCCTTTAGCCCTTGCAGGACGTGTGGAGTGATCAAATGATGATCTTTCAGTCTGTTTTCATAGAACACAACAAGTACTTCCACTGGAAAGAACACAAAACACTTTTTGAAAAAAAGCACACTAGAAAAATACGGAACAGAAACCCACTTTTGTCTACACCAGTGGTGCTCAAACTTTTTGGAATGTCACTGTTATATCCTGTATTTGGAAAGCAGAAGTTCAGGTGTGGAGTGACACTCTTCAACATCACTTCCAGCATGATCAGGTAAGTGTAATGTCCCCTTCCTTATATTTTCTTACCCTGCACATCATTTGCACAAGTGTTAGGAGGAGGCATTACTCTCACTTCCAACCCCACTGTGGGCATCAGCTCTGATTTCAGTGAGCTGGACAACTCCTGTTAAGGTACCCATACACATTGCGATTTTTCGTGCGATTTTAGCCCTTCCGATCGATCCGGTCGGTCGGGTAGGTCGATTGTTTGGGATTCCTAACATGCAAATGTAGTCCGACCGATGCTATTTTTAGAAAAATCGGCCGAAAAGTCGGTCGGGTCCCGAATGAGGATGCCTGTAATTTTTGGACGGTCGACCACTCTTAAAAGATTCCCAATCCAACCAGCCGATCGGTTGAATAATCGGCCGAATAATCGGGCATCTGACCGACTTTTAAAAATAGCACTAAAGCAAAAATCGGGCATCGAAATCGAATATCGCATCGGTCCCCGAAAAATCGCAACGTGTATGGGTACCTTTAAATAGTCATCCAACTCTGCTTGTCTACACTTTTAAAATATTTCATTCTATTTGAAAGAATTGTAAGTTGTGACCAGGAGTCAACCTGAATATAAGCGGTACGCAGCAGTTAACCGTTCCCAACTATTAACGTTGCAAGCACGGTCTGCAAATCTACAACCAACCAATATAAAATAATGTATACACTGGGATTCATAAAACTGATAACCATGTCCGCTGACCACCACGTTTATCAATGGGGCCAAGTCAACAATGCAGCTATTTTAGAAGAGCACGATTGCCACAATTATACATATGACAGACATCAAAATCAAGTTACATTCACAGATGAAACACAATATATAAATGGCATTAACTCAGGGTTAGGTTTACCTTGAAGAATGATATGCACATTTAGGCTTTGTTTCCATTGCGTTGGGACCCCTCCGCTAAGCGTACACGCTTAGCGGGAGGTCCCAACGTAACAGATAGACTTACCTGCTCGGCGGAGGGTCTGTCTTCATTGCGCTGAGCCGATCCGCCAGTGTGAGGCTGAACATAGTTGAGTACGTTCAGCCTTTACACCGGCGGATGTGTAAACAGACCATCCACCAGCAGGCAAAGTCTGTGGGATACGTCGGGACCCCTGCTAAGTGCATACGCTTAGCGTAGGGGTCCTGACATATAATGGAAACAAGCCCTTAGAATATAATTCATAATATATAAAGACTTGGTGACTTGGTCATTAAAACATTAAAATGATTTATTACATAATAACACATTTGGCATTTTCAGTGAATCAGCTACAGATCTCAGAATTCTGATGCATCAGAACTAGTAACAATCAGAAAATGCAGCAAAGTTTCATCTCATCTCATATTAGTAGTGCTTGCTCAGTGCTCTCCATATTATTGTACTGATGTCAGTGTGTGATCAACCATATTTGTACCAGCAGGCTCTGCGGAGAGACTGCAAACAGCTGGAAGAACCTATAAACAGACAATTACAAGGGAACTTAACGTCTTTTAAATCAATCCTAACATCTGTTCCGAAACAATGCAGAAAGCTCAGCAAATTAAAGTGTGTGTGAAACAGCCATGATGGAGGCCTGGAATGTACATTACATGCTGTGAGGAGTTAATAAGACCTTTTTTTCCTACCCTCTTTCTCTGTCAGTCTGGAGTAACACTGTAGAAGGACTTCTGACAAAAGCTGTACACCTCTCCCTCGGCTTCTGGGCTCAGGATTTGCCAAGCATGACCTATTGGAATAATTTACATGAGAGACCAAAAGTTTTACCATGCAAATGCAACATACATGTAATACAGGGGAGTCTGCAAGGAGAAATATACTTCATATACATGAAGCAATAATAGCCTCCTACTATAGGAAAATAAAATGGGCTGTGAACAGACACATTGTGAAGAATAATTCAGGATGAATGTCAGAGAAACATGGTGTGGCAAACAACTGAGCAAAATGAGCTTAAATTTAAGTTACAGGAACTATGTATACAGAGACAAAGCATACAGCAAGAACCAGAACCTTTGATATGCATAGCAAACCAAGAAACGTATGCAGGTTTAAAGGTAGCCATACACACATCATCATCTCATCTTCTGGGTTGTGTAACTAGAATATCGGCTGTTAGTCTAATGTCCTTCAATCATATCATCACAGGGTGTGATCAATTCCTTCCCAGAGGCCTGTGCTCAAGCTCCATTATACAATTGGATACACAATCGATCTAAATACCAAGACAACCACCAGATACTTAAACAAGTGATTGAAATTTACCAACATGATCCATTTTATGTTTGATCACTTTGGTTGATTGATTCAGGTTATAAGGAATTGATTTTCAAATGGTTCACTAAATGATCGAACTGTGTATGGCTACCTAAAGTCTTCAACTAGAGAAAGCTGATTTAACATTAATTATTCACTTCAGATATTTTAAGTCACTTCCTGTTGTCTGTACACTGGTTCAGAGGTAATCATACAAAGAAGATGAATAAGCAGAGAGGGGGTTTAATCTATTAACACTTACTAAAAATTAGCTTTTGAAATAACCAAAAAATTATACTTTTCATATACAAGACTTTTCTGCATCATCCTGGCTGTGATAAGACTAAACATTGTGATATAACCTCCCTAACGAACTGCTGAGGTACAAATTTCTGTACCAAAAGCGCACCATAGACTTTAATAGACTTTTGCATTGTAGGCCTTTAATTTCCCAAAGTATGTCCATACAGGAGTCTGGTAGACATCCTGAATATAATAACATGTTCTGATGCTTTATGAATAACTCACAATATCAGATAATGAATATTTCATAAGAAACTGTATCAGGTAAATTAAGACTACATCCACTAGATGGCGCTGCAGGACAGCATTGTAATACATTGAAGTCAATGTATTACATTCAGTTCTGTACACTTGGTGTTCCCGCCCCCAGAACAGAAATCTGTCACATCAGGAGAGAAGCAGAAAGAAGACAGCTGTAGAGGGCATGAGGATCATTTATTCAGGTGAGTATTTTACATAGGGAGACATATTAAATAGTGTTTTCAATGCAGAAAACACTATTCAATATGATTTTTATTTAAAACTTCCGTCCGCGCCCAGATGTAACATCATCACATGGGGGTGGGATCCGTTCCCCTGCAGCTGCCTCTTCATTCGATCTCCACTAGACTAACCCAGCTCGTCCAGTGCAGTTCTAATATGTCAGAGCTGGACGAGCTGGGACCGTCAGGAATGGTAGGGGGGGGGGGTTAATAATATAAATTTCAATTTTATTATAAATGATTGTAAAAAATTCCCTTTGTTAAGTTCCTGTTCTGATCTAGACACCAAATAAGAAGCCAGCCAGACTATGGTATGCAGTATGTCTGTTATTATTGAAGATTATGGGAAGGGCTTATTTGTACTGTTTTCCTATCCCAAGTCTGTAACTTAATGCTGTTTCCTGTATTGCTGATAATACTTTAGAAGATTTTAGAAGATATATCAGTGGCTCCAGTAGGGCACTGCTGGCTTTTGGTATACATACAAATAAATGATTACACCTTACCCAAGAGACTCCACCACTTGTAGAACCGTGAAAGCTCCATCCTTTACACCTGTAAGCAATACAGAGAGAACAGTGAGGAAAACTGTAAAATACAACAATGCTGAAGGTTAATATACTTCAACTTTAAAACCAGACACAAATGACAGTACCAATATATTTCCACCCTGACTAATCTGCTCAATGTGTTTTTATCCCATCCTTCCTCCCAAATGACATGAAAGATATTTGAATGTTGTAAACAGAATGGGGTTATAGATAGTTAATATTAGCAGCAGAAAAGCATATATGCTGCAGATGAAAGTACCAAATTATTTGCAATTTTAAATAGAGATGGGATAAGGTAGAGTCTGTCTGCCATTTTTGGAGTAAGCCCCACTGAGGAGTTTTATGTAAGAATCCAACAACCCTACTGGGTGAATGACCCCCAGTGTATCTATGCGGGTTGTATTCAAATATGTGGTCAAATCACTCAATGAAGACCTTCTACATTAAAAATGTACCTTTACCCCTTGATTCAATGGATGGGCCAGTAAAGCCCAGCAAAGATACACGGGGGGGGGGGGGGGGGGGGGTCATTGACCCAGTAGGGCTTTTTTTCTGATTCAAATTGGTATCAGCCCTAACTATAGATACCTGGAGAAATACCCATTCAATTTTATTGTGGGAAGTAAATGGTGTTACATGCAACAAGAAATCCCTAGTATTTTACCAAAACCAATTCCCATCACTTCCCGTTTCAATGAAAGCCACAACAATTTGTATTTATCACCAACCTGTAGTGATGCTCCGATTGATCGGCCGCCGATCATGATCGGCCGATATTGGCTTAAATA
>CM070037.1:63055415-63067240 GCA_036250615.1 Ptychadena robeensis | reverse complement strand
GAGTAGTTTTGAAGCAAAAAGAAGAAGAGAGATAGGTCGGTAGCTAGAGGGAAGAGAGGGATCAAGCGATGGTTTCTTGGGTTGGATGGGGAGGATTGTGGCATGTTTGAAGGATGATGGGAAGATACCAGAGGAGAGGGAGAGGTTGAATAGTTCAGTCAGTGCTGGGGCGAGGGTGGTAGAATGGGTCTTAAGAAGATCAGCGGGTATAGGGTTGAGTGGGCAGGTGGTGGAGAGGAGCGAAGCAGAGAGGTGACTTCCTCCAGACTGACAGGGGAAAGTGAGGTGAGAGAAGAGTTAGAGGAGGATGGGATTGGAGTAATGGGGGTGAGGGTAAAGTTACAGGAGGATGGGAAGTAAATGTCTAGATTGTGTGGCCACCATTATTTTCCAGCACTGCCTTAACTATCTGGGGCACTAGAGCTTCACAGGTTGCCACTGGAATCCTCTTCCACAACTTCATGCCAACATCACAGAGCTGGTGGATGTTAGAGACCATGCTCTCCTCTACCTTCCATTTGAGGATGCCCCACAGATGCTCAATAGGGTTTAGGTCTGGAGACATGCTTGGCCAGTCCAGCACCTTTAAGCAGGGTACAGACGGCTCGATATTTGAGCCGTTCGATGTTCCCTGCAGCAGCGTGATGACGTCATCACACTGATGATTGATTGGTCCCGCTCGAAAACAGTGATGGCCGCATATCATATGGGCCAAATAGATGGCCGTGAGTGCGCAAGGCGCTCGAAGCGGCCATCGATCTGACCCATATCTGTATGTCTGTACCCTGCTTTACCCTCTGTTTCTTTAGCAGGATAGAGGTGGTCTTGTAGGTGTGGTTGGGGTGGTTATCATGTACTACATTACCCTACCTATCTGTATACCCCAAAAAATTTTTGATATTGATCAATAACATGAAGGAGAATAAAATATTTTTTTTCTAGTTTGCCCCACCTTCCAATTGACATGCCACTGTAACAATCTAAGCTCTAATTTGAAATCTTGCAAGATTATGCTCATGGACTAGAGGCCCCAGTCAAGTATACTGGGCATGCAGAGGATCTGCAGGGTACATGGGGGGGGGGGAGAATAAAAAAAGAAGAAAGTCTGTTGGAAGGGTTACTCTACCAGCACCAAGCATGGCGGTATATTTCATAAAGCATTTGGTAACATTTTGCTAGATAATGGAAGTGAACAGTAAGTAATAGTGTTTTTTATTGCTTTATTCGTGATTGCATTGATTTTCATTTTGAGTATAATTTGCTTTAAGGAATTGAAGTAAAATGATGGGGTGGGTATTGGTACATGCATTTTTCACTGGTAACTTCTTGTTTCAGTAACAGAGAAGCCTGTGCAACTATGGAATACTGAAATTTGTTCAGTTTTAAAGCATATCTAAAAATTTAATTTATTGGCATAATTATTGTCATGAAGCACTTTGAAGCCATTGTATCTTTTTGTTATAGTGCCAAATAAAGCACAGCTGGAAATCACAAAAAATGTAGACCAACCCAGGTTTTACTACCTGTATACTTTTGCTACAGTTTTTTTTTTTAGCAAAGCAGTACAAGGCAGGGTGGATCCATGCTTTCATGTTGTTGAAGCCAAATTCTGACTAATCAGACCAGGCAACATTTTTCCAATCCTCTATTGTCCAATTTTGTTTAGCCTGTGTGAATTGTAGCCTCAGTTTCCTGTTCTTAGCTGACAGGCGTGGCACCCGGTGTGGTCTTCTACTGCTGTAGCCCATCTATATGGCAATATGCCTTCTGCATACTGTGGTTGTAACAATTGGTTATTTGAGTTACTGTTGTCTTTTTATCATCTCAAACCACTCTGGCCATTCTCCTCTGACCTCTGGCATCAACATTACAATCACAGAACTGCCGCTCGCTGGATGTTTTCCCTTTTTTGGACCATTTTCTGTAAACCCTAGAGATGGTTGTGCGTGACATTTCCAGAAGAACCATGCCACGTTCAAAGTCACTTAAATCACCTTTTTCCCCATTATGAAGCTCGGTTTGAACTGCAGCGGTTTGTCTTGACCATATCAACATGCCTTAATGCATTGAGTTGCCACTATGTGATTGGCTGATGAGTAATTTGCATCAACGAGCAGTTCTACAGGTGTGCCTAATAAAGTGGCCGGTGAATGTATGTTCTTTATTAGACTATACGAAAAGGTCTTTCTTTCTTTTCAAGGAAAAATATCACATTCATCATTATATTATTTCTCATCAATTAGAGACATAGATACATATGCCATCCCTGCTAACAGTCCAAGAAATGGAAGAAAACGGGATGTCCTGCAGTTAAAGAACTGCCTAAAAGACTGAACATTTAATGTGACAACAAAACTGGTTGAACTGGTATAAAATACAGAGCCACAACAGACTATGATTCCTTTAATATGAGCATGAATGAAAGGAAATTGACTTCCACATATCACATCTGACAGAAAACATAGCAATGTTACCTGGTTCCTTAAGGGCAGAAAGATTCACCAAGGGGTTCCTTCAATCAATCTTCATATTCAAAGGAAGCTTGTCCTTCATAGCCAATGCTGATTGTAGGAAGTTGCTTAGTTAGTCCATATCGGTGGTGCTACGGCAGTCCACCATATATAGCAACACCCTGTAAAGTGCTTGGAATGCAGGGTTGAGGCCTCAAGAGCGGCATAATATTAAGTGGAAAAAAAAACAAGCTTGTTACCACTTGCCCAGGACTAAACCCCTTTTTGTGTCCAATCTAACATGTCATGAAGGTTTGACAATTTTTTTTAGGCAATAGAAGGCTCAGGTTACAAAGCAAGGCCTCTTGTACAAACAAAACCATAAAACTGGTAGCCATTAGGGCTCCATTCAAGGGATCAGTTGAAAATGTGTCATTGGTGTTAGGGTTCCAAACCCAGGGAGTTGCCCTCAAGGTCATGGTTTCACATTTGCCAAAGTTTATTCCAGTCCCAGTCACACATATATACATATACATATTCAAACATTGTACAAGCCGTGTAATACAATCCTGGTAACCAATAAGCAATTTGCATAAACTACAGTTTTCCTAGTCGGTATATAGGTTAAGACAACATATATTGCTTGACCAGTTAAGTTTCATAACAGGAAACACCTTACAGCCCTTCCCTTTTGATTAGGTCTTCAAAAGAAAAGGATGTAAGGTGGCTATCTTACGATAACATTAAGCAAGAATATCTTACACAGAGTAAGAAAAACTGAAGAGCAGCACTGCATAAAAAAAACCACTTACAATACAAAATGGCTTACAATGCAAGATGGCTGAACAATGGTTCACAATGTTTTCTTACAATTTGTAATAACTGACTGCCAGAAAATGGCAAGACATTCCGAGTACAATGGTCAGTTTTCAGGCTTTTGCCCATTAGGATTATCTGATGGGAGGTTGTCAGTATTTGAAACCCACTAACTGAATTAGTATATGCAAGTTTCTAGCTAACAGCCAGGGATAACCAAATCTATTGTAGCTAGGGAAATAGAAATAGACTAAAGTTCCTGGTAACTTTTAAAAGCAGAAGCTTCTTGTGCAACACTGAATAGAGTAAAAGAGAACAATGCTGGCATGAAATATTTAAACCTAGCAGATGAGATCAGCACCAATTCCAAAATAATTAATGGCTTGAACAGCAGAACGGGTAGGAAATGGGCAATTTGTAAAGCCACAATAGAGATAGACTTGATAGACAGAGTTCTGTGGCAATGCCAACAGTTCTAGACCTAGAACAAAGTCCCAACTACTCTCCTGGGTTCTAGAAAATATCTTCCAGGTTATCCCTGTTATATACTCCACTAAATCCTGGAATGTGACTCCGTTTGGTCTGAGATGATGGTTGCACTGTAAGGATAGAATACAGAAACCAACCGTTGCAGCAATGACCAAGATTTCCCAAAGATTAAGTAAGGAAAATGTTTTTACATTATTTTGCATAGTTCAGCTGACATTTATCTTCCATGAAATTAAAGACTGCCATACATGGGTCGATGCCCATGAGATGGATTAGCCTTCGAGCTTAGAGTAATGACATCATGCTGAGCCAGATATTGAAGCAGCTGGAAGCGCAGCACTGCTGCATCATCCAGCTCAATCAATGCTTTGCGGGCCCCATCCAAAGCAATCGACATCAACCGTGATTTCCTATCCGATAACCCTGTTTTCGAGTGCGATTGATCCCGCTCAAAGTCAGGGGTGGCCACATCAGATATGCGCCAGATAGATGTCCATCGATCAAACGAATATCTATGCATGTATGAGCACCTTAACCAGCAAACACTTCCAAACAATAAAAAATCATTGCAGTTGTATTCTGTACCAACTTGGATATTTGTACAGATTACCCAGTTTCCAATGAAACTGGTAGGAAACTAGGGATTGTGTGCCAACCACACAACATACAAACCCTGTGTCTTCTGACAATTCTGCAGAAAGAAAATGCCCTGTGCTTGTCCTCTGCACCAAATTTATCGCAATATATTTAAACACAACTACATGTGACTTTGATGCCACAAGCATTCTTGGATCAATATCGCTGGTTAGCTGATCCAAGATTCTTTTATTTTTTTAAGGGTGCTGGACGATTGCTCCAGTACTGTTTTGGGGGGGTTCTTCAGCCACTGTAAACTCAAAATATAATGTCTGGTTGCTACAGCAGAGCTATTGCGAAATGAATGTATGAATGTATGAATGAATGTAAGTAGAGCTGGGGTGGGGGGAAGGAGTTTGCTAGATTTCATATTTCAATATAGTGCTCATTGGCCAGCATAAGAGATAATCTTTTTACATTACTTTCTATTTTTTTAGCTTATTTATTTTAGATTTCAACTTTATTATTTTATGTTACATGCTGTCTTGCTGCATTCTATTAAGTGAGCCACAGACTTGCAACAAGCATGGAAACTCCGAACATCTGTCCTTTGAACTTCTGCCCATTTATCACCATGTTGACAAGCCATGATGACTAGTGATGGCCGAACTTCGGTCGTTTCCATCCGCGACCGGACGGAGCGGACTTTTAAAAAAGTCCACCCGTTCGCGGACAGATTCAGTCAGTGACGTCACATCTGGCACCTGGAACGCATAGTTCCTGGTTGTGCTAACTGGATGTGACGTCACTGACGTCACATTCGGGTTTACAAGCCGGTTTTCACTGAAAGACCGGGTTCTCTACCCGGTCTTCAGTGCAATATTCTCCCTGCGGCGGGATCTCGCTTCTAATGATCCCACCAGAGGAAGAATAGAGGGCTCCTTCTCGCCGGCGAACAGGGCGGGTCGAACACCCGTACTGTCCGCCGGCGAGAAGGAGGGCGAACATACTTGTTCGCGGCTGAACTGTCCGCCTTGCGGGCAGTTTGGCCATCACTAATGATGACCAGCGTGTATAGACTTGCATCTAAAAAAAACAACAACTGGAATGGAGGCTTCCATATTTATATTTTTCAATTCACTTTAAGGGCCCTTTCACACTACATGCGTTTTCTAAAGGCATGCACTTTTTATAAGTATGCGTTTCTGCATATATTCAAAAATGCATGCGTTTTGCACATACACATTTGTGTTTGTGCAGTAGGGCGTCATAAAATATGCATGCAGAAACGCTGTTTTTAAAAACGCAATGCATGCAGTGTGAATTGTTTTTTTTATGAGAAAACACTGAACTGTATATACAAGCACATTTATAAAAGTGTAATGCATATAGCATGCAAGGGCCCTAAATACATAAAAGATTAGCGCTTCTTTGCCTGCAGAAAGATTTTCTCCTCATTCTGGCCAATAGTGATGGTTCAGCTGCGAACATGGAATGTTCGTCCCGCCCCTTTTGCCGGCTTGAAGAAATTTATTATTCTTCTGCCAGCCGAATCAGGCGCAGAAAGATAGAAGAATAATTAGGAGGAAGAATTTTTTCACTTTAAAAAACAGAAGTGACGTCAATCCCGATTATTCTGATTAAAATTCCCAGCAAACAGACGGGGAATTTGAAGTTCCTAACGGACAGGACAACATGATGTCAGACCTTTATAAAAGTTCGATCAGCCTGTTGAGGTTTCTGGGGCTTCTATAAAATTATCTCACATGAAGAAGAAGTGAGCAGTGTAACCTTTTTATAGGTTTTGTTAAATAAATGTATAATGGGCGAAATGTGAAATATAGTTTCTGATCACCTTTTCTAGAAATACTGATAAGCTGGTAGCCACAATCATCCAATACCTTTAGTATCAGAGTTGCTGACCTGTTATGAGTATGAAGATGGCTGAATGTATGTGACGTTTGCTGGTTGAACGCTTTAATTGGATTGCTCAAAAGGTGTTAAACATCCCTGAGTATAGGATCCCTTTAAATGCTGATATCCCCCACTGAAGAATTGTCACCCATCCCCCAGGGGTTGGTATTGATAGTGACCAGGGAAACAAAGGGCAGATTCTTCCTCCCCTTCATTGTTCTCTTAATACACAAAGCAGCAGGAGGCAAATTCAATGTTAAAAAAAACTAAACTTACAGGTAGGGGGTACATTTGCATGCCCATCCCCACAATGCTGTACTTGGTGCTTGGGTTAACTTGCCTAGAGTGAAGCGCTGCCACATAAGGGCTGTGCCAAGTATTATGCCAATATCAACCTTTTAAAAACTTTTTAGAAGATCGTCCCAATCAAATTGTGGCCAATGGAGTGGTTGTCACTTCTTTTTCTTTGATGGCCCGTATGACTTAAATGGAGTCATGAAAAAGTCATGGCAACCTCAGTGGTCATTGACACCATTCTCACCATAAACCTTTTCATCTCTGTACAATTTCTTTAGATCTACCAACAGCTGTGCTGCCTCCCAGATTGGGTAGATTGGAAAGACCCCATATCACAAAGTTTTGGTATAACTAAAGTTAAGCTCACCACACACTTTTCAATCACTCTGTACAATTACAAACTATGGTCCCTGGTAGAATACCTAGTGATTGGAAGGTTTAGAAAGGTCCTCATATTACACGGTGGTGGTAGAAGAAAAGTTGATTGAACAAAAATTGTAGAGTAAAGCTGGCCATACACCTTTAGATCTCTCTGTCAGATATGCTTTAGATCTGCCAACAACTATGTAGTGCCGGGTCCTCTGCCAATGAGCACAGTTAGACCTGATTGTTTAGAAAGTCCCTCATATTACATGGTTTTGGTAAAACAAAAGGAGATCTAAAGGAAATCTGACAGAGAAATCTAAAGGTGTATGAGGACAATAAGATTGTAAAGGTGGCCATGCATGGGTGGAAGAAAGCTTGATCAAACAGGGAACCAACATGTTGGTAAATTCCTGTTTGATTGCCATTACTTTGGAAGTATCGAACAGGAAGCAATGGCGCAAATGTGTGCACATTGAATTGTCTGTTTCTCAACGTACACTTGAGTGTCTAGTGGTGACATCATCACGCTGCGCTTGAGCATTCATTGATGAAGCGGGTATTGACCTGTGTATGGGCACCCTAAGATGTACGGTCCTTATGATTGTATACTTACCCTAAGGCTGGCCATACACAGGACAATTTTTTAATAAATTTGAACACAATCGATTGCCATTCATGGAGATGGATTGTTCTCTCATCGATTGCATCCAGGCTATTTTCATGTGGGATCATTCAGTCGAACAGGGAACCAACATGTTGGTGAACCCTGTTTGATTGCCATTACTTTGGATTAGGACCCCCAGTATCGAATGGAATCTATTGCACAGAAGTGTTGTGCATCAATTCTCCGTTCAATCGACGAGGGTTATTAACCTGTGTATGACCACCTTAAATCACCCTGAGTGGAATCTATTCTATCAGATGTACAAGTTGTCTCGTCAACAATGGCAATTATCATTTAAGAGATTTAACGATTTTCTTGTAGTCAGCTTTCTTCTCTAGAGCTACATGGCCGATTTCTATCAGATAATCCTACTATTAACCTCCCTAGCGGTTTGCCCGAACTCAGTTCGGGCACAGTTTGATCGCTGATCGTGCTGGGATCGGGCAAAACCACCGTCTCTCACCGTCTCTGTAGAACGGGGGCGGGGGGGGGGGGGGGGGGGGGGGGGGGGGGGGGGGGGGCGCGCTGCTCTCCTCTCCACACGCCGGCGGAGATGTCGGAGGTGTGTAGAGGGCTGGGCGGAGAGCCGGCAAGCACGGCGGAGTACAGTGTACTCCGCCGCGATTGCCGGTAAAACAGCTTTTCGTGCCATAAAAAATGGCGCGAAAAGCTGAAACCGCCCAGAGGGTTAAATGCAAATAGCAATAGTTAGCATTTTGTTCTATGGAAAACCAACCAACTACCCTAAATTGAGCCACTAAAGCTAGACTGCATGCCCAAACTTTTGAATTGATCTATTTATATTTGATTGATGCGATATTTACATATGGACTTTTAATCCAACATCTATTGATGGTCCTACCACACAGTGTAATCGTTTCAACTTTTCTTCTACCAAAACCATGTAATATGAGGACCTTTCTACACCTTCCAATCACTATGTAGTCTTTCAGGGAGGACTCAGCACTACATAGTTGTTGGTAGATCTAAAGAAAATTGTATGGAGTGATCTAAAGGTTTATGGGGGGCTTTTACCTTCCAATCACTATAGCTGGGCATAGACGGGATGATTTCCCGTCAACTACCGAGCAGACCTAGTGGGCCTGATGAATTCATCATGCATGTGCCGAGAATCCTCCGGGCACCCTTTGTGTATGGTGTACGGGGGCTTTATTCCTTAAATTAAATTCCTTCCCAAAGGCGTGTGTTACAAAAAACAAACCAATCACAGCTCTTTGCAAACTTTTGGCAGAACAAATCAGTTAAAAAAGAATGAATTTCCTGACCCCCTCCTTCTGGAGCTATATCTTTTATCTTGCCATGACTTTTCTACGCATTATCATTTGTAAACTGAGATATAATATCTGATACCATGCCTAAAGCTGGTCATAGACGTCTCGATTTTTCATGCGATTCTTGTGGGATTGACTATGGCGATCGCAAGCCGTGATCATTCACACAGAAATTGATGCCTTCACAAAGTGTGGGATCGAACATCGATAGTTCACTTTTCCATCGATGCACGACTTACGATCGAAGACTAAATCGCATGTCCCGATCGCATAACAAATCGATCTCTAAAGCGTCTATGGCCAGCTTTCACAATAGCCTTCATCGCTATGCCCCTACCATATTGGGTTAAATATAGATGTTACCTCTGCCTGTTCTCCCATTTTTTCATTATTGATGTTCTGATATATTTGTATGAACATTTCTCTATAACTTTATTTCACAAAAAAAGAATGAATTTCCTACCGAAGGATTTAAACTAAGGATCTTTTAAGCCAATGGAATAAAAAAAATGGATCTGTGTATTGCCAATGAAATCACCCAGTTCCATTAATGTGAGGAGAGCTTTCCTGATTCAGTGTCTGTAGTATGTATCTCCCCGGCCAGTTGGGACACCCAGACCCGATAGAGATCTCTTTGTGTCATCAGTCACGTCCCAGCATATGGCAGGATAGATAGGTGACCCTAGATCACAGGAAGAGACTGGGGTGAGACACAGCAAGGGTTAATGTGATTAGGGGAGGGGAGGGTGGCCCCGTGCTGGTGTCACATGCTCACCTGAACGGGGAGGAGACGGAGGTGGGTCTCGGTTTCTTTTTACACGGGAAACAAATATTCCCCAACAAACACTTATTTACTAACAAGTCGGAGAGTGCGGAGCGGGCGGCCTCGTCTGCTGCGATCACCGGGATACTTTGCCGGCCCTTCCCTGGACTTTGCTGAGCTCCATGCTGGTCGTGTGTCCGCCGATCCCAGGCGTCTGTCCTGCCTGCGGGCGGATCACTGACATGTCGGAGGGGAAAGTTGGTGGCCATCGCCAGTGCTGGAAGTAGTACGATCGCCGGACTACCATGGGAGGATGTATGGGACGACCGAGGGGGGAGAGCCAGCGATCCCAGTCCAGGGCCTCCGGTCACCCTCGTAAGAGAGCAGGTAGGTGGGCTCTGCACATTGTAGCCGCCGGGGGGCGCTGCCGGCACTTGGGGGGATTACTCCCCCTCCTCCAACCAATGCTAATAACTAATCCCTTGTTTCTAAAGTTGTAACGTGTCTGCAGGCAAAACTATTTGTTATTTTTTTTATCTTTTCATGTATTTTTTTAGCTGTGTGTTCATGGACAAGACCACCAAAAACACCAGGTGGTGGTCTTCTAATACCTTAGGCTATAAGGGTATAATGAGGTCTCCTGGTGTGTCTGTATGACAGGAAGTGCAGTGAAATTTCCCCACAAGTTTATGGCTACCCAGTTAAGCTAGGCATACACTGCTCGATCTTTAGCTTTCAAGCGACTTTAAAACTGTCGTAGTTTTACCTAAATCGTGTACTGCACACATTGTCGAAAATTATTCAATAACAATCAAAACCTCTAAAAGTTATTGGAAATTTTTGGCGATTGTATAACGATCAAACTAAAATCGTAGCGTTGTGTTTGTTGGTCGGGTCGATTTTGTATTCGATGAACACATTTTATATACGAGTGGTTCCTGTGTTTTGTGATCGAAACTAAAATTGTCAATTTTGGTTGTATTCCGATCGAACCATCCATGTGGTACTATTGATTTAGATTACGATCGGTGTCAGATTTAAAGATCAAGATCTAAAACCAAATCGAAGATTGATTGTGCTACAATCTAACCGTGTGTGCCTAGCTTTTCCTGGCCTGGGGTCTCAATCTATCTCTGCTGTATCCAATGCTAGAACGTTGTAATGGGATTCGTAGGTGTATGTGCCAGGCAGGAAGCAGTTCCCACATATTATTATTCTGGGTTTTCATAGACTGGCACATTATTGCCCAGGTATTTACCCTCGGTGACTGTTCACTCTCCTTATGAAGGATATTGCTGTTATTTTAACTCCTCGCATTCATGAAATGAATTCAGCAGTAAAGGATTAGTCAACATATATCTACCCAGCACCAGGTTGGGATATTCACTATATATTGGAAATCATTGCTAATTAGGTTAATGGAATCAGATTATGGCAGCCAATCAGAATTTAGTTATTAGAAAATGCAATGCAGCAAAAGATGTTTTCGGATTAGGCAGTGCTTCTGGTAAACCCAGCTAAGGGTACTGTAAAAAAAGATAATGGTTTTCAGGAGCTTTAACTATGTGTAAAGCATTAGATGGAAGCTGCCTTTTTGTCTCCTGATTTGCCCAGTGGTCCTGGGGTGAATGGGTTAAGGCAGTGGTTCCCAAACTTTCCTTGCAGAGCCCCCTTTTCTATTTAGCAACATTATCGAGCTTCCCATTCAAACGCATGTTCAGAATGAGAGCCCGAGGCCCCCCCCCCGTTTGGGAACCACTGGATGAAGGTTAGTCATACATTATGCAGTTTCTATATGGTCAGCGTTATGGCAATGTGTGTGTTTGTGTTGCCATACGTCACATAGCCCCATACCACTGTTTTTTAGCCTGCCTATCACAGGACAGCAATATAATATGCATCTGAACCATTTTCATCATGGTATGTTTAGACAGCAACACACCCACACTGACCAGGTGCATAGTGAGTGCCATTTAGAATGAATGGCTACAGCTGACCTAGGCTTTTGTTTATGTTGTTGTATACCACACAGTTTTTTTTTTTTTTTTTTTACATGATCTAAGGCAGTCCTTGAAAACTTCTAGTCAGAACAGTGAATGAGGATGATGCCCAGCATACCCATGGATCTCTGCTTTATTTCATCAAGCAATATCCATACCTAGTGCATCACCTATGGCACTAGACACCCCCCCCCCCCC
>CM070037.1:63043195-63054251 GCA_036250615.1 Ptychadena robeensis | reverse complement strand
CCCCCCCCCCCCCGGTCCCCATGCAAAGCTATGTACATCAACCGGGCTTTACGGTCATGTCCGATATCCCTGTTTTCGAGCAGGACCAATCAAAAAGTCCGGGCAGGGTCCTCTACTCCTCCTGTGTCATACCTGTACTTGTGTGTTATACTGTGTTGTATCTCCTCTCTAATATATTGTACAGCGCTGCGTAATATGCTGGCGCTATATAAATAAATGTTAATAATAATAATAATCAGGGATGGCCACATTAGATATGCACCATATAGATGGCCATGAGCGCGCAAAGCGGTTATTAATCTGACCCATCTCTATGCGTTTTTCCCAGCTTTAAACAAAAGATATTAAAACTCAGATTCATCAAAGAACTACATAAACCAGGTCTGGTAGACATGGGGGATGGGTACACTGGTACTGGGGTGGTGCAGATAAGGAGTTATCCTATTTGGCTGAAGTATACTTTAAATGATCACCTCATTAGCTCTCTTTAGTTTCTCACTTTGTTTTATTAATAGAATATGCTACTAAAGACGTTATGGTGTCTGTGCAGTGTGATCCTGGAAAGTGGCCATATGAACAAAACTTTCTTCTAAAATTGTATTTAAGGTTGACATCATCTCATCAGCAATTTGAAATGTTTAGACATGAAAAAGAGTGTGTGAAGGGGAAGTGAGACCTCAAAAAATTTGGATCAAAATCTTTAAAGTTTGTCCATAAAAATTTTAAGAAAGAAAAAAAGGTTTGTCCAAGCAATGTAGTGTAATGGCCTCAATACCTTTTTTCAAATTCAGGTCTCCTCCTTTGCTTTCTTGGATGCAGATCACTCTGACCTGCTCATATATCCTTTAGGTTAGGGGTGTCAAACTCAAACACAAAGTAGTCCAAATGAAAAAAACTTGGACAAAGTCCCAGGCCAACCTTCATATTTATTGAAAAATATCTACAATTGTGGACTTTTTTTCTTCTCATCATATATATCAATGATAATGTATATAGATTTACAATAAGTTATGTTTGAATATTGAATTTGGAACAAGCAATGCATAATATAATAAATGTTTTGCCAGACAATATTATTACTCCAGATTGACCCCCATGTTCTACACTGTAGAAAACACAAATGTTGGTGGTGCAAACCATAGGCTTATTAAATTGTGGCTTTAAAATTTTGCCTCATCGGCACAGTGTTCCAACTACAGGGTTTGAAAGCTGCAACGATGAAATAAATTGCTCATTACTGAAAATGCCTACTGTTTGTGCAGCCAGCATTTGTGTTTTCTACACAGGGCCTACTTGAAAGACTGGATTGTTTAGATAAGTTCTACATTGTTGAAGGTAAAAAATATTTGAGTGTCTGTGTTCTCCATGTTGGCCTAAAACTTGCCACCATACAAGCTCCTCATATCCCTGCATGCTTGATTTGGCCTACCCCACCCCCTCCTTTTTTTTTTTTTTTTTTTTTTTTTTTTTTTTTTTTCCATTTTAGAGTTAACCTGTATACTTGACTATTTAAGATATATGTAAGATAAACAGTGTCAAAATCTCATAAAGGTCAGGCTTTTCCATCTTGGGCAATTCATGCTAATGTCTAAAGCTCATGTACATTAGCATGATGGTAAGTAGAAAGAATCCTCCTCTTATAGATGGCTCTGTAATGATGAATTATTAGAAAGGCAGACATTCCTTCAAAGAACCCCTACTGGAAGCTTGATTTAGAGCAGTTGGGTTAGTGAAAGCGTTTCCTTTACAGTGTATGCGATCACAGATTGGTAGTAAGAGCGAGGGTTGTGGAAGTGGCCACATATGTGTGTTGTGGTTCCTGACTGTGACCGCATTGCATACTTGTGGTCTTATAGAAGAACCAACAGACTACTTGATGGCTAACTCTGCAATTTGGCATTCAAGAAAAAGCTACAAGGTTCCAGGAAAAGAAAAGTTAATCTGTAATGGAAAGGAAATGGGTATTGGCTTAATCGATCATTGCAATTGCATAAAGTATTCCGGCTCACGCTGTTCATGTCAAATTGTTCCACATATTTGTCTCTGTTGTTCAATAGGTACAGGATCCTTTATAGACATCGTGAGCTTGCACTCCTGGGATTGGCTGAGATAAGACTTGAGTATCAGTGCCATTCTTCAAGTAGATATGAGAATATATGTCCTTGTTTATGGTTTCTAAGTATTTAACCTTTGTTCTGTGATGTAAGCAACCTCTACTGAACATGCAAATCTGGAACACAAACACAAAGATGTTTACCATTTATACGCAGAATTGTAGATTTCCTTCTAGATATGCCAGAATGGTATTTGAGTTTCGACAGCCTATTCAGAGTATAAAATGTAGACTGTAGAAAAATAGAAACTACCAATATTAAAGGTTGAATTAATCCACATTTACATTTTTGGTAAAGGGTGTCCTTATACAAGGGTTAAAGGAAGGGTTTAAAGATGCATCCTAGCGTAGATGTAATTACTCACACCATAGAGGTGCCCAATAAGCAATGAAATTCAGTAATACCTGTAGACATGGACCAATGGTATGGATAACATTTTGAGGATTAGATCATTATTTAAATACAATAGAAGGTTCTCTAACATAGGCATATATATTTCTGGACTAGAGAGAAGCCACACAATAGTCCCTGGTCAAACTTGTATGGCTTTTCTTTCTCTGTGATTTGTCACTTTAGCTAGATTCAATTTGTTTCTATAGAGAGGCCAGTAGATGTTGACCTTTCAACAAGCATGGATGGAATGCTACTTACTATCTATAGTATATAAAACAAATAAGGAGCAGACGTAATACATTGTTAATTATATGTGTAAAGTACTTTTTCAATTCCATTCGTGGTTGTTATTGTGTCATAACGTCTAAAGGAGTTTCCAATCTGTATGTTGAGGCTACACCCTCTCTTAACCTCCACGTGCAAGATTGTTCACTTGTCATTCCCTAGAGATCTTTTATAAATGATGAATTGTGACAATGGGTAGGATATTATAGGTTCAAGGTGACAGCTCAGCTAAAACGTGTTCATTTAAATATCTTTTGTTTCATTTAGAAAGTCATGCAGTGGTGTGTGTGTTTGAGATAGAGAGATATATATATATTCCTTCCTGTATATATTTTGTACTATGATGACACATTACTTCCTTTACTGTAACTGTTTGTGTTGTTTAAATCGAGCTGAGTGTTCTGTGGGTGCTAAAATATTGGCGCAGAAAGTGCAATAGAACTTTTTGAAAAAAGACATGTAGGTGTTGGCACAGGGTCTTAAGGCTAAAGCTAGGCATACACGGCTCTTTAACAAAAAAAAAATTGATTCGAACCAGGGTGGATTTGATTTAAACCACTAGTCAGTAAGGTGCAATTTAAATCAATCATTCTTAAATAACAACTTTTCATATTATTTTTTTTTTATCCCCAGTTTAGGTTAATCATTCATATTTGGAAAACTTTCCTGTTGTACTTAGTTTTGAGAACTGCAAAAGTAAACCCAGGAATCTGTGATAATATCTTGAAGGCAGAGATTCTGCTCAATAATCTTACAAAAACAGACAGAAGTTGATGGTGGCATAAGCACATCACCCAAATTTCACCTGGAATAGACATAGTTGAGGGGACACAAAAGCAATACATTTATTATACACAGTGCCAGAAATGAAGTAATGACCATCATATCAATCAAAAACAATGCGCAATGTTGCGGATGTACACATCTGTACACGTGCTGTTAGACAATTAAAATAGTCCAAATGGCCCAAATTTCACCCCAACGTGCGTTTCGTTGAAGACTTCTTCAGGGGGTACGATTTGTAATTTCATAGGCCAAATCTACATAACACAAACAGCCAGCACAAGGGGATCAGTAATACTGAATAACCAAAACGACATAAAAGTGGACACAGACCCTCAGGAACTACTCGCGTCTATAGATCAATATAGGGGGAAAGACATGATTTCTGAAGATGGCGTCCCCACTGGTGATCTGCGTAACAAGACCGACCCAAACCATCAACTGATCATGTTTACCAAAGTAAATGTATTAAAAATCAGTATTGTTGTAAGCATATCACCACAGTGTTTATGCGGTTAAAGTCTCTCTGTCTCTCCATTCCCCACTGGTGTTGGTGCAGTGGGGACGCCATCTTGAGAAATCGTGTCTTCCACCCTATATTGATCTATGGACGTGAGTGACACCTGAGGGTCCACTTTTATGTCGATTTGGTTATTTAATATGACTGATCCCCTTGTGTTGGCTGTTTTGTGTTCTGTAGATTTGGCGTATGAAATTACATATCGTACCCCCGAAGAAGTCTTCAACGAAACGTGTGTTGGGTGAAATTTGGACTATTTTAATTGTCTAGCAGTATGTGTACAGATGTGGTCATTACTTCATCTTTTGCACAGTGTATAATAAATGTATTGCGTTTACATATTGAGTGGCCCTTCGCCCTATTCCATTTTGGGGTGATGTGTTTATGCCATCATCAACTAATCTGTCTAATATTTTTGGGATGTTGGCCGCTATACATCTGAGAGTGTAGTTTTATTGATTATAAAATCTTACAAAAACCTGACATTGTGACTGGATTCATGGAATTTATTTACCAAAAAAATGTAACATATACAGCCTTATTCTACATCATTAAAACTAAACTTTATTTCATCATGGAATAACCTTGGGATGGTAATAGATTTTCCTCCAAAAGCATTTTTTTGTATTTTTTTGTATTTTTTTTTTTTTTTTATCCACCCTGATTCGAACACAATCTTGACTGTGCTCAAATCTGTTAACAAAATCAATCTATCGATCCCGCTTGAACGGTCAAACAGGGAACCAACATGTTGGTAAACCCGAGGGTCACCATCCAAAGTATCAGAAGTGATCGATGATGATGACGTCCCCTCGATCGTACGGGCATCGAGCCGTGTATGTCTGCCTTTAATCTCTTCTTAAGCCAGGAACATACGCATAGATATAGGCCAGATCGATGGCCGATTTGAGCGATGTGTGCGCTCATTACTTTCTGTCTGGCCCATATCTAATGCGGTCATCCCTGTTTTCAAGCAGGATCAATCAATCAATCCCACTCGAAAACAGGAATATCTGACATGACCGTAAACAATTGTTGATGTCCATTCCTTTGCATGGGCGGGTCTTCATCTAAAGCATCATCGGAGCTGGAGACACCGCAGAGCTGTGGCCCCAGCTCTTTCTATGTCAGGCAGCAGTGGGATGACGGCTCCTATATCGAGCCGCATGTTCCCGGCTTTATTGTCTTGGGGGCATAGCATGTATACAGCAGTTGAGTGAAATCATTCATTGATCTTTCAGGACCAATATCAAAATATCTGTCCTGTCAGATGCGGTCTGTCACCAAAAAACACAAGTGTTGTGTGTACTGGTTGGTTGTCTGGTCCATAGGAGCAATGGTTCCCAATTGCCAAAATAGGGGGGGGGGGGTGTTTATGTAGCTTTATACTTGGTAAACCCTCCAGCCCTTACTGCCAGATGTAAACAATATGCAGACCACTTCCATTCAACCCATTCAAATTTCATTATTTACATTCACTTGAATGACCAGATAACTGTGTATTTTTGCATATGTGGAGCTGAGCTATGCTATACTCCCCTCCATTGGTCATATAGTTGACAGATGTCAAGGCAATTTAAGTCCTGGAACTTTAAATTTTCATGTTACATACTAGTTGTTACTAGGTGTTGCTGTTAACACACCCTGTATTGGAATGTGTTTAAAACTATGTCTATTAGTTTGATATTAAAGCAAATATTTGCAGTTAAAGAAAGACCAATATACATTTTTTTTCCTGCTACTTATCTGCAAACTACTCTATTAGAATACTCTATATCAGGGGTGTCAAACTCCAATTCACAAAATGTAAAAACTTGAACAATGTCATGGGCCAGCTTTGATATTTATTGAGAAAATGTCAAGTATTTCCTTCTGATCAGATGAACCTTTTTATAGAAACAAACATAAGTCTTACTGAAACATCAAAATGGGAACAAGCAAAGCCTATTGTTATAACACGTGATCGCAAAAGTCAAATAAAAAAAATACATCTGTATGGTAAATGTAAAAATACAATCTCGGCAGCTAAATTTAATTATACCGTGCACCAGTTTTGGCCGCTGGGCTGAAGTTTGACACCCCTGCTATATTTGAGGTTGCATGTAATTAAGCAAAGATTTATTAATTGATCTTCCATATTACCTTCTCGTTGGCAGTTTAATTTGTTTTAGTGAGTATAATTGCTATATTTCCTTGGCAGTCCAAGCCCAGCTCGGGCAGAAAATACTTGCCAAAAGCTGTCAGCCCTGGACAGAAATGTAAACAAAAGTTTATTCACTTCTGTCCAGTGTCATCGGCCAGTCTCTGGATTCTTTTCTCCAATCTGGGTTGGCGTGTAGTACAACAGGGAGGGTCAGGAAATGTTTTTATCTACTGCTTTTGGTAGAGGAACTGACTCCTCCCTGTAATGCCAAGGAGGTTAAGCATAGCTGTTCAAGTAAACTAGACCCCTATCTCCCTGAGAGTGAATTTGGTGTACCTCTGGGATGCCCATCTAACAACTCCTTTGTTGCCCTTCAGGCCTGATCTAGGACAGACCTTTACAACCCAATATCTGGCTTAATATTCTTAATGACATAAACATTTCTACCTATGTAACTTGCCTAGTTTAGTTATTTTTTTTTCCCCAATTTTAGCCTTTCTGGTAATGAACTTAATTTGTCAAGCTTTCTTACTTTTAAGTTTAGCTAAGAAGCTCAGTTAAGGCCCCCATACACCAAGTGAGCCACAGCTGATTTTTCAGCTGACCATTGGTTCTGTTTTGCACGTTGCCCAACTGAAGTTGCTGGGAGATAATAAGAATGCACCGGCTGCTTCTAGCCAAGCAATCGGATTTGTCTGCGTTTGCAGCAGAGAGAGATGGCTTTTCTTCGATTTGAAGGCACATAAACCATGCAACTACATCCTTTACAGTCAGCAAGCTTATTTGCGGTTCTACCAAAAAATCACGTCTACAGGAAATCTAGAAGTTTAAATGTATTTATTTTTAACTTGTGTGCTGCATGATATGTATGTGTCTAGAATTGGCAAGTTTTATTCAGCAGAGATGAAAACACAACGATGAAATCTCTAATATAAAGTTCACTAATGTGGAGCTTGCTGCACCTTTTTTAAATTCTTTTTCAGTTTACTTTCATTAGCTACCTTTAAACCGCTATAACAGACATTCCTCTGACAAGGTCCGTGAGCTGGCTGTACAGACGTGCCTTTTCTCTGAGCTGTAACTTTAGAAAAATTGCCACCTTTTTAAATCTGATCCCTATTTATCCCCTCAAACCTTTATTCCTTCAGGCAAGCAATGCTTTTGTGTTCTCATGGCTAACAAGACATCCAGTGGTTGATGTACTTAAAAGGCATATCGCTTGCAGCTTTGTTGGCAGGATATAGGCGGTGATACTGGAATAGATATTGTGGGCCATGGTTGGATCCATAAACCAAGCAGTACATTTTCAGTAAAGCTAGCCATACACGTGTCGGATTCCATGTCCAATCGATTCATCATCCGATCGATTCCGGCGATTCTGCCGGGAATCGCAGGTGTGATCAATCGTTCAATTAAGAGTATCCATCGCAGCATACCACCTTGTCCAACGGATTCCGGGACGGATCCGTGTCCGATTGTCCACCTCACAACTGGCAACTCCCCCTGATCCGGACAGAATCGCATGAGAAAGACCAACATGTTGGTTCTCCGTCGGATCCGATTCTGAGCCCCTGATCAATCGGACTTGATCGATCGGACCAGGTGGGCTGCATGCGATTCTGGCACGATCGTTTGGCGTGCACGCGCCCGGAATCGATCGTGCCGGAATCCGGTGCGAATCCGACACGTGTATGGGGGCCTTAAGAGTTTTAACAAGATTGGTTTCCAACATAAATATGCAAAGTAAATGTTTATGATAACCATTTGTGTTGTAGGTACTGTTGTGGTCAATTTCCAAAAGATCTCAAACATGGCCCTTGACAACACTGAATACATGAAAAATCTTCAAATCAGAAATGTTGTTTCTGTAACAACAAAGTATAAATTATTATTATTATATATGTTTAAGCTGTTTCTTTTTTTTTTTACCATTCTATAAGCAGACCTAAGTCAAAAGGTTTTCCCTCCCTCAATACTGACATGTTAACTCTGTAACCTATAAAGTAAGGAGCAGTAGCTATTCAGAGTCACTTATATTTGAACATAGCTAAGCGCTACTAGGGCATCAGAATGTACATAATTCTGTTCTATGTGAACCAGCTTTTATAAGAAGTAGATGGTGAGCAGGAATAATGATGGAACCCTTAAGCTGGCCACACAGTTTGATTTATTTTTTTTTTGTTCAAATTAAATGGGGCCACCATTTCTGCAATTGGGAAGAAGAAATCAAATGGGCAACCAACATGTTGGTTAATCTGTTCGTTTGCCATTGCTTTTGAACGGGAATCGGTGTGCAAAGTAGTGATCCATGAAGTCGCCGCGCTGCAATCTACTGCGGGTCAATCGAATGGGTATCAACCCGTGTGTGGCCAGCTTTATTCTGGAGTAGATTCTGTAATTGTCTGATGTCTTGTGATCACGGAATGGTAATTAATACTTGTGTTACACTTATAAATTCCTTAACATGAACATATGTGATGCCTGTTCTCTATTGAGTATGTTCTTTACAGTAGTGTGCATGTGTATTAATAAGTAATATGCCTTTAAAATGCCATTAGCAGGTTCAATTTTTGTGTATTAAAATAGATTTTATTGCATTGACATCACATTTATGATGTCTGATCTATGGGATCTATAATGATTCTCTAGATGGCAATAAAACATGTAAAAACAGTGGATGAGATACGAAAAATGTATGCAATATTTATTTACAACATCCATTACCGGTCTATCGGTCTTGCACTGCCAGGCCCCATAAAAGGCTCAGCAGATGTATATTGCTCGAACTATAACACGACAAGGCTTGTAACTCCTTTTCAACAAAAGCATTGTTTAGGTGTTCTGAAAAGTTTAGTAACCTTAAGGTGACACTTTATGGATTGCTGTACTGTAAGCCACTCATCATTTCTTAGGATTGTATACACTGTATGAGTTTCTCCCTAAGCCACTGTAGCCAGGGAGCAGCAAAGCTGTAGATATTCAATATACCGCATAACAATCTTGAGTATTATGTGTAACTTGATGTGATAATGTGTGGGGTCATTTTCTAAACAAATATGTATGTAGGGACCAACCTAAATGTATGATTTCAACTATGGTATTTATGAAAAAACAAATCTGAAAGAAAACATTTAAAAATAGAATTTTAGGGTAAGCAATGTGTTTTATGAAATAATACAGTAGAGGTTTAATTTATTGGGGCAATTGGCCCATGCACTGCTACTACAGGCTGCAAGAGTTTCATAGACTACCATAGTGCTACCTTTACAGCATCTCTGTTGAGACTGGAGCATTGATAATGATGATGAACAGACAACTGGACAAGGTCTACCGGCTTTTTCAATCCTTTTTGCATAATGGCTCACTGGTGTTTGTTTACTACCAACATTTCAGTTCTAACTTTCAACCAAAGTCTAGACTTGCAACCAGAATAATGTCCAAGACATGTGTCCGTGTAAACAACGAAAATGCTAGAAAAGAGAGAAGGGGAAAAAGCACTGTTCAAGAGAAGAAAGAAATTGTGACGAAATATTAGACCATATAGACCATCTTAAGGCTACTGACTGAGGAAGGACACCAGAGAGCCAGATTCCTGATGTTCTTATGAAAGGGGACTTGCCTTCATCCTCTCCCTCAGGCCAAAGATGTCACCTTGACAACTGTTTTTTTTATGTTTGTTTTTTTGGTAAATAGCACATTTTACAACACTTGTTTTTAAAAATTGTACCACTAAAGCCCCCTATACACCACATACAATTACCATGCAACTTCTGTACATCCAACTTTTCTTCTACCAAAACCATGTAATATGAGGAGCTTTCTACACCTTCCAATCACTATGTATTCTATCAGGGAGGCCACCATACTACATAGTTGTTGGTAGATCTGATGGAAATTGTATGGGGGGCTTAACCCTCTCCAAAGCCTTTCCACTAACCAGGAGAATGGTGCCCTTCTTTTTTTTTTTTTTTTTTCTTTTTTTTTTTTTTTCATTGTTCCTCCATGGGTTATTCTTCTGTACTGCACCGATTCTTTAAATTCTCGTGCCTCTTCAGTTTTTGGGTTGCGCTATAAATGTCTACCATGGATAAACTTCTTCTGCAGTGTTTAGTTATTTAATAGAGATGATTAATGAGATGCATTAAAAAAAAGTCATTGACTTACAAATTACATGCAGTCTACAATGAAGCCAGTTGACCTTTGTAGCCACAGAGTTAAATTTGCTAATTTGCAGTCTGCTTGCAATTTGCATGCTAATGTTACATTTTATGATGATCACATTGGTCATCTCTATTGGGTATCTGGAAGGGTCAGACATCCCCAGGCAGAACAATAAGGGGGACAAACCATTGTAAAAAAAATTCTATTCTATTATGGATTTATATTATTTAGTATTCCATCGCACATAGATCTGAAATAAAATAGTATGCAAATAATGTAAACAGTTGGTTTTTCTTATCTTATTTTGCTGCCTTTAACAATAAGGGAATATCAAAAGTTCAGTTACTTGTAGCAAAAACCTAAGTCTGTTTGCATATCCTTCTTTTTTTTTTTTTTTTTTTTTTTTTTTTTTTTTTTTTTTTTTTCTTCAGTACAGTAACTTCTCTTGTGACGTGTACTAAGTAAATAGCTCGTACTATGACTTCGGCAGTGCTGAATATTTGTATGTGTCATTGTAACCTTTTTGTCTTGATGAAAACAAGCACCCGCCAAGACAATGTAAGCGCAGTCTTGTATTTCCTATTCAACACTGGTCTGGACAGTAAAGCTAGCCACACATGGTTCAATTGACATCAAATCGATCATCAATTCGATCGA
>CM070037.1:62991410-63016464 GCA_036250615.1 Ptychadena robeensis | reverse complement strand
TTTATTTTACAAAATTGGTTGTTTCAAACATTATTATATTCAGAATGTCTATTAGACCCTTGTATAGACAGATTTTGGGAAGTTACAGGCCTACAACATAAAGAAAAATTTACTATTGGAGTCTATGGTGCGCATTTGGTACAGAAATCTGGACCTCAGCAGTGTGCTAGGGAGGTTAATGACACCGCAAAAGTTAAACATTGAGCCAAATGTAATCTGCATTTTAGGTGTGTGAAAAAGTCCTTACAAATTTTCCTGTGTATCAATTTGGGTTAATTTGAATCTCAATGTTCTGTACTAATCTTTACGAAGTAACTTCAACAAATCTGTTTAAGTACACATTTCTACTGGAACATTTGTAACAGACTTTCCAGCTTCTCCTGAGTGCTGTTGGGGCTCTCTGCTTGATAGCTGAAGGTAGCAGCTGAAACTGGAGCATGGTGGCTCCCATGCTGGGCCCTGACAGATTTCACTAGAGGTGATTTAGAATTGCTGTCACTGAGCAAGTGTTTGCTGGGATTTGTCAGTTCATATTTCGACACAGTTTACACAAACTTTTCTCAAAGCTATTCTGGCTTGATTTGACTGTATTGTAAAGTGTCAAAAAATATTACCTTTAGATAACACTATAATACCAAAACACCCAAATCATACTGAAGCAAATGATCCCAAAAGTTATTATAATTTATCTATACGGATCCCTGCGATGTGGTACAGAATCGCTGCCAGTATTGCACAGAGGTCGGAGGGGCTACTCTGGGGACCTCTTGAAGTATACCTGCTCACTGGCTACGAATACATATATACTTTTTACAGACCAGACTACTCTAAACCAAAAAGAGACCCAGCCGCGCAGCTCCGAAAGGTGGTCCCTCGTTCCCCCGTGACGGGCATCTCACCGGCAACCCGGACCAGGGCAGCTGCCAGAAATCATGGGGCCCGGTACAGCAAAAATGTCCGGGCCCCATGGAAGGACTTGTTGAGCGCGGGGGGTGGTAGCAGAAAAATCCACCTTAACCCCGGCTTGCTGACTGATAGGTACAGCAGCCTCTGCTCACTGTACCTCTGCCTCTTCACAGCCCAGACTGGCAGCGCAGTAGTGGCAGTCCGGGCTGTGCAGAGGCAGAGGTAGAGGTATCGATCAGTCAGCACGCCGGGGACCCCACGTCCCGGACACACAGGAATATATGGAATGCTGGAGATGACAAGATGGGATTCCTTTGAATATTTATGTGGACCCCCCCCCCCCGATGAAGTTCACTCTTGAAACATATGTCGGGGTTATACATCACCGTCTTTATTCTAGGATCCCACATCTAATTTCCATCTCTCATCTACTTCAATAACCGCATGGAATTTTTATGCTTTTATGGACATTAAACCGAAATGATTTACTTCTGCTACTACCACTCTGTATTCTATTGCCACATTAGGACACTGCCTATGTTTTGACTTTTGAATTGGATTTGATGGACATTGTGGCTTGCATGCTATACCAATTACTACTCTTTTAGACCCTTGACCTTAAAAGTCCCTGGTGTCCAGGGAGAATTCTGTGAGATGGACGTTCGGGAGAAGCTGTCACCTGGGATCTAGGTCCCAGACACACTATCCCCTGCATCCCTCTCCCCCCTTTTCCACATCAACTACTGGACGATGGGAACCCGGTTTCCCGGTCCCCCGGCAGCCAGCTTCTTCGGCAGCCCTCCTCTCTTCTGGCAGAGTTAGCTGGGTCCGTGTTGGCCACACCCCTTTCACACAGACTGAAGCTGAACCGTAGCCGTAGCTGAACACACAGCTTGTGTTTAGCTGCTCTGTGTCTCCGGCTCCAACTGTCATGCATTGAATAGGGGATAGCGCGGTCCCCTATTCAATGCAATGGATTTCCACCAAGGTTTTCCAACATGTTGGAAACCTGTTTGGTCGTGGTCGGTTCGAGGGAACCATGGATGGCTCAGATTAAGTAACAGATAAGAGGAGAATCGGGAGCTGTGAGCACGCACCCACAAATCTTTTACACTTTCAGTCCTCCCTTAACAACCGGCCTGTGTGTGCTAAGCTTTACTATACATATATATGCTTTACTATAGCTATAAGCTTTACTGTACTATATAGCTTTTCTGAAACTGTTGATGCATTTTTTTACATTCACAATGTATACATTTTTAGGTTTGTTTTGTTGTGATTTGGTGCTGTTTGGACATGTTTTTGAAAGTGCAGTTGGACGTGTCTTGTTTTTTTTTTCTTTACAGTAAAAAAAAAAGAAGAAATTTCCCCATCCATGCATCTAAAAAAACGCATCCAAAGTGCTAGGGTGCTTTGGATGCACTTTTTTGACCCACAAATACATTCATACCACCTCCTATAACGCGGTAAGAAGTACTTTTAAAACGGAGCATATTGTGAGCACAAAGCGACTGTGTGTACTGCCCCATTGAATATAATGGGCAGCATTTCGGGTGCGTCTAAAAGCCACGTGCTGAGCGTTGACAAAAAAAACTTAGTAGAGTCCAGGCCTAACAACCAAAAAATGATCACAGCTGTGCTGCTCATGAATCATTCATTCTATAAATGTTCAGCTTCTGTCTGTCGGGGTCTTGAAAGTTCACGTTTCATGTTTTAAAGGCCTTGTAAAAATGGATTCCAGAAACAAAAGACAAGGATATAAGGTGTCATCTTATTTTTTTACAACCCTTTTCTTAAAAATCTTCAGACATTGTGTAACTAAATACATTTCTATTAAAAAATATATAAATCATTTGTTATATTGCATTGAAATATTACAATGTTCAAACTCGTTGTTTTAGGGTATTTCTGTAGTTTTGAAAGTTAAATACTGTCCCATTCTTGATTTATATGGGATTTTTAGCTACGGTGTGAGCCATTTTTTTGTCTTAAATGTTTTTATTTGGTGACCGGTCTGGTATGCCACCAGGTGAGTTGTACTGTTGTATTCTGTGCAAAATGTGGTCTGGCTTTGTTTTTCTGAAAAAAGACTTCCCTGAAAAAGACATCCTCCGGATGTTGGTCCAACATCAGCATTAATAGTTCCTTCCCAGATGCGCAAGCTACCAATTACAGGTGCATTAATTCACCCCTTGCCATTACAGATGCTGGCTTTTGAACTGTGCACTGATAAGACGCCAGATGGTGCCTCCACTCAGTAGTATTCTAAACAGTAGGACGCAGTGTACATGGTTTCCTAAACTAATTTCACATTTGAATTAATCAGACCACAGGATAGCATTTAAAATTTTGCCTTAGTCCATCTTCAATGACCTCGTCCCCACAGAAGTCACTAGTCTTGGATGATGTTTATATTTTTGTCCTAGAATGGTAAAGCTTTAATTTTATAATGATAGCAAGAATAACAATTATAATAACTAATAACTGTAACAGTACAGATAATAGCTTTTGGAAGCATATGCCACTATTCGTATTTCAGAACGTTGCGAGGTACAAAAAAGAAATGCTTTTTGGATTTGGACAAATGGGTCTTTGTGAGCAGACATTAGGCCAAATTATTTACCCCCAGAGAATACATACCCTCCAAATAGTGAAACAAGAAAAAATTAATAAAATGTTTTTCATAAAATATCAAAATTACATTATGTACATTATCAAACAATTAAGGGTCCTCATACACCTTTAGATCTCTCTGTTCCTCTAATCTGTTTCTTCATCTGAGCCATCCACGATTTCGTTGAGCTGGATCAGTGGATCCTGCTCGAAGGAACTCGACCAAACAGGCTTCCAACATGCTGGAAAACCTTGGTCGAAATCCATTGCATTGAATGAGGATAGCGCTATCCCCATCCAATGTTTTGGACGGGCTGACAGCTGAGCTTCACACACAGGCAGCTGAGCCGCACACACAAGCTGTGAATTCGGCTAGCTGCTCTGTGTGTGTGAAGGTGCCGTGGCCAGTACGGAAGGGAGTGGGCTAGCTGCTTTTTCCAGCCTCTGGCTGGGGAGAGGAGAGACCTGGGAAAACGGGTCCCCATTGTACAGTAATTGATGTGCCCATGCAGTGCACATTGATGGCAGGTCAATCATACGATAATCATTTACAGCCTGGTGACGTCACCACGCTGTAATTGATTGTACGGGAATCTACCCATGTGTGGCCAGCTGTAGACTTGACTACAGATTGTTTAGAAAGTCCCTCATATTACATGGTTTTGGTAAAACAAAATTAGATCTAAAGGAAATCTGACAAAAATCAAAAGGTGTATGTGGGCCCTTAATTGTTTGATAATGTTATCTTGATATTTTATGCAAATAATTGTATTATTATTTTCTTGATTCACTATTTAGAGGCTATGTATTCTCTGGGGTAAATACTAGGCACATGGGAGCATAGAAAAATCTGACAAGAAGTTTAACCACTTAATAATAACTAAAAATGTCTGCAGATGTGAAATTTGGAGGGTAGTAGTGTCTGGGGTTTACTGCTGACCCTGAGTGTTTCAGGCTTGTTTAAGGGCGCTGAAGATCTGGGGAGACATGTCAAGGGGAGGGGGATCTGACAAGAGGGAAGCACGATCTGGAATATAATTATGAAGAGTGTGGGCAAGGGCTGTGACATTTGGATCGCAAGTATTGTCAGGAGTAAATTACTAATATAATGGTTGTCAGAGATCTGAGATTTAAGAGTGAGAGCATGAGCAAAGCTAGCAAAATTACCGTAGGTAGTTTAAATTGCAGGAAGTCTCAGTGGTTATTTACCCCCAATATTTTAGAGTTGTATAAATAATGATGTACAACTATTGCTATGATGATTACAAACCTATTTCATTCATTTGTCCTCTATTTAAAACATGTTCCTGGCAAAAGTATTAAAACAATTACATTTCTCCCTTTTAGGATTTGATACATGTTTCGACTGTTCCCAATTAAATATAGAGTTTCAAAAAAATTTACATATCATCACCTTTTGTTTTATTTACACAGTATTCACATTCCGTTTTACAAATCGCTTTGCACTCTCTCAATTTTTGACCAGGTAGACCCATCTGTTAAGGTCTTCAGCTGATGATGTTAGCAATGCTGGGTTCTTTCATGGGGTTTTTGAGTAACGACTTCCAACGGAGAATTAGCAGCTTATATAATCCCTAACAAAGAGATACTATGCAAAGAACAGAAGCTGGAATCCTTGGCTCTCAGTTCACTTGACCTTAACAATGTAATGTGTGAAATGACACCTCCTGACTTTTTAAATAGCAATCAAAGACTCAGAACGAAGTGTCTTTAAAGATAGTTTTCATAGCCTGACATGCTGATGCATATTTCAACAGCTGCTCCCCCTTGATGAGAGGAGATTCACTTATAGGGTAAGTTCTCAACTTATGTGACCATGGCTAGACACTTCTCAGCTAGCGTCCCACGACAACAAAAAGTAGCAGTGTTAGATGGTAGAAGGTCCACAAATCAAATGACACCTTGGGTGGGCTTGTAGCAGCTCATGTTCCATAATGGGCCTCTTCTTTCGTCTTTCATTACTCCTAACTGTTGGTCTGGCTTTTTAATATTTCAGAGTCAGCTTCAGAATTAATCCAACCAAAAACAGAAAAATACAATGCAGTATATAAGGAATAGTAGAGATTTCTTTCTTCAACACTTTAAGCTTAGGTAAACTCAAGATGCAAACTTTACCATTAGGTTCTAGTGCCTAGGTCATAATGAAAGCTCAAATGCAGGCTAGTAGATATTTGTTTCAGACATTTTTCAGGAATTGACAATGATAGAAATAGTTGTCAATTTATAATTTTGGCTATTAAATATATATATGTCAACTGTATGTCCTGGTAAAGCTTCTGCACTAAAGGATAATATACAAAGACAGTTTGCTGCCAAGTACTGGGACCTTTCTCCAAATTATTGATTGCTGACATTTCAAATACTTTTATAACACAAGTCTATAAAATCGAGCACTAAGTGCAATTCAAGGCATTGAATGAAGTGGCTTGGAGTGATAAATCCTTCTTCTCTGTCTGGCAAATAATGGTATTTGCCTTACTGCATAGTGTAAAGTTTGGTATGGGTTGTTTTTTTAGGGTTCATGCTTTCCCTATTGTTCCATTCAAAAGGAAATTGAAATGCTTCACAAAATATTAACAATTTCATGCTCTCAATGTTGTGGCAACAGTTTGAAGATGGACCCTACCTGTTCCAACATGAGTGTGCACCATTGCATAAACAAAGTCCATAAAGGCATAAATGAGCAAGTTTGGTATAGAGCAGTGGTTCCCAAACTGGGGTGTGTTTGAATAGGGAGGTGGGGCTCAATAATGTTCCTAAATAGAAAAAAAGGAGCCCTGCAAGGAAAGTTTGGGAACCACTGATGTAGAGGACCTTGATTGGCTTGGAAGGGTTTATACCTGCACCTGTGAGCCCATCCTTAACATCGAATCTGACCTCACAAATGCTCTTCTGAAAGAATAGTAAAACAAAAAACACCTACCCATGTTCCCAATTTTGAGAAAAGCCTTATCAGTAGAGTTAAAGCTGATATAGCTGCAATGGGTGGGACAACTCCCATTGATTAAAAATGGGATGTCATCATATTCATTTTTGTAAGGTCAGCATTCCAATACATTTGGCAAACAGTGTAGCTCAAACTTGTTGATATAAGCAAAAGTCACTTTGCCCTCTACTCCTCCCAGAATGTCTGCTCTGAGAACTTGTATGCTACATAACCTGATTAGGATAGGATAGTGTTGGCCCTCAACCACCCAGCTTGAGTGCTGTTGTGCTACGGTATTAAGACTATGGGATTTATATATAAAGGGGCGTCAAGTATTTTATAGTTATAGTTTCCAAGTGAAGGCACCAACAACAGTAACTTTTACATGCAAAAAAGTATTATTATTAAAAGTTCATTCTTGCCTTTTCTTATCAAAACCTTTGTTTTTTTCTTCTGACTTTATTTATTAAGTATTCTCATAGTTAGCAAATACTTTTGAGACTCTTTAATCATTTCCATTGAGGAATGTGGGTTCTTTAGTCATAGATTTACTTTGGAAAGAAATGACCTTTGTTATGTCACAGAGAACAAAACAAGGACTCCCTGGATAACTAAATGACCGTTAAGAATGATCTCTAGAGTTTCCTACAGGGGAAAATGCAGCAGGGTATGTTACTGGCTTGCAATTCAACCTCCCGTCTTTAAAGGACAGAACAGAGTCTGTACAATAACTGATGTCTGGAATAATTAATGATTGTTTTATTCAATATTTTTTTTAATCTACAAAATAAAAGGAAAATTATTTTCAAAGATTCTTTCTGATCTTTTAAGACAAAATCTGACAGATTTTAATACTCCTTCAGGATAGCCAGTGCTTACAAACGTATTAGCTAGTACTGGGCTTACAGTGAAAATGTTATGTATTATACACTTCAGTCTTGTCTGCATGCCTCTGACATTTATGTTGTGGATGGAGAGCATGACCTTGTCACTCAAGACCAAAATACAACTTTACAAGAAAGTCACAGGGACACGGACAACGCATGTAGAAGCTGTGGCTTTATTTTATTTTTAGAGCAAATATATAGCATAGGCTAGTTTAGACAAATGTATGATTAACCCCAAAGAGATAGCATAGGGAACCGCTATGAGGAGAAAAAGTACTTCTCCTAACCTTGTAAGACCCCCAAATACATACTGTATATTTCTTTTTCAGTGGTTTCCTAGGTGGGCCAGGGATGACATTGGAGCTTCCTCTTTATTCTCATCATTGGACTGACTATGAAATTGGTAACAGCACTGGATCATGGAAAGGGTATGTAAATCTACAGCATTTCTTTAAATAGTGGAAAGACTGTATATTTGTTCTTTGTTTATTTGGGGGGTAGTTGAATTTGCTGTCCGTATCCTATTTGTAATCTTTCCCTTAGGCTATCTCTCAAAAGCAATGGAAAATATATATCAGAATAAACAGCCATTTCAGGCTTTGTAAGGATACAGACAGCAATCAAAGCTAATCAAATTTATAAAGCTGGGAATAGACGGTGCAGTTTACCATCTATTCCTTATGCGATTCTCTGCATTAGGAGCGGCGTGATGACGTCATCACGCTCGCCTGGTAGTGCCGAGAATAGGATGGCACTCTTGTGCAGCTTGTTACTTCGGCTGGGGGCAGCCGTCCCCAGCCGAACGAATGGGATTGGGTTAAAATTTACCGTCCTGTCGGATAACTGTGCGATCCGACAGGACGGCTGACTTTAGCCCAATCCTCGTTAGTTGCTGCATCTAATTCCTGCACGACCCGATCCCTCAGGGATGTGGGAGCGCGCATGGCATCGGATCGGGGATCGGATCGTGCAGGAATTGGAGCTTCTATGCCCAGCTTTACATACAAGAAGTAATTGAGGAGACCAACTTTAGAAGCTTTAGTCAGTATTAGTAAAATGTGTGCTTAGTTAAAATATCAGATGATCGGACGATAAAGCAAAACCTTTGGTTAAATCCATGAAATTCCAAAATGCTTGGGGTTCCTTTTTCATCATTTGGCTGTTGATTCACAATATATAGAACATTGGTTTTGTGTATTTGAGCTATGTCCCTAATTACACCCATGTACCAGGAGGTAGCTTTCCCACCTTTAACTAGATTAGTGTCACAAGAACCTAGCATATGTTGTTGACTTTAAAGCTTCACTGTGTACAAATAGTGTGTGTGTGGGCACATGAATTGCACAACTGCTTTCTTTAACATTGTGTACACTTACAATGTTGTTACAAACTATACTCATCACAATTCAAAAATGTTATACATTTCCCAATATATTCCAAAATGGGGTTAACATAACCCAGTGTTAAGTAAAAGAGCAGCCTGCTAATATGAAAAATAAAAATCCATAAATATGTCTATTTATAAGAGGATTTTATTTTCAAATAAACAAATCGATTGTTGCATTCGCCATGTCATGATTTTATGCTATGAAAAATGTATTTTCCATATTATCCATTACATATTGTCCCTAGCAATGTAATTAGCTGTTTTAGCAATTCTTCACTATAGGTTGCCATACACAGTTAGATTTTGCTATTCAATTGACTCAAAAAAATCCACCATTTAAGTTGATCTTTTGAAAATGGACTGAATTGATTGACCAAAACTGATGGAAATTTGAAAAAAGGATTTTTGAGCAGTGATCGGTCCTGTTGGTCAATTTCAGTATGTGATTAATTTTCTAGGTATATGGTTGGATCGGTATACAATGGTTCTATGGAGCATGCAGACACGGCTTTGGAAAGGATCAATGACTGACAGTCTATATTTTATTTGCACAAGAATCGAAGATGGATCAAGAAATTCATGTGTGAATGAAAAGCTTAAGAGCGGATCATAGTGTGCCATTGCTGACACAAACGACATGATTGACCAGGCGATTTATAAAAAAAATCACCACCATTAAAAAATACATTGCCTCTTGATTGTTCAAAAATCGCGTCCATTTATGTCTATGGGCGCGATCAGGGCTGATCTCGAACTTTAGTTGAAGTGGGGACAAGCCCATTTAACTAAATAGATGCGATCAACAGCGATAGCAAATAAAATTGATTTCACGCCGCGGCTGACCACCCAAGTGGGAACAAGCCCTAAGAGTCAGTCTGTACTTGTCCTCAGAATTTACTGCTGTGACAACAAAAAAATCTTTTTCATGCAGCAATTAAATAAACTGAAACCATTATTCTACAAAACATCCAGCATAATTCAAGGGGGACAGACATGCACATTGGGTGCCATTTTTAAAGCGGTTTGCTTTAAAATATCATAGATACTATGGCATCTGGGAGGAAAATACTATCCTGCTTAAAACATGAAAAGTGATAAAGTTAAATGAAAATTGGAACATTGATTGACAGACAACTCTTACAGAGGATGTCACTGGAGTAACTGAGATACAAGAGCATGTAGATTCTGACAGATTGAAGAGTGGATTGTAAAGGTGACCTAAGGTTACAGAGAGAGAGAGAGACATGACATAATGTGGAAGATGAGCTCATGTTAAAGACTCTCAGGTCATGTGCAAGAGGGCTACACCTGTTTATCTGGAATGGTGGTCCTGACTATTCTAAAAGGGAGAAGGGTGGAGCTTCCTCCAGTGGCTTGCTATAAAGTTCTCTGCAAATTTGGACAGAGATGGACAGTTCATCACTCTTTTCACACAAGTTACCAAGCTCTTACGGAAAACATATATTTATTTTAACAACTCCTTAAACAAATCTTTTCTCACTTGAGGTCTCTTTTTGGATTAAAAAAATGGAAATGGAAGAAGAGTCAGTGAAATGGGCCACAGAGCTCATTGACCAAAAGCTAGAAGAAGAAAATGAGGTGAGTGTGTTTTGCTTTAGCTACATACAGTATGTTGTGAGAAACCTAGAAAGCACAAATGGTGGGGAGTTGGGAAATTAAAGAAAGAAAGCAAAAGATGATACAAATTGATTATGAACATAAAGCCAAAATTTCAAGTAGGTAACTTAAAAACAAAATAGAAATATTTAGGGAACTTATTTTTGTAAATGATATAGATATAACATATATAATCAAAGCAAATGAACATAAACTGATCCAAGACATTTTTAAAGTTGCTTATTCTTTATTTACTTAAATATTTTATGGAGCCACATCCAGCTGCATCATGCAAGTTATGTAATATGAACTATCCTCATTTTCTAAATTATATATAATATATTAATGGGATATCATTTTGGTACTCTTACATGAAAGATACAGAAAAGATTAAATATGACGATAACACTCACAAAATAAGGGCAGATGAATATTAGTATTAGCTTAATACACACTTCTTCAAATAGAAAATTTGGATTACTAGTTTTTGAGATTTTCCCCTAAAAGTCTTGAACTGTCTAAACAGTGTTATATAAGTAATATGAAAGAGTAAACTGATCTGTCCAATAAAGGGATCACCCAAACATGGCAGATTTATGTATGTTCACAAAGATCACAGTTGCCTGAACCATTGGGTAGATTAAATAGTTCGGACCCTTTATGAACAATTGCACTAGAAAAGTTATATGTTATTAATAATCATGTAAATGTAATTGATAACAGCATTGACAGAATTATAACATGTCACCTTAACCTCAACTAATTTCCTTGATTTCTAAGTAAATTGGGACACTTTTACCAGCATGGATCAAACTACTAAAACATTCCCCCAAAACTGATCTGAGACTGATCTCCAAGTATCAAGCCTAACAAAACAGCATTTTAAAGAAAATGGTGGATTTGTGCATTCTTAAGTATGAGAGGAAGAGGTACAACATACATTTTCATGGGGCCACAGCATAAAATACGTTGTTTCTTACCTTTCTCTTTTCTTTTTTTTACAAAATGAGGTTTATGTAGGGAAATCTCTTATATGACAGCTAACTTCAACCTGTTATTGTTTAGATGATTAAACCTCGATTTCGGAAGATTGGAGTGATCGACATAGACTGCAACGGAATCGATGAGGAAAACTTTAAACCCCCCATCAATAAAAATCTGGCCAACTTGAAGGTATTGCATATTTGTTTTAGTAATTGTTTAAGTGACGCTTGTTTTCCTTATCTTCTTGAAAATCAAAACCTACATTTGAAAGCCTGGCCCCTATACCATTGTATGAGTTAAGTAATTTAGAGTTATGATGTATGCTCACAAGGCTACAACAAGACTCATACAAAGGATTCAATTAAAAAAAATGGAATAGAAAATATGCTGGACTATTCTTCAACTAGAACTAACAAACAAGGTTTTCTTCCTCATTCCAGACAGCTCCCTAAACAGCTGCCGTATATATGCTGCTAGGGGACTTAAGGCCCCCATACACGTCTAGCTTTTCCTTTCAATCAACTTAAAAAGGAAAAAAAATGTGGGTCAGGCAAATCTGTGACAACTGAAGTACCAGATCTTTAATCTAATTTTGTTTGATCGACTGAATGTGTAATTGACTTAAGGTTCAATTTCAATAAAACCAGTTAAAATTTTCCAGCATGTCCGAAAATTTTTCGAAAATGTTCCCAATTATAATCGTTTAGGGTCGATCTAACCATGTGGGCTGCCATAGATTTTCAATTAATCAACAACATTTTTTTATTGAATTAAGTTGATTGAACGAAAGATCTAGATGTGTATGGGGGCCTTAAAGCTTGGCATACATGGCTCGATTTTTTTTTATAGATTTAAGCACAATGGAAGAGCTTGATTGTGCTTGAATCTATTAAAACATTGAGCCATTCAGCCTTTCTTTGAGTGGATTTGATTGATGCAGAAAGCTCGGTCGAACAGGGAACCAACATGTTGGTAAACCCTGTTCGATTTCCATTACTTTGGATGGGGACGCTCGCAGATGGGAAGGATGATGAAGTGCTGTGGCTCAATATCAAGAAAGCGTATGGGCATCGAGCCGTGTATGCCCAGCATAATCTTTCAAACAAACCTGTTGTTGTTTTTAAATATAAACACGTAATGCCAACAAATGTAATCTTACAGACATTCACATCCTTAGGGTGAGGATCGAGTGAGGAAGACCTCGGTGGACTTAAGAAAGGAAATTGTAGACACTGGTGGGATCCAAAATTTCATTGAAATACGCAAAAGAAGACAGGAGAGAAAGAAAAAGAAGTCGCTGGTGGTGGCACCAGAACCAGAGCCTGAAGAAGAGGAGATTGTAAGTGTGTAAGGTGACTATGTCCTGTGCTGTTAAAAAAAATTTGAAGGGCATGTAGTTCTCAAAGATGCACCCTGCACATATAAATAGGCAGGCCATGTTGAATTCTTTTTCAATTAGAGAAATGTTGGAGGGGTAGCTAAAACCGATGTATTTCTACGCCTATTTATAATAGTTTGGTATAAAGGCTAATGTTAATGGCCAGAACAGGAAAAGTATAGATTTGTAACCACTTTTCTAGAAGCAGACAAGCCCAGACTTTTCTTTGCCCAGTCACATATTTAAGTCTGAGGTTTACAGGGTGTTTATGAGTCAGCTGGGAGGTATAAGCCATCCATCCTATTCTGAGTCTACTTTTATGTTCCTCACAGCTGGACATCCAAGTGAAGAACTTCTAGGAAGATTCTGTGTAAGGTAGCAGTACACATAGTCTGAAGCAGGTTTTCAATTTTTTTGAACCTATGAAGCTTGCCATTTACAATTTTTTTACTAGATGTTCGTACAGAACACATTCTGTGTGTCATCACCCTGATCATCGCATAATAGATTAGCATAGAAAGGTCTTTAGAAAGTTCTTTAATTTATGATAGACTAATTGTTCTGGAAACTAATAGATAATAGCCACATAAAATGCCACGTACCTTTCAGAAGAGCCTTCTCTTGCCTTATACCTCTCTTTAGCCTGCATGTGTGATTTTTAAAGCCACAGCCCCATATATCATAATTAGGCCACCTGTTGGGGGGGGGGGGTCATACTTTATACCAGTCAAGGCATTGATCTTATTGGCAATGGAGCAGAATGCTTTCCACTCCAGAGTTGTAAAAAAAAAAAAGGGTTATGGGGCCAAATTAACAGCCTCACTTACATATATGTGCCTTGTGCAATCCCTCCTTCGTGCATATAAAACTGAAAAAGGAGTGAACTGTCTGATGTCTCACTGAGGGTCTGAACTTTCTGGTGTCTGTACTTGAACTCTTCGAAATTTAAAGCTGACATTTGAACCATTGCTAAAACTATAATTTAATGAAGGTATGTATTGCTATTTGATGTGATAAATTTTTGTTTAGCTTAACTGCTTCAGTACTGCCAAATGTAGTATAATGCCAAGTTGGGGAACCTTTTCCTTAATTACTGTTACTAGGAGCTAGCTGTTATTTAATTGATTGCTATTTAATGTAGATCTCAGCGATCTGAGTTCTAAAGCTGCCTAAGTACAACTTTAGATTTGCAATGTGCCCGTTTTTTTGTTCTTTGGTAGAAAAACGCGGGGGGGGGGGGGGGGGTCATTAAATTAAACGTCTTGAGAGAACTTTTCACCTCCCTAACCTTATCACTAATGAAACTGTCCTGTGGCATATTTGTCAATGGTTTTAGTGTTGTGGCAGAGCAATGTATTCTAATTACCATCCACCCATCCAACAGACGGAACCGATTCCCCCTGAAGCATTCCTAAAAGCAGCAGTTGAGGGCAAGATGAAAATAATTGAGAAGTTTTTGGTGGATGGTGGGTCTGCAGACACTTGTGATGAGGTGAGTCTATAAAAAGGATGCCCTGAATGAGCTTTTCTGGCCTGCCACCCTGTCTGAGAAACTTGAGCATCATTGAATCTCATCAACACATTACTCAAACAGTAAGCTGGATTCCCCCATAGTAGTTTAAGATGATTGCATACTCTGGGACAAATGTCTGTGTTTAGTTGTTAAATAGCTTTTGGCTATATTTTTTTTATTTATTAACCATACACCAAAAGGGCCCAGATACACAACCACCTATTTAATAGACTGGAAATACATGTTTTAAGTCTAATACCTGTCTTCATATTTCATCTTTCATAGTTCAAACCTAGGTACAGAACCTTTGGCATCCAAAACAACATGTTCTAGTTCACTTCCATTGCCGGGAACACTTTGCTTGTTCCCCCAGTTTTTCCAAACCTAATGTAGATAAAAACATAGACACTAATGCTTTACCTTCTAACATATTTCCTAAAATGTCGGTAGCTTTAATAAAAAGATTAACTAGTTATTGCATTAACATGTATCTTCATATCACAATAGACAGTTGACCACCTTTATTAGCCTGTCACCTTAATACCCATACCCATACCGGATGGCGGATTTTGGAAACATTGGGTTGGCTGTATTTACTGCACCGTGCTGGTGGTTTTGTTCTGATGAGATACTACCAGAGAGGAAAATTGTGTGTGAGAGTTTGATGGTAGCCGTGTAGTTCAGATTTTGCTTGAATCTATTACAAAATTTGAGCCATCCAGGCTTGATCCCGCTTGTTGGAAAACCTAGTTTGGTTTCCATTATTTTGGATGGGGCCCAATACTGATAACGCAGCAGTACTGCTCCTCAATAAAGATTAAGCTTGAGTGACATCATCACGCTGCATTTGGCTGGGCATTGGTCGCACAGGGCTCTACCCATGTATACTCAGCATTGTGACAATATATAAATACACTTATATAGGATGGTTTTATTTCTAAATATGTCCAACTGATCAGGGAAAGAGATGTTGTGTGCATCTCCTATCTATAGCCTTGACTCTACTTTGCCAAACTCTAAATCTGACCCCAGTAAATGGCCAAATTATAAGGGAAATATTTCATCCGTGCATTTAAAACTTCTCTATTAGCAACCCCATCCACAAGCTCTGCATATATCTCTCCAACAGAAGTATGGCAGTGATTACGAGAAATTTACGGGCAACATATTAAAAACCGCAATGCTTGCACATATTCCCAGACGAGCTGTAAAACGATCAGATCATGTAAGGTCTCTGAAATTATTTATTTATTAGTGTATAAATAGCAGCACAAAGACCTTTGGGACAGAAAGTTGTAAGTGATTTAAATTACACGTGAGATCCCCAGAGCTAGATTTGAGGGTGATATGAAGGACACAGAACATTCAAGTGACTTGTGCAGCATAGTACTGCAAACGTTAAAGAATATAGTAAAATAAACACAAAACATTGTTCATTTAAACATGCTACTGATTTCTACCAAAATAAAGAATTGCATTACATATTAGGGAGAAAAAATAAACGTTTTGAACAATTTTTCATTGCATATGATTTTTTTTTGTACATTCATACTTTTACTGTAAATTTACGTTAAAAACAGCAGCTTTAAAGCCAGACCCTGAGCATGATTTACTTTACACAGTAATAGTGCCGTGGTTCCCATTACAAATTAGAATTTAAAATCACATGTGTTTAATGGCCACAGTGTTTAAAGTTGAACTCCAGGCAAAAGTTTTACTAACTCTTGGTCAATATTACTAACCCCTCATTGGCTTTTGTCATTAAGCTTAAGTAAGTAAAACGTCTTTTAGGAGCCCCCCAGACATATAATAAGGAGAGTTGATAACACTTAAGCTGTAAAAAGAAAGTTATATATGTCTAGTTCTTGCTGGTGTAGTGCAAGCTGTTTTATGTCATATATCTAAATATCACCCCAAAAAAGGGTAAAAATGCAGAAAGAATAACATCAATGTAATGTGCAAAGTAGATGCACAATGTGTATTATAAGCACAGTGCTTCATGTTTTTTTTGGGGGGGATGATGGACCTGTAGGTATGATCTGTGATAAAGAAGTTCTACTGTGCTTCTTAAAGGTTTGGGTAAGATGTTTTGGTTTGGTTTCTTTTAAATCCCCTTAGATAGGCCCACTGAACAGAAGCTGCTAATGATGGCAAATATAACCAAAATAAAATGTACAACAATATCGAGTTTAAAATACTAGGCTGTTTCTGTGCTACCATAAGAAGTATGCAAAGTCGTCTAAGTACATTATTTACAGAAGCGTCTATGTGAGGTATTGGTAGCTGTGAAGCAGTTTGAGAAATCACATTTGCCTATTGTGTGATTTGAGCCCAAAGCTGCTTTCCCCTTATAGCTGTCACTTTTACCATGTATAAGAGGAGCATAATTAAAGTAGGTGTTAAAAGATCATCTTAGGGGGCTGTTACATGGGCCGATTATTGAATAAATTCAAGCACAATCAATCATTTGTTCGTGGTGATCGATAGTTCTCGAATCGATTGCGCCCACCCTTTCTTCGAGCGGGATCTACTGAACATGGAACCAACATATTGGAAAGTCTCTGTTCGATTGACATTACTTTGCCATTGCTGATCGATCACCTTGAACATTCACTGCGATTGGCGATCAATCGAGTTCTACCCACCCTAAACGATTTTGTGGAATCGCCCATTTTTGAGATTGGCTCATGTCCAACTGGACCACAAAACAGAATCCCAAGGTGGTGTTCCATTGATTCCAAAATGATCAATTGCTGGGAATGATCGGATCGATCAATGACAAATCGACCCGTGTATGGCTGCCTTTAGAAATGAATCCATTTTAACAAAACTGAATCTAAATCTACTTAAAAAGGACACCATTCCTAATCACTGGTTGACCAAAATACTAATTCACAACCCATACTTCCAATCGGTGTCATAGGTGAAAAGGGATGATATGGAGGACATTAGATGTGAGTTAATTATTCGCTATATAAGAGAGGATTGATATCAGTATGTGTGTTGGTGTTTATGTTGGGTCTAGTTGTGCTTTCAAACTGTATTTTAGTTCAATTTTATCTTATGTATATTATGAACTTATACTGATGTTTGTTTGTTTGTTGCAGTTCAAGCGGACAGGCCTTCACCGAGCATCACTTGAGGGTCACATAGAAATCATCAAGAAACTGTTAGACAGTGGAGCATCTGTCAACTTCAAAGATAGGGTATGACACTAAGACCAGTCAGACAATAACACATCCATCTAGAAAATCAAACATTCATTGACAAGACAGCAGCGGTCAGCTTACCTAGTTCTCGTCCAAACATGAAATGAAAAACATCAGTTTGAATATTTATGCATTGATTGGTGAAATTATTATATTATTTAAACGTGTTACAGCAACAGATAAGGACATAAAACTTCAACTGTGTATATACCTACTAGTCCTGTAAATATCAATATGTTTAGAAGCTGATTTACAGGTAGATATAGAGGACCCAAATACATTTTTATATTCAATATATGATAATTAAAAATGTAGTGTACATACTTAAATTTGCATTGGTATGTGCCTCTTGTAACTTCAAGAAGAAACATAAATAAAGCAAATTGTATTTCACTGAATCTGTGTTTTAGATGTTCAGATTTAAGGTTTAACTAAGGATATTGTATTATTTTTGGAAATAAGAAGAATTCCCCACTGGGGATTTCACTTGGTCACATTAAAGCATCTTTGCTGCTCCGTGTAGATAACATGGACTTTTTTGTATGCTTTGTTCTCACTTCTTTTTTGGACACTAACCTTGTGTTTCCTATGACATAGATTGTTTTACAGTACAACATAGAAAACAGTTAACGATTTTGCTAATTCTTCGCCTTGTTTGCATAGTTGGATTGTACGGCCATTCACTGGGCCTGTCGTGGTGGGAAACTGGATGTTGTGAAGCTTCTTCAGGACCATGGAGCTTCAATCAATATAAAAGACAAGGTACGAGCACAGTAATGTACACACAATCATTTCATGGAAAATACAGCCATTACCTAATACTTAAAATGCTAAATGATTGTCTGTTATGGTAACCTATTATAGTAATCTTTACTAATATGGTCTTAAATACACAAGGCAAGTTATGTGGACAATTAGATCAATTATCCTAAGCATTCTTGTTCTAGTTGAATAATGATGGCCATCCAGCTACCTATTTAGGAGGTAAATAATAGTAGCCTTAAGGCCCCCACACACACACCGAGTGGGGGCCGAAAGAGCTGCTAAGATCAGCTCTGGAAAGCAGCGTGATGATGTCATCACGCTGCATTCCCAAGCTGTAAGCATCGGCGGGCACACTTTGTGTGCCGGCCGTTAGCTTCAATGAAGATGCCAGTCTTCATTGAAGTTAATGGCATCGGCCAGAGAACATCGGACATGTCCGTTCTCTGGCCGGCCGAGCTGTGGGGCAACAGGGATCTGTCGCCCCATGTGGGCACCCCTGATCGGCGGCCGATTTTGCCACCGACTGACGGCCGTGAGCGTGCACGCCCATCGGTCCGCAGCAGAATCGGCCGCCGCTCGGTGGAAGTATGCCAGGCTTTAGGTGGTTGCATAGTTCAAGAGGCATAAAACATATTGTAAATTCAAACATGTTTCTCTGCTATTATAACTTTGTACCTCTAATGAAGCAGAGCATTTTCTACTATGGTAGGGGCATTAATGTGGTGATCATTAAATAAGATAACAAAAGAAAAAGCACAAGCAATTGTATAGGTTTTTTTTCTTGCCAATTTTGCTATGTATAAAAAGACTTTAGAGAAATGAAAGATGCACTTTTCCCATTTTGACCAGCGTAAAAATGTTTAGGAAAAGTCAGTTTTGACATAAATAAATGCTATACAATTCATTTTATTATGTTTTAAATAATGCAAAGGTAGACCAAAAAATTTATCATGGTGATACTTAGTGATGGCCGAACTTCGGACGTGTCCGTCCGTGAACGGGCAGAGCGGACTTTTAAAAAAGTCTGCCGTCCGCCCGTTCGCGGACAGATTTAAATTCCCCGCCTCTGGGCGGGGAATTTGAATCAGAAAACCCTGACTGACGTCACATCCGGCACCTGGAGCGCATAGTTCCTGGTTGTGCTAGCCGGTTCTTCACTGAAAGACCGGGTTCTCTACCCAGTCTTCAGTGAAATATTCTTCCTGCGGCGGGATCTCGCTGCTAATGATCCCACCGGAGGAAGAATAGAGGGCTCCTTCTCGTCGGCGAACAGGGCGGGTCGAACACCCGTACTGTCCGCCAGCGAGAAGGAGGGCGAACATGCTTGTTTGCGGCCTTCACTAGTGATACTGTAAGTCTTTCTTTCTTTACCTAAGACAGTACAAGCAGTGGATGGTTTGGGTTATCCAAATAACAGGCAATTCTGTTTTAAGTGGAGAAATCATTAGCTAGCAGTAGAGAATACTGATATCTGTTTTTCGTTCTCCTTTACATGTTTCAGGTTCTGAGTACTCCTCTGCATGTTGCGACTCGTACCGGTCATGCAGACATAGTTGAACATCTCATTGCCACTGGGGTGGATATAAATTCTAAGGACCGAGTAAGTTTTTTGTTTTTTTCTAAGTGAATGCATCTCCAGCAATTGCGACATCATCATTCCCTCCCAAAAGGAGGATGATGTCCATATTCCTATGAAACAGCTGGAGAGATATCACGAGGCACTCTCTTCTGTTGCAGTTGTTTGTCCTCCTGTATATATACAAGGTGGACCCAGATCTTTTACAATATGGGTAAAATTGAAGGAGGGCATACCCTACTAAGCTCTGAACAAGGGGCCAATAAATGCTCTACTATATGACAATAGATTATTCTTAGATTTAGGTCCTATTGTGTATTTACTATTCATGCCATATGTTGGAACTGCTTGTTACTTCTTCTTTTTTGCTTTTTACAGGAGGGTGACACCGCACTGCATGATGCTGTCAGGCTTAACCGCTACAAAATTATAAAAATGTTGATAATCTACGGAGCGAACATGATGACCAAGAATGGAGTAAGCATTCAGAACTTTTTTCCTATACAAACCAATCATAATGAATACTGTAGTTGCTCATCAAACAATAAAAACATGTTTTTTTTATTACTATCTTGACATTTCTATATAAAAATGTTGCTATAGAAAAAGGGATGGCAAGCATGTCCTGGTGCTGATATTATTACCATTAATGAGACTGCTAATCACTATGATCAGACACTGAGGAAAAAATGCTATTAACTGGCTGCCAATCCTTTGACACCAGTACATTGGAAGCTGAGCAAAAAAAAATATGGTCATTTTCATGGATATGTAATTGTTTATAGAAATGTATTATACCTTAAACCAGGGGTTTGAATAGGGAGGGGGGGGGGGGCTCAATAATGTCTCTAAATTGAAAAGTGGGGCCCTGCAAGGAAAGTTTGGGAGCCACTGGTCTATGCCAACACACACTATTAACAGTTATGACAATGTACAAAAGAAATTCAATAAATGTGTCAATCAACCCCAAAACAAAAGTGTACTTGAGCACTGGTTGGCTTTTAAAAATAACATGTTTGTTTTCTTTGATTATCTGCTTCCTTGGCAACCCATTCTCTTGCTATGATATGCTGATGATTTGTGACCTTTATAAGAGGAGAAAGCTTGCCTATGGATGGTTACTTTGGCCTTTGTTTACCTTCAACTCCTTGGCAGGGAACTCTGGGTATTGATTTAAAAAAGGGAATAATTGGACAAAGGCTTGTGGGGAATGATGGCTTCTCCTGATATGTGTGTGACTTCATCAACAGCCTCTATAATAATAGTACAATTTCCCCTTTTGTGTGCAATACAGGATGGAAAAACCCCAACAGATCTGGTGCAGCAATGGCAGTCAGATACACGGGATGTGTTGGTGAAACAGAGAAATCTTGGCTCAGAGAAAGAAGTGTAAAGAAAAAAAAAACAGCGGAACTATTTATTGCTATAATGCACAAAAAAGTAGATAGATGAATGGATGTGACTAATTATTGCTTCTGAATATTATTTTTCTAAATGCACACTGTATGATATAGTATATAAATGTACAGCCATTTCTGTTATAGTATAAGTTATTGTACAAAAAAATGCTTCTTGTCAAAATAAATTTGAATTGTATAGATTGTGTAAGTTAGTGTGGTATGGGTGTGTTATTTAAAAAAAACTGTAATAAAAGACATGCAAATACATAGTTTTGTGAAAATGTTTTAAGAAATAGAAAAAAAAAAATTAAGTTTGCAGCCCAGAGTAAAGCAGGGTACAGACGTAGGGATATGGGTCGAATGAATGGCCGTTTCAAATGCCATGCGCGCTCACGTCCATCTATCTAACCCCTGAAACTACCTGCAGTCCAAATGTCAACCTTTCATAGTCATATTCCAGCTGTCACGCAGTGCTTTTCTCTTGTTAGATTTTACATGTGCCTACTCTTACTTTCATCCCCCAGATCTCCAACAACCCTAGAAGTCCAATCTTTTTTTTTTTTGGATTAGTAATTTACATTCCCAATTTCACACCCCTAGCTGCAACCTTTCATAGTTATTCATGTTTCCCTGCAGTTATCCAAATGACATAAATTGTATACATTCAACATTTAGCTGCGGCCACCCAGACACAGAGTTCCTCCAAGTTGTTAGTACGCATTTGAGCTTTGTAACAATAATGCAGTTACGCATAACTAGTTTTGGCCCCTTTTGAGTACCAGAGTACCAATTATGTGCACCCCTGCATATGACTATTTACAGAAGGCAAGGGCATGTGAGAGATCCACCAGAGTTTGTTTGTAAAATTGTTTGTATATGTTGTTATTATGGTTAATATGTTTATTGTTTGTCAGCACTATGGTTATGGCTAAATGGTAAAACCACACACAATGTTGGAGTTAAGGCCCCCACACACACACACCGAGTGGGGGCCGACAGAGCTGCTTAGATCAGCTCTTGAAAGCAGCGTGATGACATAATCACGTTGCATTCCCGAGCTGACTGCATCGGCAGCACCCTTTCTTCGCCGGTCTTCATTGAAAGTAATGGCATTGGCTGGCATCGGCCAGAGAATTTCGGACATGTCCGTTCTCTGGCCGGCTGAGCTATGGGGCGACAGGGATCTGTCGCCCCATGTGGGCACCCACAATTGGAGGCCGATTTTGCCGCCGACCGACGGCCGCGAGCGTGCACGCCCGACGGCGGCAAAATCGGTCGCTGATCAGTGTGTGTATGGCAGACTTTAGTAGGGGTTTCTGATTCTTAGTAGAGTGATATTGTTGGAAATCAAGTGACTATGAATGCGTGCCCAAATTAAGTAGGCATTCAAGAGGGCATCAGATATGATAGGAGGAAGGCTGGGAAGGACTGTCACATTATAAACAACATGTAAATGCTTTTTACAGTAACTGTATTTATGTACTTACATTTTGCATCTTCCTTTTGTGTATGTCAGGCTAGCTGGCATTTGCTCAAGCCTTCTGCTGGAAATATGTATTCAATGTTTGCCAGTATACTTTTCTGCCTCACTATCTGCTAAGACCCTTCCCTATGGGTGGAGGGTGACTGGATCACACTTACATGAGGATCAGGATGTTTTTTTCTAATAATGTCCTAACTTTTCAAGGAAGGTTTTACTATGAAACATCTACAGCAACACTTTGAGGTAGTAAATGAATATAAGTTGTTTTTGTTGTTGTTACATTTTAGGGGGGGGGTTCCACATGCATCGGGACCCCCTCCGCTAAGCGTATTGCTTGGCAGGAGGTCCCGACGGAGCACATTCACTTACCTGATTGGTGGATGCTGTGTTTTCACTGTGCAAGGATGAACGTAGTCGAGTACATTGAGCCTCTGCATCAGCGGATGTCTAAACACAGCATTCGCCGAGCAGGTAAAGTCTATGTGCTCCATTAGGGCCTCTCGCCAAGCAATATGCTTAGCAGAGGGGGTCCCGACCCATGTGGAAACCCCCCCTAAACTACAAAATGTACTGTTTGGTTAACATTCAGCGTTTTAATTATTACTAATACTGTGGTTCTCAACCAGTGGTTCGGGACCCCCTTGGGGGTCGAACTTCCATTTCACAGGAGCTTACTGAAACTTCAGAACTGATGCTTCTAAGCAGGGTGGGAAATAATGAGGTAAGAGGTTAGGGTAACTTAGAAAATAGGAGGGGACATTATACTTACCTGATCGCGATGGATATGACGTCAAATTGAGAGTCAATTTTGGTATTTGGAAGTGACTTTATGCCCCCACACTTCTGTGCTCCATATACAATTAGTGACACTGAGACGCCACTTCCGGGCTCACAGATCTAAAAAGGTTGAGAACCAATGGTCTAATGGAATAGATTAATTGCTTAAGCTGGGCATACAAGCACCAATTCCTGCACGATCCGATCCCCGATCGGATGCCGTGCGTGCTCCCGCATCCCTTAAGGATCGGGTCGTGCAGCAATTGGAGGCTGCAACTCACGAGGATTGGGCTAAAATAAGCCATCCTGCTGGATCGCACAGAGATCCGTCAGGATCGTAAATTTTAGTCCGATCCCATTAGTTCAGCTGGGGACGGCTGCCCCCAGCCAAACTAATGATCTGCAGATGCAGAGTGCCGTCCGATTCTCGGCACTAGCGGGCGGGGCGCGATGACGCTGCGTAATATGCTGGCGTTATATAAATAAATGTTAATAATAATAATGATGTCATCACGCTGCCTGCTACTGCATAGAATCGCATAAGGAATAGATGGTACATCGTATCGTCTATTCCCAAGAAAGAATTATTTATCTAAACCTGCAATAGGCAATGTGATACTTTTAATATCACCAACCCTGATCAGCTGCTACTCTCATTACTTTTCCTATTATGATCTGCATTGGTAAATGTATAAATGACACAGTATGTGCTCATCTAGCAGTACTCTGCGCCTCTCCTGGTGACCTGCTGTCCAGCTGCTTGCATCCAAAGTACAGAAGTCTCTAATGGCTGCTGTTTTGTATGGGTTTGCATAAAATATGTATTTACTGTTCAGATGTTGTTTCCATCTGTACCAATTATTCTCAGTTAAAAACTACATCACAACTTTACTGGGCAGTATTTCTCTTAAAGTGGAAATATAGGCAGCGAAAACAAACTTAAAAACGTATATTGTTTAAAAACCAAAGCTAATCCTCGCTGTAAGATGCCATTAACATCTATGCCTTTCAGCAACGGCACCAATGGTGCTGGCTCACACTATTGTTTTGTGTCGTTGTTTGAAGAAGTTGCATGTGTGCTGACAGAAGTCCTATTGCTATTGATGTGCATTAAAATGCATGCATGGGTGTGAATATGGGTTAAGGGCCCTTTCACACTATATGCTTTGCTTTTTAACCCCCCTAGCGTCTGTACTGCACAAGATGGGGCCGCCCGGCGGAGATTGGAGAACAAACTGCGCTGTTCTGCGCTGTCCCGGTGGCTTTCGATCATCTGATGACGTCACATCGGGGCGGCGGCGGGAGTTTCAAAAGTAAATCGCACTAAAACAGTTTTCTATGGAGAAAACGGTTTTCAGTGTGATTCCCCAGATGTGCGCCTTTGAAGTTAACCGTCTCTCTCCTGGTGTGATGTCACCAGGGGAGAGAGGGTGCAAAAGGGAATTGTACAATTTAAAGTAAAAAACAAAACATAAAATACATTTCCAATTGAATTAAAATTTCTTAAAATTTAATTTTTATTTAATAAAATACAAATATAAATACATACTGATTTGAAATCTATCATACAAAATAAGTATTTTAGAGATTTTATAATTCAAATGATACCTTT
>CM070037.1:62975806-62991310 GCA_036250615.1 Ptychadena robeensis | reverse complement strand
AAAAGTCCGCTCCGCCCGTTCGCGGACGGACACGGCCGAAGTTCGGCCATCACTAATTATTATATTCAGGATGTGTACTAGACCCTTGTACAGACATATTTAGGGAAGTTACAGGCCAACAACATAATAAAATTCCATAAAAGTCTGTGGTGCCCTTTTGGTACAGAAATCTGGACCTCAGCAGTGCGCTAGGGAGGTTAAAAAAATTTTTTTTTTTACTACGCAGGTTTTTACATAGACAACCAATGTTACTATTCACAATGTGTTGCATTTTAAAAAATGCAGCGTTTTCACAAACACCTGTTTTTTTAAAACACCCTGCTGTATACATTTTTTAAATTAATTTTTCATTGAAACCCAAATGCAGATGTAATGTGAAAAACTAATGTGTTTTTGTGTATATGCAGAAATGCATGCCTTTAAATATGCTTGCTTTTAAAGCATATAGTGTGAAAGGGCCCTAAGGCATTATATGCGTTAATGCACTGTAGCATGCTTTGTGGAAGTACTGGTCTCTCTAGTCCCACATGCTACATACTTATTGCAATACCTTAGCTCTGGCTCCCAAAATATGCTCCACAAACATCAAAGCAAGAGTCTCCCTGCAGCATGGTGGAAGGGTAGAGGATCTTATAGGCTGGCAGTCAGGGAGCGTCAATGGCTGCTCCCAGAAAGCAGGCGCAAAGAGTGTGATAAATTTAAAAAGTCAGAGCTCTCTCACACTAGACGTGTTGTCAAGTTACAGAGATTTCTTGTAGTAAACCATCTGTGTTTGCATTTATAGTAATGCGTAATGGCCTTGCTGTATGCAGTTTTGCAGGTGCAGCGCGCCACCCAAACACTTGAATGGGAGACACAAGTTCACTTTTACCATCCAGAAGTTGCACCACAGTTGCTGTGTTGGATTTGCACATACACGTTTCCACCTTTTTGCAATGCACCGCTGCATGTTTTTTTCCTTGCGATTATGTTTCCATTTCCAATTAATTTAATAGAAGACAAAATGCTCAATGCAGATCAGCTGCAGAAGACTGCGGTGCATTTAGCGGTGGGGTTCCAGAATGCACTGATGTGACACTGCCTTCTAGACCTAAATGAGTAAGTTACCCCTTGCAGTGGAATTGGGGCCACACTGAAAATACAAACTGTGACTGGAGCTTAGCTTGTTTCATATACCCGGGGCCCTCTATAGATATCCTGTGTACTCACATACATCCCTCACCTATACCCTGCTGGCAGCACTGAGCGCCGCACGCCCACAACACACGTGGCCCCATTCCCCGCCTTCCTATTGGTTGTCTGGGAGGTGAATGAGTTACAAAGTGACTCAGTGACTCCGCACACACTCGTGGGACTCCTGAGGTAGTTGTGTCTGTTGTCACCAATGTGTCTGCCAGGTCGCTATTAATGATTAAACCTCCCGACCAGCAGCCCCGTCCCGGCACACTAAGCCGCCCTCACTTCGTGCACAATGCTGCTCAGAGCTGTACTCCGTCGCTATGCCCGGGCCGGGTGTATTTCTGTGTCCCGCACATACACCAACCAGGCCCGGTCTGCCCTGGATATCTCCGGAATCTTCCCGCCCATCTCCACCCCATTCAATGACCGGGAACGGGTGGACTATGACAAGCTCGCCGAGAACCTGTACAAGTACTCCAGCAGTCCGCTCCGCGGTATGTAGCACTGCGCATGCTCAGTATGGTCATATTGGCACTGCGCGCATACCCAGGACGCACACTGACACAGGGCACTATGGGGACAACCAGGGCACACACTTACACAGGGCACTATGGGCATAACTAGGGCACACACTGACACAGGGAACTATGGGCATAACCAGGGCATACACTGACACAGGGCACTATGGGGACAACCAGGGCACACACTGACACAAGGCATTATGCACATAACCAGGGCATACACTGACACAGGCACTATGTATATAACCAGGACACACACTGACACAAGGCATTATGCACATAACCAGGGCATACACTGACACAGGCACTATATATATACTATATCTACAACCAAGGCACAAACTGACACAGGGCATTATGCACATAACCAGGGAATACACTGACACAGGCACTATGTATGTAACCACGACACACACTGACATAAGGCAAACGATTACATGGAACTGCATGGTATGGGTGTGTATCGCATGACCTCTTTATTAGCATTTATACTTTGGAATCACATTACAGATGCTTTTATTTCTAAGGTGCTTACAAGAACTTAGTGTGTATTGTAATAATCATGCTTCATAAATAAAAATGTGGCTGCACAGTTGTGATGCTTACAGTTGAAACACGTATTCCCTCATAAAACCTTGTACTTGACTTTATAAACACTGTGGATTGGCACTTTATATTTTTGTAACTTCTAATCAATGACATGGGTCAGTGTGTGCATACCCGGGGCACCCACTGATATAGGACACTATACACATAATTAGGGCCCTGCGAGCATCCCAAGTGCTCACTGACATGTAAGGTAAAGTGTATATACCTGGGCACAGTGCACATACACACTGGGCACTTTGCTCCTAGGTCATACTACCCATATGCACAAGATACTCGTCACCCATACAAAGGGCACCTTGCCTACATTTTACATTTCACTTACATCACTTACATAGGCCTAGTTATCATAATCCATCTGATTAAACATTTGGATTGTAAGTGTATTTATTATCTGACCAACTGGCAGCAAATATTTTCCAGTCCAAGCATTAGGCAAATTTCATTTGATATACAAGTCTTGTGTTGAAATAATCACTCTCTATCCAAGAAAATAGCTGTGAAAGGCAGAATATTCTTCTTTCTTGTAAATAAAATAAAAGCGTTTTGTTTCTGTATTGAATATAGACAGCGTCCTTGCTGGCAGCCGGTATAAATATTTACCAGTATTTGTAGGATATGACATGTGGTAGTCCCTATCTAATTGAGAGCTGAGTGAGGTTCATGTGTCCATGCCAAAGCTGTTTGCAGCATGACGATGATGGTCCTGACAAGAGGTATTAGCAGCCTGGTATTACCACATTATCACTTTGCACTGATATAGTTTAGATTGGCCCTCTTTGCCAGGTTTCCCTTTTAAAGATCAAATGAAGGCTATTTGCTTCCATCTTTGTTAAGCCCCCCATACACCTTCAGATTCCTCCATACAACTTTCATGAGACCTACCAACAACTATGTAGTATAGTGACCTCCCTGATAGAATACATAGTGATTGGAAGGTGTAGAAAGGTCCTCCTATTACATGGTTTTGGTAGAAGAAAAGTTGGTTGTAGAGAAGTTGCATGGTAATTGTATGTGGTGTATGGGGGGCTTTAGTATGCGCTGACTTTCTTTCCTTATCCATTATTGTGCTACAAGTTCTAACTTAAAGTATGTTTCCAACCAAAGGTTTTCTTAGTTATAGATTCCTGTTCTGCTAGTTTATTCCAGAAACTCAAAATTAGTAATGTTTTTTTTTTTTTATCAGCATATAAGGGTAGACTAAAACCACTATAAGCTTTCTATTGGGAATGGGTGCCTATTATAGATTTTCCCTCACTTCTTTTCTGGGTGAAATCATGTTGATTGTGATTTATTTTAATGAGTTGTAGTTTTGCAAACATAGAGTACAGGCCTTGCCACTTAAGGTCCCCATACACGGGTAAATTTTTAGTAAGATTCCTGCACATTCGATCACGTGTGCATACATGTTTGAATCGATTGATTGCAATTTGAATGCAGCCACCCTTTCTTCAAACAGGATCAATCGATCCTGCTCAAGGTAAGCTTAATCGAACATGGAACAAACACGTTGGTAAATCCCTGTATGGTTGCCGTTATTTTGGATGGGGACCCTGGTATCAAAGGGAAATCGATTGCACAAAGTGGTGCACATTGATTCGCTGCCCGATTGATGAATGCTCAAGCTCATTCATAATTTGAGCATGTATCGACCTCCTATCGTCCCCTTACATTCCCACATGGTGCGGTAATACGCATTTCATTTGAATGGCCTACCAAGCCCACTATAATGCACACAGTCATGCATGCTTCATATTTAAATGTGCACAGTAGCATACCGTGATGTTTTATATTGTCTTCCTGTGAAGGTCCTGGATAAGGGGTGCCATTTGGAAATGGAGGGTCACACTTGTCGAGTTGTGTTGTTTAACCAGTAATTATTGCATTAGAAATAACACTACTGTGGGGAATCAGCCTCAAACGGGCGCTTTCAATCACAGCAAACACTATGACAGGTTCTCTTTGGGGCTCCTGTCCGTATTTGCCCGTAAGTCCCAACAGAAATAACCCTCGCAGTGGTTAATCCACAACGCAAGTGTCTTTGGAAATGCCAAGTCTCCTAGCTTGCACAAGGTCCAACACAGACTCTTCCCCCTTTAGCTCAGGGAACAGCTATCACAGCCTGGCACTTAGACGTCCCCAGCCTGGGCTACACACTCCCTGTTTGTCCCCTGGTATCCGCTGCTTCAGCAGCACAGTGTCTCCCCACCTCATCAGGAAGCCCCAACTGACTGGTCCCAGCTCCTTTTGTGGAGACACACCCAGCAACCTCATTAGGGTCCAGCAGGTGTATCTTGGTGGAGTGGGAAGTCCCACCCAGTTCCTTCCATCCTCACTCCAGAGTCCAGATCCATGTAAGCAAAAACATAGCAAAACTGGGCAGCAAACCACTGTCGCTCCCCAACACTACTCCCCTACTCCCCTACACTACTCCAGGACACACCAGCAGACCCCTTGACTGCTGCACATGGACCACTTCCACCATGACAGACCACCGGTCTGTCACACTACGTTATAGGTCCCATATGGGGGATGCTTGCGCTGGAAACTGCGGTTACGGTGAACATATGTATTGGATGTTGTAATAATGTGTGGCAAGGGCTAGTGGGAACACAGGTACTGGGAACAGGACTTCAGTTCTGGTAAAAGCCTTACAAGGGTTCTAATTCCTAATCACTTTTTCAAAAACAAAGTGAGCAGTGAGCTTTATCTATAAATAAAACATAAGTGGCAGATTTAAAATCTCATTTTGTACAAAAACAGTTGTACAAAGTTCTCTTGGTCACACTTCAACTTGCTAGAAACCTTACTTCAACAGGGAGTCTCCAGGTAAGAAACCTTATAATAGGCTCCTAAAATATAGTTTACATACAGTAAGGCTTGATGCCAAACAGTTGGAAAAATACATGAGTTTTACATAAATATTGTTTCAGACTAGGATGATTGTTTTTATACACACATCTAATTTCTCTTTCAGGTTTTGTTGTTCAAGGCTCAACAGGGGAATTTGTTTACCTCAGCCAAGAGGAGAGACTGGAGGTTGTACAAAAGATCCGTGAAGTGATACCAAAAGAGAAGATTCTTATTGCTGGATCAGGATGTGAATGTATGGTGTACCCCACTGATAATGTTACATGGTTTTACAGTTTGCAGATAAAGGCCATACATGCTTCTCATCACCCCTAGGCTTATTTTAGCTTTTTACTTTCAATGTACATTAATACTGCCTCCAGGCCAGTGTCAGTTAGTCCACTTCCCCTGTTAGGATCTACCTTTTCTTATCTCTTTTATTGTGAATCTAGCTAATGCTTAATGATTGACTATAACTACTTTATGTGCACTGTGAGTAGGGTTTATTGTGTCTTTTCTTTTAATCCAATTTCCCAATTGTTACCCTACTCAGCTACACAAGCCACAGTGGAGATGACCCTGGAGATGTCCAAAGCTGGAGCAGATGCCGTTCTTGTGGTGACTCCATGTTATTATAAAGGTAGAATGAACAGCTCTGCTCTGGTTCATCATTACACAAAGGTAATCATACAGACAGCCATCAAAACATGATGTAATTAATTGTAGAAATCGTGACTGAGACAAATAAGGAGGTAGCTAATGTCTTCTGAACAAAAGCTCCTTGCTGCATGCTTGTGATTTTAGAAAGGACCAAAAGCAGAGTGAAGTTGTTAGTGTAAACACTTTAAAGTAGACTTTTCCTAATATAAATTGGACTTCTATTGCTCAGATTTGCAGAACCTCTGTTCCTGAATCAAAACAAGTCAAAAGATAAAAAAGTAATGTCACATCTGCCCCACAGTTGTCTATGTGGATATAATGCAGGAGGTTAGGGTTGATAGACAACTGCCCACTAACCACTCAGTCAAATCAGACAACTGCTGCACAACGAAGTGTATTTGTGGGGAGGTAAATGCATTCAGTTAGCCTAGTTAACAAATGGGGACCTTGTGTTTTTTATTTATTTACCCTGATACTTAATGATTATGTACTTTTAAAAGAATAAGATAGAAGAAAAAGGCGAGGAATTGTTAGATACTGTCCTGCAGTATATCCATGTGGCTAAACAACTTAGCAGTAACTTATGCTAGCCATACACATGCCAATAAGTGGGCGATTTTTAACCTGACCGACGGGCGTGCGTGCTCGAGCCGTCGGTCAGGTTAAAAATCGGCCGCTTATCGGCATGTGCCCACATGGGGCAACAGATCCCTGTCGCCCCACAGCTTGGCCAGCCAGAGAACGGACATGTCCGATATTCTCTGGCCGGTGCAAGCCGATGCCATAAGCTTCAATGAAGACGGCGTCTTCATTTAAGCTTATAGCCAGCACACAAAGGGGGCTGGCCGACTGAAGGGGCCCCATAATGCACCGGGGTGCAAACGTGATGACGTCATTACGTTAGCATCCCGGAGCATATCGGGACAGGTCTGCCTGCACACCATCGGGGTGTGTATGGCTAGCTTAAATCATTAAGGGCTTGTCCCCACTTAGGCGATATCCCACTGTGCGATGTTAAGCCTGCCATACATGTATATTTACGATTAATGAAACCCGACCAATGTTAGTAGTTGATCGGCATAAAATCTGTGCAGGACCACATGGTACGACAGATACAATTCGATTTAAATTGGTGAAATTTTCGATCGAAAAGTGATCGAACAAGTAGAATTTTTTTTATTGGTCTGGGAACATCAGGCAAGAGTTTTGTGGTTTCCGGACCGAATAAGTGAAGATGATGCTTATTAGCATGTTGAAACTTCCGGTGCCGGCATGTTGCAGCTGGTGACCGGATGGATTGATCATAACAACCAAAGTTCTTTTTTGAGAAAATTATATATGAAATTTCCAATTTTTTTGAATTGCTGTGAACATTCTATTATAATTATTTAGTAATGGTTAGAATTTTGTTAGTTTCTAAAATATTGTTGTTATTAACTACTGCTTGACATGAAGCATTTTGGGGTGATCTCTAACCTTTAACCAATGACATGCATTGCCACCACCTATTTATACACGATCCTATCAGCTCCTTTCCATACATCACTTCCCATTAAAAAGCACATCGTCCGATAGAATTAACAATTATTTTTTATGACATTTCCAATCAAAACTGGAAAAATCGATCCAAAATCGGTTTCCCTATGTGGTACCATTTTAGCTAAATTACAATCGATAAACGATTGCAACATCTGGATTCATCTATCTGTTTTTATCAATCGTAAATATTATCTGTACATGTATGGCAGGCCTTAGGCGGGTGGGCAATTTGTGTAGAGATTGCACATGATTTAGGACGCGATTTTCAGGACGCAATTTTTAGTTCATGGGTGTGACATTAAAGTCATGTCCAAACACGCGCAATCGCCCCTGATCGCACACACTTTTTTGATTGTGTCCATTCATGTCTATGGGTGTGATCAGTTTCGACCGCTCACGATCAGAAGATTAAGATTGCAGGCCTGCACCGCGTCCATGCCCTTTCACTGATGTGGGGATAAGCCCCATTAAATACATGGCAGCGATCACCCGCGATTGTTTAAACGTGATTTAAATTGCGCCGCCCCATGGGTGTTCACTTATGTGGGGACAAGCCCTCAAACTGTGCTGACATGCAAAATTTTTATTTTTGCAGGTAATTGCAACAAAATATGTCCGCATTCTCATTGTCTCACAGAAACTTCTGATTCATTCTTTTCTCTAGGTTGCAGATGCCTCTCCAGTACCTGTTATACTATACAGTGTGCCTGCCAATACTGGATTGGATTTGCCTGTGGACGCAATAGTTACTTTGGCTCAGCACCCAAATATCATAGGAATCAAAGACAGTGGAGGAGATGTAAGTCCTTGATTTCACAAAAAACATTTCTATAAATGTGAAGTGGAGGAAGGTGTGGTAGAGGGGTTCCAGCTATTCCCTTGCTGCACAGTACAGGGGTTACTCCACTAGTACAGTCTGAAGAATGAAGGGGCTGCTTAATAATCTTGAAAATGTTTTTCAAAATACATTTGTTGCAATACGTTGGGTTTGACATCAGCTCAAGGAGTTGATGGGGTCTTCTAAGCTCTGGGCTGCATGCTTGGCTGCTGTTAGGATATGTGTAACCATTTGGGTGACTATAATGAGACTTTGGAAATGTAGGTGTCACATGGATGAGGGGTGCAAAATAGACAGATAAATGAATAAAGATAAATGTAACCTAGAACTGCATTTCAAAGAGTTTCCAACCAAAGAAAAAAAAGCAGGAAAGTAAAGGAAACAAATGAAATAAATACAATATACTCGAGTCAAGGGAGGCTGAAAATGACTGAGTGTCTCTCATAAGTTGGGTTGCCCAAAGGAAGATTGCGGGTACCCTCAGTGGGGACTCTTAATTGGCAAACCCAACTTGATTTAGTAGTTGATTACAAGATAGTAAAGATCATTTTACAATGAGTTATACAACAATGGGTCTAAAAACAGAACCCCATTGGGGTACAGACTTTATGATGGTAGTTTGTACATAGATTTGTACATAGATTTTTTGGTTGCAATCCATGGTTTATCTTGCCAACATGTTTCACCTGCAAAACAGGGCTTCCTCAGGACAAAAACCATCTGGACGACTATCCTGTTGGGCTTTGGAGTCTTTCCCCCACTTTTTGGGGGTCCGGCTGTTCCGTCCAAAGGTCTGCCAGTTCTCGGTGCCACCTCGTTGTCCCCATTCTCCCCATCCGTGGGAATACTTGTTGTCGTCCAGATGGTTTTTGTCCTGAGGAAGCCCTGTTATTGCGAGCGAAACATGTTGGCAAGATAAACCATGGGTTGCAATCAACAAATCTATGTACAAACTACAATCATAAAGCCTGTACCCCAATGTGAATTTTTCTTTTTCTGTTTTTAGAACTCATTGTAAATAAAAATGCCAATGATCTTTACTATCTTGTAATCAATTACTAAATCATGTTGGGTTTGCCAATTAAGAGTCCCCACTGAGGGTACCCCCAATCTTCCTAAATACCATATACAGGATAAAGGTTATTTAAGGGGAATATATCAGTATAGACCTACTGAAGTACATCAATAGTGGAAGTAACCAGCTGTGTATGCTGTAAGTATCCTATTAATATGTTTGTATAATATTACCCTGTTTCCCCAAAAATAAGGCACCCTTCCCTTTTTGCCTTACGCTAGGGGGTTCAGAGGGGGCAATCAAAATGACACGGGAGGATCAGAAGGGGTTACTAAAATGGTAATCCCCCCTATGAGTCTCCTGTGCCATTTTGAATTCCCCCTTTGATCCCCCATGTAATTTCTCGTGATCCACCTACCCTGATACCCCAGTGCCGTATTCTTCTTCATGGAAAAATAAGACACCCCCCGAAAATAAGCCGTAGGGCAACTTTAGGAGCAAAAATGTATATAAGACACTGTTCTTTTTTCAGGAAAACATGGTAGTATTAGTAGATTAGTATGACAACCAATCTGGGAAGGTACATTCCAGAATTTGTCATGGATGGAAATAGGTATTTCAGGCACCTAGGTTTTTTTCCTATTGCAGGTATATTTGTGCACCATTGAGGCAAGGGTAGGGTCCTTGTCATTTAATAAATATAAGACTAATTAGGGTGCAGCCATCGTCATGCAGAATCATCTTGTTAGCCTGTAGATTCTGAAATTGGTGTAGAGCCATTATACACAGGATATTGTTTACAGGATAAAAAAAAAACATTATGTTTTAGACAGCCTGCAAACTCACTTTACACAGTCCGCTTATACAGTCCTATTATGAAACTCTGAAATATGAAAGAACTTGGCTTATCTCAGTATAGGGCTGGACGATATGGCAAGAACTCATATCACGATATATTTCTTAATTTAGGTCGATACGATATAATTCCGATATCGATATGGACAATATTAAAAAAGCCTCAGGAAAAAACTGCAGAGGACACACACAATGGATGTCTGCGAACTGAATTTGCAAAGTCTATAATACTGCCAGGCTTCTCCTATTAAAATAATTGTGAGGCTGATCTCCATGTGCTGGGAGGTTATGAGCAGTGACACAGAGGAAGCTGATCTTCATGTGCTTCATGTGCTGGGAGGGTATGAGCAGTGACACAGGGGAGGCTGATCTCCATGTGCTGGGAGGGTATGAGCAGTGACACAGGGGAGGCTGATCTTGATGGGTCCCCTGTTCCGTCAGTACACCCACCTCCCCATAACTGATATCTCTGTATGTGGGTACCCCCTCCCCCCGAGAGTTCATTCTATGGACAGGAGATGTCAGATCAGCCCACCCCCTCTGTGTCCCGTCCAAAGCAGAATGAATGTCAGGGACACTTGGAGGCTGATCTCGATGGGTCCACTGACAAATAATACAATTTGTAAACACATTTTCGATATTTCGAAATTACATTTCTGATGTTTCGATACACATCTATATCACGATATATATTGATATTGAATTATTGTCCAGCCCTATCTTAATGTTTAGAAAACAAAATCTTGTTTTAATTTGTTTTTTATTATATATGTATGTGGGACATCAATGCTTATTTTTGTATTTTAAACAAAATCATTTAACAGCAGTACCTAAAGGTGAGTGGCTGCTCATAGCTCCTGAATAAATCCTTTTAAGATGTCACTTAAACAAAAACACATTCACTTCTTTTTCATTTATTCATAAACAACCCCTCTGGAGCTATTATCTGCTAGTCTGCAGTAAACTTGTAGCGTTCGGTTTATGAGGTAACAATTCTTCCTAGTCTATAAAGAGAAACGCATTAAATGACAACATGAGCCTAAATAGAACATACTTTTAAGGTTTAGCACCTATTAAAATGCTCTTTAAAAAGCCTTTGGTGTGTACTTTAAACTCTGGTCAAGAGCACTTCTAGTAAAGAACACAGAGCACTGTCTGTTAAGTTGCCAATATATTTAGGACATTAGTGTAAATGCCTGAGTCCTTCTTTGTCACAGTCACCCCTGGCTTTTTTGTCACCCTGCCCATCAATGCAACAAGCTAGTCATTGTGTCTGTCCATAAACACCCAAAAAACACCCATATAACAATCAGGGAATAAAATGGAGGCAGAAACTAGTAGTTCTACTGTTGAATATCGTCAAAACTATGCTTTCCTTCTTTTGTGTATTGATGGTGATGAGAAAGTTTTATCACTTTTAAGGAGAAACGGACAACTCCTTATCTGGAATTGATGTTACAGAACCCATATGGAATTGCAGTTCTCTGCCCCTTACAAGCAGCTTATAAGCATAAAATGCTAAACCATGTTTACAGATTATGTGTTCATCAGCTGACTGACATGACCTGCCTATAGATGTGGCACTATTACAAAAAGTCATCTTCACATCATGTCACGTTACCATGTCTGATATTTAAACATATCTACAAAAAACTAGAAGAAGATTAATTGGTTGTAACAATATGAAACCATTATCAAGACATAATTAGACAGCCATAGATATAGGCAATGCACTTCTAATTAAGTAAGATGCCTTTAAGTAACAATGCGATCTGGGTGTAATAATTAGGTTACAGCCTGTCAGCGCACATGAGTTCAAATAATTCTGATGATAGCTTTCTGAAAAGCCCAGAATGTGTCCTAGGCAGAGAGTCCGCAGTCTGACATTTTAAACCATGGCATAGATCCAAAGGACACTTCCATCGTACAGATACAGCTTTATGGCTTAGCTTACTAGTGGGTTGTAGAACAGAAATACAGATCACTGGTCCTACTGTTTAAACTATTCCGTTTACATCATATCATTCACACTTTTTTAACTTTAGCCCAGAAATACAGTGACGCAAATTTGTATTTGATCCCCCTGATGATTTTGTCCTTTTGTGCCTCTGACAATGAAATGACCAGTCTATATTTGTAATTGTATGTTTATTGTAGCTTTCGGAGACAAAATAACAACATTGTTATTGCATTATTTAGCATTTTAATGAGAGAAATAAGTATTTGGTCTCCTATTAACCAGCAAGTCTTCATTTGTTTTTGGAAACAAGCAAGCCCCTGTAAGGTGGTTCTCTTAATTCCAGCTTGTCATTACTCTACCTGTATAAAAGACACCTACAATACACCTGTCCACAGAAGCCATCAATCAGATACCAAATTAGGCACCATGGCCAAGAGCCAAAGAGCTGTTCAAGGATGTAGACCTACACAAGGCTGATCTGGGGTGCAACAGCAAGGAAAAGTAATAATAGATAATTGTTCACAACTGTCAGCAGTGATCAAACATGTCAGTGGCCAGAAAGGCCATCAGGGGACCATCTAGGCAAAAATAGGTCAGTATGAGGGGTGGGTACCCCCTGAGCATTTTGGCCATGTGAGCTTTTTCAAAATGTGCCACGATTCTCTGGTCTCCCTCCACATTAAAATCCTGTGCGGAAAAAACAGTGCAGCCTCCATAACATGGTGATCAATGGTGTCACCATTGGATGACACCGAAGAGCCGGACCCGCATTAGATTGTCTGTTACGGCGATGCTCTCCAGCGCTGTAAGCTCACCCGAGATAGGTGAGTATCCCAGAGTAGCTCTTTTTAAGAGTCAATTATAGAATGGTAAATAATGTGCAATAATGTGTTCTAATTTTTGCAATGTATAAACTAACTTGAAGGGATTTATTTTATTTATGATATTTTCTTACATTTTAGATCACACGTATGGGCCTTATAATCCACAAAACCCGCCATCTTGGCTTCCAAGTCTTGTCTGGATCTGCAGGCTTTCTGCTTTCTGGGTTCTTGATAGGTCAGTAACATAAGTTTATTCTTGCACATTTACATCAAGCTGCCTTAAACCTGGTAAGTAGATGGCAGAAAGATTTACAGTTTTCCCTTTAAGTTCTATAACTATGCGTAAGTGTTAAATATGGCCATTTTATTTTCTGATGTTTTGAGGAGGTACAAGAGTAATAATTACTTCTGTGATTGCCTGGTCCTTTTTCTGCCAACACAGGAAGCAAAAATGTTACATGATCAAATTATCCTCACCAGCAAACACAGAAAGATCAAATTCATCATGTGCTTCTCCGTGCTTTCCTGTAGAACTTGTCATACCTAGTCCTCAGCTGGAGATTCAGATATTGGGCACCAAAAGTCTCAATGTTTCTGCCCTGTCACCTGGCTTTTTGTTTACCAACATCTAAGTAAGAAAATGTTAAGGTTTTAAGAAAACATGTACAGAACAGCGAATCCTTGTCAGTCGCTAGTGATCCATATTGCCAGATTACTTAATTAGCTGCAGAGAATAACTGGGGGTTTCCTATGCAGGAGGGCATGGCATGAATTCCATTCCTCCTCTTTACATAGAGTAGAACAGACTGAGAGCTAATGCCAGCTGAAACAATCGTTCCTGACAATAACTTAATGTATATATGATGGTGACCTGTAAAGTGTACATTAAAAAAAGCATTTAAATAAAAGGTAAATATATAAAGGTTTGCTTCAAAAGTTCCAATACTGAAAGAGTCTCTTTAAAACGTCTCTGGTGTTAAAATGTAAATCACAGGTTGGTTACATTTAATGTAGTCTTCATTCAGGCAAACTGATCCCCAAACTGATCCCTAAATAAAAAAAAACATATACTTACCTTTTCCTCTTCCACGCCACCATACTTATAGGGCCAGGTACCATGATAGCGAATCTGGATCTACAGCCGGAGACCCTTCGACCCTCCAGTGTCACTGCTGCAGGCTGCCAGGCAAAAAGAAGAGTTGGGAAGGTTAACATCACTGTTAATGTCTTACTTCCCAAGTCTCCTTGCGGCTGGAGCTTTCGGTGGCATGACTTTACTGGAGAGACGGAGCATTGGCAGATTTAGTAGACTTTGACACAGGTAGGCTTTTTTTTTTTTTAACCCCTCAATCTACTCTATTATGGGTGTTTCTGGTGCCAATAACAGAAATTAGTAAGGTGGTGAAAGCACCACTATAACGATGACTCTTAACATTAGAGGAAGATCATTATTATGCTCAAGGGAAGTCATTGCTTAGTTCAAGTTCCTGTTTTTATAGTAGTTTATTGGTTATTCATCTCCTTTTTGTTACATAAAAATACAATTGATCTTTGTGCTTGTTTAAGTGAGAAAAAAAAGCCAGTACTTCTACTTTCCACAGTTTATGAACAGCTTTAAAAAAAAGTTTTCTTGTGGGAATGTGACTGTGTAAATCAGCTGTTTTTCCTGTACTTTACACCATATGGTGATTTTCACAGAAAGTACTCTCTCTTCCTTTCTTCTGTTAATTAGACAGTGACATAGCACAAAAATATACTAACTTAACTGTTTCAACATCTCCAGTTAAGGACAACTTGCAAATAAATATGTGAAGCTGCAAAGTGCAATATTTTGTCCCAATTTCCATGATAGCAATGTATAAATAATAAACATGCATACCTGTAGCTAGAATGCAGAGTGGCAAATCAGAATGCAGATAGTTTTGAGTTGAAGAAATTTGAATTTTCATGTATTTACAACTATAAGGAAGAAAACCAAATGTAACCTTCCTGGTGGTTTGTCCGAGTGCAGTTCGAGCTCATGTTTAGAAGTTGACGTCATTGCTGACACCAGGGATGTGTAGAGGGGAGAAGGGAGGCCTGGGGAAACATGACAAAGTATTACCTTATGTACTCTGCTTTGAATGCCTAGACCTCGTTGTTAAAAACGGTGTGGTACGGGCGTACTGCCATAGAGGTTCAACATTTTAGATGTTAAGCCATTTAGATTTTGCTAGAGCAGTGGTCACACTGGCCTGCAGTATATTAATATTTGGTCTGCAAGATTTTTTTACATTGTATTAAAGAAATGAATGCCACAATTGATATCACATGTGTTACACTCTGCTTGTTTGATTTTCCATGTTTAAGCAAAACTTTACTTTGTTTCCATCTAAAAAGATTCATTGTTATGGAGGAGAAGGAAAAACTTCCTCAACTGTAGACATTTTTTCAATAAATATTAAAGCGGACCTACCACGTTGTAGGTCACTTTGCACTATTGGCATCAGACTGTCAATAGATAGGGCAATCACTGTCCAAAAAGAAAAATAAATAAATCTTAAAGCAGGAAAGATGAGTTTTTCGAGGTAGCACCTCCCATGCTGTGACGTTGCCATGGTCGCTGTCATAGCTGAAAGGGCTGCCGGGAAAACATCAGCTGTGTGTGGAGCCCCATA
>CM070037.1:62934623-62956874 GCA_036250615.1 Ptychadena robeensis | reverse complement strand
GAAAGCTCTGTCGGACCATGTGGGCAAAACCCGATTTATGCCCAATTAACGAAAAACTTCTCGGGCTATTTATCGGGCTGTGTATGGCTAGCATTAAACATTTTTTTATCAACAAAACAGCAATGGTGAGCTATCATGTTGACCATTACCAGGTTTGAGCTTTCTTTAGCTAGTGTCTCTTTTATCTCTTCTCTTTTAACTCTTATATCTGATCCATTTGTCTACCTTAGATGGTCCTATGTGTTTGAGTAAAGAAGGCTCATTACTGAATGTGGCTCTTTAATACAAAACTGAAATTGAGGGACCAATGTGGTATTGGTCCGGTGATTCTATACAGGAAAATCAGCTAGATAGCATGCTCTCACTAGGTGTTAAGGTTGCCATACACGGTTCGGGTTTTCAGTTCAATTTAAAAAACAAATTGATTATGTAATACATGATGGAGCATGCACACAGGGAATCAAATTTAATATCAATCATACAAAACTTGAGCCATCTATTGCCACCTTAAGTCTCCTAGGTTCCTCTGGTCAAGATCATGAAATCCAGCCATTAATGAGAAACTTAAAAGGAGAAGTTTGACCTGGAAAGAGAACTTAAATAAACTTGACATAGGGCCAGCAAACAGGCCAAAAACTAGGGAAAATAAAGCCAATTGCCAATGCACTGAAACTTGAGAGGGTTACACAACTAATTTTATTTATATGCTCATGTTACCTTCGTTCCTCTTTACCCAAACATGGGACAAATCCCTCAAGAAGGTGCCTAAAATATAAATGGAAATCAACATCTGGTCAGCAGAAGTAACAATGTTTTTTAAGGGGATCCTCAATAGAACAGAGTGGCTCCTAAATTCAATATTGTGTAGATTTCTAAAGCTAAGGCTAGGGCTCTGCTTGGTGCTGGCATCCACTGATGTCAGTGCAAGCCTCTTTTACGCCCCCGTGGACACAGATGGGCTGCGTCGACATTAACGTGACGGAGGTGGGGACCGACGGATCGGGAGCTCTGAAGGGCTCTGGTGACAACCCTGTCAAAGCCCCATTGCTGTTGATGGGCGGCTCATGCACTTACCACTAAAGAAAACTCCAGGAAGGGTAATAACCTGTCGTTTTTTTTGTTTTTTTTTTGATCTGTTGACTTTTTTTACATTCTACTTGAAGCACCAAAAGAACTTGATGTTGAAGGTTAGAGGTCAGTTCATAACAGTTGCAAAGGCTGGTCTGGCACTAGCTGGCAATGGTAATGGGCCACCATTGTATGAGATTGTTTTGTGTAAGGCAAATTTGTAATATTGCTAAATATGAGTTTCTTTCTGAAGCTCTCCTTCAATATAGTATGGGTGGACTTAAGGCCCCCATACACGTTTCGATGGTCACCTTCGATCGACCAAAGCCAACCAACCAAAAATCAATGCATGTCCACATGGTTCGATCGACCAAGTTTGACCAAAATTGACAAAAAAGTATCAAGTATACATCTAATGTTATTTTATTGTTTACCGATTTTGTTAGATTGAAATAAAATATACATCCTTTGGCAGACATTTTGGTGTGTTTACGACCGACTTGCTTCGATTATGCTTTGGAATAATCAAACCAACATCGTTCAAATGTCAGTTACTCCATGTGGGAGGTAGTTCGATCGTACTTCGATTGATCGAACCAACGGCGATCAAACATTACGATCAAATCTGACATCGATCGTAGGGAAATTGAAACGTGTAAGGGGGCCTTTACTCTGATTCCAACATAAGGCAGGTAACCCTAAGGCCAAGCACACAAACAAAGTAGAGGGTCACCAAGGAAGAACTGCAAAACCACATGCAAACAGCAAAGACAAGATTCAAAACTGTGAAAGCTGCTCTGCTGGAGACCAAGACATTGTCAGAATACAATGCTTACACACTAATACTAAGCAAATAGAGTTTAAGCAGGCAGTGTAGTCTAGATTACATCCAACCCTTGTTTACCAAAACTTTCTGTGATCCAGTAGATAGGATCTGCTAGACCCAACATCTTTCCCTTTTCAAATATTTATTCAGTTTTAAGTTTGATGCAAGTTATTCCACTTTCTAAAAAATATTTTATTTTCCAAAAATAGCAATGGACTAATGGCCAAAAATGCTTATCTGAGAGTAGGACCTGCTTTCGTTTTAGGACGTCCCTGAGGGCATGTTTTCACAATGTTGTGTGATCCGCCGGGACCCCTACGTTTAGCGCAGTGCTTGCGGGGCGTTTCCACAGATCACATACACTTTACCTGCTCGGCAGATGCTCTATTCTATTCTATGCAGGTAAAGTGTATGTGATCTGTCGGAACCCTTGCCAAGCACTGCGCTTAACAGAGGGGGTCCTGACGGATCACACAACGATGTGGAGACATAGCCTAAAGGTCCCCACACAGATAAGCTTTGGAGATGTCATCACGCTGCTCTCCATCGCTCAGGGTATCAGCAGGCACCCCTTGTGTGCCGGCCGTTAGTTTGGACGGGGACGCCTGTCCCCATTCAAGCTAATAGCATGGGCTAGAGATTTACTGACATATCCATTCTTTGGCCGACCGAGCTGTGGGCGAGCATGCACGCACATCTGTTGACGGCAAAATTGTCCGCCGCTCGTTACGTGTGTTGGGACCCTAAGGGTTCATTTATACATGTGGTTTTCAACCGCCCGTTAAACAAGGAATTACCGCAAATGACCGATAGAAGATTACCAAGTGTCAGGATAGAAGTGAGGGATCTGCCTAATTTTCTATTTATTGATACTAACCTCCCATTCTCCTGCTCCTATGTCTGTACCTCTGTACCCAGACACTGACATGAGGGATTTCAAAAGATCATTAACTCTGAGTAAACTCTGTGTAAACTCCAACACTGAACTTACACATGGCTTCCAAAATATCAGGTGGATAAAGGGTAGGGGTCCTGTAAGCCTACTAGAGGGAAGTTTTTATGGAGAAGTAAAGCAAGCTTGAAAAAGGTAGAAGCATTCTGAAAAGTTGTAGTAAGTGCAAGCAACGAGAGGCTCTGACAGTCATATTTAGCAAAAACTTCATATATATATATATAACTTAATTATACTAAATATTATAACTTGCATCAAATCTCTGGATTTTAATTGGTATTCTCAAATGACAAATTATCTTTTAATACCATAATATTTGCACATGGCAGTATCACCCAATGGAAGCTGTGATCTAAAAGTGCAAGCCTATAAAATGTAAACGTAGCCTGTACAGTGGGACTGTTCTATCACGACGCACAGATAAATATATGAGTAACATTAGAAGGGTGGATGACAATACAATACTTGTGATAATTGGTGACAGATACATTCAGACTGTCTAACATATATGACATTATAGTGAAATAACTTCATCATTTCTATGTTTCTATAATGTGAGCTACTACTATAGGATAACCAATGCTTTATATTCTGCAGACATTGCCCTCACCAGGAGTGCAAGCAGACTAGCATTAATATAGGAAGTGAACAATTCCCTGTTTACACAGTAGAAACAGGTATCAGGTCTTTAGAATGTCTCCAGCTCTTCACAAACAACAATAATACAGCCTCTCCAAAGTCTTATTATAGTAGATTATATAGTGCATCTAAAACCCAAAACGTTTTGTTTGTTATAGATAGAATAATGCTGGCCGTACACTAGTCAACATTTTCAAAAGATCAGATGTAGGACAATAAGATATTGTTTTGTTGTCTTCCCTCCAACGAGTGGAAAGGAAAACATTAGACTCTGTCAGGTTTTTATTGCTGCATGCATCCTGCACATTGGCCATCCTAGCCTGTGAATGACATGACATTTTTCCTGGAGGAGTTTTGAGTTAAAAGTAAAAGGCATGTTCTGATTGGCACCTGCAACGCACTTACCGCAGAGAGCACCGCTATTTTCAAGAACTGGCTAGTGTTATTTAGCACATAGAGTATGTAAACCAAACGTAGTTCTTTTGTTTTAGTTTCACAAAGAAGAGTTCAGGTTCCTGTCAAATATTTTTTATTGTATAAGGCAATGTTTCCAGAGCGTTAAGGGATGTCTTGTGTTTACCCAGTGGTTCCCAAACTTTCCTTGCAGGGCCCCCCTTTTCTATTTAGGAACATTATCGAGCCCCCCCCCCCATTCAAACACAGGTTAAGAAAAAGGGCCAGCGCCCCCCTGGAATACCTTCGCGCCCCCCAGTTTGGGAACCACCAGTGTACCACCAACGCATCCCTTGGCATCACCGTCCAGTTTGGCTGTGTCAGGGATGCGTTCTTGTTGGAGCGTCAGGCGTCCCTTGCATTTTTGACGTGCCCAATGCATTCCATATGGGTGCCTTAATGCATCCCTGTGCGTTCGGCTTCATGTTTTGTTTTTTTGAAGGCAGTGCTCTGCGTTGACATAAACGCAATGGATGCCTAAACACACAATTCCCATTCCAATGGACGTGATTACAGTGCATTAAAAAATGCACCAAATGCAAGTTTTGGACACCTTGCGAACATAGCCTTATGCTGGGCATACACGGATTGATTTCTGTGCAATTAAAGGAGCCATCGTCGTGCTGCACTCAAGTTCCTCGATATCGAGACGCAGCACTTCTGTGTCATCGTTCCCGGCCGATACTTTGGATGGTGACCCTCTATATCCAACCAAAGTAACGAAAATCAATCAAACTTTTCCAACATGTTTGATTGATCTCACTCGTAGAAAGCTTAGTCAAACAGGGAATTGATGTTGAATGACTCAAATTTTTAATAGATTTGAGTGCCATGCACGTTCATGGCGCTCAAATCTATTAAAAAATTAAGCGGTGTATGCCTAGCTTAAGGTCTTGTTTACAGTATGCTCCCTGCTCTTGGTTTTTGCCATTATCAGACGTGGTAGTGCTTACTGTGGTAAGTATCGGCAAAAAAAAAAAAAAACACATTTTGCATTGAGCTTGTGTCCCTCATAAAAGTGCGCGTGGCATTGCGCATAACTGGAAATGCAAGCGCAGGGCTTGGGTGAAAGGTACACAGGTTTCCTATGGTGCTGTAATGTATTGCAGCTGCAGCATGGCTAATTTGAACAAGCCTTTAGTCCTGTTGGGAAGATTTCTCTAGGAAACACTACAGGACATAGGTAGAAAACTCTCCATTCCCATCTTAAGCCCCCCATACACCTTACAATCTTTCCATACAATTTCTGTACAATCAACGTTTGTTCTACCAAAACCATGTAATATGAGGACGTTTCTAAACCTTTCCAATCACTATGTGTTCTATCAGGGAGGACCCTGCACTACATAGTTGTTGGTAGATCTATTTGGAATTCTATGGAATGATATAAAGGTGTATGGGGGGCTTTAGAGAGTTGGTAAAGGTGTCCTCGTTGGTGTATTTTGTTTTAGCTAATGCTTTAGTGGCAATACAAACGTTTTGGATGTCTCCTTATGTTCTATTTCAATCAAAATAGTTAAAAGAACAATTAGATGAGTAATAAAGCTGGCCATACACCTTTAGATCTCTCTGTTAGATATCCTTTAAGCTAGCCATACACGTTCCGATTCCATGGCCGATCGATCACCCATCCGATCGATTCCGGCGATCTCAGCGGGAATCGGAGCTCCGATCAATCGGCCAATTAAGAGTATCCGATCGCTGCATACCACCTTGTCGCAGAATCGGATCAGAAAGACCAACATGTTGGTTCTCTGTCCGATCTGATTCTGGGCCCCTGATCAATCGGACGTGATCGATCGGACAAGGTGGGCTGCGCGCGATTCTGGCACGATCGTTTCGCATGCACGCGCCCGGAATCGATCGTACCGGAATCAGATGGGAATCTGACCCGTGTATGGGGGCCTTTAGATCTACCAACAACTATGTAGTATAGGGTCCTCTGTAATTGAACACAGGTAGACTTGATTATTTAGAAAGTCCCTCTTATTACATGGTTTGAGTAAAACAAAAGGAGATCTAAAGAAAATCTGACAGAGAAATCTAAAGGTGTATGGGCACCCTTAATCTCCCCGATTGGGCTTAGATTCCTTACTCCATCCAATACAGAAAAAATGCCATTGCGTACACTTGATGCGGAGGTGTTCTTCGTCCAGGCAGGCACTGTATTACTTCTACTGAACATGAAGGTGTCAGTAGCACCATGACACACCAGAAGACCTCACCCCCTGTATAGACTTCTATACATACCTGTGGATTGAAGTATAAAGAATGGATCAAGAACAACAGCTACTGAAAACAGCAGTCACTGAGTCTGCTTTCACCAGCAAGCAGTGTAAACGCGCCAAAAGAAAACGTGAGTGCACTTGTAGGATGTGATCAGAGACACGGCTGTCTCGTGGAAGTGACATGGTCCCGTCAGACTTGGTTCACCGCCAGGCAGCAGGAGGCTTTGGAGGCACTTATGGCCCTCTGGATCACCGCTTGACATTTTTCTCTCTTCAATAGTTTGTTATTCTCGAAGAGACCTTCGTTTCTTGGGATCCCATGGGAACCGTCAGGAAATGTCAACAGACCTGTGTGCGTGGAAAGCAAATCTCACTTAGAGCAAATCCTACATATGGGCTCGCTGCAGCTCAACACTGCTAATGGCACAGGGAAGAAAACGTCTTCACATTATGGTTAGTTACCTTTTTCAGTTCAGCAGCCATTTTAAAGTAAATCAAAAACAGTATCACAAAATTAAAAAAAAAATAATAATATTTCCAGACATACAAGAAGTCAAAACTGTATATAAAGCTCAACATTTCCTGTAAAAATAGACGCAACCCCTAACTCCATGCCATTTAGGTTGCTAAAGCATCATGTATCATAAAGAAGTACTGGTACCTTTTTTTTAACCATCTCAGCCACTGCAGCCATTTCTCATCTACCATGTTTCGCTGGAAATAAGAAATCCCCCCGAAAATAAGACGTAGGGCATCTTTGGAGCAAAAATGTATATGGTACATGCACTACTGTGATGGAAGCACTTTCTTCAGAGGACCATGTCTGTGTGATGTGTGATTAAACTGCCACTATTTGTATTCATCAAAGGCCTATGTGACAACGAGGGAGCCAAACAAAAAGAAGGACTTTTATGGCAACAGTCACATGGTAAGATCCCCATCATTTGACAAAGTAAAAGCTTACATATGGTGCAGAGCAGTGCCTGTCCGTAAAAAGAACTTCCAATATTGTTTAGGTCCCTTAAAAACAGATACATTCTCCACCAGTCTTGTTAAGGTGTAACATGGCAGGATCCACAGTAAGAGTTATGCACATATAACCCTGTGCCAGTAATTAGGGAACAATCATCATCCAGTCACTTTCTTTTCTTTGCCACCCTTGTGTTTGTCTTTACTGTCCCCGCTCCATCCCTGTTCACTTCTCAGCTATAGCTGGCCACCCAAGGGTCGATACCCTTTGGATCGACCCGCGATCCATCTCAGCATGGTGGCGTCACAACGCACACCACTTTGTGCAATAGATTCCCGCTCGATTCTTTGGAACCGACCCGCAATCCCCATCCAAAGTTATGGCAATCGAACAGCAGTTTACCAACAAGTTAGTTCCCTGTTCAATCTACATTTTCTTCTGGTGGCATTGATAAATCTTGAAGAAAGGGCGGCCGTGTTCAATTACCAAACAATCAATTGTCGTTCGCGGCGATCAACAGTTTGGGAGTCGAAAAAAAACAAAACCGACCCATATATGGCCAGCTTATCTCAGTCAAACTTCTATGTGCCCCCACTCTTTTTATCTTTATTTATAAATGTATATAGTTATGCATGAAAACAATTTACTGTATTTTGCGCAGGACACACTGGAAGATAAGACGCACCCCTGTACACAGCAGCCAGTGAGTAGGGCAGAGAGGAGAAAAGACAGAGACAAGCAGAGAAGATTTATACTAGTCCCCTATAGGCTACCTCACTTGCTACCCAAAAAAAAAAAACTATACAAGCATGATTTCAGATGAAAGCATGATCGCAAACTCTGTGTATTAAAATCTAAAGCCCCCCATACACCTCTAGATCACTCCATACAATTTCCATTAGATCTACCACCAACTATGTAGTGCCAGGTCCTTCCTGATAGAATACATTGTGATTGGAATGTTTAGAAAGGTCCTCATATTACATGGTTTTGGTAGAAGCATTGGTTGAAAAAGATTGTCTGCTCGAAAAGTGTCCCATTGTTCCTATTGAGCCCCCCAGTATCTAAGCAGGAAGTGATCTCATCCCCAACCAGGAAGTGAGGTCCTCCTGGAAAACACATGGCCCTGAGAGATCCACCCTTGTAAACCTCTCTCAATGTGAGTATCTTGTCTGTTGTTTTGTCTCATTTTGTTTAAATTTGTTTTATCTTATCCTATTCCACATTATTTAACCATTTGTTGTACTAGTTTGTGCGCCTATGTCGATGTTCTTATTTGTCTGCTACTGGGGCCCACACTCCTCCATTTTGAGAGCTGCACACCTTACACAACTTAAACATCCATCCCTCATACTGACTCCATTTTACTCTGTGATCCTTGCTCAGGCCCCATACACCCACTGAGGGTCTTTCTGGCCACTGCTATCACTATAGCTGTGTAATCACTGCTGAAGGTTGTGCGCAACTACCCATTATCTTCCTGGGCAGTAGTTTGCCCATGTCTAGCTTAGACCCACTAGTAGTTTTAAACCATTGTACATTGAGTTTAGCTTTAATTGTATTACTATTAAAAAGTTACCATGAGAAGAATGAAATAACTGCTTTTGTCGGATAAAAAGAAGAAGCAGTGGAAATACATTGGTAATAAGAGGATAATGACACTTCCAGCGGTAATGTCTGGGACATTATGATAAAACATGTGTGAAAACACAGATATTCTCTTCTTACATCATGGCTCAGTGAGTCTATTACTCTGTGTGCTGTCTGGATCACCTTGTACTGAAAATGCTTAGCAATCCTTTTCCAGCAGCTGCAGGCGCTTTATCCCCAGACGCTGCAAATCAGCAGAGGAGCTCACGCTCACTGACCTACTACAGCCAAAAATATTGTGTGATGGTTACTGTAACAATAGTGCTCATTATATAGAGGTCTAAATTTATAGTTTTCGCCCTGTAAAAAGCAGTATGGTGCAGGGAGAGATAGTCTTGCTATAACAGATGCCCCTTAAAGCACACTTTCTAATAGATCAGTGGTCAGTAACCTTTTACAGCTAAAGAGCTGCTGACTGGAGGAGGGGGATAGCTGTGCGTGGAGGAGAGCAAGGAACTACATCGGAGATCTTGGCTGCTCTCTTCCCTTCCATCCCACCCCCACCAGCCCACACACTAGAAGGGCAGCAATAACTCATAATCTCCGCTGAGGTTTCCTTTTCTTGTCCCTTCCCCCAGGGCCCAGATATTTAAAGGGATGAGTAGCAGCTGCTTCTTCAGCCGTGATCTTGGCTGCTTTCTCTTCCTTGTAGCATGTATGCACTGGTGGTAGAGAGAGCGGAGGCTTGTGAGCCACAGCTTGTGGCCGAAGAGCTGCATGAGGCTTAAGGTTGCCATCCTGCAATAGATTAAGAATTTCTTGGCCTGTAACAATACAGATATCTGCAGCCTAGAATCATGCTGACCTGTTCTACCTTTAAGCAGCCATTACCCAACCACCAACATTCTCACCTGGGTGTTCATATGACCCCCATAGCGAAGTTATTTCATTTGACATTTGGGGTGAACAGATAAGTAGGGCTGGAATAAAGGGAATTAAAGTATAATCAGTTGTGGGCACCGATGCTAAAGTACTTTACATTAAATATAAAGACCATCACCTACATCTTATATACCGTATTTTTCGGACTAAGATGCACTGGTCCATATGACAAACCCTGTTTTTAGAGCAGGAAATGTTGTAGGTTGGAAAAAAATTGTGCAGTACATAATTTCGGCCACAAAAATGGTGTCACTAGAGAGCACACTTCAGGCAGAAGAGGGGGGGGGGAGCTGCGGTGGATTCTGCACCCTCTGTCTCTTTTCTTGCCTGCTGTGAATGGAACAGTGAGTGTAGCTAACAGGCAGACATACAGATGAGGTATCTGGCTGTGGCTGCATCTCTCATCTGACAGTTTGGGGGCCAGGGGCCGGGCATTTGGCCCATAAGACGCAGGCACTATTTCCCCCCCCCCCTTTTTGGCGGTGAAAAAGTGCATCTAAAAAATACGGTAACCTTTACCATGCACAAGTAATATCTTTACAGTTTCAGTCTAGTTAAATATGCAGCTTTCATTACTGCTATGATAGTCCATGTTGAGATACTTCCTGTTATGGCGTGACAACGGTCTTTAAAATGTTCTCCTGGGTGGTCACCCTCTCTCAGCACATTTGGTGAGCACTACAAGTAGCCCTGCCATCACACATTACACAGGCAAGATCCATAGTCATTATTATTTTCTATATCCAAAATGTAGTGTTACATAGACATGCTACTTACCATATCCTTCTACTCGGCCACCTTTAAATTCTCCCTCAAACTTCATACTATCATAGCGGGTAAAGACTCCAGCACCTTGGAATTTCCCCTGAACAAACTCCCCTTCGTACCTGATTAATACAAAAATCAAATCTTCAGCCGTGTTATTTAGATTGCAATTTACCACGATATTACAATTAAGAACAGCATGGAATTGAGGAACAATGTGAGAAGAAATATGTTCTGAGAAGCATCTGCTTTCTATTCCATAAAACAGCAGCACCCCCACAAAGCCTAAAATACACAATGTAAATGTAGTCAAAGTCAGAGAAGTTTATTCTTTTCACCCCCAACACCTGTTCTAATTGGTGTCCAGCAAGTCTATTCACTTCAAATTCTTCTGAATGTCAGTCATTTGTGGTGTCCTAGTGCATGAACAAGTACACTTGGATCAGACCATGCTTTCTGAGAACCTTTTACAGAATGATCATGCGGTGGATAGATTTTCCAATTACCATTTTATCTCTAAAGCTGGCCATACACACATAGATTTTTGCACAATCGACGATAGATTCAATCATGTTGTTCGATATTTTTATTGAATGTATTATTGGATGGCAGTCCCCATCCAAAGTAATGGCCGGCACACAAAGGGTGCTCGCCGATCCTCATCCTTAGTGATGATGTCATGCTGCAGTCGGCCCCGCATCTATTGAGGGAGAATCTGCCCTTGTATGGGCACCTTAAGACATACATATAACAAGGAGCTTGCTTAACTGAACTATATAGTTATATCCAGGTTTCCCATCCCTGTAGTAGATTTTAACAATACACAGTGGACGTATACCCTCACTGTGACACTCTAAATTGGTCACCTGGATATATTGGATAGGTTTTGATGATCACTTGATCAAAAGAATTTGGTGTACATTAAAGCATTACATTTTATTAGATTCAATAGACACATAAACTTTCACTGATTAAATACAATACAGAGATATCTCATGTGTGGGAGATATAAAAATATACCTCATTTATAAAAATATTGTAAAACTAGTAACCATAATTGTGTGGATTGGGGGAAAATGACCTACAAAGTAGAAGGTCTTAAATTAATCCTCTATTCATGAAAGTGATGGACACTGGTCCTAAAGCAGACCTACTACCAGAAATGGCACTTGAAGTGCCGATGATAGGGAGGAATGCATAAAAAAAACAAAACTTACCGGTATGTAGTCATTTATGAAGATCCCCTGTAGCACCCCCCCCCCCCCCCCCCCCCCCCCCCCCCCCCCCCCCCCCCCCCCGACTCCCTGGTCCTGATGTCACAATAGCGATGTGATTGCCGGGTAAATCTGTGATCTCAGCTCTCTATTGAAATACACTGAGAAAATGCCCATAGAAAACCATTAAATGCCCCCCAGTGGCCACCCGCAATATTGCACCCAGAGAGTAAACCCCTGGAAGCCTGGCGAATAAAGATGGAACCGCTCATTCAATTCCACAGAACATCAGGTAAGTACATTATTTTAGGATCGAGGAGCCCTAAGCCACCATCATACCAGATCAGAAGTAAGTCAAACTTTAATTTTACATAGGTATTTTTAACATATGGAGTATGCATCCGCTTTAATGCAATGTCTGTATTCTGCAGAAGCCTAAATGGGGCGAAACATGTAGATATGTAGATATCTCTAGCATTACATTTCATCAGTGAAGGCTTAGAGTCTACTTCTCTCTTTTTAATTGTTATGCTACTGCATGAATTTTTGTGCTTTTAATCTATTGAATCGAATAAAATGCAATACTTTTTTTAATTTACACTGAATTATTTTGATCGTGTGATCATCAAAACATATCCAATATGTAAGAGTCCCACAACGAGGGTATTCTTCCACTGTGTAAAGGTTGATGCTTTGTAAAAGGACTTGTCTTACCTTGAGCCATCGTGGAAAGATAAAACCCCATAACCATTAAAAAGCCCATTTTCAAACTGGCCCATGTAGGTTGCACCATCCGAAAATAGCAGCTGGCCTACGCCATGTCTTCGTCCTGTATGGATAGGGAAAATGTGGTCATACATATGTAGGAAATATGTGATCATACCTAAAGCCAGCCATACACAGTCGGATTCCATGGCCGCTCGATCACCCATCCGATCGTTTCCGACGATTCTGCCAATTAAGAGAATCCGATCGCTGCATACCACCTTGTCCAAGGGATTCCGGGACGATTCCGTGTCCGATTCCATCTCCGACTCCACCTCACAAATGGCAACTCCCCCTGATCTGTGCAGAATCAATCTGATGGAACCAACATGTTGGTTCTCTGTCGGATCCGATTCTGGGCCCCTGATCAATCGGATGCGATCGATCGGACAAGGTGGGCTGCACACGATTCCGGCACGATCGATTTGCGTGCACGCGCCCGGAATCGATCGTGCCGGAATCCGGTCGGAATCCGACCCGTGTATGGGGGCCTTTATGTATAAATTCACCCTGTACATAATGATGTCTAGAAAAAGGGATTGTATCCTTTAATGGGTAATGAAGACTGGATATCACCGACCCTGACAGAGAAAATACATTCCCACTTCCTGATCCCATGACTCATCTAATACAGTGGTGGGCAACTGAGGTGATATGAAGGGCCACAAGTGTGGCCCTTGGCATCACTAAAGGGCTGGACATAACATGTAGGACCGCCAAAGTTGATTAGGAAATCCGAGTCAACGTGTGACCACTACACATGGTAATAAATGGAATGCCCCATATACATCAACAAAGGTTATGTGCCTCATAGATATGATCAAAGTAGTCTAGTGGAAGCATAGGCGCTCAGGCGCTGGTCACTGGGTCTGGGTCAGTTATTAACTTTCATGTATGCCAATTAGCGTGCTCAGCTGGAGGCTCGGCGAGTCCCTCTCCTCTTACCGCTCTAAGAAGTTTCCAGGCGAGAACGTGTTGGTGGAGGATTGGTGAACAGGTGAGTTCCTATTCCATATGCATTAACAGTTTTGGGGGCCGCAAGTGGAGGACCAAGGGGGGCCACCAAACAACACCCAAAGGGCCGCAGGTTGGGCACCTGGGATCTAATACAATTGAAAGAGGTAATGATCGGACGGTCAGTAATCGGTCGTAGTTCCCATCCCCAAAAATCATAGAAATAAGAAAAATACCCTCATGGGACTTTAACTGGAACACCGACTCCCTTGTTGATATAGACTCAAGTCATAATCTTAAAAATATTACATTTATTAAGTTTCATAAGCAATGTCACAGTAGATGCTATACAAAAAGCACATACAAATCCAAATACAGACGATATGGTACAATCCACATATTACAACATCAAATAAAATGTGCACACATGCTCTATTTGCAATCTATCTATATTCAATGTCTACTGTGACATTGCTTATGAAACATAATAAATTTTATATTTTTAAGATTATGACTATATTCTATATCAACAAGTCGGTGTTCCAGTTAAAGTCCCATGAGGGTATTTTTCTTATTTCTGGGACCTAATACAAAAGCAAGGTCCTGCTTCTTCTTACCTTCTCTCCATTCTCCGTGATATTCCTCACCATTGGAATAGGTAAAGGAGCCTTTAATCAAGGTCATACTTCCAGCCACCTAAAGGGTACCGTGAAACCTGCCATGAAATAGAAGCACAGAGTTGGAAAATCACTAAAAGCAAGGGAAAACACATAGCCATGAAGTGAAATCAAGGTAAACTTTACGATCAGAGATGGGGGTATGTTCAGCCTCTGCTCATTAGACAACAGCACCATCTATAGGAAATATATGTCCAGCTCTACACTCATTGCCAGTATATTAAAACCACTGTAAAGGAAACATAGTTTGTAACCTCTCCTTCTAAAATCTTGTCACCTTCAACAGTAAAGGCTGCCATACACTGGTCGATGGCCATGAGATAGATCAGCCTTCGAGCTTAGAGTGACGACGTCATCGCACTGAGCCTGATATCGAAAGGAGCTCAGGCGCAGCACTGCCGAGTCATCCAGCTCAGCCGATGCTTTGCATAGGGACCCGTGGTCCCCATCCAAAGCAATGGACATAGACCGTGACTTACATGTCCGATAACCCTGTCCCTGAAGACTGGGGGGGGCCACATAAGATGGCCGCGGGCGCACACAGTGCGACGTCTGGTCGAAACGGCCATCTATCGAACGGCTATCGTCAGCAATGGGCAACGTAACGGTCATTGATATAAATAGGACAAGTTACGTTCATACTGAAATCTGTTTGATCCAACAAAGCTCCTGCACTCGCTCATGTAACGAAAAAGCCCGACCCACAGGTTGAGAACCACTGGTATAGAGGGTTTGTACAACACCGGATCCACCTAATGTACAGAGGATCCAGTGTAATGTACACTGGTATAGAGGGTTTGTACAACACCGGATCCACCTAATGTACAGAGGATCCAGTGTAATGTACACTGGTATAGAGGGTTTGTACAACACCGGATCCACCTAATGTACAAAAAGGATGAAGCCATACATATATCACAATTATTACATAGAAAAAAGAATAAGGACATGTTTATTTGCAACAATAGATATAGGGGCTAATAGAAAAAATGGAAAGGAGACCATAAAACTGTTAAATATAAGAAAAAATATATACAATTATCTAATAGTTTGGAAATTGCAACATATTAGTTACCCATTACTACAAGCAATAATATGGCTACATTGTAAAGAAAAGGAATGTAACATGGAATAAAAGCTACATAATGTAACATACATACAAAAAGATACAAATGTAACACAGCACCGTTGCGCTTCATACATCACAATAAGGTCATGTCTTGTACTAAGCAACATATCAATGTGTTTAAGCCCCAGGCATCAGTCAACATTAGCCTGACAGGCGGGGCTCTGACGGCCCCGTCATAGCCCCATTGGCGTTAATTGCCGGCTCTTGCACTTGGACAGTGGAGCCTAGGGCTTACATTTATGCAGCATGTATATATATACCGTATATATATATGTTATCTTGGCTTCTGTAGCAGTAACAAAAGAAACTTGAACAATTAATAGTGGAGGAATCGCTCTTAGCACAACTCATCTGTTTTTGTCAGAAGGTGTATAGGAACTAACGGAGCCTGCTCTCAACTCCATGAATAAAGCCCCTATAAGTGTCAGAGGGGAAGAACAGTTTCTGGAGGTTGTGATGTGTGTATTTTTTTTACTTTGCAACTTTTATGTTACATTACAGTTTGGGAGCTTTTTTGGATTGTGAGAACTGATTTCAGTGGAGTAGAAGAGGCGCTCTAATGGCACAGGGGGGGGGGGGGGGGGGGGGTCTGTGTATCGGAATGTGAATAGGAATGTTTCTTACTGCCTGTGTGAATGGAAGCTAACTGATCTCCGACTTCTTCCTATCTGACCATGTGAATAGGACCCAACTGACCTCTTACACATTCCTCACTGCCTATGCAAATGGGAGCTTATTTTAATAGTGCGCGGTAATCGCCGTCCCCACTCAACTGATGGCCACGATCGCCATTCATTCTCTATGGACGCAACTTTTTTTTTATGGGGGCGATTTTTAAACCAAAATTGTGGATGATGATTGCCTTACCGCAATCGCTGCGCGAAATTAAAATCACGTCCGTCCCACGGCTGTGTGGGAACATAGCTTAACTGACCTTCAATGTTTTCCTAACCGCCCAGAAGAATGGGACAAACTGGGGCTAACTGACCTCAGACTTGTGCCTGACTTCACATGTGAATAGGACTCAACTGACCTACAGGTTCCTAACTGCCTGTGAGAATGGAAACTAACTGATCCCCGAATTGTTCCTATCTGACCATGTGAATGGGGGCCAACTGAGCTCCAACATACTCCTAACTGCCCATGTGAATAGCAGTGGACGTGTTTTCTGATTGCCCATGTGAATGTGAGCTTAGTGACAGAATATGGAGAATCTGGAAAATGACACTGCAAGCTTTCAAATGTAGACACAATGAGAGGGGTTTAAATTATATTAATTATGAAATGATTTGTCTGTTATGTATGCAGGCATCTATGTAGCTGCAATGTGTGTTAACCACTCTTTTGATCCATAATTACAAAACAAGGTTTACTATAAAATCTTTTGTGTACACCAGTGGTGTATATATGGAGGGCAACAAGTGTGTCCCTTGGCATCACTAAAGGGCCACACATAACATTTTCATTCTATACTGACTTGTATAGGCACTTTTCTTATGAAAAAAAGCATAGAATACATTATTTTTCATTTTTTAAATAACACAATTTGTTTAATATTATACTTCAAGCATTAGGGAACAGTGTAGTATGGTAATAAACATTTTGTGTCATGTATATCATCAAAGGTTATGTGCTTCATAGATAGCATCAAAGCCAACGATTATATGGATCGGGCACATAACCTTTGGCAGACAGGTGAGTTCCTATGCCCTATGCATTAACAATTAGGTTTCAGGTGCCCCAAGTGGAGGACTGAGGTGGCCGAAGTTACCCTTTATTAGTAAAAGAAGCTAGTCACTTAAAAGGCATTACTTAAACGCCAAACTTTTAGTCATGGTACAAGTATAATAAGTACAAGTATGGTAAGAATATACAATTTATAAAAAAAAAAATTAAGATAAATAACAGTAAATATCAAATATACAGAAAAAAAAAATCTCCTTCGAGCCGGAATCGAACCAGCGACCTAAGGATGTCTGTCAGTAATTCCACTACAGTCCTCCGCTCTACCAGCTGAGCTATCGAAGGAACTTCGGTCATTGCCATTACTGCAGCTCTCACTAAGCAAATAAGGGGCACCCTCTGGATGAAAGATAGGGACCCACTCACCGTGCGATATATGGACCCACTCACCCTCTACACGTGGCATATAGGGACCCACTACATTACACCCTCTGTATGTAAGAGATAGGGATCCAATCACCCTCTGCACGTGGGATATAGGGACCCACTCACCCTGTGCACGTGGGATATAGGGACCCACTGCATTACAACCTCTTCATGTGCTGATATCTACAAACAAGTTAAACATGTAAAATAGATTAATACTCGGTGACTACAGACTGATTATAAGGAGCACAAGGAGGATACACAGTTAAAAAAGATAAATAAAGAGAGGGAATAAAAACGAGTTGCGTTGGCCGGGAATCGAACCCGGGTCAACTGCTTGGAAGGCAGCTATGCTCACCACTATACCACCAACGCCTCACATAAATCCGACATCGCCTCACACCCTGCTGACTGCTCTGTACACACAGAATGAGACCGCTGCTTCCAGTACTACATGTATCTATAGACCTAGCTCCCCTATTCTCCATACTGTGCATTACACTGACCGTCTCCTGCATAATATAACTGCGCTGGGAACTACAATCAACGTGAAATACGGAACAGAAAAAAGATGTAAAGGATAAAGCTAAGAGAAAACGGAAATATAAAATGTGGAGGATGCGGGCATCGATCCCGCTACCTCTCGCATGCTAAGCGAGCGCTCTACCATTTGAGCTAATCCCCCTTCCTGTGTATGAGGGAAGCCCTGTTTGTCCACCAACACGACCCCCCAATCACACTACAGACCCCCTTATTCAACATCCGGCCAGCACCCACCTTAAAATGACTAGCCAAAAAACGGATTGAACAGGAATCCGACAAGTAGGTATTTTCCTGTTCAATCCCCTTTACTTTGGATGGGGTCCATCAATCCCCAAAGTATTGCCCATGAATCAATCCCCTATAGTGGTGATAATTGATTCCATAATTGATAAGTGAACAATTGTTTAGCATGTACATAACACGTTGTGATCGTTCAATGATTGAAGGGGAATCTATAGGTGTATTGCTAGGTTAAAGCTAGCTATACACAGGTCGACTTTTGTTCTTGTGCGCAAAGCCCCCCACACACACGCAACAAGTGACGGAAAATGTATATAAACTGTCATATGATTTAAATTTGTAGACAGAAGAAAAAGCCTTGAAAGGGATTTCCTAGTAAACGTAATATCTGTGAAAGTCATATATAAAATGTGGAGGATGCGGGCATCGATCCCGCTACCTCTCGCATGCTAAGCGAGCGCTCTACCATCTGAGCTAATCCCCCTTCCTGAGTATGAGGGGAGCCCTGTGTGGCCACCACCACGCCCCTCCATGCACACTACAGACCCCCTAATATTTTTGAATAGTTTGTGAATCAAATGCACCCACCTTAAAACAATCAACCCAAAAAGGTTGAAATTGAACAAAAAAAACGATTGAACAGGAATTCAAGAAGTCGGTATTTTCCTGTTCGATCCCCAATACTTTGCATGGGGGTCCATCAATCTCTCCCCAAAGTATCAGCCAAGTATCAATTACCTAAAGTGGTGCACATCGATTTCCCAATCGATAAGTGAACAAATTGCTTGGCATGGTGACATAACTCGCTTTGATCAATCGATCAATGTGAAGTGGAATCTACACGTACAGCTAGCTATACACAGGACGACTTTTGCCCAAATCGATCTTAGATTCGATCGTGTGGTGCAATTTTGCGCTTGTGCGTTAGTCTAATATCGATTGATCACCACATGGTGTGAGCCATTTAGACATGATCTTACTATGGGGTGCATGCATAATAGTGTTGTAAATACGATTGTATACAAATCGATCTAAATACCTAGAAAAAACGTCAGATACTTTTATGATCGAGCAAAATGGACCATCATGTCCGGTCACTTTGTCATCGATTTATGTTCCATTTTGGAGAATTTTTTGTGAAAAGGAAACATTTGCATAGCTCCGCCCACTGTCCCAAAACGAGGGCTTCCACCTAAAGTTTTGGGATTAGTGCTGGATTGGGCCGTGTAAATACCTTCTGTTTTAAGAAGGATTGATTGTGCTATGCACTGCTCGAGTTGAGGGCTTTTTGATTCCTTTCCTCCCTTCTCACCATAACCTTCACAGGTACTTCTCTTTTGTCAATTGTTAAAAGTGTGCGGGAAATGATTTACGATTGTTTGACTGCCCCTCTGCCTGCTACACTCACTGAGCTTCTGTACTCACACTCAGAGAGCAGAGAACTACAAATCCCAGCATGCTCTGGGTGTGATGTCGCTGGAGCTCTACTGAGCACTAGAGATGGTCAAATTTTTAGACTTGCTAACTTTATGAGCTGATTGCAAAGTCCCGAACATGGTATCATCACAAAAATTGCTGGAGACATAGAGAAGGGTTGTGGGAAAAAATTTTTGCTCTAGCACATGTAGTTTTTGCATAAATTAAGTTCATAATTAAAGTCGAAATTCAGATTTTCGAAATTCTTGACTTTGAACTTAATTTGTGCAAAAACTATTTGTGTTAGAGACATCATTTCTTTTTTGTAGTATACACAAACTCTTCTCTACATCTCCAGCAAGTTTGGTGATGATACCATGTTCAGGGGCTTTGCAATAAACTCGAAATCGTCAAAATGGTAGAATTTTTGAAAAACAATTCGACCATCTCTTATGAGCAGCCAGGACTCATACTTCTCTACTACCAGAGTGGGAGTACAGAAGCACAGTGAGTGTAGGAGGCAGAGGGGCTGCAGACAAGGAAGATCTAATTTAAACTGTCATATGATTTGAATTTGTAATCAGAAGAAAAAGCCTTGAAAGGGATTTCCTTGTTAGCGCAATATCTGTGAAAGTGATATATAGAAATGTAAAATGTGGAGGATGCGGGCATCGATCCCGCTACCTCTCGCATGCTAAGCGAGCGCTCTACCATCTGAGCTAATCCCCCGCCAACAGTGTATTTAATCCCTATTACTTTGGATGGGGTCCATCAATCCCCATCCAAAGTATCGGCTAGGGATCAATCCCCTAAAGTGGTGTGCATCGATTCCCCAATCAATAAGTGAACAATTGCTCGGCATGGTGACATAACTCGTTTCGATCACTCGTTCAATGACTAAAGGGGAATCTATAGGTGAATTGCTAGGTTAAAGCTAGCTGTACACAGGCCGACTTTTGTTCTTGTGCGCAAAGCCCCCCACACACGCAACAAGTGGGGGAAAATTTATTTAAACTGTCATATGATTTAAATTTGTAATCAGAAGAAATATCCTTGAAAGGGATTTCCTTGTTAGCGTAATATCTGTGAAAGTGATATATAGAAATGTAAAATGTGGAGGATGCGGGCATCGATCCCGCTACCTCTCGCATGCTAAGCGAGCGCTCTACCATTTGAGCTAATCCCCCTCCTGTGTGTAAGGTGAGCCCTGTGTGGCCACCACCACGCCCCTCCATGCACACTACAGACCCCTTACATAACACCCGGCCGGGGGGACAGGGATATCCTGATCACATGAACACTCAGAAGTACGTCCATGTGACTCTAAAGCTAGCCATACACATATCGATTCTCAAACAATCGGCTTGCTCTTTCCCGGGAAATGTTTTTTGAATAGTTCAGGAATCAAATGCACCCACCTTCAAACAACCAACCTAAAAATCAAACTGGAATCCGACAAGTCTGTATTTTCCTGTTCGATCCCCATTACTTTGGATGGGGTCCATCAATCCCCATCCAAAGTATCAGCCAGGGATCAATCCCCTAAAGTGGTGCGCATCGATTCCCCAATCAATAAGTGAACAATCGCTCGGCATGGTGACATAATCCGTTTAGATGGATCACTCAATGATTAAAGGGGAATCTATACGTGTATTGCTAGGTTAAAGTTAGCCATACACAAGTCGACTTTTGCACAAATAGATCTTAGATTCGATCGTGTTGTGCAATTTTGCGCAAACCCCCCTCACACACGAAACGAGCGGCAAAAAAATACTGCCGCCGACTGATGTGCGTGCTCGCGGTCGTCGGAAAAATCGGCCGCCGATCGGGAGTGCCCACATGGGGCGACAGATCCCTGTTGCCCCAAAGCTCGGTTGGCCAGAAAATGGACATGTCCGTGAAAATCTCTGGCCGATGCTATTAGTTTCATTGGGGACCGGCGTCCCAATTGAAACTAATGCCCATCACACAAAGGGTGCCCGCTGATGCTGTGAGCGACGGAGTGCAGCGTGATCACATGCTACGTGTGTGGGGGCCTTTAGTCTAACATCCAATGATCGTACCACCACACAATGATATCGATTTAGACATGATCTTACTATGGCGTGCATGCATAACAGTGTGGTTAATACGATTGTATACAAATCGATCTAAATACCTAGAAAAAATGTCAGATACTTTTATGATCGAGCAAAACATGGAAGGTGTACGGCTAGCTTAAGGCGAGGGCCCTATCACGATGTGTTGCACACACCCGTTCACTTTGAGGTTCCAGTGTGTGTAAAACCAAAAAACAGCAAAAAGAAAGTTTAGTGCAGTGGTTCCCAAACTTTCCTTGCAGGGCCCCACTTTCTATGTAGGAACATTATTGAGCCCCCTCCATTCAAACACAGGTGAAGAACGAGGGCCCGCGCCCCCCTGGAATACCTTCACCCCCCCAGTTTGGGGACCAATGGTTAGGGGGTGTTTGAGTGCATTCTTTTGTGCTTTCAATGCGTTTTTGAATGCGCCTTGGAAGTGACTTCTCGTTGTATTAAAAAAGATTTCTGACGCGACTAACAAAAGCCAAGTATTTAGATGCCGACATTACATTTCTACGGGCTTGTCTGTGCGTGATGTGCCTCTTAAAAAACGGTAAGGCGTGCCTAGAGCGCTCACAAAAAAACGCAGTAGAGTCTTAAGCAGAGTACCCTGCAGCTGTCAGATATCGCCGGAGCTGGGGAGACAGCTCTGCTCTCTCCCCAGCTCAGCCGATGCTTTGCCTGGAGACC
>CM070037.1:62895439-62930346 GCA_036250615.1 Ptychadena robeensis | reverse complement strand
CAGGGACAGGAGGTGCTGGAAGTCAGAGATAGATACTAGAAATACTCCCATTAGCAGGGATATGGGTGCTGGAAGTCAGAGATAATACTCCTATTAGCAGGGACATGAAGTGTGCAGAGGCAGAGCTCTTTCCAGGGCTGAGGTTCCACAATAGTAGCTCTCCTGGCCGCAGGCACCCACCCAACCCTCCATCACTTACTTGTCTGGCCCGGGTCCTTTGCTGCTCCCCATAGACAGCTCTGCCCGTTCTCTGGCTCGGCTCCCAGCCCTGTAGCCCTGTCTCATCACTACCCCCCGGCCAGTGTCTGTCCAGCCCGTTGCTATGACAACACTCATCATCATTGGCCAGCTACAGCTTTTACATTTGCCTTAGGTGCGAGCTTGCGCTGCCATTTTTAATGTGGGCAAAGTGTCTTCTGTTTACTACCCTACTATAACTAACATTTCCAGCCTAATTGTGGAGTTACAAAGGCAACACATATTTGTACAGGCTACATCACATTAGTATGAACATTTTAACTATTTCTCTGGACTTTAGCTTATGACTGGAGACGACTAAGCGCTTTACCGGACATTTTTCAACCGGGCAAATTTGTTTTCATCCTAAATGTGATGAATCTGGAAGTTACATAGATAGTGAAGAACTTGGAAAACCGTTAATATCTCGCGCTTCAATTTGATTTTAAAGTGTCAGCAGGGTGAAAAGTGATGTTTGAGAACAGACATACACGGCCATATATACATCTGGCATGTCTTCCATTCATTTTAACTGTCTTTTCTTTATATTTGTGAACTAAAACTGCTGGAAATATTGAGGACCACAGTGGTTCGTTAATAAATAGTGATGTTAGAAAATGGTAGCAGGTTTAGTAGAACTTCGTATGAAACATGAAAAGACGCTCCTGCGCCCATTATTATTGAGGGCGCCAGAAAACCAGAGGTGGAATAAGTGGATATCATTCTCCAAACCTATTGGCTGGTACTCTGACACTGGGCGTGGCTGAGTGGGCCATTCCAATTGGACATGGTTATCCGGAAGTTTGTGGTAGCTGTGTGAGTCAGCTGATTGTCACCTGTTCTGCTGTTGTCGCTGCTCCCTCCTGCTGACACCGGCTGCTCTCCGGTACTTGTTCCGCCCCCCTCCGGGTGTCTCTTCCCCAGCATGGACGAAAACAGCCCGCTGGTGTCTCCGGTGCGGGAGCAGGAGTGTGACTACAGCTCTGTGTTGTCCCCAGCACAGCTCAGCCCCGCCTCCCGCTTTCCAGGGCTGCCAGGTGTGGTGGTCAGGATACCCCAGGGTGGTCCTTCTGTTCCTTCTCCTCCTGGGTCCCCCACAGAGAGGGAGAGACAGCCTCTGCTGGACCGATCCACCACCCGGGACAAGAACTGCTTCCCTGACGATCCCGAATTCGCGGAGGTGGTGAGGAGGGCGGAAAGGGCCATCAGCCGGGGCATCTTTCCCGAGAGGATCTACCAGGGCTCCAGCGGCAGCTACTTCGTCAAGGATGAGCAGGAGGTAGGTGTCTATAAGAGGTGTGTGCCTATACCCAGAGGTAGGTGTTCCCTGCCTAATGCATGCCCATTGCCTGGTGGTAGCCCATAACTGTAAGCTGCTACACACTGTAGGTGATTGTTTTCTTTCTTTGTTGGAGGAGCGTGCATTTTGAAGGGGGTAGAAGGTAGGGACTCTCCGAAGTTGTTCTTTGCAGCTTTTGACAGGAGGTAGGTGCCCTTTTCTGAGACTGGAAGAATGTAGGGTCTATAAGTGGCACTTGGCACCAAAGGCTTTAAAACTTTCAATGGAGAAATAGGTGATGTTGTGTTAAAACTGGTAGAAGGCTGGTCCCCTTGGTGTGGGCTGGCAGTTGTTTTAGCATCCTGACACAGGGAGATGGGTGGATTATTGACAGCCCTCTGGCACTGATTGATGGGTAGGCCCCTGGTACCAGTTCAAGCTTTGTTCTGGTGCCCATAAACCAGTGGTTCCTAAACTGGGGGGAGCGAAAATCTTCCTAAATCCAAAAGGGAGGGCCTGCAAGGAAAGTTTGGGATCCCTGCCATAAACAATGTTTAGGATAGAACTCAGATTTGACTAAATTATGTGTCAAGGAACTTGTCCTTATGTACACCCCTTAGTTATGTTCTAGTGTTGTAACTAAACATGTGGTGGCAAAATACCTTAGGTAGCCAAATTCCCTTTTCTTATTTGCCGAACCGGGCCTTCAAATGTGTTTATTTAGCTGTTTAATGTCATTTGTTTAATCGGGAAATCTCAGCTCTAATGTTACTGTCTTCCCCGTCCTAACTACTACTAATCTTCCATCTGACCTCCTTCTCGTCCAGCGGCTTCTTGTGTCTAAAGTCTTCTCATCAGATTTGGGTGCAGTGCAGGCAGATCTGACCGATGATGGCAGAAAGCAAAAAACCTTCACAGCAGCAATTTATGTTGGCAAAGAACTGCTGCATGCAGCTAAAGGTTGTGTGTGGACAATACTCAGCCATTTATGGCTTTCTTCTTAAAAATAGATCTATAATTCAATTTTTGTTACAGAAGAACATAATTTAGACTATAATCAGAACAAATATTCCGCTTCATGATTAAAAAAGCATTGATTAGGTTAAATTTGTATAAAGGGCAGCAGAGTAGCATTTTCAGAAACAGCGGCTGGTGATGACAGCTTTCTCATTTAAGGTTTCTATTAAACGGTCAAATTTATTTCACTTCGATTTGGACTTTATTTTCATTTTTTAAGGTCTGCACCCATTCCCAACTCTAAAGTTCTCTGGTCACTTTAAGATGTGCCCATTTTCTATAGTTCCCCACCTTTTATCTGCATGGGGGTACACTTGGCCCACCTCTTGACTCAACGTAAAGTATTAATCTACACCCCTGTGCAAGACTACATATGAGTGGAGGCCATGCTCTAGGCTAGCTGATCACCAAAGCAGGCCAAACACCTTTAAATTTCTTTGTCAGATATCCTTTAGGCTATGTTCCCACATAGGCGATAATTCACTTCGCGGACGCAATTTTAGTCGAGTTCGGAAATCGGCGTTGATCACATCCATTCTATTGAATGGGCTTGTCCCCACTCAACTGATGGCCGTGATTGGACCTGTGATCAGAATCCTGGCGTTTGTGATTTTTTTTTTTCCTGATCGTGCCCATAGACCTGAATGGATGCAATTTTTGATCCAGGTTCAGCAACAGTATGTGCTCCAAGAATGAGGTCATGACTACCTGAATATACTGAATGACCAGGTTATTCCATCAATGGATTTCTTCTTCCCTGATCACATGGGCATCTTCCAAGATGACAATGTTAGTATTCATCAAGCTCACATTGTGAAAGAGTGATTCAGGGAGCATGAGACATCATTGTCACACATGGATTGGCCACCACACAGTCCAGACCTGAACCCCATTGAGAATCTTTGGGATGTGCTGAAGAAGGCTTTGCCATCATCAATGCAAGATCTTGGTGAAAAATTGGATGGAAATAAATCTTTTGACACTGCAGAAGCTTATGGAAACAATGCAACAGCAAATGTGTGCCGTAATCTAAGCTAAAGGCGGTCCAACAAAATATTAGAGTGTGTGGCAATATTTTGGGTGGCAACTTTTTTTCTGTTTTTTTTTTTGGGGGGGGGGGGGGGGGGATTTCTTTGAGTAGAAGTACGCTGAATGTGAAAAAATAAAGGAAGCCATGCATGTATCAAGTTTTTGTTTGATTGATCTTCAATTTTTTTCACATTGTGCGTTCTGATACATTTAAAACCCATCAATTCCCTTTTAAAGCCCTGTGCACATGCTCCATCATACAATCCAATACAAATCCACCAGAAAACCTGCCAGATACTTGAATGATCCACTGAAGTGTCCAATCTTTGCAATCTTTTGGTCAATCAATTCAGGAAAAAAAGGAATGGAATTTTTAACTGACTGAAGGGTGTTTTTTTTTTTCTCCTTTTGCGTAAGCTTTTGAAAATCCTTGAGATGCCAAGGCTGCTAAAATGTGGAAACATTTCAGTTTCATTGAGCTCTTGATTGTTGTGTGCCTTTTGAAAAGACGCTTTGTCCACTTCAACTCTGTGTGAAGAGGTCTGCTTAGAGAATACTTTGTCTTAAGATCTTGTGACATTCTCCAAATTCTTTTTCATATTAATGTAAATGTCACCTGCTTGCCTATTTGAATCGGTCTCCTAATCTATGTCATTCTGAGCGTTCAAGATAACATCTGTAAAATATTTTTTTTTTTACTCGAAAGTGAATTAAATAGAAGCAAATTACATAATAAACAGAAACTAATAAACCCCACACTGAAAAAAACTGCAGCACGCAAAAACATTTAGTATTCAGTTCATATTCATGTGACTTTAAATTGAACCTATTAAATACACATGAAACAATCACATACGACAATAAAATATCAATACCAAAAATAGTTTACTTTTGCCTGTCCCCAATAGTCTTCTTTTTCTGTAGCTGCCACCCTGCAAAAAAAGTAGTTTCCTACAGCAAAACCTTTGCCTAAGGCAGTGGTTCCCCTGGGGGGGGGGGGGCCTGAAGGTATTCCAGAGGGGGCGCTGGCCCTAATGTTCCTAAATAGAAATAGGGGACTGTGAAAGGAAAGTTTGGGAACCACTGGCCTAAGGACATATGTCAATCAACTTCAACAGACGAATGAAGTATGCTCTTACACAAGGGGGCATATAGATTTGTCTAAACCTAGCTGTGGAGATTTTGGTAGATCCAGAAGCAGTCATACAAGAACTGCTGACCACTGTGGTCTTGTGATTACATGCGTGGACAAAAGTTTAACTTTTTTTTTCTTGCCATGCAGGAACATGAACTATGCAATACAGGGACTCCCATACAATAGGTTACAGCTTGTTTTGCAATATGTAGACTGATGGGACTGGTTACATGCTCTTTCAAACCTCCATACACAATCCATGTGTAGCTAAGGATGACAATATTGAGGTTCCTATTAATTTTTCCAGGGCTGTGGAGTCGGTCGATAAATTTCCCGACTCCGACTCCTCAGTTTCTGATTTTTCCGATTCAAACTCCTTGACTCCAACTCCTCTGTATTTAATATGCTAATGTATTTTATCCATCTGATGAAGGAAAGGAAGGCGACATACATTAACCACAGAACTACTGGCAAGGGAAACCAACACTGGACTGTAATGGCCAATTAAAGCAGAGAAGGGGAGTTAGGCAGAAGATGCTGCTGCTTTTTCCTTAAGCTAGGCACCACGCTGTGAATGGTTGGGGATCAATTGAACGGAAACAATGTGCAGCACATGGGCACATTGATTCCTGTTCAATGGGGACCCGTTCTCCCCAGCTTGCAGTGTGTGATTTACAACACGCCACAAGCTTGGGAGAAGCAGCCTGTCTCATACACAAATCTCCGCCCCTTCACACTGACAGCTGTGGAGGAGGCAGGAGCCGCAGCTGTTTCAATACTTTCCATAAAGACTCACGTCTCCATGCAAAGTATTGGAGATTGAACGGGGTCTTTCCAACATGTTGGAACCCCATTCAATCAAGTTCCTTTTGAGCCAGCTCTATTGATCCCGCCCGAAGGAAGGCACACACAGGTAGGTTTGTAAACAGATTAGAGTACAATCAATCACTGTGAGCGTGCAACTTAATTGATTGTACTCAAATCTTTTTACAGATCTATCCGTGTGTGCCAAGCTTTACTGATCTTCTGCTGAAGATAGGGCAGTGGAAGGCTCCAAGAAAAGTCAGGGCGAAGGGGCACTTCAAACATGATTCATAATTTTCCTTGAATCCCAGAGTCATGTGTAAAGTTGAAGCTAACATCCTAAGCATTTGTCGCCTCAGCTGAATTACAGCGGTTTCTCAAATGTTTTACAGCTTCAGTCTTGACTATTGGCGATCCATTCCCTTCACTTATACAAGCGTCTCTAGTCTTGCAACAAACATTTACTTCATTATCAGCAAGAGTTAAGGCTGGCATACATAAGGCACCGAGTGGGCGTGCACGCTGGCCGATAGGGGGTGCCCACATGGGGTGACAGATAATCTCTGGCCGATGCTGTTAGTTTCAATGAAGACTGGCTGAGTGGCCACGGGGGTCGCGCATTCCGACCATAAGACGTGGCACTTTTTTAAAAAGTGCGTCTTATGGTCTGAAAAATACGGTATATATAAAACCTGAAGAATAGTTATCTGTTTTCTTTTGACATTTGAATTGCAAGTATACTTAAAGATGACCTGGTATCAGCCTTGTATTACAGGTGTTTTAGAGGTGAAAGCAACACAAGTCATTCAGATGCATGCGGATAGGAGGTAATGGAATAACAGAGACAGAAACTGATTACTGTGATATTTCTCATTCTATCTAGTCCCAGGTTGAGACAAGTAACTGGGCTCAGAGGAAGTAGGTTAGGTCATCTGGCTGAGGACTTCTAGTGGAGAAAAACAGTACTGTAGATGGCTCAGCTCTGAAGGTGAATCCTACAGGAAAAACTGTACTTTGTCATCTTTTTTTCTGATTTAAATATATGAACGACGTGGTACTGCACTTTCCTTCCTTCCTTTGCTGCATTTGTAATAAGAGCAGCTGAGCAGCTTTCCTGTCGTATGTCACTTTCCTCACTGTTTAGTAGTAACAGTTTCCCATCTCAGATATCTATCTGCTCATATCTCACCTTACCTGTCTTCTACTTTTACCTCGATCCATTATCAGACATGTTGTTCATTGATGGACTCCCCAAATAATCTCTTCTGGGAACAGCAAATTCCTGGTTTGATTACTTTCTTTTATTTATTTTTTCAAAATAAGGTTTTATTGAACGAAAAACAGCATACAAGAGCCAATGCAAACACTTGAGATGAGGCATAGATAACAGTATGGTAACAGTGTATGAATACAATTAAAAAAATTAGGCTTGTGATAGCTCAAAGATTACTTTCTATCTTTCTGTGTGTATTGATCTTTGTGGCTGTGTTTAAGCCTTAGCTCATTTTACTTATCTACGTCTCTATATAGTGTTTGAGTAAAGGGAACTGGAGCAGGTGGTTTTGTACGCTCCGCTACTGCTTTGTACGTGGCTCTGAATCCTGTGTAAGTTCTTTCCACTTGTTTAATCTTTAATCTCCCATGTATGAGGGGTATTAGGCTCGCCCTTCTCTCTAGGGCTGCGGATGACTGCACTATGTGCTATCGGTAAGAGTATACGTTGGACAATTCAAAAGCATGGCAGTGGGGGATAGTTCTGTATGTGGGTTCTCTGGCTTTGTAATGTTCTGCTATGGAAGAAATTCTAATTTCTAACTTCAGGCAAATGGCTAAGTAAACAGATGAAATGCCTAAACGCAACGGATTTGCATTTCTGTCTGGAAGTTTATACAACCCTGTCATACAGCACAGACACGTCTGGTAGGTCATCAAACCAATATTACAGGATTTTTACTCCATTCTGTGACAGAACAGTGAAAGAGAAGTAGTGCAATATACTCTTCTACTATAAGCATGTCCCTTGAGCAGCACAGCTTCTTCTGCACAGAAGACAAAGTAAGGTTCAAGGAATCACACTTGACATTTAAATTGTGGCTCAGTAGGCCTAATCTCCTTTACTTATAGGTCTGTCTCCACAGTGACCTGTCATGTGCATGGCATGTAATGCAATGGAAGTCTTAAATGACGTGAATTGCACATAGGGGTAAATGGGGTGCGTAAGTCGTCCAAAACACACCTGCACTCCCCATTAGGCACCACGGATGCATCGCACTGGCCTAGGTAGTTGTTTTTGCACCTCTGTGCATTAATAAAGTTATATCCTTTTAACCTGGGCACACAAGGGCCAATACCCATTCAACCTACTGCAGCACGGTGACGTCACCATGCTGTGCTAGAGTGTCTGTCGATCGTACAGCGAATCGATGTGCACCACTTGAGATTCCTGTTCAATACTTTGTAATGGCGATCGAATGGGATTTTCGGACATGTCTGTTCCCTATTTGACCAAACTTTTTTTTTTTCAGCAGGATCGATCAAGGGGTTTTATCGTTAGTTTGCAGTTCAATTGACCTGCGATGGCCGTAAACGCCTATGGTCGATCGATCACTAGTCGATCAAACCCAAAAAATTTCCGTTTGTGGGGGGCTTTAGAGTATTTTGCAACATATTCAGTTGCTGTCCGTGAAATGGATTATCATATTATTTAATGTAAACAAAGGAAAAGTATTTATTATGTGCACCCAACATTAACTCTATACCCCAACTAGGACATCTACACAGACTAGATACTAAATAAAAAAAACACTGAAGGGTGAGTTGAATAGCATTTATAATCTGGTTGCAGCAATGACACCTGTCCGATGGTGGGATTTATTGGGACAACAAGTCAACAGACAGTTCCTGAAGGGTAGGATTTGGATCTGGACAGCAATGACAAGGAACATAGTGTGATGGCTAGTCAAGTTACTTGAGGGATCCTGAAAATAGCAGGTCATGTTGGATTTACTTTTAGTAAGCAGCAGTTAGTGCTGAACAGAATGCCAGGGTCAGGGGTGGCCGCGATTTATTGGTATATTCAGTATGGACCATGGACCATACACAGTTCCCATTGGTCTAATCACACAGAATAGTTATGGCACAAAGGATGTTCATACACGCTGGGTCATGCTGACCCTTGTCCACCACTGGATAATGCATACAATGAGCATATCAACATTACAACTGGACTATAGAAAAAAGGGAAACCGTGTCCGGGTCTGATGAATCACATTTTTGTATAGGTCCTGTGGATGTCCTGGGGCGTGGTAAAAGCATTCCAATCCATGAAGGGCATAGCTGTCAATTTACAGCGTTTAATACATTTGCTTCTAACGTCTTGTTTACAAATACCACAGAATGCTGTCAGAGTTCTTATTAAAATGCCTTGATGGACCAAAGTTGTTTTTGCAGGCGCAAGGGTGACCTATACAAAATTCGGATTCAGTTCAATCACTGTATAGTCTTCGGGGAGGCATTTTGTAACTATAAAGCTAAAGCCACATGAAGTTTCCTCTCCATAATAATGTCCGTAGGTTTGCCCATGGCTACAATTGTCCATGCGTATATTATAATTATAATTGTCATGGTAATGATGATGAAGAGAAGCTTTGTCTAATGTCCCACCAACTCCCCAGTCACAAGGCGTTCGCCTCTTACTTTTACAATGTATCTCTTCAGCTCTTTCCTTTCCTGCAGAATAGAAAGCTTTTATTTCATTTTTTATGGTTAGTTAGAGTTGTACGGCTTCCAAATGTAATCTTATGCATATGTTGTGTCCTTAATGTCATCAGCCCCTCCTAAATTAAACTTTCCCCATTTTTTTCTATCCTAACAAAACTCTCCCCACAGAGCTATACTTTCCAAGATCTGGGGTACTCCATCACCTGATTTGTTTACATCAACTCAGTAGTAGTGCAGTAGATGTACATACATTTGTATTGTAGCCTGTAATGTGATATAAGTGTATGGAGCTCTAGGGTGCAGGAGCAGACAACAGTAGACCCCAGATCTCGGTAAGTATAGTTCTATAGAGGGGGAGGCTGGGTAAGTATAGGTTAGATTAGTTTAACAAGAGGATAGGTAAGATTTCTTTCCTCTTCCCCAGTGTGAAAGAGCCTATCGCTGACCATTTAGGTACCCATCATATGGTTTAGAGCCTCACTATTACTAGCTGGTTATAGTCTAATATGAGTGTCCATGAATATTTTTTTTCTCTTGTTCTCTACAGGAAATCATTGCAGTGTTCAAACCAAAAACCGAGGAGCCTTATGGTCAGCTAAACCCCAAATGGACAAAATGGTTACAGAAACTCTGCTGTCCTTGCTGCTTTGGTAGAGATTGCCTTGTCCTGAATCAGGGATACCTGTCAGAAGCTGGAGCCAGTCTTGTGGACCAAAAACTAGAACTCAACATTGTTCCTCGTACACGGGTAAGTCCGGCTATGTATTTTCAGTAGAAAAACCACACTTTCAACCTGGTAAGCAACTATTAAGACCACTTCAAATAAACTTTCCCGTAAGCTAGTACCTACACAGAATCAGGTAAATACTTGTCCCTGCCTTAAACATTCAGGTAGGCTGATATTCTGTGTCCCTCATTAAACCTTATATCAAGTATACTTTATATTTAAATTATTCAACCCCAATTGAAATTGAGTGTTTTGGCCATTTTGACATTAATTTTGTACGGCACAATACATTTGTCTAAACGTTTGGACATTAACTTAATATGTGTAAATAAATATGGAACCCCCCCCCCCCCCCAAAAGGAAGGGCTCTGTGATCCGTGTAGACCAGCCCCTGACTGTGATGAAGCTTTATTTCCTTCTCTGATTGATCAGTGAACATGTCATGCCCTAGACCTCTTGTAGAGGGGGGATTCCGAGTGCTTATCAAACAAACAACTCTGGGATGTTAAGGTCCCCATATACCAGTCGATTTTTAGTCCCAACAATCGATCACCATGTTTGTGCGGTGATTGATTGTTCGTGAATCGAATGCGGCCATCCTTTCTTCGAGCAGGACCAATTAATCCTACTCCAAGAAAGCTCAATTGAACAAGTAGCCAACATGATGGTAAATCCCCGTTCAATTGGCAAAGTGGTATGCATCGTTGTGCCTTTTATTTGACGAACGCTCTAACACAGTGTGATGATGCAATTGTGATGTCATCACGTTGTGCTCAAGCATTAATCAATCAAGTGGCTATGGACCCATTTTTTGGGGCCTTCAAGACCGTATCCGGGGTTAAGAATGGGGGAAAAAAATCGTCTGGACTTGAATGACATAGACTTTAATGAACATTTAACCCTTATGATAAAATTCTAAGTGAGTTATACACACAATCATTTGCACTCTTGCATTTTGTTTTCCCCAGGTTGTATTTCTAGCCAGTGAAACATTTAACTACAGTGCCATTGACCGTGTAAAATCTAGAGGAAAAAAATTGGCATTGGAAAAAGTGCCAAAAGTTGGTCAACGTTTTAATCGAATTGGATTGCCTCCTAAGGTAAGGTAGGAGAACTTGCAAATGATAATGTAAAGTGCAAGTGTGTATGTATGAACGTTTATGATCTAGTTCTGTTATACTACCAAAAGCCATGTCTATCTCTGTAAGGCTGATGGTTATTAGCAATAGTAATGAAATGGTATTTCACATGTATAAACAGTGGCAATACTTGTCCATACTGGTTTAAAACACTTTCTAACACAATGGACAGTTTTTGCATGAAATGTAATTGTACACATATGTATTCTTGTGGGTTTATATGCCTCTGTTACATGTTCATAGGGTAGTCGCTCTCTACACTTTGTCTGTATGCAAAGGGAGTTAATAATTTACATTCTGTTTGTGGGAATTTCTGGACCAAATGCACAAAACATTGTCTTTCATATTTCATACCTGACCTGTCCTTGTTTTTATAGGTGGGCTCCTTCCAGTTGTTCGTTAAAGGTTATAAAGATGCTGACTATTGGCTGCGGAGGTTTGAAACAGAACCACTTCCTGAAAACACAAATCGGCAGCTCCAATTACAGTTTGAGAGACTGGTGGTTCTGGACTTCATTATTCGGAACACGGGTATACCATAAAAACTAAAACCTGATATATCGTAGTGGTTAAATCTGTGTTTTTAAACTTTACTTTACCTGGAATTAACACAATTTGTGTCAAAGGGGGACAAAGCAGACGTAGAGAGATGTATTGTTCGGGTTAGGCCATGGACAAAGATATTAGCACCTTCTACCCGAGACTAAACTTCAACTACCTTATGTTTGGAAGTTCCCATAGTGTGTTATGCAAATGCAAGCTGTCTTAAATAGATTACATTGACTGTGTACCTTAGGTGTGGTTCTGATTATAGACTTGAAGAGGAACTGAAAGCCATAAAGCTCAGAAGTGTTAAACAAGATATTTAAAGTGACCCCTGGCAATATTGCTGGGTGCTGCATTGCGGCATAGAAGGGGTGTAGGGGCTGGTAGGTGGAACTGTATTGTGCAGTGGAAGACATAGAATTTTACATACAGAAGTGTCCATTACTAGTGGTGGCTGGAGTCTTGTTTTGCATTTCTTTTCAAATTAAGCTAGGCATACAGGGCCCAATTCCCCTGCGATTGTTGATCGATCACAACATGTGAACGCAACAATCGCAGATCGATCATTTGACCGCAGTGCACACCGGGTTTGGAATCGAGTCCTGTTAGATATTTTAGATTGGGACTGACGGCTGTCGGACAGAAAATACCGACATGTCAGATCCCATAAACGCGCATTGCGGTTGTTTTTTTTTTGTTTTTTTTTTTTTTTTTTTTTCCATATTTCAAAATTACTTTTTGCTTGGCTGGCACATTTCAGATTCTAGGATTGTACCCCTTACCTGAAACCAGTATGCAGATTGGGTTATCTGTCTTCACGTCTTCTTTGTAGTAGATTGAAAGGTTGGCTAGCCCTTCGATTTGGCTTCGCTGGATACTGAATTTTATACAAACCTTGTGCGTTTTCATCTGTAAGAATGCATTCTAGGTATTAAACCTTTTATTGTATACTGTTTCCTTAGACCGAGGTAATGATAATTGGCTGATCAAGTATGACTATCCAATGGAGAATGCAGCCTCCAGGGTTAGTATAAATATATGAGCTTTTGTATGTTTGGAGAGGTGTCAAACTCATGACAAACTTTCAGTTGGTGCTTTTTTATTTTCTTTAGGATTCGGACTGGGTATTAGTACGAGAACCAATCATCAAGATTGCTGCTATAGATAATGGTCTAGCTTTCCCTTTAAAGCATCCAGATTCCTGGAGGGCATGTAAGTGTTCTGTTTTGTCTTCTACTGTAATATAGTACAATATTCTTGGCTGGATATTGCACAGTGATTAGAGCTATATGTATACACGTATTTGAGGTATATGTGCATAGCTCAATCACATTGTTGTATGTTACCAATATATTTCACACTAATGTGCTGCATTGCGTGGTGCATTATAGCCTTTTCTAAAAGACAATACATAATGGATTTTGCAAAGTACCATATATACTCGAATATAAGCCGTCCCGAACATAAGCCAAGGTACCCAAATCTGGAAAAACTGAATGACACGAGTATAAGCCTAGGGAGGGAAATGCAGCAGCTAAGGCTCAGAAACACACAGCAAATGTGCTTTTGTTATTATGTAATGTTATTATTTAATTCAATAAACTTTTAATTACAAAACCCCTGATATCATCACTAGAAGTGCCGGATATGTAGAGAAGGGATGTGGGAACATTGTACAAGAAAAGTTCAAACTTGACTTGATTTTAAACCTAATTTATACAAAACGACATATACTAGAGCAAAAATTTTCAAATGTTCCCACAACCCTTCTCTACATCTCCAGCAAATTTGGTGATGATAGCATGTTTGGGGGCTTTGCAATTCACTCATAAAGTCTACCTACAAATGCAACGATTTTCATTTTTTGACCCAAATATAAGCGGAATTTCATTTTTGTGAGCCTATTTCAGGTGCTGAAAAATTCGTCTTATATTTGAGTATATATGGTAGATCACGCTGCATGTGTTTTGTGGTGCACATAATGTGAAGAGTCCTTACAGCCGAGGGCTTGTATACTTGCCCACCCCATCTATTACTGCTGTTACATATACCTATCTTCTATTTCCTTGTATGCTGCAGATCTAACCTTTCTCTCTTCTCGTTCTCCGTTTTACAGATCCGTTTTACTGGGCATGGTTATCCCAAGCCAAAGTTCCGTTTTCCCAGGAGATAAAAGAACTCATCCTGCCCAAAATTTCAGACCCCAATTTTATAAAAGACTTAGAGGAAGATCTATATGAGCTGTTTAAGGTACAACCACCTCTCTCTAAAGTTCTATAGACTAAATGTGTGAACATTTTTTATATTTGAGAGGTTCGTTTGAATTGTGTGTTTTGGTAACTGGGATTAATTAAACTGGCAAGACAGATTTCATGCTTTGAAATCCCATTGACATGCAGTTAAGCTCAGCCTGATCTAACACAAGTCCTTGTAAAAATAATCTCCCTTCATATATCCTTCCCTCCTAGCCTCAGTGCATGCTAGGATAAAAGTAATATTGTAATGACTGCCAGTGTATAAAATGCCCCTAATTTCTGCTTTTCCAGGCCAATACAAAGTTTCATACAGCATTATCTTGAACTGTTATATTTTTTTTATAATCCATTAGAGACAGAGGAATCTTGTACCAACCATTGTGTTATTTATGCCCTATTTAGGAGTTAAAGGACAGTGGAAAACGAAAAAAAGCACCAGTATCACCCCTCTCACGCACAGTATAGCTTTTATTTCTTGTTATAATAATTCTATGCATTTTGCAGTAAGGTGCAATCCAACTGTATTCTTGTGGATCATTCATCAGCTTTTTCCAAAGGAGACTGTCAGCTTAGTGCATCTGTGAGGAATTCACCAGAAAGTTGCCCAGGTTTACAGGGGTTTATACAAGTGTCTGAAAAGAAGATAGAAGATCACCTCACAGAAAAAAAGCCATGAAGATGGATAAAGTGGCAGTGAAAAGAATAGGGGGGAGAAATGAACCTGGCGGAGCGTATGCTAACCATAAACTTGACCCAGTCATTGATTCAGGCTTAATGTTCTGTAAACATTATATTCATCTCTTTATGCTTTAATCCAAATCTTCCAAAATGTATTTGCAGAGTCAAGAAGAATAGAGCATTTACAGCATATAAGTTGACTGTACTAGTGAAATGTCTTTAACCTCCCTAGCGGTTGAGACAAACCCTGTTCGTTCGCCGTTCAGGGTTGCCCCAACCGCAGGGGAAGCTGGCATCGGGTAGACCTGATGCCTCACTGGAAACTGCAGCGATTGTCTTCATTGCTGCAGCATTTTCGGGGTTTCGGCACCGCCCCGATCGCGTAACGGTGACGCGGAAGGGGGCTGGGGGGGTGGCGCCATAGACCTCCATGTTATTGGAGGAGCGCCGGCTTTCCCGCCCACACAGCCGGCATCAATAATGACACCGGCTGTGTGGAGCGTGACTGACAGTGGCAGTGTACTTTATTTGTTTGTGCGATACGGGCAGTGCGCTAGGAAGGTTAAATCACTAATGTATACCTTTTTAGAATTGAAGTCCCAGAGGCATAGTTTGAATTTGACCTCAGTAAATATTGTGTTTATCGAGCTACTGGCCAATGTGCCCCAGACTGGTAACAGTTCAGGTGGATTTTGTGTACAGCCTAAATTCTGCTATCTGAAAGTTATGTTTCAAGGAGACTAGTGAGCTTCAGACCCAAAGATGGAGGCATGGACAAAGCATATGATACGCTTGGCTTTGGAGACATTGACACAGTCACTGACAAAGGGAAGAAAGGACAATAAAGCATCAGTGTTTAAGGGTAGACAAAAAGCAAATTTTTAGGTATCAAAATTATTCTGGAGGAAAAGCTTTGCAAGTAGCTCAGAAAAGCTGCATTAAGGAACTCAGTCCGCCTGATTAAACAGTGCTGCACTGTATGTGAGTTGGGCACAAGCTGCCCACTGTGCATACAGCTCTGCTGGTCAGGGCTGGAGATGGGGAAGCTTACACCTCTTTAACACCAGCTCTGCAGAGTGTGAAAAAGCCATAATATTTTTCGGATGGATGCTGCAAAGTATTTAGGGTGCATCCTATACCACAGAGCTTCGTATGAGCAGAAAAATACAGTAAGCTGTTACATTTGCTTGAGTAGAGCCTAGAGATGCTGATGGATTCTCCTAGGAAAGGTGTTAAGACGTAGCAGACAATAGGTGTTAGAACTGTGGTCACAGGGCTTACAAATGCCAAAATAAACTTGCAGATGCTTTGGTAGCCTGACTTAGTTCAGTCCCTAATTTGTTGTAAACATATTTGATAGACCTCTATATCAATACTAAAACCACAGGCTCAGTATGTTGGGTAACACCCACATGCAGAATAGCAGCCTTTTTGTCTGCCTTGGAAAATGTTTTATTTAAGGTCAGTAGGATGATTTATGTTGGTGTAATTGTGCAAGTGTTAATTATGTGATCCCATATAATTTTTCTGCAGAAAGATCCTGGCTTTGACAGAGGACAGTTTCACAAACAGATTGCTGTAATGAGGGGACAGGTATGGTTTTCCGAATTGATGGCAGTGCATTACACCAATGCTACCACATAAATCTGCCCTAATTGATCATTTCTCCTACATTAAGGACTGTCGGTACAGATACTGGTGCCATCATAGCCCAACCTGGTTGAAAATGTTTAGACTGGCTTTTATGGAATTTATTCTGCTGTCAGACAATTCTAGCATACGGCAAATGCCCATTTAGATGATGCTGGGTGTTGTCTCGCACCATATTGCATATCTTGTGTAATCGATATGACAGCATGTAATTGTCATTTGGTCATAGTCTGCACAGATGATTGCTTGTAATATTTCATATGATCGCAATCACATGGGTTCCACCAAATGTGTAAAGATAAACAGCATGTGATACATGGCAAAGGAAACATATATCTTTTTATTTTCACCCAATTTTCCACCTAAATTTTATCTAGAGAGGTAAATAGTTTAAAAAATAAAGTTTCACTCAGTCTGCAGTAAAGGTTGTTGTTGAGGGAGCTGATCCAGACAGAACACAAAATTTAACATAATCGCAGCACAACAAAGCAGTTGTAAACTGAAAAAAAACACATCTATTACCTTAGACATATTACTCACTGGTCAGCAGTTTAAATCAGGGAAAACTGCTACACAAAAAAAGGTAACTTACCATCCTCACTTCCTTATTCCCAGAGCCAGCATCTTAAGTACTGGCGAACTTAAGGCTCTTCCGCCCATTTGGATCACCAGTACTAGAGCACACCTCCCCAAAAGGGGCGGTCCTATGCCCATCAGTGCCCTGGGCTAAAATCGCCAGGGCTCTGATCGCATCTGCCAAAACCACCCCCGGAAGCATATTTACCAATCCCAAAGGTTTTGGTACGGGAGGACACTTCGGGTCTTTCCAGAGATTCGTGTGCTGTTTGCAGCTTGCATAGGAGACAGGAAGGGATGGAGACTGGAGTAAAGAAGATGGATGGGGTGACACTGCAGGTGAGAGGAGCTGCCGACAGGTCCCTGCTAGAAAGTCCTGCAGCTGGGATGCTGATGTCATCCAGGACCCACAGGACTGGATGGGTGTTCCATCATACAGCCCCAGTGGAACTTTGGATAGGTATCCCATGTGCCCATTCAGCTGTATGGCGTAGCACCTCAGCACTATGTCTTACAGTGGGAGGGGCAATTTTGGAAATATTGCCCCTCTTGCTGTCTGAAATTTTTTTTGGGGGGGGGGGGGGGGGGGGGGGGGGAGTGATTGCCCAAATTATTGATAGCTCTGCTGCCAGAAGTGCAAAATGACCAGCCACGTGGTAGGTCCCCTTTAAATAAGAAAATTTAAATGCAGGACATTGCCCTCTCCACTTTTGGGTGTGTTTACTGTTGGTGTGAACCCATTCCGGTGAAGAAAGCTGTACACACAAGAATAAATAATATGCCTTCAATACATTTAATGTATGTGATGTCTGTGAGCTTAGAGGTTTTTTTATAACAGTTTACTAGTAATTTATTATGTTTTGTCTTCTAGCTCTTAAATTTAACTCAGGCACTTAAAGATGGGAAGAGTCCACTGCAGCTGGTACAAATGCCACCTGTTATAGTGGAAACGGCACGATCACATCAGAAAAGTACCAGCGAGTCCTACACACAGAGCTTCCAAAGCAGAAAGCCATTCTTCTCCTGGTGGTAAAGACTAAATCCTAATTGCTATCATGCAAGGATGGTGGCAAGGGCTGAAAAACAGTGGCATAGACCTCAAAACCAGCCTTTATCTGGGTCCTGGAGAGCAAAGCAAATTCACAGCCTGGGTTTTTTGAAAGAAAGTCAGGAATGTATACATACTCTCATTACATTCCATGTGCATGCATACAATATGGAAACTCTGCAAGCAATGTGACATCTTTGAATATCTACAAGCATAATCTGCTTTTCCCCAAATAGTACTACCACTTAAAACCTGAATGTGATTGGCTGCCTGCAGTGCGGCAGGCCTCAGCCCAATGGTATCTCTGCACTAGTTATAGAGTTATGCAAAGTTTTTCCCCATTGAGGCATGCTAAGGATATTGGAAACCACTAATGTCATGAGCCAAGCATATGCCAAAAGTATGGTGCCCACACCTTGTATTTATTCATCCCTTCCCCTTATATGTTTCCAATATCATTATTCTTGCAGACTAGTTTCCAGCAGGAGTTGCATTCCATCAGTAATTCTACATTTGGAGTAAAAACATTATTGGGGGCTATTTATGAATTCTCACTGCTAAACAGAAATGCAACAAGATCTTTTTGTCAAAACACTGTCAGATCTGGGTTAAATTGATCATTTTGATGAAGCAGGGAACTGCACAAGTTACTTATAGCTGTGCAGTTGAATTGCTTTTTCCATATCCAAGTCAATATCTGGCTGCTACAAGAATTCTCTGTGTGCCAGACACCTGTATTGCCCAATAGTAGTTTGGTTATCTCAGATGATAATCAAATGGAAGCCCAAGTGTCAGGTTTTACTTTTTTCTAAAGGCCCCCATACACGTGTTGGATTCCCACCGGATTCCGGCACGATCGATTCCGGGCGCGTGCACGCCAAACGATCGTGCCGGAATCGCATGCAGCCCACCTTGTCCAATCGATCAGGTCCGATCGTTCAGGGGCCCAGAATCGGATCCGCCAGAGAACCAACATGTTGGTTCCATCAGATTGATTCTGCCCAGATCAGGGGGAGTTGCCATTTGTGAGGTGGACAATCGGACACGGAATCGTCCCGGAATCCGTTGGACAAGGTGGTATGCAGCGATGGATACTCTTAATTGGCCGATTGATCACACCTGCGATTCCCGGCAGAATCGCCGGAATCGATCGGGTGAGTGATCAATTGGCCATAGAATCCGACACGTGTATGGCTTGCTTTAGACCTTGACATCCTGTACAATGTACTTCAAATCTTGAAAGCCTAGAACGTTTGAGATCACTGCTGGGTTTACAACTTAGAGGCTGCACATCTCTGCTATACGTTCTATCTTATAACTGGACAGTTTTTTCTCATTGCACTTACAGTGGTGGGCTGTTCAGGTACTTATAGTTTGTTATAGTCCGGAGACTACTAAAGAGGGTCATCATACTAAATGAGTTCATATAGGAACGCCTTCTTTACTGAAGGTCTGTCTCGGTACGGTGTAAATTGTTTGCTTTGGTTGTAGGAAATGGAACTGAGGGCTGTAAATCACAACCATATACTGATATTTGAGATTTAAGAATGTTGTAACCATGTCCAATAGCCTTGCAAATAATTGGGTTGATCCTTAGTACCTCAGTGGCATTTACTGTGCATGATTAAGTTACTTGGCCCTCTTAGAATTGTTTGGGATGGCATGCTTTCTGCTCAGAGTGAACTGCATGCACTGGTAAAATGTGCATTCCACTAGGAGGACATCTCCTTAGTTTCTTGTTTCATTTGCTTCTGTCCATTAACATCCAAAGACCCGTTTTCTCTCCAAATCAAAATTATTAAACCCTCAGTGAGGGTTGTATTATATTTTTTTAAAGCTCTATATACGAACTTTGTTTAAGCTTCCTTTATAAAATCTACTAAGAAGGATTCTGCAAATCTTTGTAGATTTGTTGGGAAGAAGGAAAGGCTTGTCGTTGACATAATGACTCATAATATGAACTCTGCAACAGATTGAATAAATATGAAACCATTAAAACAATGGATGTTAGTTCTGTTTATCAGTTACTTACTGGCTTGATGAGTTGAGCTTCTAATTAGAAGAGCTGTCAGCATGCTGTGGCGGTTTAAGATAGGGGCAATATGGGTGGTTGCCCAGGGTGGCATCACACTAAGAGGGACAGCATCAGGGCATTGAAATTTTTTCCAATGTCCAGATGCCTACCCCCAGGGCACCCGCCTATTAAGCGTGCGGCTTCTGTGGTGAGGAGCGGTGCTCAATGGGGAGGGGATGCTTGGAGGTGTTGTAAAATGTCCTCCAAGAGAATCATGCAAAACATGATTTGTCCAATTGTGGCCATATATTTATAGATTGAAAGCAAATTGTAATACAGCAGTATAAAGAATGGTAATTCTGCACTGATTCTGTATCTGCATGGTTCTATGCACAATGCTTGAATTTCAATATTCTTTCAATCCAGTTGGGGGCACTATGATCTAACTATAAATATCTAATATTGTCTATATGTATGTGCACTTCAGTTCCCACATGGTCTTCTCATGCATCAAACTACATATTCTATTACCTTCTGTGCTTTCATTAAGTAGAGAGACATCAGAATGACTATAGTTGCTGACCTCCTGTAGAAAAATTAGCTGCTACTCTGTGTTCTGTAATACTGTACTCTGTAATATTTAAAAAGGCCCAAAAATAACACTTGGCAGCTTTGCAGAAGTGTTCCCATTTAAGCCTGCAAACTGTGTCAAGTAAGTCATAAAGTACAAATAAAGCTGAGAGGTAAAATCAGAGGAAACTGAAAGAAACAGATCAAGTTCTAGCACATTGGACCAAGTGCTGTTTTTGCCATCACTCAACTTGTGGTGATGAGTAAAGTTGATGTTGGGAAATGTACAATGCACTGAATCGAACTAGGAGCAGCTCAATAATATTTCTATACACATCAAGGCTCTAGTTTAATAAGCCATCAACCTATCACTGGCTGAATATCTGTCCTTTATTAGGTCTATACTTGGAAAACTGAAGAACTTGTGTCTTTTGGATGGCTGCAGGATATTCACACAATGCACAGGCTCCACTTCCTCTTCTGATCATGTGCAGTGGAGGGCAGTCTTCTTATTGCAGGGAGAGTTGCTTCCTGTTTTAGCATTGGACAGAGTTTGATGGAGAACTTTGTTTAACCCTATTGCAACAAGTAGACATCAGAGTTCGACATACCCCAGTTCACATACAGTGCTTAGGGTAGCCTTAAATGGGCAAATAAAAACTTGTTTTTTCCCCTTGACTTTTACATTTAGGAAAACCTGTTCTTAGATGAATATGGGGGTGATCATGTCTGATTGTCTACTGAAAAGTAATGAAGTGGATTCAGGACTTTAAAGCATGTTCAGTCGGTTACTGCTTTTGTCACACAACCTCTTATGAAGTAGATAAGCAATTCAAATTGTTTGTTTCCATCTGAATAGAGATCACATACAAATTCTATAAAACTCAAGTAGACTTTACCAAAAAATGCCAAATCCTCTGGTCGTTATAGTTTTTACTCTCCAGTGTAGCAAAACGGTAAACTTAGTTGTTTTTCTGTTGCTTAAAACCTAATACATTCTATTGCCTCCCACTCATTATATTGGTTCACTTACTTTAGTTGTCCATTAACATGTTGAGTAAAGCCCCCATACACCTTACAATCTCACCATACAATTTCTGTACAATCAGCTTTTCTTCTACCAAAACCATGTAATAGGATCTTTCCAATCACTGTATTCTATCAGGGAGGACCCTGCACTACATAGTTGTTGGTAGATCTAAACTAAATTGTATGGAGTGATCTTAAGGTGTGGGGCGTGGCATTAGTCCAAGTGTAATAATAAGTGACCTACACTTTGCTAGGCTGGGTTACTGCATTTTTTTTATATCTGAATGCAAACATCCCCCATCACTATTCAGACTCCTGCAGAATGGTAAAAGGTATAAATCCATGTGTGTTGCACGGTCTATGACCACATCCTCCATCAACCATGCCGTGGATCCAGTCAATATTTTAATTTTGGCATTCATTACAGTACACTGACAAGCCTAACCATGTTTACATGGTCCTTTTGTTTTATCATTGGATAACATATTTTTCTGTAAGACAATGTAAATGTTCTGTACATTTAAATGTGTAACTTAAAGTATGTAAAGCAAATTGATTAAAGGTTAAGAAGCTACGCAAAGCTTTTACCTGAGCAATCCTTATAATGGGTTGTCTAAACTTTGTAAGATTAACATAAAATTATGTTAACTTCATGCTTCTGTCTTTTATTTTCAGCATGTTTCCAAAGCATTTTACTATGTTCCACAATACTGGGAAGCCATATGAATAATTGTTACCAGGGCTGTTAAGTCGGTCGATAAATTTCCCGACTCCGACTCCTCAGTTTTAGATTCTTCCGACTCTCCGACTCCTCTGTATGTAATATGCTAATGTATTGTATCCATCCATTGAAGGAAAGGAAGGCTACATACATTAACCACAGAACTACTGGCACTACTAGGAAACCAGCACTGGACTGTAATGGCCAATTAAAGCAGAGAAAGGGAGTTAGGCAGAAGATGCTGCTGCTTTTTCCTTAAGCTAGGAACCACACCATCGGGGATCAATTGAACGGAAATCAATGTGCACCACATGGGCACATCGATTCCTGTTCAATGGGGACCCGTTATCCCCAGCTTGCAGTGTGTGATTTACAACACGCCACAAGCTGGGGAGAAGCAGCCTGTCTCATACAGCTGCCTCACTCGCACAGCTTCCGAGTGAGGAGTGCTGGCTCTGCCTCTTCACACTGACAGCCGAAGGCTGTGGAGGAGACGGGAGCCGCAGCTGTTTCAATACTTTCCATGAAGACTCATGTCTCCATGCAAAGTATTGGAGATTGAACAGGGTCTTTTCAACATGTTGGAACCCCGTTCAATCAAGTTCCTTTTAGCCGGCTCTATTGATCCCGCCCGAAGGAAGGCACACACAGTTAGGTTTGTAAACAGATAAGAGTACAATCAATCACCATGAGTGCGTACGTTAATTGAGTGTACTCAAATCTTTTTACAGATCTACCCGTGTGTGCCACGCTTTAGTGTTCTGATCTTCTGCTGAAGATAGGGCAGTGGAAGGCTCCAAGAAGAGGCAGAATGAAGGGGCACTTCAAACATGATTCATGATTTCCCTGGAATCCCATAGTCATGTGTAAAGTTGAAGCTAACAATCTAAGTATTTGTCGCCTCAGCTGAATTACAGCGGCTTTCCAAATGCTTTATACAAGCGTCTCTAGTCCGGCAACAAACAATAGTTAGGGCTGCCATACATGCAGCAAGCGGTGGCCGATTTTGTCGCCAACCGATGGGCATTCGCGCTCGCCGATCGGTGATGCCCACATGGGGTGACAGATCGCTACACCCCACAGCTCAGCCGGCCAGAGAACGGACATGTCCGATAATCTCTGGCCGATGCCGTTAGTGTCAGTGGAGACCAGCGTCTTCATTGAAGCTAACGGCCAGCACACAAAGGGTGCCCGCCGATGCGGTCAGGTCTGGAGAGCAGAGTGATGACGTCATCACGGTGCAGTCTGGAGCTCAGGTGAGCTGATCTGTCGGCCCCCACTCTGAACGTGTGTGGGGGCCTTTAGGCTAAGGTCACAGTGGGTGCTGTAATGTTATACACTGCATTTATTCTTATAGCAGAGAAGTCGTTCATTATCATGGTTTGTTAATTGCAACATTTGAAAGTAAGTTTTTTTCTATTTTTTTTAAAAAGTAAAAAATGTAAAAATTCCCATTTAAATTTAGTAGGAGTCGGTCCATTTTTTTCCCGACTCCAGGTACCCAAAAATGTCTCCGACTCCGAATCCCTGATTGTTACAATTTACAAGAGAAACTTCCTAGATAAAAGCACATATCTTCTTGTATACACGTCTGTTTGTTGGGAACTTGGGAAAGCACCGAAACAACTATTTCAGTGTGTTGATGCATTCACATTGGTAAGGTTTGTGCCACATCTTAGGCTATGTTCCCACTTAGGCAATTAATCGTCTGCGCTGGCAGTTAGTCGCCTGAGGTGGCGAATTCCAATCATATCAATGGAGACAAGCCCATTGAAAATAGTGTAAGCTTAGGCGATTAACTACCAGCGCAGGCGATTATTCGCCCAAGTGGAAACATAGCCCAAATGCATTGCAACAACTCAAATTTTTTAGAGTCAGCACAAAAACAAGTGTTCCCTTTTGGAGAACTGATATAATAGTCAATAGGCATTACAATAGTATGTAATGACTAAACTGAATGATATGCAATAATATGCACATATTACACATTACATGTGATTATTTACTGAAAAATCCAAATAAAAGGCATTTTATGAAAATATTACCATAACATTTATGAGGGTAAATAGCAGATGGGTGTAGTTAATCAAATGCACTCTGTATAAAGGTAAACGCCTCTATATAAAATATCCGTCTGGATTTAATCGAAAATATACTCCAACAAACCCATCCCAGGATTTAGAATCACCAAGAAAGATTTTCCTCCTTTTGTTTGGGACTTTGTTTGTTGCCTCCAACATTCCAACTAAAGTCCCAAACAAAAAGGGGGAAAATCTTTCTTAAGCTGGTAATAGACGGTACGATTTACCGTCTATTCCTTATCCAATTCTATGCACTAGGAGCGGCGTGATGACGTCATCACGCCTGCCCGCTAGTGCCGAGAATCGGACGGCACACTTCATCTGCAGCTCATTACTTTGGCTGGGGGCAGCCGTCCGCAGCTGAACTAATGGGATCGGGCTAAAATTTACCATCCTGCCAGATAACTGCAATCCGACAGGACGGCTGATTTTAACCCAATCCTCGTCAGTTACAGCCTCCAATTCCTGTACGACCCTATCCTTAAGGGATGCGGGAGTGTGCATGGCATCGGATTGTGCAGGAATTGGTACGTGTATGCCCAAGCTCCTAGTGCCTCTATATAAAAAAATAGAAGATTAAGCAGTTAAATCTAAAAAATTCAGATACAGTATGTGATAATACAATGAGGCATTAGGCATGATCTAAAAAACAAAACAAAACTTTTTTTTTACTGCCAAACAAATCCTCTAAATTCTTTAGGACACCCCCACTATGACTGGAGCAGTGTGGGAGTTGAAGGAGGTGGGAAAGCTGCCGGCTTCTACTTTTCTGCTCTGACATACATAGAAGTAGCTGAGGGAATATCTCTATATGAAGAGGCGGAGCTCAAGCTGACAAGCTAAGAATATGAGGAATGATTAATAGGATTTACTTTGTAAACATGGGACCTGGGCACCTTGCAGTCAATTCAGTTGTACGTAGACTACTCTGTAAACCAAGTTATTCTATAGTCAACCATGAGGCAATATGGGTAACATCTGTAATCGAGACACAACAGCAAAAAAGGTCCCAAAAAGCTAAACAAGAAGAGAAGAAATGGTCCAGTCATATCAGACCTAACCCCGCCACTCAATGTTGTGGCAGGACCATAAAAATATTTCACATAAATCAATGCCCACAAGCCTTAATGAACAACACCAAGGTGGTAAAAGGTGAGTGGGCCAACATGTTACATGCATTACTACCTGCATTTTGGTATAATTTTGTTTCATAAATAACCACACAGGATCGGTGGTGCATTTTACATCTGGAATTTAAAAATTAAGTTACAGCTTCTTTTAAATTATGTCCCCCCATATGTAAAACATGAACTTTCCCCGTGACTGAATGCAATCATGGAGAAGTGTTCACAGTTTACGTTTGCTTCAGTCATTACAGTTATCCCGTTATACAAGTCTATGGAAATGTAAAAAAAAAAAATACATTCTAAACTACAAAATACCTGCCATGTTCATTTAAATTATTTTAGCTTTAGCTAAAAAAGCCCTGATTCCCCCCAACCCTTTATTGCAAGGATGAAGTTGGCATTAAAGTGCAGTTAATATACCATGTGTAGAATGAAAAAAGTAGAATTATTGCTATTTATTAATTAAATATGTAACACACATTTGAAATAAGGCAGCAAAAGACATATGGGGCAGTTCATTCATATAACACGGTAACATATTAAATAGCCTATATGTACAAAAATAGTGTTCTCTGCTCTCCCCAGTTTTAATATTGCTGTATTAAAGCGATATACTTGTCATTTCCACACTATTGGCCTGCCAGGCTAAATGACTTAATCCAAGCTGAGCATGACGAGGACAGGAGATCATCTTGTGACTGTGACACACGGAACAATGGAGCAGATGATCAGCAGCTTACTCATGGCGGAGAAGTGTGTTGGATACATTAACTTTACTCCATTAAGATATCTGACAACCACTGGGAAAAAAATAATTTAAAATGTAGGATACATTTTTCTTCCTATAATAATTGGAGTGCTATACTGTCACATTCCCCCTGTAGTGTTTGTATATAACAGATCTCATTTCATGCATTCCATGTTTCCTATATACAGAGAGGCCAGTGTAAACATCTCCCTCACTCTCCCGTCCTTCATCGCTTTATTTTGTGCAGATATCCAGAGATCCGTCTTTGCTGCTGCTGCCTCCTGAGGTCATTTTTAGTTCTTTGTATTGCTGGCCATTTATTTGATGCACAGGCAGGTTGCTCATCCTGTGTAATACCATTGGAGTGGTCAGAATCGTTCTCAGAAGATGTACTGCCTCTATGTCCAGTTTCATTGATGCTGTAAATGGAGAATAAAATAAAATGTTAAAGCAGAACTCCAGCCTTAATATATAAAAACCAAGGCAGCATTTACACATATCCCCCCATTTAACCTGAAATTTGCATGAAATACTTTTTTCCTATTGCTATGTGGCCAGAGTTTAAAGCGGACCTTTTAGCACTGCATCAGTCTACTACTTTCGGCACCCAGGGTGGATTGAAGAAAAAAAAAAAAAGCCCCCCACCCTGTGAAGCTCAGACACGGCCAGAAGGGCTCCTGGGACTATAGACGCAAGCAGTGACATCCACGCTCCCATGTCACCTGCACCCAGCAGCGGCAGCCACATTAGAATCCAGTGACGCTGCAGGGGTAGAGCGGATTAAGATTGGAGGAGGGAGAACAGAAGAACCTTGCACCTCCATCTTGCTGCCTGGAGGACCAGCCACTCCAAGCATGGTGGCGAATTGCCTTTCCAGTAGTCAGGAAAGGGAAGTCTTTTTCTTCAGGGGGCGCTGTCCCTGGATGAATGCTGGATAGTCAAGTTATGTATATATCTTTGTCTTTAACCTTCTGAGGGTCTAGCCCGAGTTAACTCGGGCTGAGTTTCCTGCATCATGAAACTCAGCCCCAGTTAACTAGAGCCACGCTCTAGGTCTCGCCGGCTTTCTGCGGTGGTCGGGAACCCCCAATCGCGTCACCGGTACGCGAAGGGGGCGGGGGTAGGCGGCGCCATAGACCTCCGTCTAACTGGAGGGGCGTCGCTTTCTGTAAGCATAAGTCCGGCGTCTCCTGTTTACATCCTCCAGCTGAGCAGGCAATCGCGTCGGACCATATTGTGCTCCGCCATGATTGCCCGTGGCACGGTTATGAAAAAACCGTGCCAATGGCGAAACGCTCAGGAGGTTAAGTACATACTTAGGATGGACCATGCCGCATATACTGAAAAAGATGTTTTTTTTTTTTTTACTAACAATGTTATTTTCTCTTGATTTAATGCAACTTTCTATCACTAAAGACTGTATTTTTACTTATATGAAGGTGATCATATGTTTGATAAATCGCATTGGCCGCAAGGTTCCAGTAGTATTTTGGATTTGGAGGTGGAGGAAACCCCCTAGGGTGTGTTAGGGTAAACAGTTAATTTGTCTAAATTGGGACTGGCCATATAATCAAGCCAACCCCTGGGGAAACATCCACTAGTTGGATATTTTGAGTTATGTATATTTGTTTACTTTTGTTCATCTTTTTATTACCAGAGTTTACGTTCGCTTTACCCTCTTGGGCATTATGGCGTTTTGGCATCACTTTTCACAACACTGTACGGGTGATTCCCTGCCCTACTCTCTGCACATTGTGGGCCAGATAATCGATGCCGCCTCCATTAAAATGGAGTTTTATAACATGGCAGCACCGGAAGAGATCGGTGGGCCTGCAGAGTTGCGGCACGAAAAGAGGTTGTTTTATGAACAAACTGTACACATTATGGGTTCAGGCATAACACCCAGGCGCCCAATAGCCAACATCATTTACCCACTAATGGGGGGGGGGGGGGGGGGGGGGGGGGGGGGTAACGACTTACCAGAGTTTGCTGAAGTTCTGCATGGAGAGGGATCCAATGCGATCACTGGTCAGTTTGCTAGATGTAGGATGAAAGCTTTTATTCCGTTTTTTCCTTCTTAGCTTCATCAAAGCTTCTGCAATATGCCTGTCACCTGCATAGTTGTAGATGATCTGCGCTCGCTCCTCAGCGCACTCATCTCCACTGGCATGGAAGAGTGTCTTTAACTGCAAGAGGTCAATGTCTTTAAAAATGTTGGCAGAGGCCTTCTTCCGGCCACGTGGTTCTGGAGCTTTCCAAGAAGGGGAGCTTGCTACAGATGCTGGAGTGCCCATGATCAAGTCACCAGGAAACCACTGCAAGTAAAAAAATAATAAATCACTATATATATATATATATTTTAGTCATTTCAATATTATATTACTTTGCTTTATTGTACAGTGTTACTTTTACACTACCGTCACTCTTCCATTTGTGCTAACAAATGCAACATTCCTGGTTTAAAGCCACACATGTATACACACGGACCTACCATTAAATGTTCACTTTTGGATAAATGGCACTAGAAGTGCCAATAAGATGGCAAAAAATATAAAAAACAAAACATAACTTACCTATAATGAGCAATCCAAGGTTCCAACAGTGAGCTCAGTAACATTGTGTATTGCTATCTAAGGAATTAGACATATCCTTTAAAGCTGCCCAGCCACTGCAGCTTTAGCTTTCTTCGTGTAGGCAGAGGTCTTGTGGTGCGACGGGAGGTCCACACTAACAATATTCACAGGCTCTATGCCAGACTATGGGGATGTTCCTTAACTTCTCATACACATAACTCCTCTCTGGTTGCTTTGCCTGCAAAGGTTATTTGTCTAATTACACTAGAGGAACAAAGAGAAACAAACCATTCTGATCCTTGGAACATACCTAATGGCATGATTAGAACATTGTGCTTGTGTTTTATTTACAATGTGTAGTAATTAATAAACTGACACAGTGGGTGGAAACGCTTTCAGTTCCCTGTTGAAACTAGTTCTGCTTTCTTGTATGAACAGGTGTTTTTACTTCTCAAATGTTGCGGGGTGTTGCTACTGCTATTTAATTGATTCTTTGCTCTGGCCCTTAGGTTAGAAATTGTCACCGTTTTTTAATTTCCTAAAGAGGAAAGATATGTAAACTACCTTTCCTTCCTTCATCCTTTAAACGGTTTTCTCAAAGCATACTTTAAAGTATGATCAAAACCAAACGTAATAGGTTTTGGCTTAACATTATGTTCTCTGCAATTTCACGCCTGTGATGACGTACTCACATTCAATAGCGTATTGTGGTTAACAGGGCAGGATGTAACCCATTCCACAACAGTGTGGCATGCTACATAAGCAACGTGCAGAAGATTAGGAGAAGGCCATATCATATACATTCCATCTGCCACCTATACCCACATCCCGAGCTGCACAAATCTGTGTCAGTCACTTCCTGACTTACCAGCGATAACCAAGCTTCGCACATCCTGTCCTGGATCTCTGCCAATCTATGAACTACAGAGCAGCGGCAGCCCCAATGAGTCAGAAGTAGATGCGTTATACATACATCACATAAAAACACTCTGTTCCAATAAAAAGTATCCACCCCCACCGCACGTAATTCTGTTCTACTGCCATGTCTAAGTAAAACAGATACTTAGTGTCAAAGCAAAACCTCTCTACAAAGTGATTTTATATTCTTCTATATTAGATTGCCAGGTAAACACAGACTTAAGCCCCCCATACACGTTCGTCCGATCGGGTCACCCGATTTTTACCCAAAATGTTATGGTCGGTTGGCACGAAAAAACGGAATTTGAATTAATCACCGATCGCTTGGCCCGACACTATTTTTTAACAGCAGATCGATCAAAATTTACAGACAGGTCCGAAGCGGTCCTGACCGATTTTGAGAAGTCGGGATCGGTCGGGTACATAATTCCGCATCCAATTAATCTCCCGATCGGTTAATCTACCGACCACGTTGGTCGTCGGGCAAAAATCGTACAAAAAATTGGGGGCTTTAGTAAGTATTCATTAGTTGCAATACGTGGATACGTCTCTATCAGCTTTGAATAGGACCATTTTCTACATGTTTTGTAAATGTGTACCTGGAAATCTAAAGCACACATTTATTTTGTGGCTTCACCTAATCCTCCAGGAGATAAAAATGAGATTGTGAAAGACCTGCGTCAGAACAGGCAAAGAGGAACAGATAAAGCCAAAGCCAGAGGTCAGATGTATGTAGCATAAAGATCGAAGTGCAAAAGTCTATCCCTGTATGGTTTGCTTAAAACAACAATTGCACAGTTCTCAAAGGGGTCCTATACTTAATACAATTCTCTTTTGTAAACAACTGGGAAGCCAGAAGGTGGGTATGGGAACAAGGAAGCAGGAAACATACTTATCCTCTACATCAGTGGTGTGCAACTGATGCGGGCCTCTGCATCACTAAGGGCCGCATATAACATTTTCAATCTATACTGACTTGTATTAGCATTTTCTAATGAAAAGAGGACAGCAGGCAGAGCTAGAAGACAATTTTTAATTTATAAAATAACAAAACTCCTACTTTGCATGAAGTAATGGAGATTGAATGGGGTTGTCCAACATGTTGGAACCCCGTTCAAACAAGTTTCTTCAAAGAAAGACACACAATGGTAGATTTGTAAACAGATTAGAGCACAATCAAGCTACCCGAGAGTCCACATTGCTCGATTGTACTCAAATCTATTTACAGATCTACCCATGTGTGTCTAGCTTAAGATGCGTCAGAGGGGGATTGGCAGACAGGTGAGTTCCTATGCATTAACAGTTAAGTTTGTTTCAGTGGCTGTAAGTGGAGGACTGAGAAGAATGCCCAAAGGGCCCCAGGTTGGGCATCTGGACTCTACATCAAGGATATCATCCACCAATACCACATTATGTTCTGTCATCAGGTGAGTTTATGCTTTTCTAGCTGACATAAGTGTCCAAAGCTACACATATAATGCAGGCACCAACACCCCAACCAACTTCCCAAATACTTTAAATTGTGTCTACATTTAGCGCTTAGCTTCACTTTGAAATGAAATGTAATTTTTTTTTTCCCCAAACGTATGGCGTAAAAGCAAACCACATGCTAGCAATAACAATAACCTGGCACATAAACTTCCACTGTTTACCTCCTTCAGGAAAAATTTAGCCTCTGTCTGTAGGTTTAGTTGACTTCCTGGCTCAGAAGTATAAAAACAACAATGATGAATGCCTGATTTCCCACATTTACTGCAGTAGAGACAATGAGAGAGATTGACGATACATTCGCTGTATAAGCTGCAGCAATTTTTTACAGGTTGGGGAGCATACAGGTCACCTTGCAAAATAAATGTTACCTCACTATCTGCCTATGCCAATCCGCATTGTGTCACATTCTGCTATGTCGTTATGGCAGTAAATACTTTATAAAGACAATGCATTGTGAAATTCTGTATTACTCATTTACAGCTCTGGTAATTTGTAGCTTGTCTTGCGTCAGAGATGTACTCACAGGTATCACTGAGCCGTGACAGGTCTGATTGGCGAGCTTATAAGAAATATAATCCACCAGCTACACGTGTCGCAACAGCTGCTCTCTGCATGGACCCCAAATATTGGATAAACCGATTTTATCCGGGTCACTTCTCTGGGTCTAATCTTCTCATCTGCATATTCCCTATTACTAAGCATTGTTACAGGCCTGCTGTGACAGTAATGACATGTCTCCTGGGATCAGCACACCATCTCCCAGGATGCAGTGCAAGAAGAATGTGTCAACAGACTGTACACCAGTGCTGGCCGCTGACGTCAATCCGGGAGATAACGGATGAATAACAACCCTGAGCAACAGTCTGCACTGCAATTAATTCATCCACCCTGTATTACCCCATACATGCCATCACCCATCCTGTCCACACTGGAACAATCTTATCATTATATATCGCATAGTCCTGTCACTGCCAACAGTAAGCAAACCTTCATGTTACAGGAATATGCAGGACATGTATATTGTATATATAGGACATATATTTATTTACACACACAAATAAGATATATTTCTATTCTGCTCCCTGCACAATTATAAAATATGAACTAAAATAATAAAAATGCTGGAGACCTCACTATAGACATTGTAGACTTCTCAATTTCGTTTCAGACCCCTAAGAGGGGAAGGTTTACTCAGAAAATGATTGCTTGTTGTTCGTGATAATAATAATAACAACAACACATTTACCTTCATATTAAATAATAACAACAACACCACACTATTAGATCATGAGAAGGAATATAACAAAGCTGTTGGAAAAACAAAATCACAACTGTAATAATATGTTTATCTGTTGGTGTGTGTACTAGCAGCAACCAATCATGGTGCAGATTACAGGGCTCATATACAATCCATATAAAGCAGAATGAGAACATATACTGTGTGTGCCACACACACCAGGAGGTTGTTAAATGACATGTCTCACTCACAATGACTGCCATGTAACGTTGTTATATGAGTGATATATAGGTTAAAGACATGATGTACATGTCACATACACTGCAATAGGTTGTTACATGTACTGTAAGAGATATATGACGTCACACACAGAGAATACATTGTATGAGGTCCCGCACCGTACCTCAGAAAGAACATATACATTGCAGTATGACACGTACCTGGCACATACACCGCACGGTATTACATTCCTGTTATGATGAGAACTGAAGGAGCAGCGTGTAATAGTAATAATTGTGCACAGCTCGGCAGCGTCACAGTAACGGATAGACCAGGTGATACATACGGCGCTCCGGTCACGCTGTGTCCCGGTTCCCGGGCCTCTCCCGGTCCCCGCTCCCTACCGCAACCAGCTCTGGATTCAGGTGACGCATGGACACGCCCCGGCCAATCGGAGCTTTCGAAGGGCGTGGCCGTGAAGTTATCGGGCCACGTGGCTGCTCGGCTTGTGGGGGAGGGAGTGGTGATGTCACGAGGATCCTCGTGTGAGGTGAGAGGTTTTCCCGCCTGCAGCGAGCGCGGCCGGGAAGTTGTGTGACTGTGAGGTGACTACCTGTGTCACTGCATTTCCTGGTCGCCTGAGGACACAAGCTATATGTACACCCTGTCAGTAGGGTTGTCACACATTTTACGTTTATTTACAATATACAGCGCATAGCTATCAAAAGGTTTGCATGCTATGAATCTGACCCTCACCAAGTGTCATTCATATTATTTACAGCTTAGCTTAGGCCTATGTGCTAAGAAAATATTCATTCCAACAACTATATATATAAATATAACTTTGGTATTTGCCAAAGAACACCAAGATTGGCAAATTCTCCACTGGCACCCTGTGCTCTTCACAGATGAAAGCAGGTTCACAGTGAGCATGTGACAGACATGACAGAGTCTGGAGACACCATGGAAAACGTTCTGCTGCCTGCAACATCCTCCAGCATGCTAATGATGTGGGGTGGCATTTTTTTGGGGTGCCACACAACCCTCCATGTGCTCGCCAGAAGTAACATGACTGCCATTAGGTACCGAGATGAGATCCTCAGACCCCTTGTGAGACCATATGCTGGTGCAGTTGGCCCTGGGTTCCTCCTAAGACAATGGTAGATCTCATGTGGCTGGAGTGAGTCAGTGGTTCCTGCAAGATGAAGGCATTGATGCTATGGACTGGTCTGCACATTCCCCAGGCCTGAATCCAATTGAGTACATCTGGTACTTAATGTCTTGCTCCATCCACCAACGCCACATTGCACTACAGACTGTCAGGAGTTAGGGTTTGTTTTCACATACGTCAGGACCCTCTTTGCTAAGCGTATTGCTTGGCGGGGATCCTGACGTAGCACATAGACTTTGCCAGCTCGGTGGATGCTCTGTTTGAGCAGAGGCTCAATGTACTAAACTATATTGAGCCTTGCATCAGCGGAACAGCTTGGCGCCGTGAAGACAGAACATCCGCCAAGCAGGTCAGTCTATGTGCTACGTCAGAAAGCAGCCACAGTTTGAGAAGAAAAGCCTGTCCCTAGCCAGCATACTGCATAGAATGATCCATGCACTGGGTGAAAGGTAAACCTACAGATTCTGTCATGAGTACATGAATAGAGATGGTTGAACAGGTTGATGTCCAGACGCACACTTGCCTCAATTATTTACACACTGTTAATTAAGCTCCAAATTTTGTCGAAGCCAAAGGACACATTTTCAATTCTTGTCCAAGAATACGTATAGGAATTCAGGGAAATGCCATGGCAGACGTGTATGAACAGTCAAATAGTTTATTATAAAAAAAATGGTTTGATGTAGAGGCAAAGCTGTGCGCTGGCAGCACATATACATCTTTATTTCAGCCATTTGCACCCTTACCATGCTATACGCAGACATTGGTTTGCAATCATTGTAACCCAAAGAAATTTTTATTTTTCAGCTTTTCAGCAACTTCTTTTCAGTGACAATCCATCAGTGCTGTACTCAGAAGTATACCAGTACATAAGCAAAAATTAGGTATGTATTTCTGAAAATGTAGTAGTAGATGGTGGGTGATAGCTGTGAAAAATCAGCATGTGAATTCCTCTCAACTTTTATCTGCACGAATAAGGGAAAAATGATGTCACTTCCTTCCATTTAGTTGTCGGTTGATGCCCTAAGGGCTTGTTTCCACTAGTGCTGATCCGTGCGGATGGCTGCGGTGCTATCCGCACGGCTGCAGCCGCTCCCGATCATACCCCAAGGGAGAGCATTGACCAGGCTCCACTTGTGCGGCTGTGTGCGAATGCGGTCGGGGGGGG
>CM070037.1:62865764-62883302 GCA_036250615.1 Ptychadena robeensis | reverse complement strand
ACTCCTCCCCTTGCGGTCGTCTCTACTACTCCATCTCAGACCCAGTACGGACGGTGACAAGTGTTAACATTTAAAGAATCTGGTTGTGTTTTTCAAAGTGGATAACACTTACACACTCTTTTCTAATATTATTTAACACGTTTGTTATTTAAATAGTTTCAGAGGGCCTGCAGTTACATGCTTAAAGAGACAGATAGAACAGATCTCACTAACCAGAAAGATCCTGTAATGGTTTACATAATTATCTACCACATTAGAACATGCTGCAGGCCAAAGCAAAAAAACACTACACTTTAGGCTTAAGTTTGCACCATCACGGATGAGTTACGCACCCATATTTCCACATTTGCCACTGTTTAGGATATGCAGAGGGGGTGTGTTATTGTACAGCAACGATAATGCACCCCCTTTACTCCTATGGTCATAATGGATAAATAATAGATGCTTTAAGTATGCATTGATGCATCACATCATGTAAATGTTATTATTTCTTATCCTGTTTTTGATAGTTATAAACAAGGGTATTCCTGTTATAACACTATTTTGAATGGACTTGTTCCCATTTATAAGATCCCTCCGTTCTGATCGTGGGTGGCGTGTGGTCTGTTTTTTTTCCCTAATCACACCGATAGACATGAATGAACGAAATTTTTGCTTGCGTGTGGACACGATAGAAAAATCACGTCCATTGGTTCTCTATTGAGACTTTTATTTTATACTGGGGGCTATTTTTTTTTTTCATCGCTGTTAAAAATCATCTGGGAAGAATCAAGTGGGAACATAGCCTAACACAGGCAATTACCGTCAGATTGTAGCCAATTAACTTGGAGGGAGAGGAGACTCCCCATCCACAGTAACTGACTACAACAGGATCGTCCATTAGAAAAACCATTATTGAGGCAATGGCGGAAGATAATAATATTAAAGCACTTACTGATCTAAACCCCATTCTCTCCCCTCAAGCTCAATCTTGGTTGCTATACTTCCAGCTGCGTGATTTCATTACTGCTACGCGTAAACTGCCCTCTTTTCGACTTACCCCGACTGAATTTGAGACTTTATGTTTATTGCTACAAATACCATCACACGCCCTGTCAGTAATATACAAACTGCTTATTGCCCATTTTTGTCCGCCCAAACCACAATATCTGAAGGCATGGGAACGTGACCTTCAAAAATCTTTTTCTGATGCCGAAGTTGCTACTATGTACCTTAATACACACTCATTTGGCACTGCATCAGCAGCTCAGGAGAAGAACTATAAAATACTGACAGGTGGTACAGGTGTCCTCAGTCCCTGCAGAGAATGTACCCACTGTCCTCGCCACAGTGTTGGCGATGCCAGAACGATACGGGCTCTCTGCTCCATATGTGGTGGGGCTGCCCTCGCCTTCTTGATTTCTGGGAGGCGGTTTTCTCTATCTTTCAGGCATACTCGGGGTTGTTCATACACAGAACTCCTAAAATAGCTCTGCTATCTCTACTACCTTGTCAACTGCCCAGACGTAATCTCTTAAAGTTTTTTCTTATAGCAGCCAGGGCAGTACTCTCACTGTATTGGAAATCTACGACCCCCCCACCTATAACGGACTGGCTCGCGGAGCTGGCACAATTGGCACGTATGGAATCTCTCACAGCAAAACTCAAAGATACTGAAACTGCTTACGCTCTTCTGTGGGACCCTTGGTACACATTTATGAACACTCAGACCTTCAGGGACCTTTTAAAAAAAATATAGCTCATAAATTGAAACTTAGCCAAAATAAGCATCCTCAAGCCTACTTGGTCTGCTCATGGGCCCACCAGGGGGCCCTATCGCCACCCCACACCTATCCCTTACTATTCTTTACTAAACTTACTTTCCCCCCCTTTTTTTTTTTGTTTGATAGCCCTACGATACAGGATGCGGAGTATCTATAGGCTTGTCTTTGGTAAGCTTAAGCTAGCCATACACGTGTCGGATTCCATGTCCAATCGATTCATCATCCGATCGATTCCGGCGATTCTGCCGGGAATCGCAGGTGTGATCAATCGGCCAATTAAGAGTATCCATCGTAGCATACCACCTTGTCCAACGGATTCCGGGACGGATCCGTGTCCGATTGTCCACCTCACAAATGGCAACTCCCCCTGATCCGGACAGAATCGCATGAGAAAGACCAACATGTTGGTTCTCCGTCGGATCCGATTCTGAGCCCCTGATCAATCGGACGCAAACGATCGGACCAGGTGGGCTGCATGCGATTCCGGCACGATCGTTTGGCGTGCACGCGCCCGGAATCGATCGTGCCGGAATCCGGTGCGAATCCGACACGTGTATGGGGGCCTTTAGATATTGAAGAGTACTAAACGTGTGTTAATGAGATCTTTTTTTTTCGCTAATTTATCCCCTTGAAATTTGAGGTATTACTACCGTACCTGTATGTAATCCACCTTTGTCAAAATCTCTTTTTCTTTTTCTTCAATAAAAAGTTTAAAAACCCCAAAAAAAAAGAAAAAAGAAAAGAAAAACCAGCACGGCGATCTGTCCTGCCGGCTTTTTGGGTCGGATCCTCAAGGTGGGCACCCCTGTAGTTGCGGGCGACCGACCATTATGCGTTGGGTTGGAGTGTGCACGCTGGTCAATTGCCGCAACTATGGCTGGGAATTGGCACGTCTATGGCCAGCTTTACTGTGATTCTGCCCAGTAATTACTCCTATTTCAGTTCTTTCTCAGATCGTAGAACACTAATTCACAATGATGATTTAAGATGTGGGTTGGTGTTTAATGGACTGAGACAGCGGTGAAAAGATACTTTCCCCTTTTTTTTCTAGCAGCCCTTATTTTCCCCAGTGTCTCACTCAGAGTGAAATGGACTTGCAGAAAATGGAGTTTTAATGTATGAATGAAAAGCTTTCCATAATTCATCAGCCGAGGAAATCTCTGCTCTGCTCTGCTCTTGTGGAGTGTGTTAGTTTCGCTAGCTGAGGCTTGTGAAGATCTCTGAGCTAATGGAGATTGGAAGATGCCCAGGGGTTGCTGAGTAATGGATGAAAGGCTTTTCTGATCAACAAGTTATTTCAGCTTTATTACCATCATCACAAAAGTAGCATGAGGACCTGATTCTGTGTACATGAATGTTCTAGTTTATACTCAAAATCCACTTTTTATTATCAAATCCAATTCAAATGGATTTTGAATTGAACAGGAAATTGTTTGAACCTTAAACAAAATTGTGTTTGTTGATTCTAGTTTTGAAATTGTTTCTATTATTATCGGTCATGTGTCAAGGACAGATTGTAAGGCTCAAAACTTAAACAACTGACTGTTATAAAGGTCAGTTTACTTTTTGTGAGTGTTTTCTAAACCCACCTAAAGCCCCCCATAGACAGGCAGACTCCTCCATGCAACTTCTGTACAACCAACTTTTCTTCTACCAAAACCATGTAATAGGAGGGCATTTCTACACCTTCCAATCACTATGTATTCCATCAGGGAGGTCACTATACTACATAGTTGTTGGTAAGTCTCATGAAAGTTGTATGGAGGAGTCTGCCTGTCTATGGGGGGCTTTACCCCCTTCCTCACCGATAATACATTGCAATACATTTACAAGTCCTCAGATGTTGTGACCTCAGCAAATGTGACAGCTATTGAGTGGCAGGATCTAGTTTTTTTTTTCAGTGCTGTGCATTCCAAATCCTGTGCATTGATATTATATTTGGGGTATATATTTTATATCTGCCTTTAACAGATAATGGCACCCCAGATCAGACACACCTTCTGCAAATTTTTTATGAGGTTAAAAAATTGATACTTTAAGTCAAATATTTTTTATGATCATTTATATCTGATTGATCAAAATCAAACATAAAATTTTATTAATTTAAATTAAATTTTAGGTAATCTGAATGTGCACAGGAGTTTGGAAAGGAATATATTGTTTTTTAATCATCACACTACGTGCTGGTTCGATCAATATTATACTGACATTTGATATTTTAATTGCAAAAGCTGTTCGATAAAGCAAAAGCAAACCACCGTGGGCAAATTTTTTGACTCATGGGCCACAATGGGTTCTTAAATTTGACAGAGGGGCCGGACCAAGAGCAGATATCACAATGGCACAAACACGTCAAAAACACATCCAAGTGTTTAGGACGTGTTTAACCTCCCTAGCATTCATGAGGAGCCCAGCTGGTCCAGAGTTTGTTTGAAAAACATACTCAGGATGAGCTGGGTTCCCAGGAATGCTGTATATTCCCAGAAAGCTGCAGCGATTTTCTCTGCCGCCGCAGCATTTTTGGGGTTGCACGACGTCACCAATTGTGGGAGGCGGCTGGGCATAGACCTCCATGTTAATGGAGAGGAGTCGGCTTTCCAGCCCACAAGATGTGGACATAGGCAGGGGAGGATGAGAATTTTATGCAGTGTACTTTGTACACCGCTTTTAACGGTATGGGCAGAACGTGTTAATGCATTTTCAATGGATGCATTTAAACACTTTACACTGGGCTATGGAGCGAGACGCCTTTAAATGCAATATAATGCAACCCGAATCTTCAATATGTACTGTTCCATTGTTTATGAATGAAACCATTTCTAAAACATCAAAGCACCCGACTTGGCGCAGGTCAATTTCAGGAGTTTGACACTAGTGAAGTAATACAATAGTAAACGAATTCAACAATAGTTGTTAATAGTGAAATAATACAACAGTATCACAGAAGATCCATAATCTTGCCTGCTTCTTGCAGTATTTCCTGCCCCTGTCAACTGGTCCATGTGGTCACATTGACCCCCTGTGGTGCGCTGCCTGTGCTACATTACCCTCCTCCACTTCTTTACTTTAATGGCGTCTACATGTTGCTATGGGACAAAGCAGCGGCCTGATGATCTTTGGTATTGATTTAGGGCCCTTTACACTGTAGCTCATGAGACTGCAGTGCGATGTTTGGCTGGTAAGGCACACACTTGTGGTAACGTTATTGTGTCCATTACTTGTAAAAACACGCATTTGCACATAGCTTCCTTCTCCCATATATGTTGCTCCTACAAAAATAGCAGACTTCAGGGAATTTGTGGTAACGTGCGGCTTTGTGCGTTAGTGTTAATGCAAACGCGGGGCAGTGTTGCGAAACTGTAGCGCAAAAGTGGCTAGTGTGAAAGAGCCCTTAAAGATTATCCAACACACAGACCTAATAGATTACATTCTGAGCATTCATTATTTGTCAACCTCATGAAATATATACTTTTTACTAGGTAAATTCTTAAAACAGAAGTTGATGCTGTGATATGCAGTTTGGAAACTGTTAATTCAATTCAGGTGTCTGGAATGTGAGCATGCAGTACCAATGCCTGTCAGCAGATGCCGCACTCATAACAAATGTATTGGAATGTATTGAAAGCCAGTGAAGTCAAGAATACAATCAGCTGTCCGTGGACGTATATTCTGATCCGAGCCATGCTGCTGTCGCCCAGGCCTGATTGAAAAGCTAAACGTGCCATACTTTGCCCACCCCTCATCTAGGATCTTCAGGGGTCTGCATTCTGCAGCTCCAAAACCACATGTAGCTCTTCTGCCTCCTTGTTGTGGCATCGGGCTGCCAGCAAACCCCTTTCCCACCAGTGCATACAATCTGGAAAGAAGAGAGAGACAGGAGCCAAGGTCACTGGCTGCAGAAGCAGTTGCGGCTCCTTGCTCTCCTTTCTTCAGGAGAGAGCCCTGATCATGCAGCAACTCCCATGGAAGAAAATAAACAGGACATGCATGTGTCAGCCTGACAATGGCTGGCATTAAAAAGTAATACACAATTAAACCTATTTCTTTAAAGAGAATATTGGGAGTTTTCAGTGGTAAACTTAAATGAAACATAACAGGAAACAGAGATGAAATCAGAACTGCATTTAAAATGTTAAACGGTTTAAGTTAAGTAGCTGTCTCAGCATGATATAAAGCAGTATATTGCCTACAGCCAGTCTCAATGTAAATTAAATTTGTTGCACAGACACCTGTCTTGTTCATATGTATGTGTTGTATAATTTTATTTCTATCACAGTAGTTCTATAAAATCTTTACATACCTAATGGATACATCAATAGTGGGCATCCTTAAACCTCATAGACTTTGTAGCTTTTCATCACTTGACACTGTGCTTCATTATAGTAAATGGTCCCCTGAGTGAAAACATAATCATACCTAGTTAGTGTAAGTGGAGTGGAGTCACAGACGTCAGTATAAGTTGACAACCATATGCAAAAGATTACCAACATAAAATCCAACATCCCATCTATGTAACAATCCTCCTATCCCCAAAGACATTTAAAAAATCACCAAAATGGGCCTAAAGTCCATAAAGGAATTATGGAAAAGATTCTTTATTTCATCAATGTGGAATAGGAAGGTAAGTGGAGGGATCTCCAAAGACCAATCTTTCATACTCTCTTAAGCCCCCCATACACCTTAAGATTGATCCATACAATCTCCATTAGATCTACCAAGAACTGTGTAGTATAGTGGCCTCCCTGATAGAATACATAGTGATTGGAAGGTGTGGAAAGGTCCTCATATTACATTGTTTTGGTAGAACAAAATTTGATCGTACAGAAATTGTGTGGAAAGATTGTAAGGTGTATGGGGGCTCTTAATATTCGGAAGTTTAACCTGCAGCCGCTCCGAACATGGTATAGGATGATCAGGAAGCAGGGCAACCTTACAATATTATGTTTCATAATAGGGCTTATCCCCACTTAAGTGATCTCCTGCGAATATAATCACGGTGTGAAGACCGCAGGCGATCGCACCCATGTATTTGATGGGGCTCAGCCCTACAGCTGTGGTCGGCCGCGATCAGCCTGCAATCTTAAACAAATCTTACATGGATTTTTGATCGTGGGTCGCACCCGATCACCCCTGATCATGCCTCATAGACATGAATGGATGCGTTAAAAAAATGCGTCTCAATTTATTGATTTTTAAACACGCCCATTCATTTTCTATGGGCACGATCAGGGGCAATCCAGCTCCACTTTCTGCCTGCTTCCCAGGTGATGAGGATCACCCGTGGTATGAATGTAATCGTGGGAGACCGTGGGAGAACGCCTAAGTGGAGACAAGCCCTATCGCCATAAAACCTTGGGCACCTCTCTATGTTTTGGTTTCTTTCTTCTTCAAATTTGGATCTCATTACTTTCCTTTACTTCCTCTTCTGGTGACAACTGAAAAATACTGATTACTCATCATATTCATTCTAACAGCGGCAGTGACGACAATTAGATAAGCCTCCATTTAGTAAAAAGGCATCTAATTCATGTAACTGTTTGCTTCAGATCCATAGGGCATACATTATGATATTTACTATACTCACTAATATTGTAGTAGTCACTACAGGAACATCACACAGTTCTGGACGGTGATTGTTCCTGCTTATGTCTAGCCAAGCCATTCACATGCATTCCCCAAGCTACAGTTGCAAGAAAAAGTATGTGAACCCTTTGGAATTACATGGAATTTTGCATGAATTGGTCATAAAATGTGCTCTGATCTTTATCTAAGTCACACCACTAGAAAAACCCCAGTCTACTTAAATAAATAATACTACACAAACATTCTATGTTTTCTGATTCAATATTTTTATTTCATTTTACATTACAAAAGTACAAAAATATAATTAACAGGACTGAAGTCCACATCGCAAAAAAACACAAAAATGGTGTAAGTAGGTTACCACAAGGGTCACTAAATTGCGGTTCATTGGCTGGCTTGTGAGCAAATTAGACAGTTACAATGCAAATGTAAAAACGAATAAACCGGCAATTCGCCAGGTACTTTTACCCTGACAATAACCAATATTCTTAACCATAAATCAACTGGGGGTGAGAGGAAGTTAAGATAAATTTTGAAGGAGAGAAAAGAGTGGAGGAGAGATAAGAGAAATAGGGGAGGCGGAGAAGAGAATACTCCAGGAGGTACACCAAGCCCATAGTTGGGGTTGGAGTTTGCCATGAAAATCAGCCACTCTCGAGTCATGGGGATGGGAACTAAAGGTGTGTGAGACTGTCCCTGCACATGGAAGGGTTGAAGGCTATGTTGTGTAACGTCAATGTATGCATTTGCGCTAAACAGTATGTGAACCCCTAGCCTAATGACTTCTCCAAGAGCTAATTGGAGCAAGGAGTGAGCCATCCTTAAGTCCAATCAGTGTGATTATATTGGATGTGTTGCTGAAAGCTGTCCTGCTCTTTAAAAACACGCACCAGTTTTGGGTTCACTGGTTTCAAGAAGCACGGTCTGATGTGAACCATGTCTTACAGAAAAGAGCTCTCAGAAGACCTATGGTCAAGAATTGTTGACTTGCATGTAGCTGGAAAGGGTTACAAAAGTATCCAAAAACCTTGATTTTCATGCGTCCACGGTAAGACAGACTGTCTACAAATGGAGAAAGTTTAGCACTATTGCTACTCAACCCTAGGCATGGTCATCCTATAAAGATGGAAAACATTGAAAAAGAATGGAGTACATGGGAGGACACCTCTGAGGAAGCCATTGTAGTCCCAAAAAAATATTGCAGCACATTTAAAGTTTGCACCTGGATGTTCCACAGCACTACTGGCAAAGTATTCTGGACGGATTGTTGCCATTGATGGAAAAATGAATTCCACAGTTTATCAAGACATTTTGCAGAAAAAAGAAAGCCCATCTGTCTGCCAACTGAAGCTCCTCAGAGGATGGGTGATGAAACAGGACAATGACCCAAAGCATACAAGTCATTCAACAAAAGAATGGCTTCAACAGAACTTGAGTGGCCCTGACCTCAACCAGATTGAAATGCTGTGGCATGACCTTAAGAAAGTGATTCACACCAGACATTCCAAGAATATTGCTACACTGAAACAGTTTTGTGAAGAGGAGTGGTCCAAAATTGCTCCAGATCGTTGTGCAGGTCTGATCAGCTACTACAGGAAAGGTTTGGTTGAGGTTATTGCTGCCAAAGTAGGGTCAACCAGTCCAAAGGTTCACATACTTTTTCAACCCTGCACCCTGTGAATGTTTTCATATTATGTTCAATAAAAACATGAAAACATATAATGTTTGTGTGGTATTATTTTAAGCAGCTTACTGAATAATCCATGGAAACTCACTGAATATTAGCCCTGGTTTAGCCCTAGTTTAGAGCTTAAACATAGCCTAACTCTAAAAAACTAGAGAATATGCACACTCATCATTTTATAAAAAGTACTAGGGCTACATGCCGGGCGTTCTGGATCTGAGGGCATCCCGCGGTGCCCAGGAAATTGCCGCACAAATTGGTAAACAATAGTAAGTATAGGACGGGGTATTGCTGACATGGTGAATACCATTCCCTATACCCCCTGAAAACAGAAGGCAAACCGTGCTCGGACGCTATGGACACACACACCCCAATGCTATCAACTCCTCTCCAAATCCTCAACTTCTTCCCTTCCGACTACGATACTGTCACTACGATACGGGTGATACTGTCACTGTCAGACAGTCTCTTATGAGGCCTCCCAGACTTAATAGCTGAAAAGGATATGTAGTAGAGGGGAGAACTGCCACTTCATCTGAAGGGGAGGGGGGATATCAATGAATCTCCAGGTACATGCAGGAGAGTCCTGATGCAGCCTCTCCCTTGTACTTCACTTAAGTCACAGCTTATATACTTGGTGCCAGTGTCCCCCCGTCATAAGGAGTTCCATAGAGATAAAAGCCTGCCAAATCCGCAGGACCTAAAGCTAGGCACACATGGGTAGATCTGTAAAAATTCAAGTACAATCAATCAACCTGTGTGTGTCTTCCTTCGAGTAGGATCAATAGGGCCCTCTTGAAGAAACTCGATTGAAGGGGGTTCTAACATGTTGGAAAACCCTGTTCAATCTCCATAAGAGAACTGGTGTGTTAATATACATGGGTTGGAACTGAGATAAGGAATGACGAAGGTGAAATATGTGTTTTCTAGAGGCATAGTACGCTGTGATGTAAAGTAGTGAGCTAAATAGGAGAGTAGAAATATAATAGAAGTATTATGAACATGTTTAATGTGTGATAGATCAGTGTTTTTCAACCACTGTTGACTAGTGTGTCGCGGGATGTTGCCTGGTGTGCCGTGGGTTTTTGACCCCACCCTCGGCCCTCCTATCTAGCTGCCTCTTATAGTATAAGTCTTAAGCTAGCCATACACAGTCGGATTCCATGGCCGATCGATCACCTATCCGATCGATTCCGGCGATCTCAGCGGGAATCGGAGGTCCGATCGAACGGCCAATTAAGTCTGTCCAATCGCTACATACCACCTTGTCCCACGGATTCCTGGACAATTCCGTGTCCGATCACTTACTTCCCAAATGGCAACTCCCCCTGATGTGTGCTGAATCGGATCAGAAAGACCAACATGTTGGTTCTCTGTCCGATCCGATTCTGGGCCCCTGATCAATCGGACGTGATCCATCGACAAGGTGGGCCTCACGCGATTCCGGCAGGATCGTTTGGCGTGCACGCGCCCGGAATCGATCGCCCCGGAATCGATCGCCCCGGAATCCGATGGGAATCGGACCCGTGTATGGGGGCCTTTACACTATAAGAGGCAGCTAGATAGAAGGGCTAAGCAACCGCATCCTCACAGAGCCGGTCCGTGTATAACATGGATCGGCTGTATAAGTCTTATAACACGGATCGGCTGTATAAGTCTTATAACACGGATCCGCTGTATAAGTCTTATAACACGGATCCGCTGTATAAGTCTTATACTATAAGACTTATACAGCCAATCCGTGTTATACACGGACCGGCTCTGTGAGGATGCGGTTGCTTAGCAACACACGTCCCCACAGACCAGGGGTGGTGTTTTTGCTCTGCTGGTACGCATCTGCGTTCCAGCGGGGCACCTGCTGATGACGTACTTTTTTTCATGAAACAAGTGTGCCTTTGCCCAAAAAAAGGTTGAAAAACACTGTGATAGATGATATGTTATGTTCAATAAAAGTAAAAATGTTTAAATAAAAATTAAAAATCTCTTCTGGTAATTGTCTGAACGTTTTGCTAAGCTTAGTGCTTAGGACCCCCATACACCTTTAGATTTCTCTGTCAGATTTCCTTTAGATCTCATTTTGTTTTACCAAATCCGTGTAATATGAGGGACTTTCTAAATAATCAAGTCTACCTGTGTTCAATCGCATAGGACCCGGCACTACATAGTTGTTGGTAGATCTAAAGGATTTCTGACAGAGAGATCTAAAGGTGTATGGCCAGCTACACATCCAATTGCCCTATTCTAGCCCCACTAGCTGAAGCAGGGGGAAAGTTCCAGAACTATCAGCTGCTGCCAAGTAAGGGTTTGAGTGTCAAAATAGCACATGAAGGTTTGGTAGGCAGATGTAGGTATGTGCATGCACTTCCAAAACGCAAATATTAAATCATTAATTCTAAAGCTAAGCATACATGTATTGCTTTTCTTTAGCTTCTCCTGCAGATCGACTGTGCGTGATGACTTCCTCATGCACGGCTGGTCGTGCAGAGAATTGGCCGGGCACCCTTTGTGTGCCAGCAGTTCTGATAGGGATGCTGGTCCCCATCCAAAGTAATGAGATTGGTCTAAAATTTACAGACATGTCTGTAATTCCTTAGATACATTTTCGGCCTGATTTTGTGCCAGATTTAAAGTGAGCGCATTTGCTTTGCAGGAGATTTTGCGGACGATCGATTGCGAGCACGCATGGTGGTCGATCTGAGGTGAAAAGGGTCACAAATCGAAACATCTATGCCCAGCTTAAGAGAGGTTCCATATTTCCTCAAGTTGTAACTGTTATTTGCTGCTTTTCTGAATGTCAAAGTACTTTTTGTGATCTAAATATAGATTTCATGTTTGGCAGTGCATGTTTGGCATTCTGTGTTTCTCTCAACAGTGCCCTTTCTGTTCTCCAGAAAGTGTTGCTGGGTGCGGCACTTTGGCTATATATGGAATAAGCAGTGAAAGAAGTAGGAGAGAATGCCTATTATGGAAAAAAACTTTACACTAGTTGTCCTGATCTGACATATTAGAAATTCCGCATTCATCATGCAGATTATCACGCACATCCAAAATGAAATGTCATACATCTCCTGCTTGTACCCTCCAGTGGAACACATGCAGAGGTGCAGGTCACACTGTGGTAGGCATTGTATTCAGAACACAATGCATTATGGAGATACAGTATGTCTGTTGCATTACACACATATATGTGAGTGGGACCCCATACATTGTCAACAGGCGTGTGGTAGCAGGATGTTTCTGGGTCCCTGGGCTAGTCCAGGAGGAAATCACCAATAGTGTTCAACACCAACTGATTTTAATTTGGGCTATTTAACATTTTTACAGAAACAATTATATAAATCAAAATCCTACCACTGACTATACTTCTCAGCCTCCTCACATGTTTTTGCCTCTAAGATAAAGTACAAAACTCTTTCCAGAATGAAAGCCTTGTATAGAAAATCAACCCACCATTGATTAGCTGAGGTACTGTCAAAACTGTTGAATACAGGACCAGAGACAGATATTATAAAAATCTAGAGATATAAACCCATTTATGGACTTTTTTGTAAATTCTGTCTGATATTATCCCACCCCACTTGCTACTTTTCAACTCCAAAAGCACATATTTTAAGAGGACCTATGCTCACAAGTATATAATAATAACTTGTAAGTGTAAATCAACCTCTCAATGCTGATCTATGACCAATGACTGTCCAATCCAATGACTGCTTAGGGCTTGTTTCCATTATACGTCAGGACCCTTCTGCTAAGCGTATACGCTAAGCAGGGGTCCCAACGTATCCCATAGACATTGCCTGCTGGCGGATGGTCTGTTTACACATCCGCCGGTGTAAAGGCTGAACGTAGTCGAGTACGTTCACCGACAGATCGGCTCGGCGGATCGGCTCAGCACAATGAAGACAGACCCATCCGCCGAGCAGGTAAGTCTATCTGTTACGTTGGGACCTCCCGCTAAGCATGTACGCTTAAGCTGGCCATACACATGCCCATAAGCGGCCGATTTTTAACCTGGCCGACGGGCGTGCGTGCTCACGCCGTCGGTCAGGTTAAAAATCGGCCGCTTATCGGCATGTGCCCACATGGGGCGACAGATCCCTGTCGCCCCACTTCTCGGCCAGCCAGAGATCCGACATGTCGGAAAATCTCTGGCCGGCGCGAGCCGATGGGAGCCGATGCCATAAGCTACAATGAAGCGACCGCTTCATTGTAGCTTATGGCCGGCACACAAAGGGTGCCCAGCTGACTGAAGCGCCCCAGAATGCAATGGGATTGTAAACGTGATGACGTCATCACGTTTACAATCCCGGAAGAAATCGCCGGCAGATGTCGGCGATGGTCGCCGTGTGTATGCCCAGCTTTAGCAGAGGGGTCCCAACGCAATGGAAACAAAGCCTTAGTGAGGGCAGACTAGGGACAAAGCAGAACGGAAGAAAGGTACACAAGAATATTATAGAGAAGGGGTATGAGAATTTTTATTAAAAATATGTAGAGCATGTCCAATATAACAAGGTGGGAGTTCCCTCAATGAATCTACATTTTGTATTTCTGACCTAGAACATGTGTAACAGTCAAATGGTATAGTCCTATAATGAGGACCCACATAATAATATGTGTTTGTTTTCTGCTTTGGGGCATCTGTTATATAAGGACAGTGTCAGTAATAGTAAAGTAAAGTAAAAGTAGTAAAAGTGACAGCATATCATATCTAAGCAAGCTAACGGCTAAGGTTTTTTTTTTCAGTTACCAAGTAGTTCTCATGGCTTTTTAGCTTACTATTTTATACAGTTAGGTTCAAAATTATTCAACCCCCACTAAAATTTAGTGTTTTGGCCATTTTGACATTGATTTTGATCATTTCAGTCATCTTGTTTCCAATGAAATGAAGAATGGGCTAAGATACCCGTAGATCGCTGTAAGACACTTCACATTTAAAAGCCAATATAACTGGAAAAGGATGTTGTACTAAGAATGAATGTCACTTGGGGGTTGAATAAAACTGATAATGATGTGAGCACAGAAAAGACATTTGTGGTTATTTCATTATTAATGTTATGTTTTATTTGTCTGACTAACAAGTGCCTCTTTCATTTCATTGTAAACAAGATGACTGAAATTATCAAATCAATGTCCAAAACACTCAATTTCAGTGGGGGTCAAATAATTTTGAACACAACTGTATATACATATATATAAAATTGGTTGTGTTTAGAAAACTTTGTTTTCCTGAGGATTGCCAAAGCTTTTACTACCATTTGAGGCAATTTTAACATTCAAAACATCTGTCATATCTGGTAACTGGTCTGCTAATGTAGTAAAGTTACCGTATATATAAGCCAACCCGAGTAAAAGCTGAGGTAACAAATTTTATCTACAAAAACTGGAAAAACGTATTGACTTGAGTATAAGCCGAAGGTGGGAAATGCAAAGATAGTAGGGTTTTCTTAATAGGAAAAATATAGAGAAAGCACCATTGTCCTGTAACGATCTAGGTTCAAGCTGCTGAAGTCCAGTTGCTGAAACAGCGATGCAGATCCCGGCAGGATCAACAGTGGTAATCTAAGGAAGTAATCAGAAGCGTAGTCCAGTAACAAGCGTAGGTCAAGCCAAAGGTATCAGATAAGAAATGGGAGCAAGATGAAGCATTGTCCAGTAATCAGTAGCCATGGGTCGATGCACGGAAGATAATTACGATGGAACAGGTAAAGCCTGCCATACACACGCCGATATGTGTAGCAGACTAGTCCCGATATCTTTCCGGGAGGCCAACGTGATGACGTCATCACGTTAGCCTCCCGTTGCATTATGGGGCCCCTTCAATCGGCCGGGCACCCTTTGTGTGCCGGCCATAAGCTGCAATGAAGACGCCGCTTCATTGCAGCTTATGGCATCGGCTTTCATCGGCTCCCATCGCCCAGAGAAGATCAGACATGTCCATTCTCTGGCCGGCCGAGAAGTGGGGCGACAGGGATCTGCAGCCGATTTTTAACTTGACCGACGGCGCGAGCGCGCACGCCCGTCGGTCAGATTAAAAATCGGCCGCTTATTGGCATGTATATGGCTAGCATAAGCAACAGCAGCAAAGCAAGGATGGCAAGGATGAAGTGAACAGGCATGGTTTAGAAGTACTAAGGAGGGGCCAAGAGTTCAGAGTTTACCAAGAACTAGGTTTCATGAGTTTGTCCACGGGATGCAACAAGGTGTAAAGTCAGACTAGCAGGTGGCTCAGTAGACAGGGCTGCAGCCAGACAACGAAGTATTGGTGGGTTTGAATCCTGGCATGCCCCTAGGAATGAATCAAACAGGTGAATCCTAGTGCCACACCCCAATAAAGTTAGGAGAACACAGGTTTAGTGTAATTATAGGATGGGTTTTCAAGACAATTCTCATGATGCAAATATTTAAAAAGTCTTTATTATTATTATTGGGACCAATACATGGCATGGGATGGAAACTTATTTTCACGTTAGAATCATAAGTAGTGGAGGTTTCTATTTGATTTTCTATTGAAATTCCTTCTCCAGTAACAATTAACAAATTGTCCACCAGATGGCGGTGTACATTATATTTCACCAGGCGATGTCAAAAAACACAACGGAGCTTCACAGAGACTGCCTGCAAACCAGCAAACACCCGGGTGAGTGGACCCTGACTCAAGTATAAGCCAAGGGGGGTTATTTCAGCAGTAAATTTTTTGTTGAAAAGCTCAACTTATACTCCAGTATATACAGAAGTTTAACAAATTTTTTATTTCTGATTATGAGAAACCTATTTGTACAATTGTGTATGTATGTTTTTTTTGGAAAGCATGTATTGGCCGTGCAATAAACAACATGTTTTCCCCAGTGCACACAGCTGAGTTTTCTATACAGTTATACGCATGCTCTTCTTATTGGATAAAACACTTTAGCTTCCAGAATCCAGTTAAAATGTGAAGCATTTGTGGAACGTGCAATATTTAGGTGGAATTGTAATGCATTTACAATGGATTTCAATTGATTTTTACATACAGTCCTTTAGGATGTGATTACATGGTTGACCACACAGAAGAAGGTTCAATCAATTCTAAATAATTGCATTTCAGTGCAGGATAAGGAAACCAGAAATTTCCTTGTTCTATAGTTACTATATAATTATAGTAGCCAGGACTGCATAACCCCCCCCCCCCACTCAACAACTTTTGTAGTGGGGGGTTTGGACAATTTTGAAGTACGGAGCCCCATGATTTCTGATGGAGGCAACAGGTCCTTATTGTGAGTCATAAATATATTTTTATATAATAACATGGTAATAACTAAATTTTTAATAATAACTTGGTAATAACTTATAATGTCTTTCTCTTCGGGTTGTGCAGCTTTTTAAAATATTTTAATGCTTGGGAAGAAATGGGTTAAGCACATGAGGAGGGATTGAAGACACCTTGCTTACTAATAACTCCCCTTTTTTCCTTGTTAACTGTAATGAGAATAATACCCAGTGCTAAAAAACGTCCTAGAAGAAGAAGCAGCTCACGCTGTCCAATACAGAGTCAGCATTGATCATGTTCTTCTGTGATATTATGTGATATTGTGGTTACTTGAGTAATTATTAATGCACCAAATATTATACAGCGCTGTACATTAAACAGGGTTGAAATACAGCGCAAGCTATGACACAGGAAGTTAAGAGGGCCCAGCCCAATCTAGATTAAAATCTATGAGATACACAGCCACACCAATAACAGATGCATCTGTGCCATAAAGCAGTGGCCTGCAACATAACATCACATTGACTATGAAAATAAAATACATTTTATGTTTAGGAGTGTACATATACTGGTCACTATCTGTCATGCACCAAACTTTGGCAAATTTAAGATATATTGAGTAGGGTATAAACTTTTTTTTTGTGATGTGATCACTAATGTTACCTACAAGCAATTTATTGCTGAGCAGCTGAACTGTTTTTGTTCTTCTCAAAGAGACTCTTTGACATAAGCAATTTGGTAATGAGAAATATCCTTGAAGGCAATATGAAAAATAGCCACAAGAGGGAGATATAGTCCAGTTGTTTTTAGCGTGTGCATTGCACTGCATCAGAAAGACCATATAGTACATTCCTGTTGATCTAAGTATTATTATTTTTATTTATTCAATAGTATGCACTGCCCTGGAATAAATAATTCAGAAAATAAACCAGCATACACAACAACTACAAACCATTACACAGGATGGGAAGAGGACCCTCTACATGTGCATGTGAAGATTTTTCAATTGGAAAAAGAGCTAGTAGTCTGTAAGCAGTGTGCTATATGTTATAAATGGCTAGTCAATTGTGTTATAAGCTTCCAGCATACTTTGCATTCAAAAGTTTAAAGGCTGGTGGCTAATGATTAGTGGGGTGTGTTGCAATTTGTTTATGCGGGTATATCCAACTTTTTTGTTAAGTGCTTTGTGTAAGGAAGGGTCTGCACTAGTGATGGTGCGAACCCGGAATTTGATGTTCGCGAACGGCGAACGCGAACTTCCG
>CM070037.1:62832332-62865664 GCA_036250615.1 Ptychadena robeensis | reverse complement strand
GGCGGGTCAAACTCGCCATATGTTCGTGAACACGTGGCGAACGCGAACATGCGAAGTTCGCCACGAATAGTTCGCCGGCGAACAGTTCGGTCCATCACTAGTCTGCACAACCTGCAGTGGCAACCTGCGGAGATCAATAGATGTTGTTAAGAATTCGCAAAGAAGTATTTCTTCTTGTTTCATAAGATTACACTGCAGCTGCAATTTCACATTCTGACACTAGATGCCGCTTTGAGAACACACATTGCTTTTGCAAAAAAATTACATTACAAATACATATATAATGGACAGGAGATCAATTTGCGAATTTAGTTAGAATATTTGGAGAATAATTTGAGAAATTGTTGCAAATTCAAAAATTAGGTATGCTGCTCATCACTACTTTCAGTGGGGGCAAATCTTAATGCTTCAACAAAGGCATTTGAATCATTGAATCTATACTTGGGAAAGAAGGAAACTTTTTATTTCAGCATGACTATGCCCCACTGCACAAAGACATGGTTCTTTGAGAGTGGGGAGGACGATCTTCACAGGCCTGCACAAAATTCTGACCTCAACCCCATCGAAAACCTGTGATATGTATTAGAACTGCAACTACAAACCTAAACTTCTTATCTGACATCAGTGCTGGATGAGTGAACAACTATTCCCAAGCACACACAATCAACTAGAAAGCCTTGCCAGAAGATTGGAATCTGGATTTAGAAGGAGATGTTTTTGACGTGCTTGTAAGTGTAAGGCCAGGTGGATCACTTTTATTCATTCAATAATGAAAAATACCGACTCGCATCTAGGGGGCACAAGTGGGCAATCCTTAAGAGGAGTCAAGACGTGCTAAATAGAGACTGCATGCATGCCCCTCAGCTCACTCTCAGAGCGGGAAGCACAAGCCTATTTATTAAATAGTCTTGTGCCTTAATGTGTCTGTTTGATGAAGTAATTAAATGACGTGTAATCTCAGCTTCAACTTTGGTAACGAATGACAAGTTTAGACAACATCTTAAAGTGGACCTACCACCATAAATTCATAATTTCATTGATGGCACTAGAAGTGCCGATAATAGGGAGGAATGCATAAAATTTTTTTTTTAACAAGATCCCTCGCAGCCCCTCCTCTCTATCTGGCTCTGAGGATGAGCTGCTCCCCCCGGCACTCACCGCAAAGATAGACGGGTAAATCACTAATCTCGGCTCTGCATTAAAACGAATGACAGAAGTTTTCCCATAGAAAACCATAATAAATGCCCCTTGTGGCCACTCGCAGTATTGCACCCTGAGTTAACCCAGTAAGCCTGCAAAATAAGGATTGAATCGCTCATACGATTCCAGGAAACAGCAGGTTAGTATATTCTATGCCAGTGTTTCTCAACTTTTTTGACCCGAGTACCCCCTATCGGAATTCGGTTCCAGCCAAGTACCCCCTGAATTCAGATTAATGTACTTTGACAAGGATAAGGTTTATGGGGAGGGGGAGAGGGGGGGGGGGAGGGGAGGAAAACAGGTGTTTTATTGTGTGGTGGCTGTGGTATTTATTGTGGAGAATTGGGGGACTTTGTGGGGGGACGGGTATAGTGAGTGGTGATTGTGGTGAACAGTGTGTGGTGTTAAGTAGTGTGATGTGGGACTCAAATGTGATAAGGGACACAGCAAAAGCACAACCTTATATACAACTGAAATGTGTGACTGGACGAACATCATGCAGCCCTGGTATACATAACTCACTGATATTGTAGGTGAAGTTGAACTTCCAAATAGACTGTGCAGCAGGCTGCCTGGGTACAAACAAGCGTGAATGAGGTCAATAAGGTACCTGGTTTGAGCTCCTGGGTATAGAGCTAGACATTGGTGTCACAAGGTAAAGTTACCTTAAGGATGGCTGGTAGCTGTAAAAAGCTGCAGAGCGCATCCGCATGTATAGCACAGATGAATGGAAGGTTATCTGGGAGGGGGGTTATTCGCCCTATATATAGCTCCCCCCGCGCGCGCCCCCGCTCCACCGTACGGGCACGCTTCCTCCCAGCCTCGACTGGGGTCCGTGGCCAGACCTCCGCTTCGCCACAAGGAATCACGTCCTGCGGCTAGCTTAGAGGGGGCATCACTTTCCCCTAGGGTTCACGCCCCTCTGGGGAAACATTCGAACGCTCCCCCCCGTCATAACTGACGGGGGCGAGGTCGGGAGAGGCGCCCTAAGCCCGCCCACCGCACCAAGTATGGAGTCCTGGGCGGGGTCTGGGCTTGGGCGCCCTAGAGCCCGCCCCCCTGGATGGAGAGCAGGCATTACGCGCCCCTAACCGGCGCAGGTGCCAAACTTTGCCTGGTGCCTGCGCGTACCCCCGGCTGTGGTCTCGCGTACCCCCTTGAGAAACACTGTTCTATGCCACCATCATACCAGCTCAGGGGTAAGTAAAACTTTAATTGTACATATATATATATTATATATTTTGAGTATAGTCGTTAACACCCTACTGTACAGTGTATATATGCTTTGAATAGCTATTAATGTCTCCTATATTAAAGAAATTCTAGCGGCGTGACTAATTTCATTACCAACACTAGAGGGCAGTATTTTGTCATTTACCAATTTTATTCTCAGGAAAATCTCTACGAAAATTGCTAATTTAATGAGTGACCTATAAAACATTTGTTTACTTGAGTTGTTTTAATATGTTTTCAGTCAGGGAAACAAAATAAGTTACATGTTACCATTAAAACAAATAAAGGTGGTTCCGATAAGGCAGGATGAAAAACGGCTGAAAATATAAACATCTGTTTAAAAAAGTAATTTTCGCCGGAGATTTAATAGAGGCGATTTATGCTCTTTATAAATCTGTCTTTTGCCTTATACGTTGTAATCAGAAGGTCACACAGAGCAGCTTTAGCAGGTAAAACACAGGCACAGTTGTACGGGTAAATTATGATCTAGCATAAATTTTGGCAACTATAAAGACACAAAAATAAGTAAAGGCAATGTAAATAGTGGCATTAATAGTGCACATTTTATGATATACCATTAAAGGAGCAGCAGCAATTTTTTTTTATTACACAGTGCTAGAGATCCTGGAGACGAAGATGTTATTTGTGGCCTGGTTTAGGTACGGTATATCACCTTCATTGGAAGTGTTTTCCCAAACTTGAATAATTTGTGTACCAACATAATAATCTGGGTGGGCTATATAAGCATTCATCTATTTTTACAGCACACTTAGAATAATATAGCTTTCTCTAACATGTGTACCAAATACATCTAAAGCAGACAGTTGAGACCTGTAATTTAAAGGAGACTTGCACTCAAAAAGTGGAGATTTGAAAAGTCCTTGTAGTGATGTAGCTGTAAGCTAAACATTCCTTTAGAAAAGTAGCAGTGCACTCCTGAAGTATATAAAAATGTATCTCTATAAATAAAACATACAGCATATTAGCCAGTATATGTAATAGACAGCGAGCTAAATACATAAAACAATGTACTTGCATAAATGCACAGTTGAATGCAGTGCTGTTTTTAGACTTTGTGGGCCCTATGCAAGTTTCTTCGATGGAGCAATGGGGGGGGGGGGGGGGGGGGGGGGGGTTGGTATTGGCTGCTCCACCTCGGCAGACACAAGTGGCATTCCCGCACAGTTCTGTACTGTAGAACTATATGAACAGCGCTGGTTCTATGTTGTGATGTGTCCCTAGTCTTCTTGCTTCTGCAAGTGCCCATGTTTCTGTTGTCTGTTAACATTAAAGGCCCCCATACATGTTACAATATTTCCATACCCTTTCTGTACAATCCACTTTTCTTCTACCAAAACCATTTACTATGAGGAGCTTTCTAATCCTTCCAATCACTATGTATTCTATCAGGGAGGACCTGGTACTACATAGTAGTTGGTAAATCTACTGGAAATTGTATGGAGTGATCTAAAGGTGTATAGGGGGCTTAAGACCTCCCATGGGGTCCATTGGTGGTTTCCTCACAAGCTTGGATATCATTAGTTCTGGGCACCTAGGGACACATGCCCTGAGTTTCGTCACCATAATCAAAAGTTTATTTTATCAGGTATGTAACTATGGTTCTATGGACCCTCCCTACTACATCTCATGACTTCTTGTTTTGTCTTCCAGACCTTAGATGATGCTTCTTTAATTGCTCAAAAAGTGCATGATATAGGACATGAGAGAAAAAATTCAGGAACCATTCATAGCTTAAGAAGTGTACTGTACTTTTTCTGAACCCTTGGTAAACAAGTCTTGGTAAACTGGACCAGTAATTCAGCACGCATCCCTTGGATCTTCACAAACCTGTACATTTAGCTGACCTGTTTTTAAATTTAAAACAAAGGTTCCAGGGTTGTCATTCTGGTCCTACAGTTACTACTATATGAGCCACAGACCCACAAATTGAATGTAGGATAACAAACAGGTAGTGAATCTACACAAAAGCAGTAGCTTTGGAGATTAAATCCTCTCAAAACTGGTCAAAATTAATGGAAGGGTATGCAACTTCTCAGAAAGATAGTCATGGTTTTTTTTTTTTATAATTTCAATAAAAATTAGTATTTTCCATTAATCAAAATTCAGATGGGTAAACTTGTTCTTAAAAATGTAACACAGCATTTATATTAGAACTTAAATGGCTATGACTCCACTATGTATTTTCCCTGCATTTGGCCCACGCGGATTGTTCATTTAAAGTTGGGCTAAGATGCCACTGTGTTGTACAAAACGAATATTGTTGACTACTTTTCTATTTGTACACCATTGCATGTCTGAAGTGTGGAGCATCTATTGTTAATAAATGGGCACATCCAGTTGATGGGCACATGGCCGTGCATTGGACATGTGTTTGCCCACTGGTGTTAAAAGTTGAGTGGCGATTACCCATCCAAAAACCGGGGTCACAGGGAGGCCAACTGCCCCCCTTGTTTTTTTCTTCATGATCAGCCTGGACCGAATGCGGGGAATAAAAGGCAGTGGAGTTCCAGCCTTACACACAAAACACAGGAGGATGAAATGGTTGCTCATCCTTCCCCTGCAACCTTTCCTTTCCAACATTTTCCAGTGTTGCAGGAGATCTACAGAACATCAGGCAAATTCAGCTTAGCACATCCACTTTTTCCAAGACCAGTGGCAATAACTAAAGCTGGGTACATACTTGTAGATATGGGTCAGATTGATGGCCACTTTGAGCGCAGTGCACGATCATGGCCACCTCTTTGGCCCATATCATATGGGGCCATTCCTGTTTTCGAGCAGGACTAATCAATCCCACTCAAAAACAGGGATATCAGACATGACCGTAAAACACGGTCGATGTCCGTTGCTTTGCATGGAGACCACTGGGTCATTGGCTGAGCTAGAGACACAGCAGTGCTGTGAACATTGAACGGCTCCAATATCGAGCCATGTGTTCCCAGCTTTAAGACTCTATTACCTCTCTGTGAGATTGATGCCACCTACATGCCAAGAGAGGTACTGCACCAAAACACTCTGCAAGTAGTGATTTCTGCAAGCTTGCTGTATATGCCCTGAAGATGGTCTAAAAAGAGACCATAACATTTCTGTTTCTATAAACCTCTTATCTGATCATTTACATTAAAGGCCATTTTCTTTTCCTTTTACATGTGTGGGTGTTATACTACTGAGACTATATTAAGAGAATTAATGAGAGGCATGAGATCAGACACTTTGAGATCTCACAATATTTGATCCTTAAATGAGAAATTATAGGGCAACACTTGAATAATAAACATTTTAGTCTGCCATATATTTGGGACTGGGTAAAGGCTTTTAGTAGGAAAATTATCTGTTAACATCTTAACATTTTGCAATTGCCTAGCCAAAGCCCAAACCTTAATCCAAATGCAAATCTGAACTAAAGGCAAAAGAATGTCATAGATGATGCATCTGTCTTCACTATTAATATGGTACTTTTTGGTTTTCTGTCAGTTGACAGATTGCTGGCCAGTAGTATGTATACAGTACTGCTTACTACACACCAATACTGTTATTGTTTGCATTTGTAAAAGCTGGGTGGTATGTATCTTATTTATGAATGTGTATGAATGTAAATGAAAGAACAATATCATCCAGCTTTTACTTGTGTACAAACAGAATAGGAAGTAGCACTATATGTACAGCATCAGCTTGGAATCAGTCATTTTGCTGCGGGGAATTAGTGAGTATGGATCTTTCCTCATCACTTGTTGTGATTAATGTGGATTTACAAAGCTGGATGATATGATTGATGTGGATTTTTTTTTAAAAGAAAACATCTGCTTTTGCTTTCTTTATTTTTTAAATGATGAGTATGTGTTAGTTTTCCTCATGCTACTTACTGGGCACCATTATCCTCCCACCTATGCTAGTCACAATTTTTCTCCCATGCCCATCTTGGTACTATACACCACTTTTGTACTCTCAGGTCCCATTGATGGGCAGTAATGTTCCCCACTCTTAGCTGAGAACCAATGTTAGTGACCTCTGCTTTACTTTATGCTGGTGAGAGCCACAGTCCTCTAGTCCACTTCTGGCAGCTGGTAGCAACACTGAAACGTAGTTCCCCTCAAGTCTGGAGCCCATCCCTGCCATTGGAAGATGGTGAACATGTGTACATAATTGCTCAGTAAACTGTACATAGCCCCCTACCAGCTGCGTGGACATTCCTTTATTGGTGTATGAGCCGTGTGTTGGTGTTTGGACAGAAGACATCCTTCTAAAGTACCTGGTCATGTGAGTAGATACACTACATGGCAGATCACGACATAACAGGAATATTGCATTACCTTGCCTTCAACAAACCTTGTTAATGTCTGGGAACCTAGGAGATCAATAATACCTCTAAACCTAGAAATGTGAGAAAGAATGATACCTAAATGAGCATGGCTTAAATGTTAACAATGTAACTAATAATATATTATTTGAATATTGAGTGTGAAGCCTCAAACTCTATATACAGTATATATATATATATATATATATATATATATATATCAATAAATTACACCATAGCAACTGAAAGTGAAAATCAAACCTAAAGAATAACTGTAAATAAAAAATATATATACACAGAGATAAAAACATAATTTACCTTTAACAAACAACATTAAATGCACACTTGTAATAACCATCAAAAGTTGTACATTGTCAGTGGTCAACAGAGGGAAAGACAGTGGAAAATGAAAAATATCCAGTCTTTGAGTCAGCTGGAAAGTAAATGCACGGAGCTTGCCCTCTTGATGGTTCCAGCAGCTGATGAACAACAGGTGCAGCCCTTAAAGGGACAGGCACCAAACATATACATACAGTGCAATATATACAATATAGTGAACAGGGTAATATATGCACACAATTATAGACCCTTGTACGGACATATTTTGGGAAGTTATAGGCCTACAACATTAAAAAATTCCATTATGGAGTCTATGGTGCGCTTTTGGTACAGAAATCTATACCTTGCAAGAGCGCTAGGGAGGTTAAACCAGTCCTATATATCCTCAGTGGTGGTTCACTGAGGTGCAGATTTCTGTATCAAAAGTGATACAGTGTTTTGCCTTTCCGCCCCCATCGGCGTCATCGATGATGCCGATGGGGGCGGAAAGGCTCTGTTTGCCTGCAGCTCTGTAGAAATGCTGCAGGCACATAGAGAGCCAGTGGTTGTGCCTGATTCCGGCACGGGCGCAGTTTGATTCACGATCAGACTGCGCCAGTACTTGCTTCGGGCGTAATGCTAGGGAGGTTAAACCGGCCATAGACGCTATGCTTGTTGGGCGTTTATCGAACAATCGGCCGCAGCATTTACGATTTGACAACCAATACTTTGGATGGGGACCCTTGTCCCCGTTCAAAGTACTTGTGCGAGTACGAACGGTTGCTCCAGGTGGGACGTTCATTTTGCGATTGATCACCAAGGGATCACCCCGAATGCGCATGGTGATCATTCGTAAAATCGGCCAGAGATTGAAGCGCTATGGCGGCTTTAGAGGTACAGGAAAAATGTTTTTTTTTTTTTATACGATTACACTTGTTTTCTTTTCTTTTGATTTGGATTGGATAAAACATTTATAAAACATGTATCCAATCCAATCAAAATAAAAACAAATGGAAAAAAATGGAAGAAAAAAATCTAAGAAAAATTTATTTTTTTCTGTACCTTTAAATCTCCCGGAGACATCGGCTATTTCCGGATCGGCTCGTGTGCAGCCGGAGATGATCCCACTAGCAGAAACGCTCAGCGGGAGCGTTTCTGCTAGCGGGATCCACTTTGAACTGGATTATAGAAAGGCATTTTTATAATTCAGTTCAAAAGTTAAAAAAAATTTTTTTTTTTTTTTAAGACCGGGTCCCGCTTCCGTGACGTCACTCCGGGACCCGGAAGAAGACGGAGATGGACGGAGAAGACGACGGCGGCGGAGCAGGTGAGCTCCCACGATGTGCCCGAACCCAGTTCGGGCGTATCGATAATTGCTGCGCCCCTTTTCCCGAACTGGGTTCGGGCATATCGCTAGGGAGGTTAATGTTAATGCATTTTTCTCTTTGAATTTGAACATTTTTAAATGAAACATTACAAAAAGAAATGTTATTTTTAAAATAATGCAATTTCAATTTCTCTTCTTGAAGAGAGAGTTATCAAGAGAGTGGACAATGAGACCATAGGAGGCCCATATGTTTCCATTCTGGTAAAGCAACTATCAGTAAACAATTGTAAATGAAGTAGGAACTTGTGTAGAGTACTAAAAAAATGGAATGCATGCATTTATCTTTCAGTCACGCTAACACATCAAGAGAGCAAACGCTAGGAGCTTTGCCACCAGCATCTTTTCACTTTCCATGCCATCTTACATAAAAGCAATACATTCCAGGAATTCCTAGTCTCCAGGAATCAGGCTTGTTTTCATGTTGTAGTATGCTTCCAAGTTGTATTCATTTAGATGGTTATTGAGCCCACAGGCAGTAGATCATTCATATTACCTTCTAGTTGAGTTTCTAGTAGGGCATTAACAGAAAAACCGAAAACCGTCGTTCATGGCACAAGTTGATTATTCTTGAGAAAAGTCAACAAGTCATGTTTCTTTCCTCTCTCTGTCACAATAATATAGCCTCTGTTTTTGGGATACGCTTACACACGTTCCTTGACTAAATACATTTTTATAGTGACTTCACAAAAAGAGCGGGAATTTAAACACAAGACGAGAGACATGGCAGCAAAGAAGGTAGATGACAGACACACATCACAAGTATGGGAATATTTTTCTGGACTACGCAAAACCACATGGTGACCACCAGTACCTGTTGTAGTTGTAGAGTGTGATGAAGTAAAATAAATGTACTACCATTATACACAACAATCTAAAACCCTATCAGTTTAGTGGTGGTCCTGGATGACTTGACAAAATATAAAGTCGTTAAAGCCTTAGTTTCTAATATTGTTATTTCAAATATGTGTGGTATTGTTTGTTATAAAACAATACCATAAAACAATAAACATTTTATTAGTTGTGACACCTGAATTGTTAGCCTAGCCTTTATGATGACACACAAACTAGGCACAATTACATATCTGAATGAATAGAAAAAATAAATTCCAAAAAATCTTGTGTAGGAATTGTTATGGCATTAAAAGGGTACACACCAACTTAATACTGATGTTAGGGATTTTTGGATATATATATAAAACTCAAATGCGTGTTTTCAAAAACTTTACGTTCTCTTTAGGGCTCCTGCCTATATTTATTTACATAGTCCATTACTAGAAATGACCCTTGGAGGGGTTAATCAACACAACAGACATCCACGGAACTGTCAAGCTTCTTGGCTTGCAAATGTCCAACACAGGCTGTTACCTTTTGCTCAAGGAAAACCTTAGATGGCCTGACTCCTATCAGCCAACTGCCTGAACCACACACTCCCTATGTACCCTCTCTATCATCTGCTTCAGCAGCACAGTGTCTCCCAACCTCATCAGGAGCCCTCAGCTCCTTTGGTGGAAACACACCCAGCTACCTCGTTAGGGTTCGGCAGGTGTATCTTGGTGGAATGGGAAGGCCCATCCAGTTCCTTCCCTCCCATTCCAGAGTCGGACCCTTTCACTGCTGGATACAGACCATTTTTGCAGTGATAGACAACCAATCTATATATATATATATATATATATATATAGATATGTATATATATATATACACACACACACACACACACAGTATTTTCATCACTTACATAATATTTATTTTCTGCAAAATGCTTACAGATAACATAATCAATTCAATATTATTCCCCATACTCCCTTGGTCTTTTCTTCAAGTAGTTAGATCCTTTCTAAATCCTCATATAATATTCTGGGATGATATTTCCTAATATTGTGAGTAGTTAAACACTTGTTTAGAGATATTTCTGTGGACACATGGACTATTTTTGCCTACAGTCTGCTACCCCCTCAGGCTTTGAGCTACATTCAACACATAGATAAATGTGCACAAATGAACAAAACTTTGTAACTTTTTTATTTTACTGTGCCTTTTTTGTTACCTCTCTTGCAGCACAGTGACATGTGAAGATGTGGGTTGTGCATGCTAGAGGCTATCAGGGGAATAGCAGAGGTTGGCGACATATAATGGGAACGGCATCATTACCAGAATTTGTTATGCAGCAGTTACTGTCTTTAAACTAACTGTGAACAAACTAGAGACTGAGGGATCTGTTCATAGAAACTTGATAAATCTGAATTTCTGTAATCATGTAATGAATAATGCAGAGTAGCATACTAATAATGAAAAAAGTTTGATAAAGTGCATCTGGAAAGTATTTCCAGCACATCACTTTTTCTACATTTTGTTATGTCACAGCCTTATTCCAGAATTGATTGAATTTATACCCCTCAGAAATCTACACACAGCACCTCATAATGACAATGATTGAAGTTTTTTGGAAAAAGAACTAGAAGAAATCACATGTATCACAAGTATTTACAGTCTTCGCTTAATACTTTGTTGATGCACCTTTTGCAGCAATTACAAACTTAAAGCGCACCTAAACCCTCCAGACAAACTTTTGTACCTAGCAAGCCAACCCCACATTATTGGAGCAATATGTAAATAAAACATTTTAAATCGTTGCCTGTGAGAAGAAATCTGTACATTTCCCCCTCCCCTTGAAATCACGGCGGCGTTTCAGCTCCTCACACTGCAGGGTTAGGAACTTCCTTCTGCAGCTATACACATTGTATTTGTTTTCCCCTGCTTTCACCTTGTGCCCATTGACACACATTGTATCTGGTGGCCCCTGGTGGTCACCGGCAATATTGCCGCCCTATACTCATTCAAGACTCGAAGCAAACACTGAATCTAAAATGGCGGTTCACACAGACGTCAGCAGGATAGCTTAATATGTTTTTTTTAGGGTTTTGAGCAACTTTGAGCCATTGGGGCGGTTTAGAGGTAAGTAAAAATTTTATAACATTTTTTGGGTGTTATTTTATTTTTGAGTTTGGGTGCTCTTTAAGTCTTTTTGAATATGATGTCACAAGCTTGGCACACCTATCCTTGGCCAGTTTTGCCTATTCCTCTTTGCAGCACCTCTCAGCTGCATCAGGTTGCATGGGATGCATTGGTGCAAAGCCATTGTATGATCTCTCCAGAGATTTTTTAATCGGATTGAAGTCTTGGCTCTAGCTGGGCCACTCATGAAGAACATTCAAAGAGTTGTCTTGAAGCCACTCCTTTGATATCTGGGCTGTGTGCTTAGGGTTGTTGTCCTGCTGAAGAATGAACCATCACCCCAGTCTGAGTTCAAGAGCTCTGGAGCAGGTTTTCATCCAGGATGTCTCTGTTGATAACTGTAGTCATCTTTCTAAACCTTATCCCTACAGCATGATGCTGCCACCACCATGTTTTACTATGGCCTGGTGATGAGCGGTTTCCTCCAAATATGACACCTGGCATTCACATCAAAGAGTTCAATCTTTGTCTTATCAGACAATAGAATTTTGTTTCTCATCATCTCAGAGTCCTTCAGGTGCCTTTTGCCAAACTCCAGGTTGGCTGCCATGTGTCCTTTACTAAGTAGTGGCTTCTGTCTCGCCAATCTACCATACAGGGCTAATTTGAAGGTCATTGTGCTTATTGGGACCTTCAAAGCAGTCACATTTTTTTCGTAAACCTGCCCCAGATTTGTGCCTTGAGACAATCCTGTCTCGGAGGTCTACAGACAATTCCTTTAACTTCATGCTAGGTCTGTACTCTGACATCAACTATCAACTGTGGGACCTTATATAGACAGGTGTGTGCCTTTCCAAATCATGTTCAATCATCTGAATTTACCACAGGGGGACGTTGATTAAACTGCAGAAACATCTCAGGATCATCAGAATTAGGGTTGTAAAAAAAAGGAGATGGGAACAAAGTGATGCGCTGTAAATACTTTCTGGATGCACTGTACTTTATCATTTTGTTCCTGCAGTTCCCCATACTTACCCTATTTCATCAGTGCTTTTATGGAATTAGAGTTTTCAATTTTCCTCCTATTTAGTATTTTATGTTATGTATATATATTAGAAGAAATTACATGAAAGCAAGAACATATTTTTTATGTCTGCCTAGTGGATATGTGATCGTTTTTGCTTTGCACTCACAAAATATGATATTTAGTAACGACAGATGGCAAATATACAGAGGATTTCAATGGCACGATTTTAATAACTCAGTAATCACGTTATCATATAAACATTGCTGGAACGGAAATTGTTCTCTAATATTGTTCCTGGGTAATTGAGGTGAGTTAATGGAAGAAAATATCAGTCATAAAATGTTCTGATGTGCTTGGTTTATGGTTGCAGATACCACGCAGGATGTCTCTAAAATATCCTTGCATTGTTAATCGGCTGCTTCATCTGCATTCATTTCTAGGTTTAAAATGAAGTTCCTGTGATTCTCCATAGTGGTCTGAATTAGGTGCTAACATACACCCAATTCATTTGTAGATATGAACATAAATGTAGTGCACTGGGAGCTATTGTATTTCAAATATCAAGAATAGAGCATTTTAGCAGTAGTACTCCTATAGTATGAACTTTAATCCTCTCTTAGCAGTTAAAACATATAGACATTCAACAGTTCAATGGCAGACCATTCCTTTTATTATGTTTAAGTTATGTTAAAATCCTAAGAAATATTTATATAGGCCACAAATATGTAAAGCGGGGGGCTTTACATATTTGTGACCTATATAAATATTTCTTATGACCATAGATGCTTCGATCCGCGCCCGATCGACCAAAATGCTGCCGCAGATCGAAGCTGTCCACCTGAAGTGTCCTTTCCTGTTTGCTCCAACGATCGATCGGCTAAAGAATGGACATGTTGACTGCATTACTTTGGATGGGAACCAGTTTGTCCCATCCAAAGTATAGGTTGACACACAAAGGGTGCACGACAAGCCAGCGGTTGCACCCAATTCCGTTATGGGCAAAACGAACACAAGTACAGACGCAGTTTGATCGTGAATCAAACTGCGCCTGTAGTTGTGTTAGTTTTGCGAATGATCACTAAGTGATCACCCCGAATGCGCATGGTGATCATTCCTTTATAAGTTTCCGCAGACACTCGGTCCAGCTGGAGGTAGATTCAGCTGCAGAAACGCTCCACCTGAGTGTTTCTGTTAGCTGGATCCACTTTTGAACTAGATTAGAGAAAGACATTTATCTGATCCAGTTCAAAAGTAAAAAAAAATATTTAAAAAACGAAATTTTTTTTTTTTCTTTAAGTCCGAGTCCCGCCTCTGTGACGTCACTCAGGAAACCGGGAGAACCCGGCAAGGACGTCGCAGGAGGCGGCAGCCGGACCAGGTGAGATCCGGGCGCATCGATAGTTGCAGCGTCCTTTTGCCCGAACTGGCTTCGGGCATAGCGCTAGGGAGGTTAATGTGCAAGAATAAAGGAAAATACTATTTGGAATGTTTCTCTTCTGAGGTCCAAATGAAGGAAGTCACTTCACTGGGCACTCTTTGAGCACCCCCACAGATTCTCAATAGAGAAAATCTTGTGCTTATGTTAATAAGAGAAATCTGCCTTTAGTCTAGGCTTAGGTCCTCGCTGGGTCTTCCAACAAGACAATGACCCAAAGCTTTCATCAAAATAATTCCAACAGTTCATCAAGGATACCAAAACCAAGATGCTGGTGTGGTCCACCCAGACCTCAATTTTATTGAGAATCTGCGGTGAGTGCTCAGTGAATTTCCATGCTCGGAAACCCATGCAATTTGGACCAGCTAAAACAATTTTCAATAGAAGAATGGGCCAAAATCCCTCAGGAGACCTGTGCCAACAAAGTAAAGAACTACTCTAAGATATTGTTGTCAGTTTGTTTATGTGTTGTCTACTGATTATTAATGGCTAAGGGGCTAATAATATGGAAGGCTCATGTTTGCCCTTTCTTGTTTCAACTCAGTGTATCACATTTAGTTTTTTTATAGTTTACTTGTTTCCAAAATAAAAATTGTTGTTAATAGCAATTCCCATGCAGAAATCCAGAGTGTTGTCTAATTTCATAAGGGGCAAGTAAGAACAGCAACAGAGGCGCACAGAGGGGCCCCTATAGTTGAGAAACAGCCTCCACTTGAAACGTGTCCCATTGTTCCTGTTGAGCCCCCCAGCATCTGTAAGCAGGAAGTGATCTCATCCCCAACCAGGAAGTGAGGTCTTCCTGGAAAGCACATGGCCCTGATCAATCCTTGTAAACCTCTCTTAATGTGAGTATCTTGTCTGTTGTTTTGTTTAATTTTATTCCATTCCATATTATTAAACCATTTACAGTACTTTACTTTGTTGTACTAGGTTGTGCGCCTCTATCCTTGTCCTAATTGTCTGTTACAGGGGGCCACATTTTGAGAGCTGCATACCTACACACAACTTTAACACCCACCCATCACACTGACCCTATTTCCCTTTGCTATCTTTGCTCAGGCTCCATACACCCACTGAGGGCCCTTCTGGCCACTAATATCACCGTAACTGTGTAATCACTGCTGAAGGTTTTGCGCAACTATTTATTTATCTCCTTGTTAATTTCATAAGGAGGGCTAATGCTTCAGGGCTCAACTGTTTCTACCATAACATGGCCTGTGTATTTTCCATACTGATTGGACAGAAAACATAGGTCAAGGTAGCAGATTCCACAGATATCATGCAGAGAAAAAAATTGTAAGCGGTGACTTATGTCATTGAATTTCTGTTCTCGTTTTTGTGTTCTCATAAGGGTATAAAATGACGACATCACAGGTACCCTTACAATAGGGAGCAGATGCGTTTTTTTAAACACCAATACATCCCAGTAATTGGAAAAATTAAACACAAAAATATTGTATAGGTAAATCCTACCTAATCATGCTTTTTTGCATAAAATGCTTAATTCTCTGATGAGTAATTTTAATATCACTACCTGTTTTTTCCTCCTAATAATGTTCAATTCACAAACATAAATGTCATCAAGATGAGTAATCCAAATGTGTCTGCATTAACTGAACATTTAACTGTTAATACTTTACTTTTTTCCTTTCTTTTATCTCACAAAGTATTATTTTATCAGCACCTGAAATGGTTCCTTTTTACTGCCTTCTTCCACAGATATTAAAGCTCTGACTTTTTACAAGACTGTAGATAGCATATTTTTAGGAGTGATAACCTACCTGCATGGTAAGCTTTGGCAATTGACTTTAACATTGATTTTATGATAAAGGTTGATAAAAAGACACTTATTCTGATATAATATCACTACATATAGAGAATTTTTAAAGCACGTTCTTGTGATAAGATAAGTAAGATAAGGTAAGTATCAGAATAAGTATCTGAATAAAAAGTGACAAACAACTGAAAAACAAAGTGAAGAAAGGCCAGAATAAATTCTGCATAGTTAAAGAAGTAAAAATAAAGTTGAATGCTGAGCAAAGTAATTAGGAAAAAATACTATCTAAATGTACTAATTCCATTAATCTAGCTATTCTATTTAACACTATATGTGCCCAGAGGCTGCTGTATGCATATCACAACTTTCTATCTGTAGGTAGCAGTTGTGCAAACTTTGAGTAAAGAAGTACTTCAACAGTTTAATTTAAATTACTTTTCGTGTTCCATTCCATTGCCTTAAATTATTTATTTCTTAATATAATGTTTGTCTTATAACAAGCATGTTAAATATACGTTTCAGAAGTCCATTCACTCAAATGTCTTTAAGTGTTGTATACACATTCTCAAATGAAAGGGCAGCAATAACAGCAAACATCGTTTTGTCATTGCATGTATATTTCAGGTGTATGATTTAGTCCAATGTGACCATTTTATTTACTTCAATTCACTGAAATCTACAGTGCGCCTGGCTCCTACAGGGCCACTGTCAGGGGGGGACAGAGGGGACTCCTGTCCTGGCCCTGAACAGTTTAGGGGGCCCGGTGGTCAGCTTGTAGGGGCCCCGGCAGGCTGCCGGATTGGTATGGCAAGCCTCTGTTCACTGTGATTTTCCAGACTGCAAGCAGCCACTGTGTACAAAGGGAGAAGGACAACACCTGTCCCCCTGTTCAACAACTTACTTTGGGAGGAAAGGGGGTGTGGGATTACTCTGCTAGCACCCCTCGGCTAGCCAACGCTTATTGCAGTATGGGGCTCCATGATTTCTGACGGCGGCCCTGGGCTCCTAAGCTAACCAAGTCATTATATACTGTATATAAAAAGTCTAAAAATGTCAGGTTCCTGTGCTGTACAAAAATGAGACAATGATTAGTAATTCCCGAACTTTTTCCACCTTTAATGTGACCTATAATCTGTACCACTCAAATGAAAAATAAACTGAAAACTTTTAGGCTGAGGGGAAAAAAATATAAAAATAAAACAATGTGGTTGCATAAGAGTGCACACCCTTAAACTAATACTTTGTTGAAGCACCTTTTGATTTTATTACAGCACTCAGTCTTTTTTGGGATGAGTCTATCAGCATGGCACATTTTGACTTGGCAAGATTTGCCCACTCTTCTTTGCAGAAACACTTCAAATCTGTCAGATCTCCTGTGCACAGCCCTCTTCAGCTCACCCCACAGATTTTCAATCGGATTCAGGTCTGGGCTCTGGCTCAGCCATTCCAAAACTTTGATCTTCTTCTGGTGATGCCATTCCTTTGTTGATTTGGATGTATGCTTTGGGTCGTTGTCATGCTAAAAGATGAAGTTCCTCTTCATGTTCAGCTTTCTTGCAGAAGCCTGAAGGTTATGTGTAGAGATGGGCGAACATCGCCATTTACTGTCCGCAAACGGGCGGGTCGGACTTTTAAATAAGTCCGCCGTCCGCCCTGTTCGCGGACACATTCAAATTCCCCGCCCCCGTCACATCCGGTCCTTGGACCGCAACCTGGAACGCATAGTTCCTGGTTACGGGCGCAGGATGTGACGTCACTGACGTCACTTCCTGCTCCAAGCCGGATTTTTCACTACAAGACCGGCTGCATGCCCGGTCTTGTAGTGAAAAGATTCTTCCTCCGGCACGATCTCGCAGGTTCTGATCCTGCCGGAGGAAGAATTTAGATCTTCTTCTCGTCGGCGAATGGGGCGGGTCGAACACCCGTACTGTCCGCCGGCGAGAGGATGGGCGAACATGCTCGTTCGCCGCCGAACTGTTCTCCGGCGAACAGTTCGGTCCATCCCTAGTTATGTGCCAATATTGACTGGAATTTGAACTGTTTATAATTCCCTCTATCTTAACTAAAGCCCCAGTTCCAGCTGATAACAAGTTTTCTATTTACTATATTACTATATATATGCACCAATTATGTGTGTAAATATTGTTTTTGTAATTTAATCAACGATCAGAAAAACTGGTACCCCCCTTCATTATATTTATTAAATTCTAATAGCCAAGTCCATGATTGGAAGTGCCACATTCCCTAGATCAATATGAAAAACGAACAAAAAAGCAATATAGGGGCAGAGTGTGGGGCTTTTAAGGCACGATAAAGAATTTTGGACACACTTAATACATATTTATATAAAAGGGTCTTTATTACTCATGACCATCCATAGTTAAAATTTGTATCACAATGTGATCCCACTAAAAGTACACATAATGTGTTATGGAGTTTATCTCAAATAACATTCATAGCCATACAGTACCGAAAACTGCTCCCACTGACTGCTTGTGAAAACAAGGCGTCACTGGGAGTTACAATGTCATAACCACAGTCTCTCTCTCAGATAGGAGGAGACGCAATGAAGACGACTAGGTCCCAGGGGGACTGCATTCGGTATCCAATGTCGAAAAAAAGAGAAAAGGAGAAAAAACGGGGTGACAAGGTCAAAATGCCTCCACATAAGGACAGCCACATTGGCTGATACACAATCCCCCCCCCCTTCCCCCACCCCACAACCCAACCAACCCTGACCACACACCCACACACCCTCTACATCTAGAAAAGAGAAAACCTGAACTCCCTTCCACCCTAGTGCTGGGCCCGGAGGGGGTACGCCATCCACAGGGGAAGGCATATCAAATCCTCCATACATATCAGGCAACAGCCATCCCCACACAGCTGTACAAATCATTCACAATCTACATACTACACAGTCTCCCGCTAACAGACACTCAATGCTCAACCATGTCACACGGGTCGAGGTCCACCCTAAAATGGGGGTTGTGCAGCACCTAATACTACGCCTACCTCAAGTATATGCCATCATATTAAATGTATTTGTGCATAGGTACGTACTAGGTGACGGGCTTCCCTGTGTGTGGATCCCTCCAATGAAACGAGTTAAAGTCCAGTTATTGGGCGCTAGCGCTATAAGCCTGGGTGTCTATGTTATCACATAGTCCCAGAAAGTGTTCAAAGGCGCTAGGTCTGAAAAATAAAATAAAATAAAATAAAAATGTATATCAACACAGTGGTTACCAGGAATTAGTCCATGCTTGGTAAGAGAAACACTGCTGCTAGGTCAATCAAGAAATGGCTTAAAGCTTAATTGATCATTCAAGCCTGGAGGATTAGTGGCTTTTAAACGGTGAATCCACCGAGATTCAATTTGTAGCAGTTTTTTATTGATATTACTACCTCTTCCGTTGTCTTTGATGTGTGCCAACACCATGAACGAGATAACGGAAGGGTCATAGTTATGCACTAATCCAACGTGTCTACCGATAGGAGTGGAGAGTTTGCCTGCCTCAATGGCATATAGGTGTTCCCTAATCCGAATCCTCAGTTCTTGACATGTCTTGCTGATATAGAACGATCCACACCGACAGAACATGATGTAGATAACATTCATAGTCTGGCAGGCACAAGGAAATTTAAGTTGGAATAATTGGCCATCAGGTAAGGGGACCCATCTACATTCCCTTACCCACGGGCATTGATTACACTCCCTGCATCTTTTTAGGCCCTTTTCTTCATCGCCTGTAGTAGTACTTAAATGACTATGGACCAGGCCATCACGAATAGATCCGGCCCTAAATGTAATCCCGGAGTCTCTGGAATAAATTGTGAGATGATCGGGTCATCCCTGAAGATGTACCAATACTTGTTCAAAATGTCTTTAATTTGGGCATGTTCGCTCGAATAGGTCAGGATGACTCTCGTAAGATCTGATTTCTCCCTATTTCTTAATCGGTATAGTAGACCGTCTCTGGTTTGGGATTTTGCTTTTTGGTATGCTTTTTTAAGCATACATTTACTATACCTTCTCACAATCAATCTATTCTGCAATTCCTTGGCTTTTATCTCAAATTGTGCTTCTGTAGAGCAATTTCTTCTGATTCGTATGTACTGACTATAAGGGTTGGACTTTAACAGCGGTTTAGGATGGAAACTCTCATGATGTAAAATCATGTTCCCGCCGTGGGTTTTCGGTATAATGTAGTGGCCACTGATCTGTCCTGTTCTACAGAGATCATCACATCCAAAAAGGATATTGCAGTAGCTGAATGGTCCATTGTAAACTTGAGGTTCCAGGTGTTCACTTGCATCATATCCACACATTTCCTCAAATCAATTAGGGGTCCTGTCCAAATCATCAAGATGTCATCAATGTATCGTCTCCACAATGCTATGTGAGACTGATACATCGAAAGTTCGTCACAGGATAGTAGTTCTCTTTCCCACTCCCCCAGGTACAGGTTAGCATACGATGGAGCACAACATATGCCCATCGCAACCCCCTGCACCTGGAGGTAGTGGGTATCCTTAAACATGAATACGTTGTGGGTGAGGATAAACTCTAAGAGGTAGCAGACAAAGGCATTATGTTCGTCCCATTGGGGGCACCTCTGTTGGAGAATCTCCCTCACAACCGTCACCCCCCTGTGGTGGGGGATGCTGCTGTAGAGTGCCTCCACGTCGATGGTGACCAGAGTGACCCCCTCTGGGACAACCAGTCCATCAAGGACCTTCAACAGTTCTTTCGTGTCCTGTAAGTAAGATGGTAGGGTAGTAACAAATGGACGCAGTATTGTATCAACGTATCTACTTACTGTTTCAGTTAGTGAGCCATTTCCCGAGATGATCCGTCGGCCGGTAGGACGGGTCAATGATTTGTGGGTCTTCAGGAGGGCATAGAAGGATGGAGTCCTCGGGTGAGCCATGGTCAGGAACTCCAACTGTGTAGAATCGATGGTGCCCCTATCACGGGCTTCCATAAGATAGCAATCCAATTCTAACTTGTAGGATTTGGAGGATTTGATATGCCTTCCCCTGTGAATGGCGTACCCCCTCCAGGCCCAGCACTAGGGTGGAAGGGAGTGGGGCGGTTCAGGTTTTCTCTTTTCTAGATGTAGAGGGTGTGTGGGTGTGCGATCGGGGTTGGTTGGGTTGTGGGGTGGGGGAGGGGGGGGGGGGGGGGGGGGGGGGGGGGTGTGTATCAGCCCATGTGGCTGTCCTTATGTGGAGGCATTTTGACCTTGTCACCCCGTTTTTTCTCCTTTTCTCTTTTTTTCTTTTCTTCTCTTTTTTCTTCACTTCCCTTCTGTTTCTTCCCCCTCATAGGGGGTTCATAGGGGGGTACAACGCTGCCAGAGTACATTCTTCATGTGAGTTCGCTTCCAAGGCCCTTGTGGCCGCCATTGGCATATCCGGACACCCCAGAGTGGGTCCCTATACAGGTGTCATCCGATGGTGAGTATTTATATACCTACCCGGGGAAGCCGTAGAATGCTATTGAATATATATATACTACGATAGGCGAGGGAGGTGGTGGTGAGTTCAGTGGATACTGTTGGTGTTGGGGGTAACAGGAGACACATGTAGATATAATATTTTTTATTCTATAAATGTATAGTTGTTTCATGTCTTATGTATGATGCATGTCTGTATTGGCTCATCAGATTCAGTTGTTTGTAAAAAATCCTTTTCTTATAATTATAAATTTCCTTCAATTGTTTCTGTTTTATTATAAGATCACATCCATTAATGTCGTTGCCTGAAGAAGCCCCGAGTAGGAGGGGCGAAACGCGTTGCAGCATTTATAACATCTTGAACCACCAATCGACATTGGATACCGAATGCAGTCCCCCTGGGACCCAGTCGTCTTCATTGCGTCTCCTCCTATCTGAGAGAGAGAGACTGTGGTTATGACATTGTAACTCCCAGTGACGCCTTGTTTTCACAAGCAGTCAGTGGGAGCAGTTTTCGGTACTGTATGGCTATGAATGTTATTTGAGATAAACTTCATAACACATTATGTGTACTTTTAATGGGATCACATTGTGATACAAACTTTAACTATGGATGGTCATGAGTAATAAAGACCCTTTTATATAAATATGTATTAAGTGTGTCCAAAATTCTTTATCGTGCCTTAAAAGCCCCACGCTCTGCCCCTATATTGCTTTTTTGTTCGCTTTTTTATATTGTTTTTGTAATACTTAATAAAAGAAAATCAAACTTCTCATTCAATTATGCCACTGAACTCACCGAGAACTTAAGAGGAACACAATAGTGCTTCAGATACTTTGTATAATGACAAAAAAGTCAAAACTAACTGAACTTTTAGGCTTTATTTATTTACAGGAAATGACTTTAACATGTCAATAAAATTGAATAGATATAGTTTTTATAAATTTTTTATACATGTAGCATTGGCTTTTTATACTTATTCAGCATGACAGTCCAATATACCATTTCCATAGAGGCCAGTCACCACTTCATTTCTAGAAGTAGTTTTACTGAAATACAAAGTCTGATTTCTTTAGTGTCTCTGTGCTTTGCCATGTTGGATAATGTGTCTGACCTTTGGGCTGTCCAGTTCTCTCTTCGTTCGTCTTGTAATAAGTGCTAGACTTTATAGTAGAAATCGTAAGTGGCTATTGTGTGACAAATCAGTAGGGTGCTATCCAGCTGAGCACTTTACTTAGAAGTGCAATTTAGAGAAGACAAGCAAAGGAAAAAAGCATTGGCATATCTCTAATTGTTGCTGCTTTTGACATTTCCCAGTCTTTTCAGAATAGCTCAGCAGCAGCTCACTGATAATCAATAACTGTGATTTTTCTAGAAGTTGCCTTTTCTTCATTCGTCAGTAATTGGTGTACACAGAGACAGCAGTCGATGAAAGCTCTGTTATAAATATATAAATGGTTACTGCCTTTCCTGAGGACTGTTGTGTCAGAGATTCTAGTTAGAACTTTTTGAAATGGACTCCCCCTCCTATATTCTCCAGAATAAATTAATCAAAACAAGTAAAATGGTGCAGAGAGTTTCTTCTTATTGACTGGAGCAAATGGGCAGATTCAGAAACTTGTACCACAACATTGGTTAGTAGGTTGACCTGCTTAGATATGATTGTAGTTTTGTAGAAAACTGACTAAGTTCATATTTTCCCCCATAATTCTACACACAACACCCCATAATACAATGTGAAAAAAGTTTACTTTTTTTTTTAGATTTTGGAAAATATAAAAAAAATTAAAAACATTGAGAACGCTCAAAATTGAGCTCAGATGCATCCCGTTTCTCTTGATCATCCTATTGATGTCTCAGCTGCTTAATTGGAGTTCACCTCTGGTAAATTCAGTTGATTTGATATTATTTGGAATGGCACACACCTGACTATATGGTCCCACAGTTGCAAGTCCATGTCGGAGCACAAACCAATCATAAGGACAATGTAATTGTCTGTAGACCTCCAGAGACAGGCTTGCCTCAAGGCACAAATCTGGGGAAGGTTACAGAAAAATATCTGCTGCTTTGAAGATTGCAATAAGTACAGTTACCTCCATTCATAAGCTGAAAAAAGGCCCCCATACACGTGTAAATTTTTACGTTAAATTCCCAAATGATCATTCATTGGCCATCTAAACTGAGTGATCCCCCAGTCAGGGAGGTGACCAAGAACCCGATGGTCACTCTGTCAGAGTTCCAGAGGTCCTCTGTGAAGAAAGGAGAACCTTCCAGAAGGACAACCATCTCTGCAGCAAACCATCAATCAGACCTGTATGGTAGATCGGCCAGATGGAAGCCACTCCTTAGTAAAAGGCATGTGGAAGCCTGCCTGGAGTTTGCTAAAAGGCACCTGAAGGACTCTTAAACCATGAGAAACTAAATTCTCTGGTCTGATGATCAAAAGACCTTTTGACCTTTTGTTGTGAATGCCATGCGGCATGTTTGGAGGAAACCAGGCACTGCTCATCACAAGGCCAAAACCATCCCTACAGTGAAGCATGGTGGTGGCAGCATCATGCTATGGGGATGTTTTTCAGTGGCAGGAACTGACAGACTAGTCAGGATAACGGGAAAGAAGAAATGTACAGAGACATTTTGGATGGAAACCTGCTCCAAAGCGCTCATGAACTGGGGCAATGGTTCATCTTTCAGCAGGACAACGACCTTAAGCACACAGCCAAGATATCAAAGGAGTGGCTTTAGGACAACTCTGTGAATGTCCTTGAGTGGCCCAGCCAGAGTTGAGATGGAATGGGCAAACCGGCCAAGGATAGGTGTGTTAAGCTTGTGTCATCATATTTAAAATGCAGCTGTTGGCCCCCTCCTCCCAGTCAGTGAGGAAGATGAGGTTGTGCTGTGAGTGTACTTGTTGGGGTTTGGACCCATGACCGGCTGCATCTCAGGCAGTGGCTCTGCTCACTAGGCTTTTGTCCTCTCTGGATTACCCATACTTGAATCTCCCTGATCTTCCTTGTTCCTGCCAGCCAAGCTGATTGCCATGATCATTGACACCTGCTACTTCCCCTATAAAGCCCAACCCTCTGCTACCTTCCTTTGCTGATTATTGTTGCTTCTAACCTTGATCGTGCTACTCCTCCTCTACTGCTCTGCAATTACTGATTAACCGCAGCTGACCTCGGAACTGCCCTTGACTATTCTACTGCCTGACCCCTCACTACTGTCTGCCTTTACTGCTGCCAACCCGGATTGCCTGACTACGCTTATTGCCACCTGCCCTGAGCTACTGCCTGTTACCATAATACACCTTTGCTCTATCGTGCACTGGGCTTCACTCCACTCTCCAGCCTCAGTGGCCTCAGACTCAATTGAGCCTACGGACCTAACAGTACTGCTGCTAGTGACATCTACTGTCTGAATTGAATATTGCATTCATTTAATCCATTGCATTAACCCAATTGATGCGAAAAAGTAATAAATATTTTTTTTTGGGTTTTCTGCTCTAAAAACTGTGTGCTTCTTAAATATGGTACTTGGAAAAAAAAGTTTTTAAGGCGATCCTTGTCCTCTTTTTTTATTATCTCCTATTTTTGAAGCCTCTTCCGTTAACAAATCATGTGCTGCTTAACTTTAAAATAATTTTACTGCTGTAGAACATTTTTATTTTATTGGGTGTTCAATACAATGAAACCTATGTGAAACAATGCTGATGAGTAATTACATAGCTCCTCCATTTATTGGATTGTTATGTATCTACTGTTATATTGTATGTAGCATTTGAAAAATAGGACAACCATTGTAGATTTGTTTCAGAAAAAAAATATACACCTCATTGAGTATATAATATGTATGGACATGAAAGTGGTGTTTTTTTCGCCTCTGATATTGTAGACCGATTGACTGGAGCTTTCCTGTTTGCTAAGACACCTGCATTTCTGTACTTGTCTGCAAACTGCCCAGCATGTGTCTATCTTGATTGACTCACATTGCACAGCGTCTTATATTGCTGTGGAAGCTTCTGATTTCTAGCACATAGCAAAATATTTAAATGTCAGATGAACACCAAAACCCCACCAAAAAACAATACCCAATTAGAATCTTACACCTTTGCAGCCAGAAGTGTCTTTCAAATGAGGTTTCTACATGGTGTTCATATGCAATCATTATACACATTATGTCTGTAAATCTCCCTTAGAATGTAAGGCCATTCTAAAAGAATCTATTCAGTGAATCTGCAATCAGGGGAGCCTTCAAACGCCATAACTGTTGACACATCATATAGTCAAATTTGTATGTATGTACCTAGACCTTTAATGGCTACTAGATAGCTCCTACACATGCACTGTGGAGACACATCATTGCAGACTCTGGTTCTATGCTTTGATTTTACAGAAACTGACAATGAGTTCACAGTGTACAAAGCCACAGCCTCAGGCTGCTAGATGCTTATTTTCTTTCACTTACCCTTATGCTGGGAAGACATGGGTAGATTTCCATACGAGCGATGCCCAGCCGAGCACAGCGCAATTGCGTCACTGCGCTCGATATTCCTTGACATCGAGGCACAGCCCTGCTGTGTCATCAATGCCGGCTGATACTAAAAGTAATGGAAATCAAACAGGTTTTTCCAACATTGGATCCCTGTTCAGCGGAGCTTTTTGAGCCATCCAGCCTCCCTTCAAGTGGGATCAACCGATCCCGTTCGAGGAAAGTCGGATGGCTCAAATCTATAGCCCGAGTTCTGTGAATGTGCAGGGTGCTGGATTGTGCTCAAATCTATTACAAAATTGAGCCGTGTATGCCCAGCTTTACCATGCCTTATCACAATGGTCAAGAGAGTATAAAAAAGGATTCTGAACTGATACAGGTCGACCCAGTGGCTTTTTTTCTTACATATAGTAAGGACAAGGGGACTTTGAAGGCCACATAAACAACTTATAAGATTAGGTTAAAACATTCTTTATTGTCCATATAGTCCAAAAGTAGCAAGTAACATATGTGAATCTTCAAGGCTGATGGATACATGTTTTTTTTATATGATCTTCTTTAGGGGGTCATTAGATTATACATATGTATAACCATCAGGCCAGCACACCATGGAGCCACTGAGGGGGAAGAGGGGGCCACTGATCGTAGAGTATCAAGTTTTTGAAAAGGTATCAGTAGGTATTGTAGCATTCTAGACAATGTAGTCAACGTAGTGTACGGTGCTCCCCGTTCTACTGGGTTCACAGGGCCAAGAGAGTACACAAGAAGCAATTAAACTCCTGCTATACTCTATATACTACAACATAATAAATTTTGGCTTTGTATACAATGTACCTTTTCAGATACTCATAGGTATAGAAAAAAGAGAAAAGGTGATACCCTCTGATGAGTAGCTGATTCTGTTATTGTTTTTATTGTCAATTTAATGTCAGGATATTGTGATGGATGATGACCCCAGGTTCAGTGCCTTGTGCCAAATTCATTGTAGGCTGTGAAGTTACTACAGCACATTTTTCTTCTTGATTGTGATCATCAACACATCCTCCTGTCAAATTCCTGCAGCATTGAAGCCCTAGTTATGGTCATTGCTAAGTATTGTGAATTCCGTATGTGAGATGATGTGCTCTTATTTTTCTGCAAAGAACGTGTTGCTTGAGGCTTTTACCAGTCTACATTAGATGACTGCAGTGCAGTGCAGTATAACTTGAAAATGTGCTTTGAGTGTAGATTTTTGATTTTCTGAATTGTATACCAAAATCCATAACTTACTTTGTTTCTTCATTCACATCTGCTCACCTTACTAGTCTACAACCTCAAAGGAACAAAATGTACTAATTCCACCAACCAAAGGTATAGAAATTGTAAATATACCAGTAATATTCTTTTGTAATTTGTTCTTTTACTTGCAAGTTGGCTTTATTCCTTTTTACGAATACAAAACGTGACATATCTGGGGCATGCTAAGGTCTTAGCGTCTGCTTCTTTCTGTCAGTTCCAGCCTGTTAGCTTGATATTATCAGAGATCCTCATTCAGCTACACTGACCATTATACATTATTTATTATCATGTTTAAACAATCCTTCTGGGGGTTATGAAGCAATCACAGTATGGATGAAAAATTGTGTATATGTGTTTACAATTTCCAAACAAATGTACAAAGGGATTATTTCAAGAACACTGGTTTCACTGACTGAGCAGTGTCAGAGTATGTTAGCTTACCGCTTTGGGAGCAAAAATATCCTACCTAAGGATAACCTGTGGGCTACAACACCTCCAGGGATGTGTGGTAACAAGGGGCCTAAATGCTATTCTACTAGCATATAAAAAATAAATCCTGAAAAAGAATGGCATTGGTATCATGCACATGGCAGAAGTGGTGAGTATTCGTACCAACACTAATTCTACTTACAAGCCTTCAATATTGTCATTACTGACCTGAAATGTTTTATGATAGAATTGCATAAAAAAACACTGATGGCCTTGGTAAATTCTTATATCTTGGCTGTCAAGCTGATCTTGCTTCACTAATTTAAGAGCAATTGACCCAGATTGAGTACAAAGCAAGTAAAGTCAAATCTTCTGATGCACATACTGTCATTCAGTACAGTCATTTAGGAATTAATTAAACAATTGATTGATTTATGCGCCTTTAAATTTAGGTGCACCAATACTGTGGAATTATGCCTTACTACTATTAAGAATAACATTATATACCATGCAGCATCTGATAACAACTAACATGAAATTAGTAACTACAATTCCTTCATTGAGTATATGGTCACAACAAAATATTCCCCCTATGCATATGTGTCAAATAACAGGATTTTACCAACATCTCAATATACACAATGACTACTATACAAAATTGGTTGCCTCTTGAAGAGCTAAAGAGCATCCCAAGGAATGAAGTAGTGGGATTTTGAGGCAAATAAATGAAGGTGCAACCAAGTTTGTATAGTAGTCATTGAGTATATAATCACGTCTAACAATTCCAAGAAATTTTAGGACAAAGGTTTTTTTCAAACAATTCATGATATGGATGAAAATTTCACAATGACCTAGATCCTCCATCCAAACATCCCACTGAACTACATCCAAATCTCAAAAATGATCTTAGTTGAAACTTAGTTCAGGGTATGAAATTTTAAGAACAAATGTAGTATTTGACTACAATAGGGAGTGATTACATATTTTCACTTATATACTTTTTTTGGAAAAAAAAATATATACTTTTTTGGATTTTTAACATAGAACAATATACATTACTGTTGAATTGGGATACAGTACCAGAATATAATATAAACCGGTTTACATAACGGCATGTCAACCAAGTCATCTCCAATCCGCAGGAAGTTCAATGTTGCTTCTTCTAATCAAAGGTGTTTGTTCCCCAGCCAACCTGACTGCGTGTCATGTAGTAAACCTTACACTGGAGGAAATATATTGGCTTCCCAATATGCTCAAAATTGCGGATTGCTCAACACATAAACAATAAACAATCAGAAAATATTTGTTGTCTTGTACATACAGTAGATGTGTAGGAAGGGGAAAGTAGTGTACTGTATCATGGTCGTTAAGGGGTTAACTGTGTCCCCATGAATAATGTTAGTGATTGTGTTTGTGCTGTTGCTGGGCAAAACATAAGGTGGGAGGTGTCACTGCAAATGTTTGGAACATGTGATGTTGTGATCTTGAGAGCCATCTGGGAGGAGAAAAGGAGCTTATATAAGTCAAGGACTTTATGTAATTGGGTCTTCCTAGCAGCAGAGTAGAAGACAGCAGAGGTGTACTGGGTCCAGTGGGGAACAGGCCTCAGGCCTGCACTGAGATGTAACTAAGGCCTCATCCTTGTACTCCTTGCTGGGGGCAAGGGCAGTCCTAGCCTAGGCGAAGTCACTTGGGTGGAAAAGGCTAGGGCAAAGACTGTACCAGCAGATACTGCTCCCAGATGGCTCTCAGGAATATTGTGGAGTGTAATTGGTACAGTGACATCATTGCAATAAAGGGGCACCGTATTTACAACAATCTGATGTGTCTCGGACCTTTATTGAGGCATGTGCGCAAGGACCAAGGAAGAAAGACTGCTCAGCCGCTGTTGCAGTTAAGGACTGTGAGGCCTGGCTGCCCCTTGGATGGAAGGGAGGTACGTGTATGGAGAGGCCTGGAGAGAGTCCGTGGCAACATAGGTTTAAGATCATTGTCGTCCCCTGATTCACCCCGATACGTGCGGTGCACTCAGGTGCTAGAGATGGGCGGTGCTTCCTCTTTCAGATGGAAGAACTAGAGGAAGTATTATAGCTAAAAGCCCCAATTAATATGTGACTGACACTTTTGGATTTGACTCTTGCTCCAGTGATTGTTCATTTGCATTGTCTGCAGAGAAGTCATCTGAAGTCAAATAACGCCCTGTTGGTGCTGATTATTTCGACTGTCAAAAATTGCATTAAAAATCAAGTGTATTGAAAATTCCTCTAATAAGTAAAGATTTGCTTCAAAGAATAGATAACTCTTTGGAAATATGTGGATTTAATAACAGGCTATTTACTTGTAGATAAAAGACACATTTTAATATATCACCCTCCAGCTTGCAAAATAAATCAACACAAGTACCTAGCAGATTTAAAATCAAGACTGTAATATTATTAACACTACCTATTCAAGTACAAACTGCTTAATCTGATCTAATCTATTTTATTTTTACAAAGGATTTTGAGCCTAATAAGAAATTCTATTCAGCTAACAGCTGTTTAGGATGTGAGGATATTGTTGGTACCAGGAAGTAGGAAGAGTGCTGGAAATTAAATCATGAAAACAAAATGTTTTTTATGAAATAGAAATAATAGCTTACTTGGCAGGCAATGTTTGCTGCTGGAGTGAGAGATGATATGCGTATTCATTACATTTTTATCAAATACTCTAGAAACAGTTTATGGATAATTGACTCTAAGGGATACTGGGTATTATATCCAGGGGTGCTCATAACAAATTTAGTGAGCTCATTAAGATGAGTGCCAGGAGATGGTGTTTGGTACTCACCCCATATGTAGTGCCATTTCCTCACTGTCTCCATCACCGTCCTCTGCTTCCTACATAGTAGATTCTGCTGCAGATGGACCTCTCTGTTATTGATTGATCCTCCGATCCATCCACAGATCACCAGCTATCTTTGCTTTAAATGTAACTTTCACAGTACAGCACCGTTTTATCCCCCAGATCTCATACCTTAGTAGTGCAACCCCGAGATTTTCTGGGTTAGTAACTAACCCCTGAGACTACCTGCAGTCCATATGTCAACCTTTCATAGTCATATTCCAACTGTCAACATTCCAACAGTACCTTTCTCTTGTTAGATTTTAGCCATACATATGCCTACTGTGACATTCAACCCCCAGATCTCTAACACCCTTAGAAGACCACTCTTTTATTTAGGATTTGTAATTTATATTCCCAATTTCACATCCCTAACTTCAACCATTCATAGTTATTAATGTTTCCCTGAGGTTATCCAAGTGACATAAATTGGATACATTTGACAATAAAACTGAAAGAATTTTGCCAATCTAAAAAATTTAACTTGTACAATAGTGTATACATGTAAAAGTAAAGTTGTTTGTACAGCTATTTAATGTGGGAGGGATGCCGATTGCGCTGCCGATCTCTCCCCTCAGGTGCCTTTCATAGCTATGGCCGCCCAGACACAGGGTGTCTCCAAGTTGTTAGTACACATATGAGTTTTGTAACAATAATGCAGGTACTCATAGCTGGATGTTGGCCCTTTTTGAGTACCAGAGTACCACTCATGTGCACCCCTGATTATATCATTTTATAATACATTTCAGCATATACAAAGCCTGCACTTTGGCTCTGTCACCATCACAATGCAACCACAAAGTTTTTAATGTTGTTGAATTCACATACAAAATATGCTCTTCTACTTCGGTGTCAGTTTCAGTTTGCTTACTTTCTTTCCCTTGTTTCTCCATAGCTCGCTATACCCTGGTGCCCTTGTTTCTCCATATCTGCCACATCTTAGTCTTGTTTTTTTTTCTGGATTCAAAATCTTCTCCCATCTTAATTGGTAACCTAGGGTGACATTATTCTTCATATGCATATAAGAGTTAATGAATTGCAATACCCAATGCGTGCTGAGACATATATGTGGTTCATTGGTGTGGTCAGAGACAATACCTTATTTCATTTTAGTAGATAACTGTGTGGTCTCTAGTGCTATCTGACATACGGCTGCCTTTGAGGTATTATATCTGTCATGTGTTTAGATGATTTCCAGGAAATTCATGAAATGCATGGTAAAAAAAAAATATTCTTACAGTGCATAATAGCCCTGTAGATAAAAATAAGCATGGTGCCATTCCTGGGTAGGATGCCACATACATCCAAGCATCTAAAACTCCTTGGACATGCCCATTGTTTATCTCATTGTAGCAGTTAAAGCTCACATGTAAACTGCTGTAATGTTTTGTGATACATATTTTCAAATAAAAAGAAGAGTTTTATATACAAATAGTAACACAATTTACTAAATAAAATGTTTGGAATTATTATCACTATCTTCATTTATTTATATAGAGCAAACATATAACGCATCGCTGTAAGTTGAAATTCCCCACAAGATAACACACAGGTACAAGTTATGAGATGAGGACAATCTAAAAGGTTAGGGAACTATAGGCAACAGAGTATGGTGGTGATGTTAGGAATGAGAAGATGGGTAAGCAAGACTGAAGAGGTGGATTTTCAGGGCTTTTCTAAAAGTGCCAAAGGTAGGAGTCTAATGTAGCGATGGAGAGAGTTCCAGAGAGTAGAAATGGCCCTAGAGAAGTCATGAAGCCGCACATGTGATGATGTTGTTAGCAGGAATCTGGAGGAGCAGAGTGGGCGGTACCAGGTTGGAAATGTTAGTTGGACAGGAGGTGCCAAGTACACAGGTGAAGGGGCAGATGAGGAGCAGTTAGCGGAGTAAATAATTCTAGCAGCACCATTCATGATCGACTGAAGATGTAACAGTCCAATTAGAGGATAACTAGAGAGGATGATGTTGCAGTAGTCATGAAGAGAAATGATGAGAGTGTGTATGTGGTGGTGCATAGGAAGGGGTGTTTCTTGAAGATGTTGCGGAGAGTGAAAGTGGCAGGATCTAGCATTATTCTGTATGTGGGGAGTAAAAGAAAGTAGAGACACTAAGGCAGCATGCTTTGAGGAATAGTGAAATTGCTTGTCATCTCAATGTTCTCCAGTGTCAGAAGCAGTTATTACATATTCCTATTTTTATCACCTTTCTTTCTTTTAGAAGATTAAAAATCCATTTTTTAAAGTAAAATACATTGTCTTCAACCATAAAGACCCTATGACCTTGCCTTCCATTACATAAAATTGCCTCCGTATCCCTTCTTCCCTGGAGCCGTGTGTGGATGCTTTTGTACTCACTCATATCTACTGTAATAGTGTGAAAGCCCTAGACAAAGCACTTGCTTTGAAAAGGGAAATGCGGTTATATTTTTAATGCATAATTAAAGGAAAAGTACAATTGAAAGACCCTTTTTAGCTTTTGTATATATAATATATAATAGAGTGTACAAAGCAAAATATTTTCAGATATCAAAATATGTTTACGATGGGTTTATTTGAATATACTTAACTAAATAACAGAAGAGTGTAAATATTGCTAGTTGTCATTTACTCCCCACCTTTTGTGCCAACATCCCAAAATTATATTTTGAAAAAAAACAAAAACATAGGGAGTGGGGAAGAGCAGACTAATTGCCCAACCCCTATCACCAATTGGAGCCTGGCACTCCGGGACTTTAAGGGCACTTCATTAGTACATTAGTTCAATAAATCAAATAATAAAGGTTTCCATTTAAATTGCATTTAGAATGAAAACAGGAATTCATGAAGAACTCAGTACATATTACAGAGGATGTCATGATGGCAGTATAATATCACATCGTAATCAAAGATGTTACAATATTGTATAGTTAAAAATACATATACCGTATTTTTCACCATATAAGACGCACCGGCATACAAGACGCACCCAGTTTTTAGGGCTGGAAAACCAGAAAAAAAAGATTTAATACGTTTTCACATCAATTGGGTTAATGCAATATTGTCAGTAAATGCAATATCCAATTCAGCCAGCAGGTGTGACTAGCAGCAGTAAACTTTGGCGCATTTGGCGTATAAGACGCAGGCACTTTTTGCCCCCCAATTTTG
>CM070037.1:62820249-62832092 GCA_036250615.1 Ptychadena robeensis | reverse complement strand
ATTAATTAATATATAATATATATAAATAAGGGATGCTGATATTTGATGCGTTTCACACTTAAGCTTCATCAGGAGATATCTAAAATTCAGCTTATCTGGTGATATCAAAAATCTGAATATATTAAAATACCATCATATTTCATAATCAATATACTCCAATATAGCTGTATACTCACAACCCGGGGAGGGTGACATAGATAGTAGGGAGGGACCAATAGCCACTCCCCCACAGTTCTGGTGGAAACAAAGGTAGGCCCCAGCAGGCCACGCCCAAACAGAATAATAACAGAAGAGTTAACATTCACAGTAACACAAAAATCAGCATGCTAGTTTGTGTTCTTGTTTCTTATTGGGTAGCATTGCTTGTTGCACCCTATTTTTCCCTAAAAATAATAATTGTTTACAGTTGCTATTAGGCCACTTAAATGTAATGTTGAATTGTTTTTATTTTTACACTTAATGAAATGATGCTTTTAAATAGCTGCAATAGTCAGCCACATTCAACTAGACTCAATGATAGTAATGTTGATTGTTTTCATTGGTAATCAGGCCCAGTTGATAATACACGTCCCGATAAAATTTACAATCAAGTAAACCCGACCAATGTAAGCAGTTTATCGGCCTGAAATCTGCGCATGTCCAAATTGCCGATATTTTCGTTCGTAAAGTCATCGGACAAGTTGAAAATGATTTATTGGTCTGGGAACATCAGTTTTTCCCGAATTAGTGCCGATTATGCTTATTAGCATATTTAGACTTCCGCCTTCGGCATGTTGCTGCCGCTGACATGATGGCTATTTAGCATAGCAGCCAACGTTCTATGTAGCGGAAAAGTTATATCAATGTAGAAGTATACATAGTACAGTAGTAAATACTATATATAATGTATATATCTATATATACTAATATATACAGTATATTTGAACTTAGTGGCTGGGGAGGTTTTGGGATGTTGTAGTGTAATGTATTACATTATTATATTAGATCGTTAATTGTAATTTCCCATTGTAAATCACATTGTCCGATATAAATGGCGATTATTTTCAAAGACATTTTTGATAAAAACAGAAAAATCAATCTAAAATAGGATTTTCCATGTGGTAGTATTTTAGCGAAATTTATGATCGATGGTTGGGTTTTATGGGTCGTTTTTTAAACGGGACGTGTATGGCTAGCTTTAGTTATGTTTACGTATGCTTAAACTCTTTAGAGCTTAAGATCTTATTTAGACTAACAATTATTATTATAAGGCATTACAATGAGGAATGTGTATAATAACAGGGGTTATGCACTTGACTGATTGGTGTTTTGAAGCCTATGCAGTAGTACAGTGTTGAGTCAACTACCCACATTATTCATCAGGCTGAATTTTGTGGGGGTACAGCTAGACAAATGCTGAGGCCAATATCAGCCACTCTGATTGGTCCTATTAAATTGTATTGGAAGCTCAGTTGATTTCAATCGCTAGTGTAAATTGGCCTCTTGGCCAAAAAATTTAGTTACCCCTTCCTACTCTTCTTATACATAATCAAAGTAAATAATACAAATGCCCAAATTATTATAGAGTCACCACTCTTAATCTCTACTACACATCTTTTTCCTTACACAGGTGTTTAAGCTTTATGTCGTACAGTGCATGATTAGACATAAGGCAGGTCACATGACTTTGCATCATTTTTTTTGAATAATTAATGCTTAGCTTGCTTTGAAGACCTAAGGCAAGCAGAGCATAGTAAGTCTGTAGTGACCTGAAAAAGAGCCACTAAACCTGTATATATTGCACTGTAATATATGACTGTATAGTACTCTGTTAAGTTGGTGTGTCCCTTTAAGTGTTGCACCTGTTGTTTACAAGTTGCTGAAACCAGTCATGGCTGGGTTATTAGGTATTTTCCCGCTTTCCCTCCTAAAAGTAGCTAATCTGTTCTGCCAGTTACAGGCCTTAAGCCAGACCCTGTCTGAGGACATAAGTAAAAGCTCCATAGAACTTCTGGGCTCTTCTGTTGACTCTTACCTGAAGACCTGCAGCTTCCTCAGTCGTGTCCCCAGCCAAGGGTGAGGTGATCTCCACTACTACAGAGTGTGACACACTGAATGGGCTGCCATCGTATTTTATCTCTGGAAGAGCCCACTACACCCTGCCAGCAGGTTCCAGCAGCTTGGTAGCAACTATTGGAAAAGTTTATTCCCACGATTGAACCCCTTCTCTGCCCTTGGGAGTTGGAGCTTGTATGTACATATCTTCCAATAAACTGTAAATAGCCCCCCACCATATTGCATGGACCTTCATGGTAAGCGGTGTTCGGTGACTGGACAAGAGGACATCCACCTTAAAGAACCTCCCATGACACTACAAGTCCACAGTGTTGTGCTTTATGGTACTTTCAGGTCATGACTTGCTTGCTGCTTTGTAAAGCGGGCCAGTAATATAGTGATGAGCAGCATAGGCAATATTGTTATTTGCTAAATATCCCAAATTAGTTAGCTAATATTCATAATAAATTTGTACATTTGTGATCTCAAGTAATTCTTACCTTCTTTGTGCAAATTAGCACTTTTACATGTGCATATTGCGAACCCTGATTCCCATTCAAAGTTTGGGGCAGGAATTGATATGGCTAGCTTTACAGCATGCACGAGTGCACTTTGAGCAACCAGTCCCTCCCAGTACCTGTAGAGTTCAAAGGCTTCTATAATAAATTGTTCCGCTGGTTGCAGCTACCTACTGTATGTCTATTGAACAGCATGTCAATATATCTGTATCACCTGATGCAAAGTCCTAGGCGGACTCTTAAACTAAAGTCTATATCTTCGCTCAGTTTAACATTTCAAATTGATATTTGCATAGTGTTTACATATGAAATAAATTTGAAGAGTTTTGAGACTGTATTTTAAGTAAGTAATTATTTGACTTAGCATATAAAAAATCACACATCGTTACATATAGGATTAACGTAATGGTGGATGAATACATTTGTATAAAATGTGACCTTTGAGGGCAGCTAAGTATACTAGTGGGGAGGGAAGCACATTGTCACAGGAGGGCAATGACAAATGAAGACAAGATGGGAGAAGCCACAGAATGAGAGAGCGGAGAAATACAAGAGAGCAGGGGTGAAGACAGCTCCACTTTGTGTGTTGCTCATTCAGGAAAGCCAAGGTTGATTGATGAGGTGGGAGCAGAAGGCAAGAAGATGGGAGGATGGAGAGGTTTCCTGACCTCTTCTATGTTGGCACCCTCCCCACATTAACCTTTTCATTTCTGATAGGCAATTACAGTATTCAGAGCCTTTCTGGGAGCAAAATGAATTATCTACCCAAGGATACAAAATGTCTGCAAGGAATCACAGCTAGCAAATGCAGTTTGTCTGATTTACTTTGCTGTCATGTTAGGCTCATTATTACCAGCTCTGATTAATATCACGTTTGTCAGCTTATTATTTCATACAGACGTCATACAGACTATTGAATATTCTTTTGGTGTTCTGCTAATTCTGAATGATAAGTTTGCTTAGCAGAAAACCAGTTAGCATCCTTACAGATTGAAATCTATTTCACAGTGCTGGTACTTGATATAAATGGCTCTTCTCATATATTCACATCATGCACAATGCATTTAATGCCCCCCCAAAATCAGATTGCACCTACTTCCATGATTAAGCAAAGACATCCTGCAGGATTTTTTCATAAAAAAAGCAGACCTGTTACAGGCGGGATTTTGAATGAGGGATATGCTAGAACCCAGGTGCCCTTTGGTCATTCTTCAACAGTCCCCCATGGTCCTCAACTTTTGGCTCCCGAAACCTAACTAATAATGAATAGGGCATAGGTTTTGTTATTTAAAAAAGAAAAAAATGGTCTTCTAGCTCTGCCTGCTGTAATTCTTTCATAAAAAATGCTTATACAAGTCAATGTTGATTGAAAATATTATGTGTGGCCCTTAAATGATGCTGAGGGCCGCACTTGTGGCTCTCCAGATACAACTCAGTTGCCCACCACTGTGCTAGAAGATGTCAAAATTGTGGACGTATATGAGACTGCTAGAAACAAGGCATTGTTGTGAGTACTCCCTAAAACACTTGGACCACAGGTTGGACACTAAAGATGGGTTTAAACCAACAAACATATCCTTTCTCAGCAACTGGTTAGACTAGAGTTGGAAAAAGAAAAACTGGTCGAACAGAACTAGTAACAGAAGTAAAGTAAGTCTGGTATGTGGTAAAAGCAGCCATCCTTTTTTGCATTTGTGTTCTTGTTCTTTGACTTAAGACAGTATACTGAAGGCCACGCTGTGAACATCCTTAACTGTAACTTTTCATATGTGAGCAATAGTACTTGCTTTGCTATTTATGTCAGGCATACTTTTGTATTGGAAGACTTAGGTCTAAATCAGCAGATTTATATTGTTGTTGTATCAACATATTTTCCAACTAACGCTTTTATATTTTCAATTGAATTAAGACTCTCTGTGGACCCAATGACCATATGCTTTTTTTCTTTACTTTCCTCCATTAGCCATCCGGTAAACAAACAATTAGCACAGCAGCTTGGCAAACCCGTTAAGAGGCGTTCGCCAAACGTTTTTTTTGGTTGTCTGCTCCATAGTGTTATAATGGGATTGTTTATAAATGACCCCCCTGGAGCGCCTAGTAGTTTTCTGGGCAGCTGCTGACTGACAACAGCCCGGTAACTAGTCTAAATATCACAGAGCTTGGCAACAAATATGCATCCTGTCACTGCAGTGCATCTCCCCATAACATCCTTGAAAATGTTATTCAAATATTGACAACCCCACTTATGTGTCAGCATAATAATCTCCAGTCGATCAATTCTATCAAATTCAGTTACATGCTGTTAAAATCAATTGTATGCGTTGCATGTGGAAAAGAGCATTATTGATTTTATTGCATTGCATTTACCTCCTGGTGTATCATTGATGTGCTGTTGAAAAGTACAGAAACGATATACGGTATGCAACTGGCTGTCTTACATCAAAAGTAGAATATTATTTAAAAAAATATATATATATTTTATTAAACATTTTCTTGTAACAAAACAACCAATACAGATCTGGGTTAGAATATATAAGGATGTTAATCAAAATGCATAGAGACGTTAAGGGTAATTGGTTTGTATTTCCAGGAGGGACACAAATATATTGAAAAAGAAAATGTTGTTCTGGCATCATAATGCAGGTGTATAGAAATGGTTTTAACTATCCCTTTTAAATATACTTGTGGTACTCTTCTTTGAACCAAGTTGTGTAAGAATGAAAAAAGATATAGTGTAGAGGGAGGGTATTTGTTGCTAAATTGGAGTAAGCATGGAGCCCCTAAGCAATGATTTATGTTGAAACTTATAAATGTGATATTCCAGAGAAGAGTGATACTACAAATGCATTGTTTTGTAGGCAAATGTTGTAAACAAAGAAAAAAGGTTTTTCTGCCACCGGCAATCCTGTGTCATCCTCAGGGACTCCAGGGTTTGCAGGCAGCTCTTAGGGAAGCCTGTGTAACAGGTAGCATGGCCAACATCTGCCTTACTGCTCTGTCAAGGGATCCATTCTGGCAGAATTACCATTTGGCCAAACAGCTTTCCCAGCAGCCATGTGGATGAGCTCAGCATCGTACAAACATGCATCCCCACTTTAGCAATAAACATCTGTTCTGGCTGAACTGCAGTTTTGCCAAGAGGCATCTCCAGCAGCTCTGTAGATGTGCTGTATACAGTCCAGTCCAGGGGCTCTGCTGCCTTTCCATGGGGGGGGGGGGGGGGGGGGGGGGCATGTTCAGTATGCCAATTGCTTACCAATCCTCTAGTGACAGGCTATGCCAATGGTTTACTAATCCTATAGCGACATGGGGCACAATGTAGTTGGCCAATCCGCCCATTTATTGAGGATCTGTGATGCATTGCCCATTATAGCCTCTGTACAGCAATGTGCTTGGGTGCGCAACTGTGTTTGATTTAGCTGTCTGTCTGCAAGTGTCTTTGTTGCCAACAGTTGACATTGCTTAAACCCTGCCTGCCCTGACTTTGGATTATCCCTTATCACTTCTCCTGCCCTGTCTTTCTGTACCACACTTTAGTGGACTGACTTTTCAATATTACTTGACTTGTTTTCTTGATAACCCAATAACACATGTTAACACCTATCTGGTTATCTTCAATTTTGTCAGATTGAATATGGATAAATTAAATCAAAAAGGACCTATTTTTAAAAGGCAAGAAACAGACTAACTAATGACATATTTTCCCTGTAATTCTAATCTAGGTTAGCATGATGTAATAAACTATACACTGATCACATTCAATACATTTAAATAATAAAAAAATAAATGTGAGTCATATGAGTTACAGTAGATCTAACCCAGACGTGGCCAAAACCGGACCTTTAAGCTTTTAATTTGGTGTCACCTTGGTGTCAAGACGCTCTAGCTACTCTAATTCCCTGTAATAAGGTATACGATAACACCTAGAGGATAATTGTTTGGATTGATTCCTAAAGGCCACAGTTTGTCTGCAGTAGAATGTTTAAGCTTCTCAATCATAAGCTTCTGTTTATAATTTTTTTAACATATTTTCTTTTTTTAAATATCCTGTCCTAGCTACGAGGACTTAGGACCCCTATGCCGGGTGGCCCTTGCAGGCTCCTTGTCTGGCCCTATGTCACAATTAACAATCCATTGTGGCCCACAAGTCAAAAAGTTTGCCCATCCCTGATCTAACCCCTAACCTATTAAAATTTAGTTTGCTGAACTATTGAGTGTCATAACAGTTAAAATGCATTTTATTTAATAAAATTACCATTTACAAATTTTTTTACTCCAGTTAAGTGAACGTTGATTGCGTACATCAAATGTTCATTATTTAAAGATAGATTAGAGCGGCACAAAGGTTTTTAGAATAATTAATTTAGTAATTTGCAAAATGTTAATTGTAAAAGGTGATGTTAAATCGAGTCCGATTTGTAAGCGCCTGTATGAAAGGCTTCTCTGCTTGATAATGTTTGTGACTGTGACAACACAGACAAAGTACTCAGTCACTTGAATTACAGGTTTCATTATTTCCAGTGGGACTTACCCATTAGTCTGGTTGTGTTAGGAACTTGTATGACAAGTGACGGCTGTTGAGTTACAGCTTGGAATGCTCAATTAATTTATTCTTGAAAGGCCTCATTTCATTTAAACCTCCTTGAAATGATTAAAGTAGAGTAATAGATCACAAGGATTTATTTGGCTTTATTCAATAAAAGGGTAAAAAGGGATTCCAACTACATTATATTGTTTAAATGTACTATGCTTCTAGATTGTGCATCTGCTCTTTGCGATGTGTTATTAAACCCATACCAGCTTGATAAAAGCATGCTAACAAATACACCATAAAACTAAGTTTGCAAGTTAAACCTCTTGCTTTATATCTACCTTATCCCTCTTTTTGACTTTTAATTCCTTTGAAATCACCTTCAATATAATACCACTTAATTTGAATTGTCCTGTACTAAAATAAAATCACCTTTATTTCATTGCTTCAATAAGCCATCAGTACTGGGATGTGCAGGCGTATGTATTGGTTTATCAAAGAAGCTGAGCTATAATGTAAGCCATAATGAGGTATTTGACTTCAGCTTGTGGGCTTCAGCAATAGCCTGACTGACAAAATACAAACTCTACCATTTTTTTCAGGTGAAATGATGAATAATTTACAGACCCTTCAGGCAGACTTTTCTTCTGTGAAAACTTTTACATTCTTTTAAGGCCACCATAGGGATTCAGTGGTCCTTTTTCATTAACTTACTTCGCAAAACCTGTGGCTTTGTCTTTATTCCATAGTCATATGCACAGGGTGTAACTCTTTTTATCTGGAAATTATCAAACTATAATGCCTATATATTATGACTATATATCTGAATAATCAAAGGATGCTTTGAAACTACAAACATATGGGTGTTCATTTATCAAAGTGATCTATTCTTTTGGACTTATCACCTAGTTTAGAGAATGTGGTAAAAATACACTGAACAAAAATATAACAGCAACACTTTCAGTTTTGCTTCCATTTAACATGAGCATATCAAGGTGCTGATTAGACAGTATGAATATTGCACAGGTGTGCCTTAGACTGCCCACAATAAAAGTCCACTCTGAAATGTGCAGCACAATGCCACAGATGTTGCAACCTTTGAGGTAATGTGCAATTGGCATGCTGACTGCAGGAATGTCTACCAGAGCTGGCTATGCAAGCTTTAGCTTCCAGGAATTTAGTACAGATCCTTGCAATATGGGGCCATCTATTATCATGCTGCAACATGAGTTGATGGTTGTGGATGAATGGCACAACAATGGGCCTATAGAAAATGTGTATTTGTGTGTGTAGAAAATGTTTCAGATCTTTGAGTTCAGCTTTTTTAGTGCAAAATCAGAGCAAAACCAAAAGTTTTGTGTTTATAATTTTTTTCAATGCACATACAGGGGAATTTAAAATGACAAAATTTTTGCTTGCACATTGAATGGCTGGAATCTGCGTTAGCACTTTGAGGACCCTTTCACCCATACTGCAATGCAGTGCATTTGCGTTAATGCAGGGTAAACAGGTTTTTACAGGAGCCTTACCATTACACGTTATCACAAATGCCCTGCAGCACATATCTGTGGGCTGCAGCCCAGGCGTCTCCCATACCCTAGTATGGGAGACATAGTACAGTGGCATGTGCTAATGCAGGGTTTATTGATCTGCACTGTAGTGCGTAAAGTGTAGGTGTAGGGGTCTCTGGGAGATCACCAATCTCTATTTAGGTATGATACATCAAGCTCCACTGCAATCTTTACCTTAAAGCGCACCTAAACTTCAATATTGTGGGGTTTAGGTGCGCTTTAAGATAAGCCCCTGTTTAGATGGGAGACATGATGTGCCTTCCAGACTACCACTGCCCAGAGGTCTTGAGCTAGGCACACAGGGGTAGATTTGTAAAAAGATTCAAGTACAATCAATTAACATGCGCAGCTACGGTGATTGATTATACTCTAATCTGCTTACAATCCTACCTGTGTGTGCTTTCCTTTGAGTGGGTTCAATAGAGCTTTCCAACATGTTGTAACCCCTTTCAATCTTGAATAATTTGCATGAAGAAGAATCTTCATGCAAAGTATAGGAACAGCTTCAGCTCTGCCTTCTCCCTCCGGCACAGCCTTCAGGCTCAGTATGAAGGGGGCAGAGTCAGCACTCCTCACACTGAATCTGGCTGCTGTACGGGGAGAAGCAGGCTGGATGGATTTCTGCCCAGCTTCTAGCGTGTTCGGATTCACACGCTGGAAGCTGGGGAGAACGGCTACCCGGAGGTCCACATTGAAGGGATGTGCCCATGTGGTGCACATTGATTTCCGTTCAATTGATCCCTGATCACTCACAGCGTGGTGACGTCACCACACTGTGATTGATCGGGGGTCGATTGCACGGGAATTTACCTGTGTATGGCTAGCTTGGCCTACTTAACACCAGGGAGATTGATAAAACCCCCAGGGAACAATAGGAAGCAAAAAAAACTAGGTCATATACAGAGAATTAGTCCAATAAATGTATTAGCCAAAGGATAATCAGTCCAGCGATAAAGGCACCTTGAGATGTACAGGAAAACTACATCTGTTTTTTTTAAAGATTTTTTGAGTTGGGATGTGGCATCTACTATTTATTTTGGGGATGGTCAAATCCACGTTTATTATATCTGGACACCTGGCCATTCCTGAGACATTACTAATCTCGAACAGATCCTGATAGATTCCTTAATATGCAAGGGACTGCATTATTCAACTATCCACTGGGTGGCAGTAGTGTGGCTCTGACCTCCAACAGGCAAGTGCAATCCTCGACTAGAACCACCTATAGCTGTGCGGGCAGCCACCTGTATCCCAAGGTGACTGCATGAGCCCTAGCAGCCATCACACACACTAGGAAATAATGTCCTTGCAAAGGGATAGTTAAAAAACACCAAAAAACAAATATAACCAATTTCCCCAAAATAAATTATCCCCTATCATAATTTTTTATTTTTATCATAATTATTTAGTAATACAAGTTATTTACCTGCAAAAATAAACAGAAGAGCCAGTGATAATAAATAACTAAAAGCTATCAGTTTTTGGGCTACTCTGACATTTTATATTACATAATTGTACATACTTACTTACATACAAGTAAAACGTTACTTTCTTGGAACAACTGCACCCCTCCTCTAACTTTTATTTTGTTGGTTCACACAAACTTTAATTTATTGCTTCCTTGACAAACAATATTTATTAAATCTGTTTACAGTTGATATCCATATTTATTATGCAGATTACATTTCAGATTTAATTCAGTTTATCTGCAGTTATTGTTTTGGCTTTGTCCTAATTATTTGTCTCTTCATTTTAATAACAGCACTCTGCATTTCATTCTATTTTGGCATACAATGACACTCTAGCCTCCCTTTGATGACTATGTATAAATGTAGATTTATACATGCTTTTTGTATAAAAGAACTAACCCAGGGTTTATTCTAATGTTTTCTTGTTAAAATAGGTCAAAATGAAACTTTGTGCAGAAAGCACAAGCAAATAGCTCAAAGCATCATGGGCTGTATACTGGTATCTCTTGTTCCAGATGCTGTTTGTTCAGCAAAGCCTGGAACCTGGCCAAACCAGGTATGGAAGCATTACCTTTCTCCTGTTTTCTATTAAATGAGCAAGAGTAGTGGCCTGCAAGTTTTCATGGATGCTAATGAATAAACCATTGTCAGAAGAACACAAATGGCAGTACATCCAATAATTAGATTTTTTTTTTAATTATTAGAGAGAATTTGGAGTTCAAGTGATACTGTTTATTGGCTAACTGAAGTCATTAGAGAAGCAAGCTTTCTAATCCCTTCTTCAGGCTAATACAATTTTGGTTTTAGAAGCTCACATTTATACACAAAAAGTTACAAGGACATAAATATTGGAAAAAAAATAAATGTTTTCTCAAGACGCACTAGGCTGATTGAGGTGAGAGTGAAGGATTAGTTAGTGGAGATAGTGGTCAGAGTAAGGAAGAGTTATTGGGGGTAATAAAGGGATAAGGATAAGGGGTAGAAGCAAAATATTCAACTCTCTTAACAATTAAAATGTCAATTGACTAAAGATGCCATGAAATACTACTAATACTACTAATGCAGCTGTTAAAAAAAACAAATGCCAATGCATGCATAGTTAATTATCAAAGTTGAAAGATAAGGAGTCCAGACATACTAGTTGTGAAGTGTTCTTTCAGTTTTGGGAATGAGAGAAAGGGTTATATTGCCAGTGGTTAGAAATTCAGTTTAAGTCATAATGACACATAAAGTTGTTGTCCCTGTTCAGGCCATACTCCAGAGTTCAGAATTTCTGTATAAATTTGCATTCCCATTCCAGCCTCTCCTTCTGTGATTTTAAATTCCCCCTCAGTACCATAATTTGGAGGTCTTTAATGCTGTGCCCTGTGCTGCAGAAATGGGCCCCTATGGGGACATCTGTTTTCCTGTTCTTGATGGTGAATCTGTGTAGGTTCATTCGCAGGGTTTGGCCCGTCTCCCCAACATAGAGTCCTGTAGGGCATTTTTTGCACAATATTAACCTCCCTAGCGCACTGCTGAGGTACAGATTTCTGTACCAAAGTGCACCATAGACTGTAATGGAATTTTTTTTTTTTGTAAAAAATAAATTTACATAAAAAAAAGTTATTTAAAGTATAATTTGAATTTTGTTTGTTGTAATAATAATAATAATTGTAGTAATAATAAAAATTCTATTTAAATGTAAATGTGTGTTGTGTTTTTTACTTTAAATTGTACT
>CM070037.1:62778271-62807654 GCA_036250615.1 Ptychadena robeensis | reverse complement strand
ATTTGAATGTGTCCGCGAACGGGCGGACGGCGGACTTTTTTAAAAGTTCGGCCATCACTAATTAGATGCATCTCAGCATTGGATGCAACTCAGCATTCTTTCCCCTCCAAACACGACACGTTGAGTTTTCTACTTTGGTTTCATCTGACCATATGACATTCTCCCAATCCTTGTCTGGATCATCCAAATGCTCTGAAGCACACTTCAGAGGGGCCCAGACATGTACTGGCTTAAGCAGGGGGACATGTCTGGCACTGCAGGATTTTAGTCCCTGGTGGCATAGTGTGTAACTGATGGCAGCCTTTGTTACTTTGGTCCCAGCTCTCTCCAGGTCATTCACTAGGTCCCCCTGTGTGGTTCTGGAATTATTTTCTCACTGTTCTTGTGATCAGTTTGACCCCACGGGGTGAGAGTGGAGCCCCAAATCGAGGGAGATTTTCAGTGGTCTTGTATGTCTTTCATTTTAAAATTTTTGCTCCCACAGTTGATTTCTTTACAGCAACAGTGTGTGAAAACCTTGTGAAGACTTACAGGAAACATTTGACCTCTGTCATTGCCAACAAAGGGGATATAACAAAGTATTGAGATGAACTTTTCATATTGACCAAATACTTATTTTCCACCATAATTTGCAAATAAATTCTTTAAAAATCAGACAATGTGATTTTCTGAATTCTCTCTCCCCATTCTATCTCTCATAGTTGAGGTATACATATGATGAAAATTACAGGCCTCTCTCATATTTTTATGTGGAAGAACTTGCACAATCAGGCAAGGCACTTGCAAAAAGACAGCTAAAGCAACACGATAGCACACTTCTATACAGAGACTATAACAGACAATGGTGTGTATGACAGATCCTCATTAAATGAGCAGATTTCCCAATCACACCTGGAGTTGGTGAACATTAGCCATTTGGGCCACAGGAAATTCAAACTGAACATGTCCACCTGGACCGTTTGGCTAAAAGGTTCCCTCTACTAGAGCATTGAGACATGCGTTGGCCCTGATGCCTGGGGTCACCAATGAAGGATCACCAGCAGTGTAAGTACCTTACAGTTGCTCAGGATAAACATCACTACCAAAATTGGTAACCCTGAGCCACACCTGAAATGGCTGACCTTGTTATCCCCCTCCAATGTTGCTGGGGATCTGTATCTCCTGTTCTACCTATTCAGTGGATGTGTGGCATTTGAGATGGAATGGTAGAACAAGTTTCCTAAGACATTGTGCAATGCAGTACGTACAATATAGAGAAACAATACACCCCTTTGTGCTTAAAAAATACAGACATAATCAGACCACAAGGTCACAATGTCCTTTTCTATAAGGATAAGGAGAAGGGTCCCCCTTGGGACTTTGATTGGAACAGTGAGGGCTAGTATAGATATAGTAAAGGTAAAAAACAACGTTTATTAGATATAACGATAAAATACGGATGATCATAGATACATTTGACAGATCTACCATGTAGAACACATTATACAGGTAAATTGCAAGTATCTTGGGCATCAGTTACATAAATAGCAATCACAGTGCAAATTAAAACTCCTGATTGGGAGGAAGAAGGCGGACGGTTGAGGTAGGTTGTTGTAGGTGCATGTTGGGCGACATGTTTCGCTTAAAGAAGCTTCATCAGGCTTATGCACCTAGGGGCATATATGAGGACGCTGCAAAGGGGGAAAGAGTAATGTGTGAGTGTGTATAAAAAGCTGAAGTACCAGGAGAAGTAGAGTCAGGAGGTATGTACATACCTGGGTGAATATAGATAGAGACTTCTCCTGTATGGAGGGAGAAGATAGGGTCTGGCTGGCTGGACAGGTGACCGATGGAGAGCCTTTGCAGGAGACTGGGTCACTCAAGGTACAAGGGATATCGTCACAGGTGATGTTCCCCTGGTGGTGTGGGGGCTAAGGTGTCAGATTCCTGATGGTCCTGGAGGGGCACTAGGAGGTAAGTAGTATGTCTATGAAGGGGTTAATAGATACTGAGCATTCACTAATACACAAACCAGATGACCCCATTACGATATCCCATGTACCTTGACTACCTGGAGGGGCACTAGGAGGTAAGTAGTATGTCTATGAAGGGGTTAATAGATACTGAGCATTCACTAATACACAAACCAGATGACCCCATTACGATATCCCGTGTACCTTGACTATATCTATACTCTATCTATACTGTTCCAATCAAAGTCCCAAGGGGGACCCTTCTCCTTATCCTTAAGGCCCCCATACACATGTCGGATTCCATGGCCAATTGATCACTCACCCGATCGATTCCGGCGATCTCAGCGGGAATCGGAGCTCCGATCAATCAGCCAATTAAGAGTATCCGATCGCTGCATACCACCTTGTCCCACGGATTCCTGGACGATTCCGTGTCCGATCACTTACTTCCCAAATGGCAACTCCCCCTGATGTGTGCAGAATCGGATCAGAAAGACCAACATGTTGGTTCTCTGTCGGATCCGATTCTGAGCCCCCGATCAATCGGACGCGAACGATCGGACAAGGTGGGCTGCACGCGATTCCGGCACGATCGTTTCGCGTGCACGCGCCCGGAATCGATCGTGCCGGAATCCGGTGGGAATCCGACACGTGTATGGGGGCCTTTACAGTTACTTAGGGATGGGAACAGTGAGCCCACATACCTTCCAATCTAGACCCTTCTACAAACTAAATGTCCTTTTCTAAGGTGATCATTTTAGCAAACCTGAAACATCATGGTTTTAAGTCACTTTGCTGAATTCACAAAATCAATAAATATGCCTAATCTTTCTTTACTTGCTGTAAATGTCATCCCACATTGACACACATATGTTATGGTTTCCAAGCTAATCAAATACCTCATAGTGAGCCTGGCTTTCTGTAAGCCCTTTAAATGCTTTAGCTAAGCTAAGAGTCCCTTGCTGTACACAACTTCACAGTATGTGTAAGCAGAGGAGAGTGTTATTGAACTTTGAGGACTTTATTTTGCTGTGTGTGACTTATAAAATATCTGCATAGATCAGGGACTCTTGTGGATGGCTACCTCAGGTTTCAGTTTGCCACTGTCTCATATTTCTGTATTTTACATTTCAAGGGCACATACTATCCAGAAACGTTAGAGGAATGCAGATGACATTTCCAGAAATTCATCTTGAAAGCATGAATAAGATATCTTATTATCATAAGAACCTATTATTATCTGTAAAACAATACATGTGGTTATTAATGCTTATGTATTGGTTTCACCGTCTGTTATAGGACCACTTGTGTAAAATATATTGTTTTCTGAATCTTGTTTAATTAATTTTTCTATTAAAAGTAATTCACGCAAGCAAAGTATTTAATGCATGAATGCATTTTTACTGTTGCAGTCCACCAAAAGTTACATCAAACATTAACCTTGTTAATGATAATTAAAGTATTCTGTATCCAGGTTGAAAGCTACCTCAGACCCCCAGCAGTGCTAAAGTTTAACCAAACTAAAGGTATGTAAAGTTATATAAAAAAAATATAACCACATTTTTAATAAAGGTAAGGGTTTTACTAGAATGGGGATTTTTTTTAAGCTGTGGATGGATCATAAATATGGTTTTAATTACTGTCAAGTGTTATAGTTGTTTGTGGCAAACAGGATATAAGCAAACATCTGCAACAGAATAAAAGAGAAAAAAAATACAAGAATGACAATGATTCCAGGAAAAAAAAATTACAATAGTTCCATCATTTGCATACTTACCTTTTCCACCTTTGTTTTACAGACAAAATATACATGTTCGAGCAGAGGAGAAGAGACCCATCCTGGGCTCTCAGCAAATGCTGTATACCGGTAATTACTTAATAGGAAGGGCACTGCTAAGACCTGGATTGAATGTTTCTTCCCACTGTGCTCTGTGAATCTCTGTCTTGCAGCACTGCCCCTCTTCATGGGTAAATACTGGTATACAGCATGTCACAGCAGGGAGGAGCTGAGAGCCCAGAATGAGTCTGTGAGTCTACAGGCTGTCAACAGTGCTTACCCCTGGAAAATGCTGTATACCCAGTCCAATGCTTTTAACTGCCTCTTGGGTCAATGCCGGTAATATCATTATTGCACTTGCAATTATGTATGTGCATACTAATACACTGCTCACTGCTCAAGTATGCACATATGGCATTGCAAGTGCAGTGAATATATTACTTGCTGTTGCCAGAGTTACTGGCAGGTTCTGGATGTCACACATCGATATTTACACAAGGAAACATGCATAGTGCATAGTGTGGGAACAGCAGGTAATCTATTCTCTGCCCTTACAATTCCATATGCACATGCTTTATGAGTGGCTATCAGTATGTGCATATGGAATTGCAAGAGCCAGAAATGTGTTTTGGGTCTTTTTTTTTTCCTTTCCAAAACCATGGGTGCTGCGAAATATGAATGTTAAATAATCTATCTAAATAAGCCTCCACATTTACACATAAGTAGTTTGAGTATTGATATGTTTAAATGTAATGGCCTTAAAGCTCAGTGGTGGGCAACTGAGTTGATATGGAGGGCCACAAGTGCGGCAGGTACAGCTAGAAGACATTATTTTTCATTTTTAAAATACAAAACTTGTTTTAAATTATACTTCAAGCATTGGATAACACTGTAGCATGGTGATGCACATTTTAATTCAGAGGTAATGTGATGCAATATGAGTTTCTATGCCCTATGCATAAACAGTAAGATTTCAGGAGCCGTAAGTGGAGGACTCTGGAGGGCCACTGAAGGATTCCCAAAGGGCCGCATGCGGCCCCCAGGCCACGGGTTGGGCACCTAGGCTGTAGCTGGTTTTGTTCCTGGTGACCAATATTATTGGTTATCGATATTATCATCACAAGCAGTTACATTAGTGTCTATACATACATATATATACTTTTAATTTGGCCCTTTTTCACCTTGGTGTCCAGACGCTCTGGCTATCCTCATTCCCTGCAATAAGATAATACCTAGAGGATAATAGTTTGGATTGTTTTCTAGAGGCCATAGTTTACCTGCAATAGAATTAAAAGCTTTTATTCATTACTTTGTTTATCATATACTTTTTTAAATATCCTGTCCTGGCTACGACAACTTAGGACCCCTATGCTGGGCGGCCCTTGCAGGCTTTTGGTCCGGCCCTTATGTCACATTTAAAAACCCATTGTGGTACACAAGTCAAAAAGTTTGCCCACCCCTGGTCTATACCACACTAATCAATAATGTTAATGTTTTAAAAAAGTTCCCCAGTTACATGGCATCTTTAATAACTACTACCTAACATTCCCGCACACATAGTGGTGTGGCCGATTTTATTCAGGATCCTGTGGGCTGGGCGGGAGTACAAGTGGAGGAGAAATCTGATGTAGGTGGATCCCACACATCAGCCCAAGCAAATGTAAATCTCACCTAATGTACTTTATGTCCCTTGCTGGCAAATACCCTATTATACTGAATATTCCCTAATCAAGACATCATCACGTCCCTTATACAAGTCTATAAAGCTAAATTTTTACCAGTGAGAACAATTGTCAGTATACTAAACAGATATTGGAGACATGGAAAAAGTACTAAATATCTTTGTTGGGTCGCATTGCAGCCCTGAAAATGATCCTTCTCCCAAAACTCCTGCTTTTTATACCCGGACACATCCTATGATCTCTGAAACGAATGTGCTTTCAATTCATCTGGTATAATAGGGGGCCTAGAATATAACATACATCTTATTAAATCCCAAACAAATGGGAGGCTTGGGTGCACCTCAAATAGCACACTATTAAAAAGCAGTGCAAATAGCCACAACTGGCAGATTACCATGATACCTCCAATACCCCTTTGTGGGGCAGTCTGGAAGCATATCAGATGGTGTATATCACAGTTGATACAGTGTTATGGACCCCACCTTTTTGTAAAGATTCTCTTAAAATGTGGGATGATGTTAAATATTTGGCAGCCCTACTTTCTCAGCATCCCCCTCTGGCCACAATCGTTAACAATCCTGTCTCCTGACAATTAACGAATGTGAATTGTTAAGAGCTTGAGAAGATGTTCTACCCTTCCCAACATTGAATACCAACCACCACATTCCTCAGTCTAAGCTTTTTCATTATTTGCAAATAAAGAGTTACCTGCAAACCACTCCCTAGCCATTTCTGGGTTTGAACACAGACACCTCCATCATCCATTACAAATGCCCTTCTATATCAGGCATTACTGGGCATGGATAAACACCCTCCCCTGCATTATGTAGGGAAATAATAATCTGTCTGCTTCCGTCAGACTACTACCGACGCAGCCCACCTGCATCCATAGTAACCTGATGTGGACCCGTGGGCTTAGGCCTTAGCATTTGGAAGGATCCTTGGGAAGCATTACTTGCTCTTAAACAATGTGACAAAACATCTAGCCTTTATGTATACAGTGGCCAAACACGTGTTGGCTAGAGCCTAGAAGTCACAGCTTCCCATTTTGACACAAGTGAAATCTAAAATATCATTGTACTTTATTAATGAGCAAATGGCAGCACTGCTGAATTATGAAATTGCTGAGTTTAAAAAGATTTGACAGCTGTGGTTGGAACATTACCATTCAGATGTTCCTGGTTAAACTCAAAATGTTTGAGGGCCGTACTCCCCCCACCCCCTTTTCCTTCTTTGCTTTTCTATCTATTTTTCTTTCTTTGGCACTCTCATTTACTTTTATACTTAGGGCTTGTTTCCACATACGTTGGGACCCTCTCACATATACGCTTAGCGGGGACCCCAACGTAGCAGATAGACATTGCCTGCCCGGCGGAGGCTCTGTCTACACTGCGCCGAGCCGCTCCGCTGCTGCACGGATCAACGTAGTCGAATACGTTGATTCTTTGCACCGGCGGATGTGTAGACAGACCATCCGCCGTGAAGGCAATGTCTATCTGCTACGTCGGGAGCCCGCTAAGCATATACGCTTAGCAGAGAGGGTCCCGATGTATGTGGAAACTAACCCTGACTTATATACTTACTCTTATATTTACTCTACTTCGAACAGAAAACAATTGTCTGGTGGTCTCAAGTGGCCATATGTGTTACTAAACTTCATCAACCCCCGGAAGTCTGGCATCTACAAAGGATTAAACATGGCAACTGGCACAGAAAAGAGCAAAGCAGATAAATATATATTTTTGGGGGGGTTTTAAAGCATTTTCCACCAGTTACAGAGATAAGTTAAAATATAACTTAATTTTGTTTTTACTTTAGTTGTGATTTTAAAAAAATGAAAGAGAGTGAAGTTCTACTAAACAAAATGTAGGAAACACCTATATAGTCATAACAATTTTTTCCACTGTATCCTATATTGTTGCTATATATCTTTGTATATACAAGTACAGTACATTAATCTTGTCAGTTCAGGCTATAAGGCACAAAGCAAGGGTTGAGTTGTTGTAACTTTATGTGGTGAACTGTTCTCATGAGTCATGTCCTTTATCTAGTTTAACATAGAGCTATGTCAGGAAAGACTGACAAAAAGACAATGAAATCCAAGATTTATTGTATAATAAGTACAAATTCCTCCAACCCACGAACTCTCACAGGAGATGCTTATCTGTCTGATGTGGTCAGAGGTGCCTAGTGATTGTTAATACTCTACTTCCATCGGCCTCTATTAGATCACACTGAGTGCCATTTCCGATAACACACTGTAAAGTCTGGCTTCAGGAGAAGAGCAGTTCCTTAGGCCTTGATATTTTGCTCGATCATTACGAGTCAACGTAGTGTCATTTCTATTTTCAGACATTCCTAATGCAGATGCCTTAAAATAGCACAGCTGGTTAAATGGCTTTCGTGTCAGTTTAGGGTACAGGCGCCACAATTTATGAATAGTCACTTTATATGCAAAATTTGGAGGAAAGGGAGTGAATTTAATTTATAGGAAAGATGAAATCCCTGCCTAGAATGCTTTCACTGGAATTATACAGAGATCAGGCACAATCCTTAGTGCAAACAAAGATTCTGTCACAGTACTTCTGTATCTCATTACAATGGATGGTGGAGACATGTCTTTATAGGCTGTTCTTTTATTAATGTCTGGGTCCTGCTTGGTGTAAAGAACAATTTCCAGTGCATGCAGAGATAACTCTTTCTTACTTTCAAACGCCTGGACAGGGAAGTATGACATTACCTACCTACCAGCAAAGTCTCCAGTTTTGTTTGATGTCTGTATTGCTCTAAAATTATGTCATAATTGGTAAAAGCAAAGTTTTCCAGTGGTGGCTTTAATAGCTCCTAATCTGAGTTTTTACTATAGATGGAAAATGTTTGGCCAGTATTACAATCAAGGTTTTCTTTGCACCATGTAAGATCTACAAGGAGGTACTAGATTGATTAGATTGTTTGATCTTTTTACAGAACTCTAAGCTTAACCCCATTGATCATATTTGCGATTAAGTAAAACTGTTGTTATGCCTTCTTAACTTAGCTTTTCTATCTATTTATCTTTCTTTGGCATTTTGAATAAATGGCCAAACATTTTCACAGAAACCCCTTTTTTGGTAAGCGGTAAGCTTCCCCAGAATCAAGAAAGTTGAACTTTTCAACCTGAGCCATAATTTTCATACACAGACTTAGGCTATGTTTTCACTATACGTCGGGACCCCTCCGCTAAGTGTATTGCTTAGCGGGAGGTCCAAACGGAGCACATTCACTTACCTGCTTGGCAGATGCGGTGTCTTTACTGCGCCAAAACGTTCTGCTGATACAAGGCTAAACGTGGTGGTGTACGTAAAGCCTCTGCATCGGTGGATGTCTAAACACAGCATCCGCCAAGCAGGTAAATCTGTGTGCTCCATTGGAATCCCCACCAAGCAATACGCTTAGCGGATGGGGTCCCAACGTATAGTGGAAACAAGCCCTAAAGGATCTGCAAACGTCCTCAAGAACTGAAAGCTCTAACACAGTATTTGGCTTGCCCCTTCCCCCCTTGTAAATGATACAGTCCCTGCATATATCACCTATGCAGGAACTTCTCTGGCAGTTCCTGCAACATCTCCCCTGATTCCTTGGCTACATATATCCATGCATCCTCGACATCCCTGTAGTTCTGGAGGGAGATTAATGTTTGCAGTGTGTCCAGGGTTGAGGATTTTAACACTTCATCCTAACAGTATGTGATATTGCTTTGCCCCTGAGATATATATATTAGGGCATAAATAACTTTAGATTTTACAACTGAAGTAGTAGTTGAGTCGTCACAGACAACTTCGTCACAGATCACAGACACAGTTAAGGAACACAAGTGTCCATCAATAAACAACTTTTATTAAAGTTCATTAACAGTGTACCAAAAACAGTCAATTTGACAATAAACCCCCCCCCCCCCCAAATAGACGAATACCTTGCATTTCCTGGTAAATTGAAGTGCAAAACACAAAGTGGGTACAGCTTAAACCATCACAGCCAAAGTACACAGATTGAGCCCACTGTGGTTCACAAAAGAGCACATTGTCACTATAAAATACATAAAACACATTAGCTGGCTTGCATGTTTCTCAGAATTAACCCCCCTTTCAAGAATAAACCCCCCTGGCTGTCTGATTCAGTCTGGTTTTCTGCGCCAAAAATGGCACGAAAAATTTAACCACCCTGGTGGTCCACTGAGATTCAGATTTTTGTACCAGAAGAGGTACATTGGTTAATGAACTAGCCATTTAAGATAGTAGATTATTCAAAATAAGATTCCACCATCTCTAGAAACAATAGCAGAACGCCCACAAGATGGAATGTATTATGTGTTATGATGCGAACAATAGTTTTAGAATTTTGCTTAAACTATTTTATTCTTATTCTACATTCTTGTTATATATACAAATCTGAAACTATTTGCTCCTGCAGTGTAAGCTGACAAATATATTTTGCCAAATTAGCAAAAATAGGATTTCAAAAAGAAAGAAAAAAAAGTATATTTAATATATTTTATAGAAAAACATAAATGTAATGTACAGAACAAACAGTCAATCTGACATTCACAAAGACAGGTGAATACTGTATTAGAAATGAATAGAAAATATATACAGCATGTTCCAGAAATATAGGTCAGACTGGACCATGCAGTATTCACCCTACACAGACTGCACAGACTCATCTCTCCACCCATATGTGAATAGCTGCTCATGGGTAAGTTGTTAGTGCCAGATTGTAAAATGTGTCCCTCCATGAGTTTGTTTGAGAATGGGTACTGCTAGTGATAATACAGCTAAAATCTCTCTTTTGGCAGTGGCCTTTTGGCTTGCATGGAGGTGATGGAACAAATGCCATCCTCCTGGGATGCAGAGCTATTGCTTAAAGGATGTTCACTCAAAAAAATTTTTTTTCTTGTGTATGAGTTTTAAATGACAATGACATTGACTGATTCGCCACCATTTAATGTTTGAGGAGAGTCAGTACTTTATATGCCTCAGAGAATTATTTAATTGAAATTATCACAAATCTCTCATCTCTGTAAACTCCACTTGTGCAGTACATTAAAATGTCACTTGCTGGATACATTTAACCTTTCATATTCACAGTAAGTAGTTCAGTCCAAACCCCTGTGGCTGTCACAAGATTATTAAAGAAATTATGTCTTTGCAGAAATAAAATAAAAAACAAACACTGCTAACTACCAATTTCCATTGAGTATATTCCCCTATATTACCATATCAAAGTCTTGTCATCAGACCACTTCATTTGTACAGTATGTAGCCTATTAAGGAAGTAATTATGCCTAAATATAATATAAACTTGTCTACATGTGACTGTTGCAATGACACGGCTAAGGCTCCACTAGTGTGGTTTTGGTGTGGCGCGGGTGCATCACTCCCATTGTTTTCAATGTGCCTGTTTCCACTGTCACGTTGAGACCTGGTATATCGTTTTTTCCAAACAGCATTGCTTCCACGTTCGTAACGCCAACGGTGCGCTGGCTGAATCCATTGAATTGAATGGATGCAGATCAAATGTTTTTTAGTGTATTTAAATTAATGCGCAGAATCATCCCCCTCTGCTCATGGGTAAGTTGTTAATGCCAGATTGTAAAATGTGTTTCTCCATAAGTTGGTCAGTGTGTTCAGAAAATTAGTAATGCTAGTATTAATACAGCAAAAATCTCCCTTTTTGCTTGTTTGGAGGGGATGGAACAAATGTAATTTGCGTTTTCCAAACAGAATCGCAGCTGCGTTTGAAACGCCTGGGTGTCTTGGCTGCATCCATTAAATTCAATGGATGCAGAACTGACGTGGTTCCATCACAGTTTTTAGTCCATTGAAATAGATAAAAAAAAAGAAAAAGGAAAAGAACACTGCCAAAACCCACCAAAACAATGCCACATATGTCGCAGATGTTGCATGAGGGAGCGTACAATTGGCATGCTGACTGCAGGAATGTCTACCAGAGTTGTTGCCCATGAAATTAATGTAAATTTCTCTTCCATAAGCCATCTCCAAAGGCGTTTTAGATTTGTCAGTACATCCAACCGGCCTTACGACCGCAGACCATGTGTAACCACACCGGGACTACCACATCCAGCATTATCACCTCCATGATCGTCTGAATCCAGCCACCCGAACAGCTGCAGCAACAATCAGTTTGCATAAACGATGAATTTCTGCACAAACTCTCTTAGGGAAGCTCATCTGCATTTTTTTTGTCCTCATCTGGGTCTGGACCTGACTGCATATTGTCGTCAGAAGTGACTTGAGTGGCCTTTTATTGTGGGCAGTCTAAGGCACACCTGTACTATATTCGTGCTGTCACACGATTGATATGCCACACCTGTGAGGTGGGATGGATTATCTTGGCAAAGGGGTGCTCACTAACACAATATTGTAAACAATATTTCAGAGTAATGGTTTTTTTTGTGTATGTAGAAAAATTTCAGACCTTAGAGTTCAGCTCATGCAAAATGGGAACAAAAACCAAAAGTGTTGCATTTACATTTTTGTTCAATATATATATACAATATATATACACACGAACACATGTACTAGCCATTAATATTTGTACCTTAGATCTAGTATGTAAATTTTTTCTTTACATACAATGCATGTTTCACCCAAGCATTATATAATGCGACAATAAGTGACAATACTCAATACAGAATATGTATCCAATTACAGGACAGATGTGCTGTAGGGATATTGGGGATATAAGGGGGATTAGATAACCAATTAACTCCTGTACTTATGGTAAGCTCAGCATTCTCTGATGTGTCAGTATCTTGGCAGAATAATAAAGGAGGTAAAATAAGACTAAACCGCTCATAAAAGGAGACCTGTAAAAATAGATAAGGCTTAGACTTAGACTGGGTCTATACTCTCGGGTAGTGCAGACGCCCCCCTTTATTCCCCTACAGGAAATGACCTGTCATTCTATATTGGCAGGTCATGACCCGTGTCAGGTGGCGGCTCAGCATACACGATCCACAATGCATGGCCAGGGGTTGTGCATCAGTGCCCATCCCACGGAGGCATCCATTGGTAAACAAACCACATCTGATGCATTTTGCCTATAAAAAAGTTTACAGAGCAATATTGCCAACATGGTGAATACCGCTCCCTAATCTCTCAGAAAAAGCACCTGAATAGTGTCTAAACTGCGGGTGGCCGATATCTTTTAAAAAAGTAGATGTCACAGTGGGTGACACCAGAGCGCCAGAGACTCTCTTAAATAGGGCAGGAGGGAGGAGCAGCTGACAAGGTAAGGAGTTTCACAAGTATCCAGCAGGGGGAGCTCTGCTGCAGGAGAGTTAACCCTCTGAGGCAAGGAAGGTATTAGGAGCTAGATGCAGGCAATGCAAAAGCTGCCCTGTGGAGAGCTCTGTCAGCAATCAATGCACTTATCTGTTCTGGTGACCTTAAGGGGTTGTCTTCACTTTGAACCATAGGGCCAAACATGGGCCTTAGTGTGTCTGATGACTTCTTATGAGAAAAACACGCGTCCAATGCGTCTGGCAAATAGAAAGTAATGAGGCAGGCAAATAGAATGTAATGGCTGCGTTTCGACAGCAGTCCTAGAAAAGGACTCAGTTTCAGTGCTGTCATGTCATCTTCTTTGCAGCTGGTCTTGAGTTGTAGAGAAATTAAAAATATAGTATAATATTTTTGAATATATGGTATAGGAAAGTTTTGTTTTCTAAATTTGCACATTGGTGTTCTTTTATTTTCAAACCATGTATTAATAAATAGAGGCTTACATGCATAACATATAACATTGTAGATAATTTAACATATTGCACTTCCAACAGCCCCCCACCCCCCCCAAAAAAAACTTTCTTAAAAAGAAGTGGTTGAGAAAATAGAAGAGTTGCAGAAGGCATGGTGTGGAGTGTGAAGATAGTATTTGTGGGTGATGTTGGTGACAACTCCGCATGCATTTCTGCCTGTGTGCATTTTTTTAAATGTTTTTCAACATTAGTTTGTGGTGAATGTGCAGCAGTGACGTTTTTATATGATGGGTGATCATGCAGAACAGAGCAGCATTTTTCTGTGGTGGGAGAAAATATGTTTTACAAGCACATTTCCTTGTAGTTAAGCCAGTAGTCGCTAGAGGCATTTGCCTGGTTAGGTTTATTATGGACAGTGACATTAGAGGTTGGGGTGGTCAGATATATTCTCCTAGATCCTGGTAGTAAAATATGCTTCTGGTTGGCAGTGGAATTGGAGAAAGATCCTTACAGGTATACTTATATTTCAGCCTCTTAAAGGCAACTGCACCTTTTTTGTAAACATGAGTGTTGTAATGTATTAAATCAGCAATATTAATACTATACCTCTTTTCTTTAAAAAATAGATAAATTAATAAATAGACCTATAAAAAGGGAAATGTGATGTAGAAGAATATGTGCCTTTCTTTTTTGGACACTTTCTCCTGCTCCGGAAATGTGCATGGGCCCATAACATCTTCACAAACAAAACAGGATCTCTGGCTCTGCAATGTACATGATGATGTCACTAAGGTGATTACCAGAGAGGAGAGGTAAATCTGTGGGATTAGTTTTCTGGTAGGTAGCAAGCCTAGTGCCACAAGGAATTATGTATTTCTGCCTATACATTGCCCCTTAGAATCAATGAAAGTGTTACCTTTACCACATGAATGTGTAGAAATCAAATAGAAACCCTATTATTCAGAATGCAATCACCCAGGACTCTCAAGGAACATGACCTGACCAAGAAAGACCCAAAAACTTTTTTTTGTAGTGTTGTGAATACCCTACGCTGTATTGCTGTTTGCCTTCTAGTGATAAGGGGTTAAATAATTGTGCATATACAGTGCTGTTGAACTTGTAGACGCACAAGCATGGCTCCCTATTAATTAATATTGCCTCTTAAGCGAACAGAAAGTCCATTATTAAGAGAAGAATATATATTGACCATATATCTGGCCTTTCCAAGCCTCCATCCCAGAGCCAGAGTCTCCTACTTAACCCTCAAGTTAAGGCAATTTATGATATTACAAGTCAAATCTAACATATGACCATTTTCACATTACTTATGGTCTCTGGAAATAAGTGCTCTATTAGATGACATAAGGGTTACCATGAAATAAAAGGGTTGTAACAGTGTTATTGGATTATATATAAAGATAATCGACATGTTTTCTTGCTTTTAGGTCACTTCTCCAGAACAATCAATTGAAAAGGTCTAAATCCTTTTTTCTTTCAAATTGTTAAGCAGACCATTGGCAAAGAAATCTCTCCACAGGCTCTACTCTTTCAAAGGTTGCTGGAATAATAGACCAAGCCGACTCATTATACCAGCCTCCAATAAGCAAGTAACTCATATCCCTTTAACAGGCCCTACCAATCTACTATTATACCACTCATTTATAGTCTCTGGTCGCACCTAAATCAGTTCTTATACCCTTTTTCTTTTTTCTAGACATTTAACTTTTATCGGAGTTCCAGTACAGCTACCCTAATAAGTTCTCTAAGCCTTGTCTTTTAACTGGTCCTTATACAATGGACCCTTGAGATACAACAAGCTCAGGATGCAACCAAGCCAACATGAGACTAAAATGTTTGTTTCGATTTGATTCAGAAGTTTTGACTTACAACCTGATTTCTGGCCCCAAGCCAGTGTACAGTATTGCCTGCGGGTTGCACCCAAGGACCTAGAAACCTGCCTCTGAGCCCAGATGTATGAGCATACACAATACTTAAACAATATTGTAAGCAAGGAATCCATTGGTGTCCAGATACATGCCTCTAATATACTATATGAGCATAAACAGTACTGTACATGCACAGTTGTGAGCAAGGGCCGCAGTAGGACAATATTGAGGATGATCTGTGCATAATTGGTGGATAGTCAGTGCATAATAGCCCCATGAAAAGTAGGAAAGATGGGGAAAGGGGAAAGAGGTAAAAGGGCAATCACTTGAATAGTGAGTACAGTCCTAAATTGTTGTTTCTGGTAGGCGAGGAACATGCAACCTTTTTTATTATGAAAATGTTAGGTAACTGGTAATTTGGGATATCCAGAACTTACAACCAACTCAACTTGCAACCAAACCAACCCAAATTGGGTCCACTGTTTTTCCTTATGTATAATATCAGTAAAAGGGTAAGTATGAGTTTTATGAGTTGCTGCAATGGTATATTTATGAACCGTGCCTCTAGTAAGTCCCATCTCAATACCTTGATGGTCTGAACTGGTTAAGATAACCCTTTGTGATTTTATGTGCCCCCCTTATTGAGTGGACACTGCATGCAGGCTTTATGTAAAGCTAAGGGCCCCATACACCTTTTGATCTCCTTTTGTTTTACCAAAACCATGAAATATGAGACTTTCTAAACCATCAAGTCTACCTGTGTTCAATAGCAGAGGACCCCATACTATATAGTAGTTGGTAGATCTAAAGCCTAGGTACCCAACCTGCAGCCCTCTGGGCGTTCTGCAGCGGCCCCCCTCAGTCCACCACTTGCGCCCCCCGAAACCTAATTGTTAATGTATATGGCATAGAAACTCACCTGTCTGCCAACCCGCCCGCTGATGAGTCTACACCTGGGATCTTCTTAGAGGTACCTGCTCAGGTGCTGTTGGGGTCACTGATTGGCTTTCACATATGCCAATCATAGGGCTCAGCCAGAGCAGACAGTTGAGTGCCTATGCTTTTCCACCAACAAATGGGGGCATGATTGCATGATATATATTGAGGCACATAACCTCAGACTAGGGGGACATAACCTTTGAATCAAAGGTTATGTGCCCCATCAATATAATCATTGGCTTCGATGCTATCTATGAGGCACATAACCTTTGATGATATATATTACATAAAATGTGCATTACCATACTACAGTGTTCCCTAATGCTTGAAGTATAATTTAAACAAGTTTTGTTATTTTGCCAGCGTAAGTTATAAGATGGAACAGGACTTGGTGTTATTTGTGGCATTTACTAGCCAGTTCACCTGAGGCAGGATGCACATTAGTGATGTCACCTACCCCTGACATTTACCAATTGGCCTTTTATCATCACTTCTCTTCCGTTACCCAGCTCATCTGTAATTATGCCTTGTTTTATTAATAGCAGACCTGCCATGTGACATTCAGACAATTTGATAAATCCTATTTATTCTAAGCTTCCAAACTGTGCTGATAACGCAATAGGAAGCCGGTGATCTCCTGCATGTTTGGGAGCAGCCAGGCAGGATTTGTGTGTATAGATCCTAGAATTCTAGGGCAGATATTTAGAGCAAGCTCTCAGCAGCAGTAGCAGCCAGTGACAGCTGAAGGCAGACAATGGAGCTGTAAGCTGAGAAACATTGATAGCCATAGGAGGAAAGGAACTGCGTGAAACTTGGACCCAAATCAAAGCAAAGTTTTGCTATAAGAGTGTAAATCATCCTTTAGCTACACAATGCAATCCCTTCTTCGTGTGCTTAATCCATTAACCCCTTACAGGCTCCCTAGCAGCATTGGGGTTAACATTCTTGCACACATGAAGATGAAGGGATATTTTTAAGCAGGGTTCTGTAAGTCAATGCATATAATTCTATACATATATAGCACAGTACAATAGAGATAATGAAAGGAGTGATTACTGTGATTACACATGGTGCATAGAGGTGGTGTATATTTAGTAAGTGTCTATGTACACATTGTATAGAATAGGACACGATGTGCGGAGCTGCCTGCAGGATCCGGATGGTGTAAATCAGTCATTGCCCATGTGAGGACAGAGCTGGCTGCTGTAGTGGTCGCATCCCAGCACAGATAGAAGAAGAAGCAGGACCCCCCAGCTAGAGGAGGAAGGGCCAGGCAAAGTGGGAATCAATCAGCGCTGTGACAACGTGACAGGACAAGGAGGATCGAGCTGTACGGTGTCAGAGAAGGGGAGCAGAGATCGGGCTTTGGATGTATTCGTCCATAGAGGAGCAGCAGAGCCTCGGAGAAGAAGAAGCAGCGCAGCCAGCCGGGGTAAGTTTCCTGCCTTTGTTTGGGATGGAGCCCAATCACCAACGTGGCTGATATCCCGATCCCTCTCATCCTTGTGCTGGGATGCCGAGGATAACCATGAACCTGCTCCTATACCCCCTATACATGACCCATAGCTAGATCTCTATTCACGTAGCCATGTATTATGTGTCGTTAGACATCACCGACCCTACAAACACATAGTTGTTGCTCCATGGGACCCTGGCTTTCAGCACTGCTCACACTGGACAGCTCCTGTCCATGACACATGTATGATGAAGTTTAGTCAATGAGCATCTTTATTTCTGTGATGAGGCTGTGTATTGTAGAAAACAAAAAGTCATTGCAATAGACTTCTGTAAGCATCACATGGCTTCTTGGCAAATGTGAATGGAAAGTTAGTACAGCTGACATAGCTGGACTGGGGAAGATTTTACATTCTAAATCAATAATTCAGCTGCTCTTGCATGTTTATCTCAGTGGACTGTCAACAATTGCATGTTTATGAGAGAGAAATGATTGTTCATTGTCTGTCCTATCCAGTCATTTTTTTTAGACTTTGTATGGAGGATACTTGTTCTTTTTTTGGCTTTCGTTAGTGGCTTCCCATTTGTTTTGGTGAGAGAGCTGAATTGACCTTGACATTGTTTGACTTGTTTATTAATGTCTTGTGTATTCCGCTAGAGTACTCCGTTCAGTGCTGTGGGCATGTCACACTTTTCATGGTTCAAAGAGAGTGTGCATTGTCCAGGGCTTTACTTCTATTTAAAGGTTTTTATGTTTTGTCCTAGCTGTATGTGATATTGCATGTAGGTTTTGTATTACTGTATAGATTACATTTTCTATTACCAGCACCAGTCTTCTTTAATTTGATTTTCTTAGGGAAAAATAGATTGCTTGTGCTTAGTCCAACTTTTGATTGTAAAACTCCTGTGCCTAGATTCCTCAGACATCAACTGTTAGAAGAAGATGTTTTATTGATAAATATGATTCAATTATTAAACTTTTTAAGAATATAGCAATACAGTGAGCATGGGTAGTTCGGAACTCCACTACTTGCCATTGGATTTCCTAAAAGAGAAAGCCAGTAGGTGCTCATTCCACAAGTGCCACATAAGCATCAGTTTTGGTTTACATTTTGGTTGGTGAATTTTAAAGTCATGTCACAGCCTCTCCTATTTGATCCTATGGCCAATAAGGCATATCGAATACTTGCCTTGTAGCAGGAGTGGGTAACTTGCATGCTGTTTCACACCCACTCACTTGCCTGTTGTTGTCATAATTTCTGAGTTGTGACCTCTGGTATAGACCAGGCATTAAAGAGTCAATGACACGGTGGGTAGGTGGTAAACTGTGGCAGCTTAGTCCTACTGACCTGTTTCCCAAAAAAATAAGGCACCCCCCCTCAAAAAAATATGGCACCCTTACATTTTTGCCTCAAGCTGAAATATAAGGCATCACCCCAACAATAAGGTACCCTCGAAGATACAATACTGTAACTCTGGACAAGGGGGATCAGAGGGGGCAATCAAAATGACACAAGAAGATCAGAGCAGTTTACTAAATGATAATCACCCCCTCTGAGTCTCCTGTGCCATTTTGATTCCGCCCTCTGATCCCCCCTGTGTCATTCTAAGTGATCCCCCTACCCTGATAGCCCAGTGCCGTATTCTTCTTCATGGAAAAATAAGACCCCAAAAATAAGACGTAGGGCATATCTGGGAGCGAAAATGTATATAAGACACAGCCTTATTTTTGGGGAAACTCGGTACAAGTATTTTGTAGTTTCATGTTTTGCAGCAAACAACTGAGTACAAATAAACTTTTAGTCTACTTTAATTACTATTTTTATATGGAGAAATGTTTCCTTACAGTCCTAATTCTCATATTATTCTCAACTAAGTGCCATCACAGTCCTTGGTGTTATTTATGTGACCTCTAAAATCCCCACTCAGTAGATGACATGATTATTTCTGTATATGCAGAAAACTGGAAAGTCAGGATTGGAACTCTTTGTACATATATTTCTCATTCGAATATCATCATCTCATTGTAGTATCATGTGGTGTGACATCATATTATTCTATTTTCTTAGAACCATTATGTATATTGTGTGATCTCCTGACCTTTAAAGTAAACCTGCAGAATATATATATATTAAAAAAACAAACATTGCATATCAAACAATTATCTGTGTAAGGTGCAAATGCATTGACTTGGCTTTACAAAGGAGGATTTCCTCCAAACATACCTTAATGTACTCAAACTCCCTATCTGCTGTCCACAAGGTGATCATTGGGCTCTATTGCTTTATATGTTAATCTCCCATTTATGAAGGATGACCATCACAAGTCTCCAGGATTTTATTATGATTTAAATGTTATAACAAAACCATATTCAGAGGTGTTTATTGGCTTTAGACATAGTGACCTCATCATTAAACAGGTTAATAGGGATCCTAAGCGCAGTCTATTTTATGCTCTGTTCTTCCTCTTCCCATTTTTTAGAATCAGTATTCAGAGCTGATTTGTAAACTGTGGATCATCATTAGCATCTTTTTAATGTTTTCAAACAAAAATAAATTAAGTCGTTTTATTAAAACATCTCTAATAAACATTTTTAACATTATCTGTAATATCAAACTATATAAGATTGCCAAACCTCATTTGAATATCTACTCATCAAGCCCTATGGTAATTGCAACATATATTTTTACATTTGAACCCTTTATCCATCATTAAATATTAGTTGCTTAGACTCGTCCCTGTAACTCTTCTGTTCCCTGATAACACCCCCCTATAATTCTTTATATATTATAGTTGTAGACTTTCTTTGATGTCATGACAAAATGTTTAAGCAATCTGCATGTTGTAGGAATTTTGGATAAGGCTTTGGCACTATAAGCATGGAAGGTAGACTTTACCAGCTTTCTATGTTAACTATCCCCTAAAACAATCACCAGTTTACTATGCTTGAATAGTGAACTTGATGGAACGGCATTGTGAACTCATAGACTAGAAGTTATCTATGGGGTTCAAAACCAAATACACAACAGAAGTCAAAATGAAGGGCTAAGTGAAAGGTTGAGTCAGACCAGTGTAAATGCAGATGTACAAGGCAAATGTAGGTCAGGACACAAATTAAGGATAATGAAAATCAGTCAAGGTCAGCAATGGAGGACAAACAGAGATGAATTCAGTGGAGCATTGTAATTGAGCCTAATGGAGCTCTGTAATGGTCAATGAGCACAGGTTGTGAAACATATTAAAAAAAGCAGTATTTATCAGCAGTATCCACTTTGTATGCCACAATGCACATGTACAGTATTCACTCACACATGACCTTGGAGACAGGAACCTAAATGTATTACTTGAATAAAATGAGTTCCATATTTAAATATTCAGTTTGGTGCAATATTGATGTTCCCGGACTACCTTTGTTCACACCTGGTACTATCCACACAGATGGTAGACTGGAATTGAGGAATATATACTGTGCTGGCCTGCCTGGAGCATATCTTTACTTTGTAGCATTGCCTAACTGTCCTTGAGGCTGTGTGCACATCCAGTGTGTTTACCCTTGAATCAGTTCAGAGGTAACACAACCATATCCTCCACTTCTGTCTCACATATTTACATGCTAATCGTTCAATTAGTAAGCAGTATTGCCAGAACAAATATTCGGTATCCGTGTCAGCATAATTTTGCAAAAGGTCATATATATATAACACCTCACTGACAAATGGAGGACAAAGCATTATTCAATACATGATCAGGTTTAACTGGTCCGTTCTAGAAGGAGCTGCTTTGCAGAAGATGGATATTTGTGTGACAGAGCTACGATTATTTAATCAGTTGTTGATATGTAGGACTGTAACTGAAGAATAATATAATTACAGCATTAGAAAGCACATCTAATTTATTAAATCAAATTGTTTCACATAACATATTGTTAAACAGCAGCTTTAAATGTAAGGCATGCACCATTCCAAACTCCATTTAACTGCCTAGTACTTTGCAATGCAGATACTGACAGGACTTCATATAGCTAAGGACTTGCTGTACTTCTCAAACACAATGTACCGTGGATAAATAGATGTAGTTGTTTATTACTCTTCTATATCAAAGTAGCTAATGTACTTTGCCTCAGTAACAGATTCGTATGTTTTTACAGTAAAACTCAGACTGGGAAAACCTGGGTGAAGAATTATAGGACAATTAGGGGACATGCTGATCTTCCTTACCTATAGAGTACATAGGCAAGTAATTACCTTTGATCTGTTGTCTGGTAGGTCTATATAAACTAAAGACTCACGTTCATGGTGATCGGTCAGCTATCAATTGAGTTCTACCCACCCCGAATGATTGATCAAACAAAATCAGAATCGACTAAAAATTGGATTGGACATTGAACTGACATGTGAGTTTTTTTTGGTTAATCGTTTGGCAATCGAAGTACGTTGGTGGACCCATAGCTCCCTATGCAACAGCCTTTGCGATCAATGGGGTTTGTGGAATCGACCACAAATCGAATTTCCAAGGTGGTTTTCCATCGATTCCAAAACGATCAATCGCAGATTCCACGATCACCGGGCATGATCGAATCGGGAATCGATCGATGACAAATTGATCCGTGTATGGCTACCTTAAGAGTCTGTGTAAAATCTACCCTCTCGCTACCATATTTTGGCCTCTCTCGATGTTGATCCATACCTGTCATCTTCCCACCGGCCAGGAACAAGGGACGTGACATCACTTTTAGCATGTTCATCCGGCTCTTCTGTGTTCCAAATGCCAGAAGTGACGGTACTTCTGGTATCAGGAGATTAAAGTCCCCGCCCTCCTATTTAGTACCTGCCTAACTTAGGAGGGAGAGGGCGTTACTCTCCCTAATGTCCCACTCTGCACATCATCTGCACAAGTGGGGTCCTAAGTTAGCTCTATTTCAAAATCCCAGCAAAAATCCGGGATTTATTGAAATTGGGATTTGGCCGGGAAAGCCAAGGAAACGTGACTTTCCTGGCCAAATGGGAGGTATGATTAATCTTCCATGTTAGTGGGGATGTCATTTTTGCTTCCACTAATCCATGCCATCTGACCAGGTATATTGCTGGAAGCTGTGATGTAAAAAAGAATGAAGAGGAGGGCAGGAGTAGTGATGAGCAGCATAGGCAATATTTAAATTTGCAAAATTATTCTTCAAATATTTGAAATAAATGAGCAACTTCAAGATCTCCTTTCATAATATTTTGGGAGCCTCTGCAATTGTAAAGTGATTTATTGCAATGTGTGTTGTCACTGCGACATCTATTGGCAGAATGTGAAATTACAGCTGCAATGGAATCAACTCAGAAGTAATTCTTTGCAAATTCTTTGTGAATTTCGGCACTTGCACATGTGAATATTGTATGCACAATACATGGTACTTTCCCCAGAGTTGCGAAAATACGAAGATATAACACCATATTTGGTACCGATATTTGCAATTAAAATTTACAAATCAAATATTCGTGCTCAACACTAGACAGGAGAGATGAGTGGAAAGTGACTGGAGATGAGCCTGACACAACTACTGTGACTGTGACAAAATCTGCCAGTCAGCAGTCCAAAGTGAGGAAGAGTAGGCAGAAGATGACTCAACCTCAAATCTAAAGAACATATTAGAATGAGTAAGTAGTCACTGGATGGTCCACAACTGGACAGTAACACTGTTGGGTGTGTAGGAAAGGAAGAATGCTATGCGATCATGAAATAAAAATTCCTTAATGTTACATTTGAATTCCTTTAAAGCTTTAAAGCTGATCATAGTTTTTTTTTCCTGATAACTACACAGCTGTGACATTTGCAGTATGTTATTAAATGATACAAACTGCTGTTTACCATATTCGTCATATTCTATTTTTGTACTGTGTACTTATTTTAAAAGGGCTCTGAATATATGGATATGCTGTATATATAATCATTTTTTAATCCTGACATACAGATGCACAAACCAATTCTTGCTCCTGGACTGTGTTTACGATCAATTACCTCTATTGTTCTACAGATAGACATGCAAAAAAACCTGTTAGTATAAATGTTGCTGCCCTGTTTACCCGAAAATAAGCCCTAGCATTTTCAGTATTTTTAAGTTTTCTCAAAATTCAAGCCCTATTCCGAAAATGACTCTTCATCAAGGAAAGCTCACACTCTCAAAATAATCACACTCAAAAGACCCCATAAGACCCAATGAATCTGGAATACCAAGGGGTGATTGAACTGACTAGAAGTGTTGATATTTTTTGTTGAAGCAGAAATGTATATTATCTTTTATTAAATTATAATATTTAAAATAACCCCTAACTGATGGTGTATTATGCCTCAATGGCTCATTCTTCAAACCCATCTTTAATTTCATACTTTTGTAATTCGAAACTCCCTAAAGGACCCTTTCCACATCGAAAGGCTGGCTGTTGGGGATGCATACGCAGTACCGTTTCTTCTGATGCAAGCCCCTTGCCAGGGGTGCACCTGCCAACTGGGGATGGGGGGGATGTGCTACTGAAAAAATAGTTGTCGACCAGGGGAAGGGGCAAACTTTCTTGCGGGTTGTGTTGGTGGTTAATATCTGCTTGCCCTATTTGGGACTAACTCTGGTTACTGGTCAAACTGAGGGCTTGTGTTCACTGCTGAAAGGACACTTCAGATTCTAATAAATGGGTCCACTTTGTGTATTCTGAGGTGTGGTGTTGTTTTGAAGCTGCGGGCTGCCAAGTCTTCACGCAGTGTCGCCATTGAAGCCACAGGGAAATCCACCAAATGTGCGTCTTGATTCCCTGTGCTGGATGTATGTCCGCAGTGGACACATGGCCTTGCTGTCAGTGATAGTTTATGTATTACACATGTAATTTTTCATTAAAAATAAAAATACTAGAACTGCCTGCTAAAAAAATAAAAATAAGTCCTAGCACATCTTTTTGGAGCATAAAATTATAAAAGACCATATGCTATTTTCAAGGAACACACAGTACATCTTTGTGTATGTTTTTAATATGCCTAGTTAGATTTAATGCTAGATATCTATCTAAATGGCATTATTATTGAAATCAATATACTTTAGATGAGTTAGGAAACAAAATTAAGCTAATATTACAATGGTAATGTTTTGTCTTTAATGTGACATATGTACTGGACACAGTCTAGTTCTAATATCTGTTTTGCTGCTCACAAGGTCCTGACATACAGATTTACGTAGCATTACTCTAGTTAATGATGCAGATTGTCTGCATCCCAGCAGAACCTGGGATAGATTGAATGTAGATAGGAAAGTATCTAACGGAACGGTGTATCCACTAAATGTTCTAAACAGTCTGAACATGGTTTCCTTATAGCAAAACATAATTTATTTATTTATTTATTTATAGGAATATATACAATTTCTGTGAGATAAATGTGTTAGGGCATTACCTAAAGCAAAATAAATTAAATAAATATTTGAATTGTTCTTTTTGCTGTAAACAGATAAATTGACTTGTACTCTACAGCAGTAAAGTCGTGATATGGCATATGCAGCTATCTAAATCACTCATAAATAACAACTCTGAAGTACTTATGAAAGAGTTGTATTTGATTGGTGAAATGCAGACAACAACAGGGTTTACCTTGTTTACACTTTGAAGAGATGAAAGACATTGTAAAGGCCTATTCTGGCTTCAGGACATATAAATGTCTAAATTTGTGCAACTGTTTCTCTAACGTGAAGGAAAAGGCACAATAGAGTCCTTTCGTAATAACTGTTCTTTTGGACATGTTTTTGACCATTGTCCAAAGTATCTTTAATGGATGCGTTAATGCGCACTTACACAGATATGCTGAGTCTCCATTGTTGAAACAGCTAAAATCAATTGAATGAATGGAGTGGAACAAGGACAGTAAGGCTAGGACTCCACTGTATTTTTTACAGGTGCTCAGGACTCGCTTTATTGACAAGCACTAAACACTGACATTATATTCAATGAGCACCGTGTTGTGAAAATATACCAGTGCAGATGCACCTATTGGAAGTGTATTGGGGCGTTTTTTAAAACGCACACATATTACAACCAATGTGCCTATGCCCACTGATTAATATGGGCAGCATTTTCATGCAGTATGCACATGGACTTCCTGGATCCCCCCCAACATCACTTCCTGCCACCATCTTCTAGAGAGAGAAGTGACGCCGCATCTGGTTTTACACCAGAGAGACATCACATCTGTCTGCAAAAATTAAAGACAATTGATCTATATGTATAGGGAGGTTAGAGAAGGGTTAATAGAGAATATTTATGCTTACTTTCTGCTACCCACAATTCCTATATTTCCTGTGAATTCTTTTAAAGAAAAACATGCATCAAAAACTCACTCAAAAACATAGTGGAGTTCTGGCCTAAGGCCTTGTGTCCACTGGTCTTTTCCCCCACACTAGACTTGCGTTCAACACAGGGAAAAAGAGACAAACAGGACATTTACCATTGTAATGAATGGTCCTCTTCCGCATTGTTCACGCATAGAACCGTGCAGCGGTCATCACAGCGGTGAATCCGCTGAAGACGTGTCAAGGGGACAGAAAATCTGCAACCAAATGGCTTTTCTGTGTCTTTGTTCTGCAAATCATTAGTACACATTGCCGGTGATGTAGCAGTAATGTGCCCTGAACTGGCAAGCCGTCCGGGCACCAAACTGCATCGTCTTTTTTTTATTCAAATGAATAGGGTGTGTTTCTGCCATTGCGGCAATCATGGGATGTGCCCATTCTACCCTGTGTAAACTTAGCCTTAGGCAAGTAAGGAAAGGATTTCTCAATGCAAAATGTTCACCATCCAGGAAACACTGGAGTTACTTTGTAAAAAAGTAAGAATTGATGCATTTTGCTGAAGCCTTTATTTAGCCAAAGTTTTAAAAAAAAGTTTTAAAAAAAGTTGCAAAGTATTCTTTCTTTTCAGATGGATGATCCCTAAGCTCTTGAGCAACACTTTACTTTTCTGATCCACTGGCACTGTTACTTGTGTTTTATTTGTCAAAGCTGAACACGATACATTGTGATTGGTGTGATTCACATGTTTCCCAAATATCGCTGTGCCGTGTAATGCTGTGAATAATTGCTGTTTGAGTGTCTGTTTCTTGGTATTATTTAATACCAGGTGTAGAACTGTTATAGGTAATTAGCATATATAGATAGAAGGAATACTATATAATATACAGAAGTGGATCTTAGAAGTGGTTATTAGGTGCTTTTATGTAGGTGATGTGGCATGTCATGTTACTTTAACACACATCTGTCTTGTTACTCTTCAGTTACTTCTATACTTTTACTTTAGTTGGGATGACCTTTTTTTCTTCTTCATTAATACAAGGATAAAGTAGAAGTATGCCTCTGATAATAGAATATGAAATGGGTAGTTCCACAAGAATTAGGTGTTACAATCCACCACTTATTTGCATATTGCATTACCTACCAGAGGATTTGTAATTCTAGAGAAACAACCAGACCTGGATCTAGGTCTGGCTTAGGCAGGATCTTTTTTCATGGCACCATATCCCTTTTCCTGGGTAAATTATACAGGAATACATGTTAATTCCCACAAAGAATAAAAAAGAAAGAGGAGTTAAGAGAGGAACATTTTACCATTGTGCCCCAAAGTGAGGTTATATGGGGGTTTGTTAGAAAAAAACTATATATATGTGCTCTTTTCCTCCCCAGAGTAAGGCTAGGGCTACACTATGTGCTTAGATGTGCTGACGTCAGCTCATCCAATGAGTGCAAGCCCCCCCCCTTCCCTCTGTTTAGGGCTTTAATTCAATAGGCTGAAGTATGACTAACCTGACTGTCAATGGACATGTCAACATAAACATAAATTAAAGTTTATTTATGTCCCCAGATGTAAATCTAATGTCAAGTAAAACAATGTAACACAGTGCCAATAACAATAAGCAACCGGTCTCCAATCTTTGCCATTGCAACCGCTCTCCAATCTTTGCCATTGCATTTAACTGATAGGGCTGTAACCGTATAGATCAATACTGTCACCCAGGATTCCCTGTGCTATTATTGCCATTGGTATGGTAGACCCATGTCCATGTAGTGCTGTGGTGCACTGTTCTACTAACAGCAAACTTGTAGTATTCATACTGAACCCACGGAAGACATTAACCCAAATCTCATGCCTATTTAAGAGGCTATAGCAGACTGTAACATTGTTGAGTTGTGTAAAGATTTTCGTTATAGTAGTGCTATTTGCCCTTAGAGAATTATACAATAACACTGCAGACCACAGGTATTTAGGTATGCAGACATGCTAAAACAATATAGATTCATACCACTCCAGGGGTGGCCAGCAATAGGAATCCCAGGGGTGGGCAAACTTCTTGACTCGTGGGCCACATTGGCTTCCTTAATTTGATAAAGGGGCCAGACCAAGAGCTTGTTATGGCCAGCCAACCATAGGTGTACCAATTCAATGCATCGCCGGCATCACTAATGATGGCGGTGATGTGTGATAGGTGACGGATGATTTCCTGCACTAAATGTATTGCAATGAGCAGAGACAATTCCTAGAGGCTGCCTTTTGTCACTATGAGGATGTGCCCGCAGTGTCATCACATGATCACCACTGCATTGTCCCCAAGGCAATGAGCAGAGACCTCTAATCATTATGTGTACTCATTGCAGGGAACAAGTGGAGAATCGGCCTTAGGATGCCCACCTCTACATTTTCCTGTTACATCAGAATCAAAATTGTTTCTGCTTAAACAAATTGTGGCAATATTTCATTATATGAATGGTCTGGAGCCAGTTTGTATTCAGATATTTTTTCTATCATAATTTTCTTGTATATCTTGTTTTCTAGTATTATAAAGGCAATGTAGTGTGAGCACTAATATGGTTCAGTTAATTGTGTATACTATATACATCCACAGTGGCCAAGAGCAATAGTATACAGTACATTTTTTTATGGTCATGATACCAGGAAAAGCTTTTTTTTTATACACACAGCAAATAGGACAAGTGTGCATGAACATTACTTCAGTGTAGATTGTTCTTCCCAATGCATCCTCTGGCTATAGCTGTATGATCTCAAACTAGATGATATCTCTGGAAGCATCAAATGTAAAGGCGGGGGATAGGGGTGTACGATCATAATCAGCAGTTTGTTTTATGCACAACTCACTCAGTGTTGTTACATGAGTCATCTTTATTATTTGGAAGTATTACTCTGAGATATTAGAAGCACCATGAAATGACTTTCAGCATAAGATAAGTAATAAAACGATCTCATTACTGGTTTACCAGATGGTACTAAATGTACCCGGTTTATACAGATATTTACACCTATATGATTATATATACTATAAGGTGTATGCAGACTGAACTTTTCTGTGCCATACCTTCAAGTTACTGTTTGTTGCTTGAAGTTTTCATTGAACTTTTTGTTTACGGCCCTATAAAAAACGAAGGTACTTTAACTTTCTATTTGAATAGACTAAACAGCTTCACATAGCACAGTGCAGCAATTTTCATGGCCACTCTGCTAAAACACTACATATATTTTCTCCAAAGGGTAATTCTCCAGTCTGATAGCATGCCAGCTGATTACATTCGAGCAAATGTGACTACATGTGTTACAATGTAATAGCTGTGATTCTAATTAACATAGACATGGCAGTACAATTGCCGATCTGTTCTCTTAGATTGCAACAGAGTTATCATGGATAGAAAGGATAAGTATGCAAATAATATTACGCAGGCCCCGAGTTGTCTCAAAGGTGGTAGCCAGTAGGGTGTTGGCTGAGCTGGTATAAGGTTACAAACAAACATGTTCATTATGTTAATGATTTTACTATGATATTTATATATTATATATTAATGATTATACTTTATCATAAGGTACTTACAGGGAGTGCAGAATTATTAGGCAAATGAGTATTTTGACCACATCATCCTC